>OZ007592.1:186841423-188041423 GCA_963931845.1 Maratus michaelseni | reverse complement strand
ATGAATTTTTCACAGAATTGTTAACATCTTCAAGAATATGCGTGCTATCTTTACACAAATGAACAAAAACTTTGAACAAGACCTACATAGTCATTTGCTACAGTGACGGATCATTTTGAGCATTTTCTGCTTCTCGGGGAAACGTAAATATTATTTTATTATTAAATTTATTATTACCCCTCCCCCCCCCCCTAATTGTTCTCGGGACTAAATCTTCACTGAAAAACATTAAGTCAAACATGTTCTTTACATCCTCAAAGTTCAAGGGCATATCGGGCATTTCCTCACGAATTTCAGTAGATATTCAACAAAACGTCTGAAATCGAAAGTGTCCGGTCACTGCCCCTTAATTTCTGGATATCAGTGTCCACTTACCCGTCTCTAACATATTCTGGGAAAGTGACTTAAGAATACGATGATTACAAATATGTGAAAAAGGCTTTTTACTGCATCCATTTCCCTTTAAGATCGTTCTCAATTCGAAAGGGGTATTTTCAGACACATTTTTTAAATTCATTTTTGTTCGGAAAGGCATTAAAATGGCGGGTGTTATTAAGGGCGCGCCGACCCAGTGTGCGATGTGTGCGGTGCACACAGGCGCCAAAGATTTGTGACGAGGAGGAAATATTTGAAAAAAAAATTATTAATTTAATTATATTAAAATTAACTACACTTTCTGGGAATATTAATAATATGTTATAGATTTACTTCAAAAAAATTATTCCTGATTCTTTTTTATTTTATTTTATGCTGACCCACAAGTTTAGGGGGGGGAAGTCAAAACTAGAACTTCTATAAGTTTTCTGTTTAATTTAGACTACCAGTATTGGTAAGTTTGGTATCAGCTATGGGACAATTTGTGATTAGCTTAGATGAGGCACTAGTCGCGTGAGACAGTTTTGTAATTTTCCGCCGTCTGTTTATGTTGTGATTTTTGCTCCGATTGAAAATAATGTTATCAGAGGCGGTTTTGCACACATTTAGCAAGATTTTTCAGAGCCCTATCTGCGATTGTTTTTTATTGATACTAGCATAGCATCCAAGTTTCACCTTTTTCCCTTAACACTAAAATTTAATAGCAAAATTTGCCTCATTTTATTGAATTTTATTTTAATTAGTTAAATAGCTTGTTTAACTTATTTTTCAAGCGAATGGAAATTGAAGAATTGCGTTATTTTTATATGTACGATAAAAAAAAAAATAACTGGACTTTATTTAAAATTTTATACTTTTTAAGCTTTATTATTTTAAACGCCACTAATTTATTACTTTCTTAAAGTATAATAAGTGATTTAAATTCCAACTGCATGAACTGAAAAAATTAGGACATTTGGTCACCACAATTTATAATTAATGTGCATTGATCTTACTTGTTAAGATAATTTCTTTGGAGTTATTTCTGGGATTTTTTTCAATTAAAATAAATTTTGATTTTATTACTAAGCAGAACGGGAACCTTTGGATGATATTTAACTTAGTAATTTCTAATGCATTTATGTCGTCAAGTTTCTTTAAAGCCTTTTATTAAATTGATATTTTCTTTTTTCTTACATTTTTTAAAAATTATTTATACATACAGATTTGTTATAACATGCCTTTCACTAGACATATATTGCTAAAAACAATTTTGAATTCTGTAAAGAATGAATGTTATAATTACATTTATTTCATATTCTGAGTACACTATTCTAAATATTTTATGTATGAAATTTTTCATTTTTATATTAATTTAATGCCTTTTTTGTTTTATGTAGCTTCTTAAAAAATTCTTCACTTTTTCTCTTCGGTTTTACGCCAATTTAAGTAAAATGTTCGGGCAATTAATTCTGTGAACAATCGCGTCGAAAGAAAACGACGCATTCGAAAACTGAAGATGAAAATGGCACGATTCACTAGTAATATAATTTTCCACCAAAAAACATAATTTTTATTTATTTTTCCTTTTTTAAAGTATCTTTTTAAGTAAATTGAGATAATGCAAGTGTAAGATTATCTAACGAAATTTGCGTTGAAATATTGTGATGTTTGATATAAGCGACGTATGATTAATGATATTAACTTTAAAGTGCTCTCATGTATACGTACAATTAAGATAATGCAATCTCAAAAGTAATATTCGAGGTAATAGTGAGGATGAAATACTCTCTTTAGAGATATCAAATAGTAAAAAGAATGCAATTAACTGTGTCAAGAAAACAAATATTTTTCTGTTACCTTAAATTGCACTCTGAACCTATCATCACATATTGATGAAATAAGTGCGATGGTCGGGTTCGTTCTTTTCAATTCAGAACATAAAAGTGCTGAAATATATGGACAATTTCCAACACTCTACTTAATTTTAGATAACAGGAATGGGGTAAATACTACTTTTTACTGATTTATGGAAAAAAAATTATATTTAGACATAACTAATTTAAGAGGCCGAGACTACGATAATGACTCTAATTTTCCCAGCAAATATTTTAATTTTATGTCCTATGTTCATGTTCAAACCGTTCACTGAATCTGATAGTCATTGAGACTGAGAATACCAGTAATGAAACTATTGGTTTCTTTACCTTAGTACACGAGTAGTACATTTTTTCCCTCTTCTGTTTACCAATGGAATATTTTAACTACTTATATAGTTGATTTAAAGCTATTATCTAAAACACGGTAGTTGAATAGAATTGATAACCTAAAACCTCAATAATTATTTACTTGAAGCATATATGATGTGTCAAATGTGCAATGATTTTTCATACCTTGATGAACAACTCAAATATTAGTCAAAATGTCTAGCTGAAAAAATACATTTATTTAATGCAGCATAATTTCGTATGATATTTATATAGAGTGAACTTTTTCAATAAAATTGCTGGAGTTTTCATCTACGAGTGCCCAACTTGTTTTAGTTGCACTGAATGATCTAAATCGTGTTTTCAAATGATTATAGTTCTGATGAAAATTTCAAAGAAGTTGTCGGAAGCTCAGAATTTAATTGCACCAAAATCTGATGCAGTATCTGTAATTTTTTAGTAGAAAACACATTGACTTAAAAAGATAGCTCATAAAAATGAAAATATAGTAGATATTGAAATATTCTTTCAATTATTTTTTTTTTCGTCTCAATAATCAATAAAACATTAAATTCTTTGAAAAAAAATCTTTACTTTATTAAAAGAACATGTGAATTCATTTAATATTTTTACGTTGTTGTAAAAAGAAACTACCACATGAGAACTAAACAAGCAGTCAATTGACACAGACTAAATTTTACACTGTGAACCATTTATTTCTAATTTTAAAAACGATATATTGCCTGATAATTCAGTATATTTATTCACAGTTTATCAAAATTTCAGAGTTGCCAGAGTATAGATTTTAGAGTTATTTTATGGAGTTTTACTATTTGTACTATTTAGTCTACTACTATTTCCAAACAATAATTTTTATGGTTGATTTCTACTAGAAATTTACAACAAAGATTATTATTTAGAAATAGTTGGACACGAAATAATAAAAGAAATAGTCGTCTGTGCAACTCTGAAATTTTACCGAACTCTTTTGTCATTCACTACGCTTCTTTTCAAAGCTTCAAATTATTAAAAGTTCCACAAAGGTAAAATACAGACTCTTTGATCGTGTCATTATAAATTCACATAGTCAAATATTAATGGATCAAACTGATATTATTCGAGAATTTTTATAAATGAAAGTTCAGTTCACTAAGGGATTTTTCTTTCGGATTAAATATTTATTTAACTATTATTTTACAAATAAGGTTTATATGTACTTATAAGTTTATTTGTTCTTATTAAACACTATACAAAGTATAAATAGCAAAAATAATTTTCTTGTCAGATAAACCAGTTTAGTCATTTTATTTTCTTCTTTATAATTTTATATTTTTGTTTAATTAAAGCTGTTAATTTAAGTGGAATAGAAATTAACAGTTACGTAAGGTGCAATTCGCAATTTGTTTTGACACATTGCAAAAACTTATTATCTCAGTTATTTCTTGCTTTTTTTTTCTTTTTTTTTTTTTAATTTTTTTTTTTTTAAATTTCACTTTTACTTGAAATTTTACTTGAAATTTTTTTTTGTATTCTATTTTAAATGAACTAATATTTAACTAAATGGAACCAATCAAAACGTGACGTAAAAAATTACTATAACAATATCAGTAAAATAAGCATCTTTATTGTTTAAGAGGGGAAGAGTATGAAACAGTGTTTCAAAAATTTTATTTAAAAAAAAAATTCCCCCAGTGAAATACAGTAGTCTTTTCGATGCAAACACGAAACAAACAATCTGTAAACAACTGTGTAATGTAAATCATTTCGACATTACGGCAATATTCACCACCACTGAAAGAAAGAAAATTTCAATGACCTATGAGTCATCATACAAATAGTATAAGGAAAGGGCAGTTGACGTCACTGTTGGTTAAATTACGGTTGGTTCGCAAGAAAAACCTGTTCGTTCGTTATGACTCCTACTGTACACATGAGATGGGCAGATTTGATTGGTCTACGTTTAACTGGTCTATGATATGATTGGCCTACGTTACCATGACGATTCCTGCAATGATACCTATGACAAAAATATAGTGGTAGATTGGTTGATGGAACTATTTGTATGTAAACATGCCCTTTCCTTATATTCCTACATCCATATGGTATTCAGTACATAAAACACACGTCTCTCCCTCTGTGATAATGCAACCGAGTGAGCTCCTATGCGCATGTGCATCTGTCCAAAGGCACCATCAAAATTCGACGTTAAAAAAAAGTTTCAAAATATTTAAATAAAAAAAAATTTAAAATGTCCTCTTTAACCATTGTTCATTTCAAATCCATAACTTCTAAAACACATCCATTGTTTTAAGCTAATTAATTTTTATGTAAAAATGGAGATTTTTTTTTACATCAATTATATACAATCTGTAGATGAGACAAGGTTTTAATGCTTTCAAATGTAATTTATTTGTATGGTTTCTTCGGTCCCTTACCATAATCACGATGATTATCCCTTTTACACAATCGGGGATCTTTTCCGTCTAATAAAGTGAAATACCCAATGGATCTTTAAAAAAATAAATAAATAAAATTTCAACACATACATCAACGGATTCAACATGATATCAATTTTATGTTCAACATAAACTAAAAATCGCTTTTTTTTTTTTTTTTTTGACAGATTTTAGATTAGCTCCAAATCTTATGCATAATTTGATCTTATGATTTAATAAGTTTTTTTTTCTTTCACTTTTTATGTTGGTTAGGGCAATCAATTTCCAACTGTGCTAACTTTCCCAGGGGCTATTTTACATTATTGAAGCAAACTGATGTCCATTGATGGGATAGATTTGAAAAATAATTCATGCTTGAAAATTATTTAAAAAGTCGTTAAATTAAACGGCAGTTTTCAAATAAATTTCATTCGAAAATTAACATTTTTCTAATTGATGATGTAAGAATTGAAATTGTACGGTATTTAGAAATGATGTAAGCGCGATAAAAGCGAAAGCGATAGCGCCGTTTGTTGTCACAATCGTTATGCGTTTCTAAAAATTGTCACTGGGTTTTGGCTGGCGTCCAAAAGTAAACTGCTATTCTTTGGCGTCGACAGAGAAATCCACAATGAAAAAAATAGAACTTTGGCGCTAATAGGAACTGGTAAATGAACTTATAATCATTATTTTAAGTTTTTTTTTTTTTTTTTTTTTTTTTTTTTTTTTTTTTTTTTTACCGTAACACCATTTTTAATAATTTTAATTTTCCTAGAGTCCTTTATTTTTGGGATTTTTTTTTTTTTTTTTTTTTTTTTTTTTAAGTCTTCTAACTTATAATTAAAGAAAAGTATGGTAACATGTAATCAAGATATGCAATCAAGATCCAATTCTAATCTTTATAATTAAGAATTGAAAAATCAGTTAAAATTACGTCATGTTGACGCTATTATATAATTATTTCTCTTTAGTTTTATCAGTCAAAAATGCATTTCAAACTAAGCATAACGTCATTTTCACCGGTGCAAACTTTCACACGTACTTTACGTACGCTACGTTTATGCTTAAACCCCATGTATACAAATAAAAATATATTTTGTATTTAATTGTAATGAAAAAATGGCATCAATAAAGTTATAGTGCATAAAGATAAAATAAACCAAATGGACAATATTCCCGAGACGTCACAATAAATACGAATTTTTATTCGCTTATAAAAATAAAGTGCACGTAAATAAATATTTTTACCTAAATGTAACTTGCAGATTAAAAAATTTGGCCAAAAATCCACTTGTCTGAAAAATTTCATTATTACTCTATTATCCTGGCATCAATGGGAGCAATCCGATTACCACTATTTTGAATAAATTAAAATAAAAACATTTAAAATTAAAATTCTGCTAATTAATAAAAGTATTGAACAATAGATTGCACGATAACAAATCTGTGGTGAAATAGCTTTCATTTAAAATTTGAATAATGTAATTTGATGCAGTAGTTTTTTCTCACGAACGGTCGAAAGAAAACGCTTAGCGTTTTAAATTTATAGATATTTTCGCATTACATTTGTACTCATAAGTTTTTATAAAGTAAGATTTTTTTTTTGGAAAGGGGGGGAGGGGGCTATGTGGGCGGTAAAAGTGCCAAATGAAGATCTGCACACAGGCGCCGGACACTCCTGACGCGCTTCTGGTGTTATTATTCAGAAACTGTGTAATCGAAACCACGTTTTCCATTTTTCGGTAAACGCAGAAGATCTTTCAGAAAACACTGTCAAAGTTGGCGTTTTGAACCGAATTCCCGATGTATCAGCGCGAGAAATAATAATAATAATAATAATAATAATAATAATAATAATAAAAGTGTTTTCACGTGACATGAATTGCATATAACTCGATAAGTAATTTATTTATTATAAAAAAGCGAAAAATTATTTCGATTCCAGAACGCTTCCATAGACACGCCCGCCAATTTTTGGCCTTTGCGTTTAAAAATGAGTCGGAAAGTTTCGTGTTGTTCAGTGGCTCATTTGAGAATGACTTAAAATGTTTAAAGTTTAACTTGAAAATTAAGAATTGAAAATAAATATTTTGTAAATTACGAAGACAAATTTATATTCATTATAGTCTGTACTCAAAAAGGAAAAATAAATATAAAAAAAAAAAAGAGTAATTCTTTGTGCAGACATATCAAATTTTAAACATGGCTAGAATTGATTATTTTTTAAAAATTACATTTGATTAAAAAAATTAAATTCGAAAAGAAATATATTTCTAAATATACATTTCAAGAAACATAGTGAAAAAAAAAATATTTATAAATAAAGAAGTAAAAATGTGTTCCTCGGACCACCAATGAATTGGGAAAATCGCCAAGCAATTTCAATCTCTCAAGCATCTCTTCTGGTATTTATAAAGAAATATGTTCTTAAAACAAACGACGCGACGGCCAAAGTTCAAAAAGCCACACTCATTTAAAAAAAATCCCTTCAAAAATTTAAAAATATATAAGTATTCAAAAAGAGTTATTCTTAGAGGAGATATATCAAATCTCCTCAAATATTTTAGCCATGTTTAAAATTAAATTTTACAATTTTTTTTAAACTAAATATTATTTATTTTAAAGAATTTACATTATAAAAGCGATATTTTAACCATTATTTTATCATTATATATAAATATATATATATATATATTAATCAATGCATTTTATTATCGTCTCTATCGTATCCTTATTATTGGTGAATTTATACTGTATCGATTTAATAGTTATATTAATTGCAAAAATTTTATTATATTATTATTTATTATTATTATTATTATTATTATTATATATACACACATATAAAATTAATATATATATAAAATAAATATATATATATATATATATATATATATATATATATATATATATAATGATGTAAAATATTGTTTCCTGCACAACTTAACGATTGGAAAATTTTCTAAGCAATCTCTATCTCTCAAGCATCTCTTCTGGTTATTTATAAAGAGCGATATGTTTGCAAAACAAACGGCGGCAAAAGTTCGAAAAGCCTGCGAAAGTCGTTTATGCGCACAGAACTCTGGGTAAGCTTTACTCACAGGTAAATACACGTACCTGACAGCGCTTAGAGCTCTTCCTTTTCTCATGATTGAGTCGAAAACATGTGCTCTGTGACTGGAAAAGCAGATAAGAAACGTGTAAGGAAGGTAACTTAATTCATATTCAATAAGTTATTTATCATTTTTGCATTTGTAAACATTGTTTGATCTGTAATCCGGTAAAGAGGGCATATATTTGCATTGAAGCGTTTGGGAAAGAAAGTTTTCGCTTTTTGTAAAAGAAAAAAAGATAAACATTGTCCGAAGAAGGAAACGTGAATAATACTCAGCTAATAAGATTTCGACTGCGTATTTAATACCACCTATAGCTCGATAAATAATGTACTAAAATTAACAACTATAAAACGGTGAGATAAAATTTAATAAATGATAGTCGGCAGTTCGGAAACAAAAATATTTATTGTTTGTAAGAATTTATCAATATCCGTGTTTATTAACTTAGTTATGTTCTGTGACAGGCATTGAAAAAATAAACACTATAGCTTGTACCCCCATTTGATTATTATTTTTGAGTTAATTAAAAAATTATATGAAAATTATTAAGAATACAAAAGTTTTTAAAATGGCTTTATTTTATAAAGGTTACTTAAAAAAAATAATAATAAAATTAATTTTTTTTTTTTATCATGTATATGATTTTATTAATCAAAACAAATGTTTGGGAATGAAAATGTGCTGTTTGATCTTAGCTGTAAAATAACTTGAATTTAATAAGTAAAATAACTTTAATTTAATAAAATGATTAAGATAATTCGGAATTTTTTTTTTAATATTTCCAGTAAAATAAGTTTTAAACTTCAATGATGCGATATGTTTTAAATTAAAATGCATACTAAAATAATACACAAATAGATAAAAGGAAAGAAAAAAGCTTTGTCCTTAGAATTTTTTAATAAAATTAAAATTATTTGTCATGTATATGATTTTATTAATCAAAACAAATGTTTCAGAATGAAAATGTGCTGTTCGAACTTAGCTGTAAAATAGCTTGAATTTAATAAGTAAAATAACTTTAATTAAAAAAAAATCATTAATATAATTCGGAAAAATCTTTTAATATTTCCAATAAAACAAGTTTTGATGCAATATGTTTTAAATTAAAATGCATACTAAAATAACACACAAATAGATAAAAGGAAAGAAAAATTTATGTATTTTTTAATTTTTTAATTTTTTATATTTCCATCTATCAATTTTAAAATTCTACGTAAAATATACCATTTAAAAATGGAAACACGTGTGTTAAAAAATTGTCTGCTAAAAATCTTTTAGACTAAAGTTTTTATTAAAGAAAAAAATAATTTTAAACGTCGAGGGATTTCACAACTGATAATTTTATGCGTCTTTAACTTAATGTGTTAGTATAATGTAACCTGATAAATTTAAGGAAAATTATTAAGGATGTAAAAATAGTAATACTTCTTTTCACATATTAGTAATCATTATTAATCAACCAATAATGATTTTCCTGCTGGAAATTACATTTTGTATAAAATAAATTCAATGCGCTACAGGAAAAAATCTTTTAAAGGAGTTGATTTTATAAAATTATTTTATTAAAAGAAAAAACTCTTTGCATTTATCTAAATTTTTTTGATTCGCAAGGCCATAATTTACTTTACTGCATATTTATTTACTTTACTTTTTCCCATATTAAATATTTATATTCAGATAATAAATTATTTATATTCAGATGTAAGTTGATGTGGAGTAAGTGTAACTACGTTTTGGCATAGTTCAACTTTAAACCTTTTCTACATTTTTACTATTAGATAGAACCAATGTTTATTTTTGTTTAATGTCCTTGTTTGATAGCCTATTAGGTTATACATTATCTCGGATCTAAATTTTTTTTTTTAAAAAGGGGTTTTATTTTTTTTAACCGAAGTTGTGGGATTACATTTTTACGGCATTCGGCGCAAGTGGAATCAAGACCGTTTTCTTGTCTATGGTTTAAATCCTTTGACAGGTATAATATGTTCCTAGTTCCATTCATTTAATATATTTTTGATTTGATTAGATATTTCATTCGAGTGCAAAAGTGAACTTTTTTGTAAACGCAGATACGGAGCAACAAAATAATGCAAGAAAATAAAAAGGCAGGTTTATTGAAAGAAAACAAACAACAACAAAAATATTAATTTACATATAGCAATGTAATTCTTTTCATGAATATAAATAAAACAGGTTTTTATCCGGTTTAAACAATAATTTTAAACCAAAAATAATAAATACCTTAAAAATTATAATAAGCTTTAAATTATAATCACCCTCCTCCACGTTGTAATTAAGGGGGGGAGGGGAGTTGCACTAGAAAAGAAAATTACTTTGCAGTTGTTATTTTTTGTAACTTAATAAATCGTATGTTCTATACAAATATTGCCCTTGCTTAGTGATTATTTAAATATATATATATATATATATATATTACTAAAACTCATTTTGTGATAAAGGCTAAAAGTTTACAAATTGAGCATAGTTTATTAAACTCTACTCAAACAATAAATTAATTAAAAAAATAAAATAAAAATACTTATTGACTTTTATTCATAATACCTTGAGGTGATGTTAATAAAAAATGCAATTAGAAGGAGACAAGCACAGTGCTTGAGAGCATCAGAAAACTAAAATCTGAGAAAGTGTCATTTAACATAAAAATGTAAGTCTATTTTTACACTTTAAAAATAAATAAATAAATAAAAATAAACTCAACTTTGTTTTTGCATGTAAAGATGAAATTTTGTAATCGATTTGTAACTCACTTTCTGATATGCTAGAATTATAAAAAATATGTACACAGATGTGTTATTGATGACAATACAACACTTTAATACTTTTAGAACTTAATTTTGAGGCTTTTTTTTTTTCGATATTCCGTCACAGGTGATAAATCAACAAATATTCTTTATGGTTACAATTAGATATGTGTTGCAACAACAAAGGATTTGATTATTATGCCCAAACCACGCTCGCCAAAAAAAGGCCAACTAGCGGTAAAGCTGCAACAACGAAATATTTTAAAACTAAAAAGTAGAAAATATAAATTAAAAAAATATATATTTTAATAAATTGGTTTTTGATAAACGATTTTTAGTAATATATATATATATATATTTAATATTTTAATATATTTTTAAAAACACGATTTAATCAATTAATAATTTATTTTTAATTAAGTTATGATTATACGCTGAGAAATAAATTTAAAAATCCTGGAAAGATACTTTAAATAACGACTTTTTCTTTCATGTTTTCATATATATAACAAAAAAGAAAATAAAAAAAGAAACAGGGCGAAATTTTATATATTTTTCTTAAATAAATTCACTAGTTCGCGCTTTCTACCAAGCGGGAAAAAATGGTAAATTTTCCATACTCAGTTTTGGGTGCAGACGACAAACTAACGTATTGTAATGGATTTTTTGAAAAATCATGCATTGCAGTCATGAAATTATGCGTGATTTTAAGAATAAATATTGAATACTTATAAAAGAGTGTATTTAAAAAATAAATAAAAAGCGTTTTTTTACTTTTATACTAATTAAAACAGTATGTAAGACGATTCACTGGAGCTATTTGCTTGACTACTCTCACTCAAATATTCTGAAAAAGAGGCTGGAGAAAACATGCCAACTTGGCTGGTTAGTTAAAATAACATGTTATTATTTAATAATAAGTCAGGGGTTTCACGTGACTATACTTATCTACCTTAAGACTTTATTAAAAGGAACAGGGACAATGAAATTAAAATCATTCATTGCACATTTTACATCTTCATAAATGATGTATAATATGATTTATTGTCATAAACTAAATAATTTTTTATGCATATATATCATTATAAATTCGGGAGTTCTAAACTCCCGAATTCAATCGCATGATACAAAATGTAATTGCTGCCGATAGTAGACACATTGAGCATACTTGATTTCATTATTAAAATAAATTGTACAGTCGTGAAAAAAAAAAAAAAAAAAAGTGAACATCCCCCACTAACTATGCAAAAAAATTATCGTAGAAGAAAATTACTGGTACCAAACGATTGGAAATAAAGTCTACTTTTAAATGATGTATATAAAATTTGCTTAAGGTATCCGTACTCCTTTGAAACATCATTTTCGATGAAAATATCTATTTTTCATTTTTGCAATAATATTAAAATCCGATCTTTTATCTATCGAATTCTGCTTTAATTGTGTCTGTATCTGAATTAGAACTCGAGTTACAGCTATTTAAAGTTGCATCTATTACAGCTTGCCGAAGAATTTTACAACCGGAAATATCGTTCTGCAAACCGGAAGTAAGCTTAAATGTACATTTACATTCTTCTTTTTCGAGATTTAGCATTTAAATTGGATTATATGTTCAAGAAAATGCATGGAGTATATAATTAAACCTTTAAAGAATAATAAATTATTCTTGTAGCAACAACCGCCTTTAAAAGTTATTTTAAGCTTTTTCATAAAATGACGCTTTTCAGATTTTTACTGTACTCAAAACATCCTACAGCAAAATATTATGCATGAGATGCCTTGAAATTTTTTGTACTCATTTTACAAATATTGATTGAGGGAACAGACTACAATCATGATATGATATATTAATTAGTTTTATATTTACACTGGTATAAGTTAAAACAAAATTCTTTATATTAGTACTTTAAGTGCCATAGTTTCTGTAATAGAGATGCTATTATAGTGCGACTAGTCTATGTCCTAGAGAAAGTTATTAGCTTTATTATGCAATTTACAAAATGTGAATGAATTGATTTGATTTTGAGTTATCATGTTTTGCACAAATGTCAATTTTTTACATAATTGCGACTATTTTTCACTTAAAAAATTATTTCTGTGTAATTGCTAAAATGTTATATATTTTTCAATGTTTTAAGTTAATTGTCATTAGAAAAAATTGTTATAAAGAGAAATTTTCAAAAATTTCAAAAAATTACCTCCGAAGGTGTGCGTAACATTAAGCGCCATCTGCATATCAAAACTAACCCAAACTTTTTTTTTTTTTGAAGGACAACACCCAATTTTGACACGATACTTAAAAATCTTCGATTCAAACTATGTCTAGATACCAAAGTCAAATCATTTGAGATTATAAGTTTTTGAATTATAAATATTCAAAATTTAGAGCTTCTAATGTTAAATTACATTTCCATATTTTTATTAATATATCCTTAAATTATAATCCTAATGTGATATTTTTTTTTTGTTTAGTTATAATACTAAAATACCCAAACATAAATATGTTGAATTTGTTATTTTTATAATTTTATAATATGATTTATGAATTATGAAATTAATATTCGAAAAAATTATGAATTGCAACCTACATTCTTTTATGGATTTATATTTATTATGTCCTCCTTTATGCGCATTCAAAATTTCAAAATTTTCTTCCAAGTAGTTTTCAAATTATGCTTTAAAAACGGCAAGATGCTTCTTTAAGGGGGCCTGTGATGTGCAGAAAAGCATAATTTGAAAAAATAAATAAATTAAAAATATTTTACGCATTTTATTGTTGATTAGAATAAGATTAAAAAAAAAAACTTTTTCAGTGTCTGCTTTAAAATATTTTATTTAAATTACGTAAATCGTATTTGCATGAAATAATAATTTTATGTCAGTTATGTAAATTAGTTTCGATTTTATTTTTAAATTAACAAAGCTCATTAAAAAAAAATTAACACTCCTGCTTTAAAAAAAAAAAAAAAAAAAAAAAAAAGTACTCATCGTTTGGCTTCAGTAACCTTCTTCTACAATGATTTGTTGCAGAGATAGTAGGTGATGTTCATTTTTTTCCCCCTCCACGACTGTACCTTGCTTACATATGTTATAAGAGCCACACGTGGCTCTTAATTTAACCCTTTTTTTCCCTTTTTAACAAAATTTTTGGTTTTAATTTATTAAAAAGATTACGAAGGTTGGAAGCTATGATTTTGCGCATACCCACATGATTCATTTGACTATCAAAATTATTCATTATGCCATCACAAATGCCTGTAAATGTTGTTTTGCCTTGCGTTGAGTACGGATGCAGTCAAACGCGCAGATACGGAAACGCCATTATTAAAATGATCGCAGGCTTTTGAAATTCATGACTGTTAGTCATTTATAATGTAGGGAAACCCCTCTCTCTCTCTCTGTCTCTTTTTTTTTTTTTTTTTTTTTTTTTTTTTTACAAAATTTTTCGCTTTAATTTATTAAAAAGAATACGGAGGTTCTCAGATCGTAATTTTTTTGTGGAATCTGTAGTAATTTGGGCCCGTCGATTCTGCTACAGTTCCAAAAATATTTCATTTTCTTTCTTACTTACTTACTTTCTTTCTTTCTTTTTTTTTTTTTTTTTGGTCATATATATTTTTTTTTCTTGTGTATGATGTTTCTGTGTTGCCTTTTAACGGTTATATATTATATATATATATATACTAGATGGAACCCGTCAAAATTTGACGGCAAAAAACTTGATAGTACCATAAAAATAAAATTCATAGCTGCTTTAAAATGTTTGAAACTTTTGCAGAATAATTCAAATAAATAAAAAACCCACTTTGAATTAAAGCTAGGTTGAAGAACAGCAATTGGCTAAGTTTCACTGGCACATGCACTCGCGGAATTTCTTGCATTTGACACATTTAGCGCTGTTGTGCAAGTAAATGGTAAGTGCCCCCTTGGGGAGGGGGAAATGGCAGGATGGACCAAGGAGATGCATAACATGAATAAGCAGTCAAAGACCTTTTAAACGATATGTAACATGAGGGGTGTGTGCAAAATTTAAAAAAGTACCCCCTTGGGGGGGGTAAAGTAGGGGATGGACACGGTACATGCATAATATGATTAAGTGGTCACAGACCTTTCCAACGATATATAACATGAGGGTTGTGTGCAAAATTTAGAAAAGTACCTCTTTGGGGGGGGGCAAAGTGGGGAGATGGACATCAGAGATATGCATATGATTAAGCAGTCACAGACCTTTCCAACGATATATGACATGAGGGTTGTCTGCAAAATTTAGAAAAGTACCCCCTTGGGGGAGGGGGAGGGCAAAGTGGGGAGATGGACATTGGAGATGCATAATATGATTAAGCAGTCACAGACCTTTCCAACAATATATGACATGAGGAGTGTCAACAAAATTTAGAAAATTGACCCCTTGGGGGGGGGGCAATTGGGGAGATGGACATTAAAGATGCATAATATGATTAAGCGGTCACAGACCTTTTCAACAATATATGACATGAGGGTTGTTTGCAAAATTTAGAAAAGTACCTCCTTGGGGGAGGGGCAAAGTGAGGAGATGGACATTGGAGATATGCATATGATTAAGCAGTCACAGACCTTTCCAACGATATATGACATGAGGGTTGTCTGCAAAATTTAGAAAAGTACCCCCTTGGGGGAGGGGGGGGGACAAATTGGGGAGATGGACATTGGAGATGCATAATATCATTAAGCGGTCACAGACCTTTCCAACAATATATGACATGAGGGGTGTCAACAAAATTTAGAAAATTGCCCCCTTGGGGGGGGGGGCAAATTGGGGAGATGGACATTGGAGATGCATATGATTAAGCGGTCACAGATCTTTCCAACAATATATGACATGAGGGGTGTCAACAAAATTTAGAAAAGTGCCCCCCTTAAAAGGGGGGAAATGGCGGGATGGACCCCGGAGATGCATAACATGAATAAGCAGTCAAAGACCTTTCCAACAATACGTAACATGAAGGGTTTGTGAAAAATTTACAAAAGTACCCCCTTGGGGGGGGCAAAGTGGGGGATGAACACCGGAGATGCATAATATGATTAAGCGGTCACAGACCTTTTTAACGATATATAACATGAGTGGTATGTGCAAAATTTAGAAAAGTGCCCCAATTGACGGGGGGGGGGGGGATGGACCACACAGATGCATAACATGAAAAGGCAGTCGCAGGCCTTTCGAACGATATATCATATGAGTGTCAGCAAAGAAAAGTCTCCGCCCCGTGTGGGCAAAACATACTCCCCCCGCCGCCATAATTATTGATGCGGACTCATTTTTTAAATTCGTTCGCACCCCTCTTCTCCCGCAAAATGTTGTGAATTTTAAAAACTCCCCTTCCGAATTTTTTTATACCAAAAGCACTTATGTCCATCGTCTGCATGCAGAGTTTTGTGCTTACAGACGCCAGACACAACAACACACACACAGACAGACGTTTACCGACATTAATAGCAGTGTTTCCCCCAGACAGTTTGAGAAGGGTGCTGCACCCTGCCTGCCCTTTGGTTTGCAAAATAGCACCCTTCTTGCCCCTCATAAAAATAATTAGCACCCTTCTTGCCCCCTCCAGCAAAATAATTAGCACCCTTCTTGGCCCCTCCAGCAAAATAATTAGCACCCTTCTTGCTCTCAGTAAAAAAAGTGCCCTTTCTCCTTTTTGCATTAAAAAATTTGGTTTCATAATAAAAACTGACTCAATGTTGTCTTAAAAAGAGTGTTTTGACTTTGAAATATCAAAAGTGGCTTTAAAAACCAAAAGAATACCTTTAAGCTTTAACAATTAAAAAAGTGCCCTTAAGATTCTGAAAAGTGCCCTCAAAAATCCAAAAAGTGCCCTTAAGAATAAAAAAAGTGCCCTTTTTCTCACCAGCAGCACCTTGCCCCTTTTTAAACCTGGGGGAAACTCTGTTAATAGTATAGATGATACTCAGTGCCTACACATTTCACCCTTTATAATTCAGCCAATGAGTTGACAGTCGTTCATTTCCAGAAACGAAACAATAATTCTTTAGGATGAATTTTGTTTGTTTGGCGTCACAAACTTTTTAGGGCACCTGCAGACTAAAAACATATAATGAATCTTCGCGGGGAAAAAAATCCTAGATTTCGTCAAATGATCACGGGAAAAACACTAATTTCATCAAAGGATCATGTAAAACGTGAATTTTGTTAAAAGGCCACAGAAAAACGTGATTTACGCAAAAGATGAGCAAATTTTGTCAAAGAATCGCAAAACAGGAAATTCCACCAAAAGATAGCGCTTTCTTGCCAAATTTCGTCTAAAAATTGCGGAATAAAATGTATTTTATCAAAAAATCGCTGGAAAACGCACATTTCATTAAAGTATCGCGAGAAAAATGCGAATTTCTTCAAAGATTGCTGAAAAAACGCGAATTTCATCGAAGGATTGCTGAAAATTCATGAATCTTATCAAAAGGCAGCAGAGAAAATGTGATTATTATCAAAGCATTGCGAAAAAAGAAAATTTCGTCTAAGGATCACAGAAAAACGCAAATTTCATAAAAGAATCGTGGAAAATAACGCAAATTTCGTGAAAAAAAAAATCTCAGAAAAAACACAAATTTCGTCAAATTATCGCTGAAAAAAAACACGAATTACGTCATAGGATAGCTGAAAAAATTGTGAATCTCGACAAAAAAAAGATACAGAAAAAAATGCGAATTTCATTAAAGAATCACGAAAAAAAATGCGAATTTTGTTAAAGGATTGTGCAAAGAATGTGAATTTTTTGAAAGGTTCGTGTGAAAAATGAAACTGTCTTTATTAAAAACAGCACACACACAAACATCTATACAAACCTCAATACACACAAACATATTATAGGCAGGGCTTGAAATTTAATTTTTCCAAGGACGGGAGTCTCCCTACCAACATTTTTAAATGGAGGGGAGTTGTAATGTTTGGGAGGGAGAAAAAAAAATTTTAAACCCCACTATTATTTTACGTGTTATTTAAAGAATTACATTAATGCAGACATGACAAAATACCATTGAAAAAATTAAGTCAACTGAGAATGATTATGTAAAATGTTTATTTTTATTATAAAAAAGGGAAGAAAGTTAAGTTTTATATATGCAGTGTATTTTTCAAGTTCCATTAAATGTGTTAGGGACCCTTAACAATTAGGTTGTTAAATAAATTTCTGACTTTAGATTTTACTTGATTGAGATTCACCGATCGATCGTGGAAAAGACGCAAAGTTCATCGATCTGTCGTGGAAAAAACGCTAAGTTTGTCGATCAGTCGGGGGAAAAAAGCAAATTTCGTCAATCGATTGCAGAATAAACACAAAGTTCGTCGATCTGTCCCCAAGAAACGCAAGGTTCGTCGATCAGTCGCTTAAAAAACGCAATGTTCGTCTATCTGTCGCAGAAAAAACGCAAAGTTCGTTGATCTGTCGCGGAAAAAACGCAAAGTTCGTCGATCAGTTGCGGAAAAAAGCAAATTTCGTCGATCGATTGCAGAATAAATGCAAAGTTCGTCGATCAGTCAGGGAAAAAAGAAAAATTTCGTCGATCGATTGTGGAATAAACGCAAACTTCGTCGATATGTCCCCAAAAAACGCAAGGTTCGTCGATCAGTCGCTTAAAAAACACAATGTTCGTCGATCTGTCGCATTCGTTTGATGTCGTCGTTGAAAATTTATGGATTTCTATTATTAAAGTAATTTTTTCATTTTACCGTATTTATTTTATTTTTGTGTTGTATGTATTTTGCTACTTTGAATTTTTTTAAACTAACCCTTTTTTTTTTGGAGAGTGAGAGAGAGAGATTTAGTAATTTGGTGACACGAAGTTCCGCAAATTCTTAAAATCCACAAATCGTTTCCAATGTAAACAATGAAATTTACAATTAAGTTGCAAGTGCAAAATTTCAGTTTTTTAAAATTTTCATGTCATTCTGTACACATTTTAATATGTCATTCTGATCATTATACATATTTAGTTATGCATTATTAATTATTTACTTGACCTTTACTTTTAATATTTTAAATATTTCAAACTTACAGCTGAATGTAATTATTAAAACATTTGAAATACTGCATTCGAAAAATGAAATTTCAGCTTAGAAACGCGACAATTACTATTAGGTTAAAAAAATTTAAAGTAGAAAAGTACTTATGATATAAAAAGAAGAAAAAAAAATACACCAGAATTTATCTGTATTACGAAAGCGGGAGAAATGATTTTCTGTGCTATACGAAAAGATATCCAAATAACTCAATCATAAACATAGAAATAGGTATCGGTTTCTATGTTCATGTGCACTCAATCCAAACTTGAAACTTTTAAAAAGGTCATTGAATGAATGAAATTCATCTCCGCCTTTCACATCCAGAAAACTTGCTGTGTCGCCAATTATGTTTATATTTTATATATATATAAAAAAATAATAATTCAGGCACTTTTCCGTTATACGGACACCATTGTCGCCAAACATACATACATACATACATTTTGGCATAGTGTCCGTATAACAGAAAAGTACTAAAGTTCATGGTTTAAAATCACAATAAAATATCATGAAATTTATTGATTAGTTGTGGGAAAATATCGGGGAAATAATGTGTTTTTCGTGAATTTTTTGTTTTGTTAACAATGTGGTTAGAGAGCCAGGGAGAAATCCAGAAAACTTGCTGTGTCGCCAATTATGTTCATATTTTATATATATATATAAAAATAATAATTCAGGCACTTTTCCGTTATACGTACACCATTGTCGCCAAACATACATACATATATTTACATACATACATACATTTTGGCATAGTGTCCGTATAACAGAAAAGTACTAAAGTTCATGGTTTAAAATCGCAATAAAATATCATGAAATTTATTGATTAGTTGTGGGAAAATATCGGGGAAATAATGTGTTTTTGTGAAATTTTTTGTTTTGTGTTGTTGTGTTTAATTGTAAGCATTCATTATAATTTTCAGTGCATTATTAAATTGAAATTTTTGTTTAAAATATGTAAACAAAACAGTGACCAGAAACCTGCACAATTTCTAATATAGATAGATAGATGCATGCATGTAGTACTTTTAATTATTTGGTAAAAATACTGTGATCGTCACTGAGAAAACCTGAATTTAACCTAAAAGTAATTGTCGAGTGTTTAAGCTGAAATTTCATTTTACGAAAACAGTATTTCAAATGTTTTAATAATTACATTCAGCTGTAAGTTTGAAATATTAAAAGTAAAGGCCAAGTAAATAATTAATAATGCATAACTAAAAGTAATTGTCGAAGCTGAAATTTCATTTTACGAATACAGTATTTCAAATGTTTTAATAGTTACATTCAACTGTAAGTTTGAAATATTAAAAGTAAAGGCCAAGTAAATAATTAATAATGCATAACTAAAAGTAATTGTCGAGTGTTTAAGCTAATTTCATTTTACGAATACAGTATTTCAAATGTTTTAATAGTTACATTCAGCTGTAAGTTTGAAATATTAAAAGTAAAGGCCAAGTAAATAATTAATAATGCGTAACTAAATATGTATAATGATGAGATTTTTTTTTCTTGAATTATTCAGTGAAACTCGCCTTATAAATGTACGCAAATAATTCACATCAAAATCTTAAAATAACAAAGTTTTCTTTCGTGTTTAGCTATGCTTAATAACCAAAAAAGCTTGATTAATACAAAAATTTTTTGGTAAAAATACTGTGATCGTCGCTGAGAAAACCTGAATTTAATCATATCACACAGAATTACATATTAAGTTTAAAAAACTGAAATTTTACACTTGTTTACATCGGAAACGATTCGCGGAATTTCGTGCCACGAAATCTCTCTCTCTCTCTCAAAAAAAGGGGTTAGTTATAAAAAATTCAAAGTAATAAAATACATACGACTTAAAAAGAAAATAAATACGGTAAAATGAAAAAATACCTTAATAAAAGAAATCCATAAAGTTTTAACAACCGAACAACCAAATGGAGTCGTAGTAATCCACATACGCTTCTAGAGAAAGGAAAAAGCCTTCACCTCATTGGCTGAAATATCGCGTCTGAAGATAGTAAAAGCCTCTAGCTGATTAGCTGAATGCTCGCGCATGCCTATAAAAGGCATTTTTGCACGAAAAACTAAAAAGCAGGTTAGCTTTAAGTATATGGATAGCACAGGCAGATTTCGAAGACGCAGACCGGGGGGCGCCTGTTTGTTGGGAATTGCGGAAGAAATTACCTTTTTGCCATGATGCGGCAGTTGGAACCGCCTACTTCGAAACCTAACTTGTTTGCAGGCGGAGCCAACAGGGATTTTTTTTTTTTTTTTTTTTTTTCCTATAAGGGTTAGTCCTATAAAAACTTGTCAATATAAAAGTTTTAGATAATATTAAGATGATTTATAATAAATTTAAGCGAATTTGATATCTTGTGAATTGACGAAGTTATGAATTTTTTTCTTCTAAAACACCCCCTTTCAACAGTTCTTCTAAAACACCCCCTTGGGGCCATTTTTAATTATATCAAAAATCTGTCATACATACATTTTCGGCCCTTCTCCTAAAAGTAATAATAACTTTAAACGGATTCGATACGTATCATAATTAAGAAATTATGGGGTTTTTTATGGGGGGGGGGGAGCCCCCCTCCCCCCCATGGTTCGATTTTGCCCATTAACGAACTTGACCGAGATTTTATGCCCCTTGATTTTATGTATCAGTTTCGAAGAGATCTGTGCAGAATTATTGCAGTTATCGTGTCCATAAAAAAGTGACATAGATAGATAGATAGATAGATAAAGTTTTGAACTGGGGTTGGTTTTGGGTTCTGGGAGTCATGATCGGAGTAGATCTGCAAAAATTTTTCAAAAATTCCAACTTAGGTGAGAATGTAATAGGTAGTATTTCTTACAAAATCTACCTAAAATACACACATTTTCTTTATATGTGTAAAAGTGACAGTCAGATATTACTTTTAAACGATTAAAGTTGTGGAAGGTTCATTTTGGACAGGGAATAGTTTTGTGAACAGTCTATTTTTAAGGGATCTCAGGAGCCTTACTTTTTCACTGAAGGTGAAATTTAACGCCATGTCACAGTTAATTTTATTTCACATTCCCTATAAAACACAAATACATAAAATTTTTATAACTGATAGCTTAATATATGTTCTATACAGCATAATTATTTAAACATTCTAAAACTGATATTTTACTTTTTTTTTAAATCTTCAATTTTTATAAAAATTCTAAAATTATTTTTCCCTTGCACCCACTGCGCGCAAGGCTGTAGCAAATCTATTGTTTCTAAATCCCTAAATAATATTGATAATAATGCAAAACTAATGTACTTTGAACGTTTACTTAATTTTTAAGCAATTAAAAACATAATTGTTTTTAAATTTAAATTTAAATTATAAAATGTTGAAAAAAATTCCTTTTTTTTTTTTGTTGAAAAAATGCTAATTTTAAATAACCAATGCAATTATAATACTAAATTTGAAATATAAGTTATTCCCTGCGTCAAAATAAATGTATATGTCAAGTTTCATACAAATTGCATTGTAAGTTTTTGATAAATGTTGCGCGCAAGTAAAAAAAATAATAATTAAAAATTAACAAAATTAAATGTTTTAAAAACAGGAAAATATCTGTTGTATATAATATTGAAATAATTATGCTACATAGAACAGATATTAAACTGTTTTATTAAGCTGTTTTATTAAGCTGTAAACGTTTTATGCATTTGAATTACATAGGGAATCAGAAATAAAATTAAATGTGACATGAGGCTAAATTGTACCTTTAATGAAAAAGTAAGACTCCAGAGACCCCTTAAGACAAAAAAAATTGTGAAAGGTCCTGATTTAGGGTGAAATGTTTTGTGAAGGGCTCTGTTTTGAAATGAAAAAAAATGTGAAGAATCCTTTAAAGGACCCAATTTCTTCGTAAACAGATCCCCGTATACAGAACTTCGTTTGCTGTCGTATTTTAAAAGCTGTAACAATAAGAAATTCCAAATTGTATTCAATTAAACATTTATATCCGACTATTACTTCTAAAGATATATTAAAAATATGAGAGTGCTCAACACTTTCGATCAAGGCTGTGTGCTGTAGAGTTTCTATCCCTAATTATACTGGTAAAGGGATTTTATCAACTAACCCCTAGTTTTTTGAGATATTGGAAGTAAAAGTTTAGTCAAAGACGACGTTGTGATGCAAGGGTTCCCAAACTTTTAGTGTGGCGTAACCATTAAATCCAAAATTTCTACATTTACTGCACCCCCACGTAACGAAGTTAATTCTTACAGGGACTGATTTGTAGCAAAGCATTTGGTCTTACAGTCTTCTAGCGTGCCCCCAAAAAAGCAGGTATGCCCCCCCCCCCCTCCTCCATACGCACACACCAAATTAATAATAATAAAAAAATTCCTTGCTTTTTATACTTACTTCTATCCTTACAAGAAAAAAGTATTGGACTCGAGAAAAGTTTCGACTTCTGGTTTACGACGGATTTATACGTTTTAGAAGGTACTGAAAGCGATTTGACTGTTTTTAGAAAAATGTCTGTCCCTGCGCGCGAAGGCTGTAGCAAATCTATTGGTTCTAGATCCCTAAATAATATTAATAATGATGCAAAACGAAAGTACCTTGAACGTTTATTTAATTTTTAAGCAATTAAAAACATAATTGTTTTTAAATTTAAATTTAAATTATAGAATGTTAAAAAAAAAATCCCTCTTTTGTTGAAAAAATGATAATTTTAAATAACCAATGAAATTATAATACTAAATTTGAAGTATAAGTTATTCCCTGCATCAAAATAAATGTATATGTCAAGTTTCATACAAATTACATTCTAAGTTTTGGAGAAATGTTGCGCGCAAATAAAAAAAAAATAATAATAATGAAAATTAAAAATTAACAAAATTAAATGTTTGAAAAACAGAAAAATATCTATTGTATAATATTCAAATAATTATGATACATAGAACAGATATTAAGCTGTCAGTAGTTAAAATGTTATGCATTTGTATTCTATAGGGAATCAGAAATAAAATTAAATTGACATGATGCTAAATTGCACCTTAAATGGAAAAGTAAGACTCATGAGACCCTTTAAGACAAAAAAAAAAGGTGAAAGATCCTGTTTTAAGGTGAAAAGTTTTGTGAAGGATCCTGATTTGAGATGAAAACTTTTATGAATGGTTTTCTGTTCTGTTTTGAAATGAAAAAATTGTGAAGGATCCTTTAAGGACCCAATTTCTTCGTAAACAGATCCCTGTATACAGAACTTCGTTTACTGTCATTTTATAAAAACTGTAACAATAAGAAATTCAAAATTGTATCCAATTAAATATTTATATACGACTATTACTTATAAAGATATATTAAAAATATGAGAGTGCTCAACACTTCCGATCAAGGCTGTGTGCTGTAGAGTTTCTATCCCTAATTATCTGGTAAAGGGATTTTATCAAATAACCCCTAGTTTTTGAGATATTGTAAGTCAAAGTTTAGTTAGACGAAGTATAATGCTTGAGTTCCCAAACTTTTAGTGTGGTGTACCATTAAATCAAAATTTGTACATTTACTGCACCCGCATGTAACGAAGTTAATGCTTACAGTGATGGGTTTTCTGCAAAGCATTTCGTCTATACAGTCGTCTAGCGTGCCCCCCCCCCTCCTCCACACGTACACACCAAGTTAATAAATCGGTCCTTGTTTTTTATACTTACTTCTATCTTTACACGAAGCAATTATTGGACTCGAAAAAAATTTCGACTTCTGGTTTACGACAGATTTATACGTTTTAGAAGGTGCTGAACATGATTTGACTGAAGAAAAATGTCTGTCCGTGAGTCTGTTTGTATGTGACTCAAATTTTGTGGGCGCTCTAACTCACGAACTACTTGTGTAGAGTAGGATGAAATTTTATATGAAGTTCTATCGTTATGTGAACTGGTGCTGATTAGTGTTTGGACAAAACACCCCAAGAAGGAGTGTCGCAAATCGACGATATGTTCTATTTATATGATACCGATATCTCCAGTTTATGTGTGCAGAATTTAACGAGACATCAAAATTTAGAAGCCTCATCATAGGAATTGATTGTCATTCAATTTTGGTTGTGGTCATCTAAGAAGGATGCCAAAATTCCATGATTTGTTCGAAATATGCGATCCTTATATATCACCAGTCTAAATACACAGAATTCAACGAAACTTCATCACACTGAGCATCCTGAATATGGGAATGCATTGTCATTATATTTTGGTCTGTATGTGACACAAATTTTGTGGGCGCTCTATCTCAAGATCTAAGGAACGGAAAATAATGTAACTACAGATTCAGTTAGACTTTGACATAAATAGGTGCTGGTGTAAGTTGCTAAACAGGTGGCGCTGCTATCTTGTATTTTTCACGATTTCTGCAGTAGCTATAGATCAAGAACTAGTTCACGGAATTTCAGCAAACTTCATATTATGTTAGACCTTGACATAAATAGATCTTTATTAGGTTTGGGTGTATACCGCCCAACATGTGTTGTTGCTATACTCTGTTTTTCACGATTTTCGAAATAGCTTTATCCGAAGAACGAACAGATTGTCATTTAATTTCGGTCACAAATGATTTGATTTATACAGAAGAAATTTTTGTGATGGCCTCAACATACGAGTTAAAAGTAAAATCTACATTCTTCATTTGAGTTCCTTTATCTGTGACTTATTCTGCTTTGCTGTTTCACATCACAAACCAGATGTTGTTGCAATACGATAGTCGGAATGAACTATGTTTGTCATAGAGTTGTTCGGGTAGCTCAAATGACAGAGCGTTTGCGTGGTATGAGAAATGTCCTGGGTTCCACTCCTGGTCTAGAAACTTTTTAAATCAGATTGGAAAGTATCATCTCGTATGGTCCTTGCTTGTTAATACAATAAACTGCAGGTTTATATTGCTAAAATCGTGTTTAAATTATTTTTGGTTATTGACATTTGTATATGGAGTAGAATCATGATTATATATTAATATTATGCAAACATTCCTTAAACAGTTTGGAGGAGTCAGAATTTAAAATAACTTATGACTTATTGACATTCAGTTGACATTCAGGCTGATTTATATACAGGATGTTCCAAAAAGATTGAAGCGCACACTTTATTATTTTTTTTCTGGTAGATATATGTAATCAACGTAAATTGCAAAAGTGTTTAAAATAAAGTTGGGATCAAAATTATAGTGATGAAATAGTCCTGCCATTAAGTTTCATAAATGTTTATACGGTCCTTGGGTCCTATAAGTTATATTTAGAAAAAAAATGCTTCGTTCTCTGACATGTACAGAGGTAAAAAATACATTCTTTTACAACCAAAATTCACAGAGTTATGATACTTTGAAATCTATGAAATTTTGGAGCTTTCTGGCACTACAAATACGTTCTTCTGTTTTTAGTGCCGGAAAGCTCCAAAATTTCATAAAATTCAAAGTATTGTAGCTCGGTGAGTTT
Source organism: Maratus michaelseni (assembly GCA_963931845.1). NCBI lineage: Eukaryota > Metazoa > Arthropoda > Arachnida > Araneae > Salticidae > Maratus > Maratus michaelseni. The sequence continues at coordinate 188,015,050 of OZ007592.1, read as the reverse complement.
TGATCATAGAAGAATTACATTTTTACTGTTGTAATTTTTAGAGCATGGGGAAAACGTTTCCTAAATATAATTTAAAGGACCCAGGGACCGTATAAAAATTAAAAAAGTATGACTCTTTGAAACTTAATGGCAGGACTACTTTATTAATATAATTTTAATCCCTACTTTATTTTGAACACTTTTACAACTTATATTTCCTACATATCTACAATAAGTACAAAAAAAAAAAAAAGTTTTAATATTTTTGAAATACCTGTATGCTATTTTTCATACACTAATGTGACTTGCATCGCCGATCCGAAGGATGCGCCAAGATTGCCAGTTTGGCCTTTTTTTATTCGGAAAAATCGGAATTCATACTTGAAATTCCGATTAGTAATTTTTTGCTTTATTTAATGAAAGGCATTTTGTGGCTACATAAAGTAAAATTTCTCCTTTCGTAATTTCCGGTATGAGTTAGGAATTTCTCAATAAAGAAAAAGGTCCGACTGGCAACGCTGGAGAGGGCCTGCTTAATCATGTGCAGTTTCTTGTAGTCCATTCAAAAATTAATTTTATCCATGTTTGATTCAATACTTCATTTATTGCAGAATTTTATTTTCATCATATGACAGGAACGAAATGCATTTGTACATTCATAAGCCGCGTTAAATTTGTGCAGAATTTTTTCAATTTTCACAAAAATCACATATTTCGCTCACCTCAGCAAGCAAAATACCATTAATTCATCCTTTTTGAAATGATCTCAAGAATTCTATTTCAGGATATCAGTTTAAGAACTTTTTCTCTCGTCAGGTACGGTGACAGAGTACCTTCAATGACAAGCAGATTTCTAATAAGAAGTCTGTTACATTTTCTGGAAAATAGTACAGAAGCCCCTCCTTACACTACTATACTTGTTACATCGCTCATTCGGAAACATTGTTCTTTGCTTGTGTGTCCCAGGAAAAAAAAATGTTCTGTCTCAAGTACAATTTTGAAGCAATAACTTTATAGTATTTCGATAAGAAAAGTGTTCCTATCATTAAATTTCTTTAAAAAAATGTAACAAGTGCATAAACTAACATTTCGGAAACAGATTTATATCCTTTTCTTGAAAGTAATCTTTTTTTTTTTTTTTTTTTTTAAATTCCCAGGATTATATCGTGTATTCGGATATATCGCGATTTTTTCTTGTCTCTCGGTATGAGCGATAACGCGAGTCTATTGTAATTGAAATCGGCTATATGGCATTTCCTTTATTTATTTATAACATTCGTAAATTTAAGATAAACTTTTATTATTTTATTTTCACCAATAAAATTCTACATGAATAAAAATTAGATATTGTTCTACCATTTTTTCACGGCTCCCTATTTGCCTCGCAAGTCTCTTACCTTATATACTGGAAGTTCACTTGGTATGCAACTAGGTATTCTTTTCAGCTAATTATATTGTTTCTTTTTTCCATTGAAAAAAATTGCTGTATTCACCATTGATTGAAGATACCTTATTTTCTTTCTAGTCCCTTGGCAACTGGGGTACCAGTATTATACCGTAAAATCAACAATTTTTTTTCTGCAGTGTACATCAGCACACAACTTATTAGCATGAGACGAACAAGTTCCCAGCATCGGAGAATATATATTTCCTTCAGGTTCGAACCACGGTCTGGACATTTTAAATTCTGTTGGTTGTACGCTGTGTAGCAAAGTGAAAATTCACATCCTTTGTTATTGTCACTAATTTCCGGCGTAAGTAGAGAAGAAATGACAGTCCGGCCTAGGAGGAGGACTAAGGAGTCGGAGGAGGGTCGAGGGAGGGCTCCTCAGCTCCTCCTCCCAAAGTGCAGCACATGCCCTCCTCCCGAAGTGTCCTCCTCCTCTCAAAGTGCCCTCCTCCACCACCTAAGATAAGATAAGGAGATTGTTGTTAATTAATTTTAATTGCGGGACTTAGAAATTTTTCGAAGCAAATTTTTTCAACTATAGTAGGGTCGGAAATATTTTTTCGGTTTGTGAATGAAAATTACATTTAAAAATATGAATTGGACAACTTAGAAATTTTTCGAAGCAATTTTTTTTTTGCTCAACGAGAGTACGCAGTTTGAATATGAGTGTATGCAGTAGAAGTGAATGAAATAAATTAAAAATCCGCACCTGCCCTCCTCCCGAAGTGCAGCACATGCCCACCTCCCGAAGTGCCCTCCTCCACCACCTAAGATAAGATAAGGGGATTAATGTTAATTAATTTTAATTGCGGTACTTAGAAATTTTTCAAAGCAATTTTTTTTTCAACTATAGTAGGATTGGAAATATTTTTTCGGTTTGTGAATGAAAATTACATTTAAAAATATTAATTAAAAATGGTCATTAATTAATTCTAATTGGAGAACTTAAGAATTTTTGTGAGATTTTTTTTTCTTAATGAGATTACGTTGTTTGAATATGATTGTATGCAGTAGAAGTGAATGAAAATAAATTAACAAGTGGATAAGTGTGATCGAAGATCGCTCAAAGGGTTTCGTTTAATATTCCTTTCAAAACACTTTATCCTTTCTTTAATAAATTCAAACAAATTTCATTTAGCAAAAAAAAAAAAAAAAAAAAAAAAAAAAAGTCATGTTTTTTATAAAGTAAAAATTTACCGGTCTATTTTTTCGAATATCTAAACCATTCCGATAGCGGTCTAAGCCCGCTATTATAATCTCTCACTGTAATACCTGTCATGCGGACTAAATGCGATATATAAAAAAATAATTTCAAAATTAAACATGTTGTACACCTTCAAAATGTTAAAATATGCGAATATTTCCATAATAGGATTTTTATCATGATTCAATATGTTTATCAAACTCATATAAGTAGAGAGAAAATGGGGATCCGACCTCAGGAGGAGGTGTGAGGTGCGAGGAGGGAGGAGGGCTCCTCCTCCTCCTCCTCCTCACGAAGTGCTCTCCTCCTCACGAAGTGCCCTCCTCCTCCCGAAGTGCCCACCTCCTCACGAAGTGCGCACCTCCTCCCGAAGTGCCCTCCTCCACCACCTAAGATAAGGGGATTAATTAAGGATTAGTGTTAATTAATTTTAATTAGGGAACTTAGAAATTTTTTTGAAGCAATTTTTTTTTTTTTTCGCGGAGAATTTCCTACTAGAATACGAGGTGTGTTTCAAGGGATTTATTTTAGCGAATTAGAAATTTAATTAATTTTAATTGGGAAACTTAGACATTTTTCGAAGCAATTTTTTTTTTTCAACGAGAGTATGCAGTTTGATTATGAGTGTATGCAGTAGAAGTGAATAATTAATTAATTAAAAATATTAATTAAAAATAGTAATTAATTAATTTTAATTGCAGAACTTAAAAATTTTCGCGAGATTTTTTTTTTTTTTTCAACGAGAGTAGGGTATCCGATATACATGTTAGAGGAGAATTTTAAAAGTCAATAATGGTTTAATTAAAAATGTTAATTAATTTTAATTAGGGAACTTAGAAATTTTTCGAAGCATTTTTTTTTTCAACGAGAGTATGCAGTTTGATTATGAGTGTATGCAGTAGAAGTGAATGATTAATTAATTAAAAATATTAATTAAAAATAAAAATTAATTAATTTTAATTGCAGAACTTAAGACTTTTCGCGAGATTTTTTTTTCTTAATGAGATTACGTTGTTTGAATATGATTGTATTCAGTAGAAGTGAATGAAAATAAATTAACAAGTGGATAAGTGTGATCGAAGATCGCTCAAAGGGTTTCGTTTAATATTCCTTTCAAAACACTTTATCCTTTCTTTAATAAATTCAAACAAATTTCATTTAGCAAAAAAAAAAAAAAAAAAAAAAAAAAAAAGTCATGTTTTTTATAAAGTAAAAATTTACCGGTCTATTTTTTCGAATATCTAAACCATTCCGATAGCGGTCTAAGCCCGCTATTATAATCTCTCACTGTAATACCTGTCATGCGGACTAAATGCGATATATAAAAAAATAATTTCAAAATTAAACATGTTGTACACCTTCAAAATGTTAAAATATGCGAATATTTCCATAATAGGATTTTTATCATGATTCAATATGTTTATCAAACTCATATAAGTAGAGAGAAAATGGGGATCCGACCTCAGGAGGAGGTGTGAGGTGCGAGGAGGGAGGAGGGCTCCTCCTCCTCCTCCTCCTCACGAAGTGCTCTCCTCCTCACGAAGTGCCCTCCTCCTCCCGAAGTGCCCACCTCCTCACGAAGTGCGCACCTCCTCCCGAAGTGCCCTCCTCCACCACCTAAGATAAGGGGATTAATTAAGGATTAGTGTTAATTAATTTTAATTAGGGAACTTAGAAATTTTTTTGAAGCAATTTTTTTTTTTTCGCGGAGAATTTCCTACTAGAATACGAGGTGTGTTTCAAGGGATTTATTTTAGCGAATTAGAAATTTAATTAATTTTAATTGGGAAACTTAGACATTTTTCGAAGCAATTTTTTTTTTTCAACGAGAGTATGCAGTTTGATTATGAGTGTATGCAGTAGAAGTGAATAATTAATTAATTAAAAATATTAATTAAAAATAGTAATTAATTAATTTTAATTGCAGAACTTAAAAATTTTCGCGAGATTTTTTTTTTTTTTTCAACGAGAGTAGGGTATCCGATATACATGTTAGAGGAGAATTTTAAAAGTCAATAATGGTTTAATTAAAAATGTTAATTAATTTTAATTAGGGAACTTAGAAATTTTTCGAAGCATTTTTTTTTTCAACGAGAGTATGCAGTTTGATTATGAGTGTATGCAGTAGAAGTGAATGATTAATTAATTAAAAATATTAATTAAAAATAAAAATTAATTAATTTTAATTGCAGAACTTAAGACTTTTCGCGAGATTTTTTTTTTTTTTTTCAACGAGAGTAGGGTATTCGATATACATGTTAGAGGAGAATTTTAAAAGTCAATAATGGTTTAATTAAAAATGGTGATTAATTTTAATTGGGGAACTTTGACATTTTTCGAAGCAAATATTTTTTCAACGAGATAGGCTATTTGTTATACATGTTAGAGTATATTACAGGTGAATTTTAAAAGTCAATAATGATTTAATTAAAAAGGGTCATTAATTAATTTTAATTGGAGAACTTAAGAAATTTTGGCGAGATTTTTTTTCCCTCAACGAGAGTACGCAGTTTGCATGTGCAGTAGAATGGTAGATGCTAATAATTAAAAAGGGTCATTAATTAATTTTAATTGGCGGACTTCAACATTTTTGAGGCAAACAGGCGCGTTTTAATGAATTCGATATAGGTTGTAGTAAAAAATATAGGGTCCCGCATGAATTATACTGTACTCAATTGAATAGCTCCCCCCTCCCCCTCCCCCTCCCTTTTTTACCCAGAGGGGGCCCTTCGATAGACTAACAATACACACTTCCAAAAGTATAGAGTACTATAAAAAGAATTTTAGCGTATATGTAAATAAACAAGTATGTAAAATAAACAAGTAGCATAATTCATGCCTGGGGCTCACTCAGCCTAATACTTAGCGTGGTGGATATAAATTAGCCTGGGGCTTACTAAGCCCAATAGTCAGCGTGGTGACTATAAAATAAGCGGGGGCTCACTTAGCCCTGTGGTTAGCGTCCTGGTTATAAAATGACAAGTCTGATTATATGTTTGTGGGTTCGAAACTTGTGCGGTTTAGACGATGGGATTTCGAGTATTCAGAAAAGTCGAAAAAATCATGATGGTGCTCCATATCCTTATAAATATTATGTGTTTGAATATGATAAGTTAAGGAATCTATATCCGTAAAGAGTATAACTGCACGATCTTTGTATGTTTTCTTTATAAAATTGTAATGAAAATCATACATAACTAATTTAGATAATTCTAAAATTGTGAATCCAACATAAATAGGTCGATTCATTAAGATACAAGTATTAAGCTTTTCTACAGCAGCCAAGCCTTCATCATATGTCTTGAATGATTTAAAAGTAGGCGAAGCTACTAATTTTTTTTAAATACATTTCCAGTATGAATTATTAAATCTAAATCACTTATTTCAAATTCTTAACGATAGTCACATAGCATTGGAAAGTGTTTCATAAAGTATACCATGACTCATGATTTTTCCTTCATATTTATTTATTGTCACTTATTGTAGATCCTATTTTATAATTTACGTTAAAATTTTTCATTCATTCCTATCATGTTCTGGGTACTCTGTATATATTTTTTTAGGTGTGTATTGTTAGTCTAAATTTTATCGAAGGTATTTCTGTGATAATATAGGTGAGGTAGCGCATTGTGTAATACAGTGTAATACTGTATAATTAATGTGTATTTTAACTATAATCTCTGTTTTAACAAGACTTGTATCGAATTAGATATCGCAATAATTCTTAAGGGTATCTCTTAATTACTATTTTTAATTTTATTTCTTAGTTATTATTTTTTATTGAATACTTAATAAAGCATATATAACGAATCGAGTTGAATGTTTAGGAATAAATTGTGCGTTCTTAAGTCATTTCGAAACAGGCTCCTTCAAACAGACCCCTTCACGAAACTTTTAACCCTAAAACAGGACACTTCACACAACGTTTCGTATTAACAATAGGCCTTTCACAAGCATACTAATGTATATACTTTTAATAGGATTTTAAAATGTTAAACGATATAAATATTAGATCTAAATATAAATCATTTTTTTTTACATTCAGTGAATAATTCTAGTCTAAAAATAATCTTGCTCACGCATATGAATTGTATATAGGAGCTTGTATAATATAAAAATAAATTTCATATATCGTCCCATCATGCTGTGTGACTCATCGCATAAATTGTTAGTATGTATTTTTAAAATAATTATTTTTAAAATAAATTAGAGGAAACATGCAATAATACCTATTCTTTTTTGCTTACCTATTCCTTTTTGCCTACCATACATATTGAAAAAATACATTAATATTATATCTATTCATATATTATAACTTTAAACATATAAAGTAAGGATACTTACCTAGATCTTACAACCAACTCATACACTTGCTTTTGGGAGAAATGAATTGAAATGTATTCTTATCAGTAAATCTTGTATAGAATGTTATCGCAATCAGTCACGTGATGTTACTAATCTATAGATTAACAATAAGATAATGGACTTGTACTGAAATCATTTCTGGTCTAGTTGCTATACAAGTAGCACGCATGTTTTTTCATGCTGTAGTCATATATTGAAGACGGGATTGCAAGTTTGTGAATAAGGTAAGATTAATTTATGTACATATTTTTAAATGTTAAACGATATACATATTAGATCTAAAAATAAATCATTTTTACATTCAATGATTAATTCTAGTCAAAATTCACGCATTTCAAGCCTGTTGGTTAAATATAACATACACTAATAAGATTCGTTGATGATTCATTTTCTCATATAGGCAATAGTAGCAATCATTTCACATACTACAAGTGTAAAGTATGCAAAATTTATGATTCTGCTTTATAATACCTATTCATTCTGTATTCTACCGTATGCTTTATCCATGACGTCACGATATCCCGTAATTTTAAGAGATAAGCGAACACGTTATACCGTTTAGTTGTTGTAAGGCATGCATGCAGTCGAATTTGGATGAAGTCCACAGTACATTATGGTTTAAATATTTAGGTAAGATAACTTTGTTTTTCAATATTAAAAACAAAATTTTTTTAAATAATACCCTAACTATTTAGTACAATATATATTTTATAAAAACAAAGCTTAGTTATTATATTCATTCCTCAAAAGAAATTTTTAAGTTAAAATACTAAAAACACAATTTAGTATAATTTTTCTATACAAAAAAAAGCATAGACTAATGTAATTTTAAAATATTTAAAGTTTAATTCATATATCTTATAGGGGACCCTGTATTTTTTTTACCATAACATGCGTCAAATTCATTTAAACACAGGTACATTTAAACAGGTTCAAATTCATTTAAACATCTGTTTGCCTCAAAATTCTTAAGGGTATCGCTTAATGACTAGTTCTTATTTTTCATTGAAGCATTTTAAAACTTAACAGATTAATAATTATATAGGACTACACGAAATAATTCGTATACATTGACGGTTTTAAATAGCTCATTTACCTACAAAAAATGTGTCAGAACTGTTTAAATTTGAGAAAAAGCCCAATAGCCGCATTTCTTATCGCGAGTGATTCACCGTGTCAAAGCAAGATCTTCGCTTATCTGATAATATGACTCATTATGATTCAGCGATATGTATGTTGAGGGGGTAACACTCAAATCTTAGTCGCAGTTATAAATATGTATTTTAAAGCATAATCATTCGAAAATTCAATTATTTTTCATGAAACGATCTACCCTATTTTACAGAATTGTATGATAAATTTGATGAAAAATGTACTTTTTTTTTTCTAAAATCTATATTTTGAACGTTATACTAAAAATGTATTCGTGTAAAACCTTTTTTTTACATTGCATGAATTCGTATTCATTTGAGATTAGTACTCTATTTCTTAAAATATCTGTGGAATCATAATATTTTTACAGGGTATATTGTGAAGGGAGACCTTTTCATTCAAACAGCGGACCTTGCATTTTTATGAAAGGTCAATATCCCTTGTATTTCTGTCGCCATAATATAACATGAATCTATTGAATTTATTTTGTGAAGGTAGCTTAATATCTATAACTATGTGTTTTGAACATATCGACGCGCAAGCTGTACTTTTAGACTAACTTGAATTGAAAAAAAAGGCGAAAGTGTAAATTACCTGATTTTAGGAAGGGTCCTTATGTATAATTGGATTTTTGTGAAGGGTCTTTTTATTCCAAAAGGGAATCCCTACAGTTTTTGTGAAGGGATTTTTTATTCGAATAGGGCATGTATCTCATTTATTTTATGAAGGGTCCCTATAGTCTAATGCGAGTTCACACTTCGAAGGGTGCCTGTATTTTGAACCTATCGATGCGTATGCTGTACTTTTAGCCTAACTTGAATTGAAAAAAAAAAGGTAAGGTGTAAATTATCTGATTTTAGGAAGGGATCTTATGCATAATTGGTTTTTTTGTGAAGGGGTCCTTTTTATTAAAAAGGGGATTTGTCCAATTTTTTGTGAAGGGTTCAATATCTATAACTGTTTCCAGTTTCTTTTGAAGGGTCCCCAAAACGTATAATCACTCCATTCGAAGGCTTCCCTATAACTTTTAACTATTTTTGCATGTTAACCTAAATAAATGTATTCCTGTATAAACTATTTGTATACTTCAATCCATTTAAGAATCCTATATGTTTTGGCTATCAGTAGTGTAAAGCTTTTTCTTGAATCCTTTGGATTTTTTGTGAAGGGCCTTAGGCCTTTTTATTAAAAAGGGGATCTGTAACTGTTCACTATTTTAATTAACTAATGCACTAGATGGTAAAATTATATTTTGTTCACATAACATTTCGATAATGTTGGGAAGTGATTCATGAATTATGCTACTATGCCTGATTTTACATACTTGTTTATTTACATATACGCTAAAATTCTTTTTATAGTACTCTATACTTTTGGAAGTGTGTATTGTTAGTCTATCGAAGGGCCCCCTCTGGGTAAAAAAGGGAGGGGGAGGGGGAGGGGGGAGCTATTCAATTGAGTACAGTATAATTCATGCGGGACCCTATATTTTTTACTACAACCTATATCGAATTCATTAAAACGCGCCTGTTTGCCTCAAAAATGTTGAAGTCCGCCAATTAAAATTAATTAATGACCCTTTTTAATTATTAGCATCTACCATTCTACTGCACATGCAAACTGCGTACTCTCGTTGAGGGAAAAAAAATCTCGCCAAAATTTCTCAAGTTCTCCAATTAAAATTAATTAATGACCCTTTTTAATTAAATCATTATTGACTTTTAAAATTCACCTGTAATATACTCTAACATGTATAACAAATAGCCTATCTCGTTGAAAAAATATTTGCTTCGAAAAATGTCAAAGTTCCCCAATTAAAATTAATCACCATTTTTAATTAAACCATTATTGACTTTTAAAATTCTCCTCTAACATGTATATCGAATACCCTACTCTCTTTGAAAAAAAAAAAAATCTCGCGAAAATTCTTAAGTTCTGCAATTAAAATTAATTAATTACTATTTTTAATTAATATTTTTAATTAATTAATCATTCACTTCTACTGCATACACTCATAATCAAACTGCATACTCTCGTTGAAAAAAAAAATGCTTCGAAAAATTTCTAAGTTCCCTAATTAAAATTAATTAACATTTTTAATTAAACCATTATTGACTTTTAAAATTCTCCTCTAACATGTATATCGGATACCCTACTCTCGTTGAAAAAAAAAAAAATCTCGCGAAAATTTTTAAGTTCTGCAATTAAAATTAATTAATTACTATTTTTAATTAATATTTTTAATTAATTAATCATTCACTTCTACTGCATACACTCATAATCAAACTGCATACTCTCGTTGAAAAAAAAAAATTGCTTCGAAAAATGTCTAAGTTTCCCAATTAAAATTAATTAAATTTCTAATTCGCTAAAATAAATCCCTTGAAACACACCTCGTATTCTAGTAGGAAATTCTCCGCGAAAAAAAAAAAATGCTTCAAAAAAATTTCTAAGTTCCCTAATTAAAATTAATTAACACTAATCCTTAATTAATCCCCTTATCTTAGGTGGTGGAGGAGGGCACTTCGGGAGGAGGTGCGCACTTCGTGAGGAGGTGGGCACTTCGGGAGGAGGAGGGCACTTCGTGAGGAGGAGAGCACTTCGTGAGGAGGAGGAGGAGGAGGAGCCCTCCTCCCTCCTCGCACCTCACACCTCCTCCTGAGGTCGGATCCCCATTTTCTCTCTACTCATATATTTACTATTCTCTATTACTCATATTGATACACACTTTGTATTATTCTGAAACATTTGAAAAATCCGTTAAACTTCCGATATGACGTCAGATTTTCTTTTTAATTCTCTAATGGCGTGATATTAATCTGTTTTGTGCACATACACATACTCATACTCCTTGTATTATTGAGAAATCTTTCCGTTTTATGTTTTATTACCACTATGACGTCAATCAATTTTATTTCATATTAATCTTTTTTTCAATTGGTGAAACTTTTTATTTCATTTTTCACGTGGAAATCGTCTGATAGAAAAATAATTATTGTAGAAAGATTTTCATCGTTGATTTTTAATTTTTGGCCTCGGCTATAACGAAAAATGTTTAAATTTAATAGGAAAAGGCTGTTAGAATTTTGGTTTTTTATCTCTATTTATTAAAATAATACGAATTTTTCAAATTTTAATATTTTCAGCTCTTCACAGCTGATATTCTGATTTATACCCAAAGTTTCAACTCTGTAAGTTACATAGTTTTCGAGAATGGCACTGTGACAGACAGACAACGGAGCGGGAGCAATAGGGTCTCGTGAGATGAACGAAACCCTAAAAATGGTCATTAATTAATTTTAATTGGGGAACTTAGACCATTTTTTTTTCTTTTAAACCAACAGTAGAATTTTTAGAGTTAAAAATAGAATTTTTAGTTTTAAAAATTGCCAAAAATAGAATTTTTAGTTTTAAAAGTCGACAAAAGTAGGATTTTCAGCTGAAAGTAATCAGATATAAACTCTCAACTGAAATGAATTTTGCCTTAAGGTGTGAGCTTTTAGCTAGAGTGACCTAGAGTCAAAACTTCCTGGTCCCAGTAATCACCACGGGGAGGTAGATCACACGAACGATTCCCAAAAATTTGTTTGGAGATTTTGATTATTAATTTTAATTAATTTTAATTGGAGAACTTAAGAAATTTTGGCGATTTTTTTTTTAACGAGATTACGCAGTTTAAATGTGTAGTAGAATGGTTGATGTGAATGAAAAATATTAATTAAAAATGTTCATTAATTAATTTTAATTGGCGAACTTAAACATTTTCTGGGGGAAACAAACGGGTTTTAATGAATTCGATACAGAGTCCCGTATGAATTATACTGCACTAAATTTAATAGCTCCCCCTCTCCCTCCCCCCTTTTTTACCCAGAGGGGCCCTTCGATAGAGGTTAGGCTAACAATACACTCTACAAAAAGTATAGAGTAATATAAAAAGAAGAATTTTAACGTATATATAAAATAGTAAATAAACAAGAATGAAAAATCATGCATAGCGTCATAATTCATGAATCACTTTCCACAAAAAAATGCAGAGTGGTACAAAAAGAATTTTAACGTATATATAAAATAGCAAGTAAACAAGAATGAAAAATCATGCGTAGCGGTATAGTTTATGAATCACTTTCCAACATTAACGAAATGTTATGTGACCAAAATATAATTTTACCATCTAGTGCATAGTTAATTAAAATAGTGACAGATCCCCTTTTGAAATAAAAAAAAGCATCCTTCACAAAAATCCAACTCTGCATAAGATCCCTTCCTAAAATCAGATAATTTACACTTTACCCTTTTTTTTTAAATTCAAGTTGGGCTAAAAATACAGCTTACGCATCGATATGTTCAAAATACAGGAACCCTTCGAAAAAAACTAGAAAAAAGTTATAGATTTAAGACCTGCTCATAAAATAACGCGACTATTTGTGTTCCAGGATCCTTCACAAAATAATATAACCCTATTTGAATCCCAGAGGCCTTCACAAAATAATGTAAAACGTGTCCTATTTGTATCTCAGGATCATTCACAAAATAATATAACCCTATTTGAATCCCAGTTCCCTTTCACAAAATAAATTCAATAGATTCATGTTATATTACGGCGGCAGAAATACGAGGGACATTGACCTTTCATAAAAATCCAAGATCACTGTTTGAATGAAAAGGTCCCTTCGCAATGTACACTGTAAAATTATTATGATTGTATAGATTTTTTAAGAAATAGAGTGCTATTCTCAAATGAATACGTATTCATACAATGTAAAAATAGGTTTTACACAAATGCATTTTTAGTTTAACGTTCAAAATATATATTTTAGAATTGAAATTAAGAAAAACAGACTGCTATCCCGTATCCCCTCAACAGACGAATTGCTGAATCACAACGGGTCATATTAGCAGATAAGCCAAGATCTTACTTTGACTTCACACGTTGAATCACTCACGATAAGAAATACGTATATTGGAGGTGTTTACAAATTTGAACAGTTTCTGACACATTTTTTGTAGCCAAATGTTTGAAATTAACTATTTAAAACCGTAAATGTATACGAATTATTTCGTTTAGTCCTATATAGTTATTAGTCTGTTAAATTTCAAAATGTTTTATTGTGTATTCATTGAAAAAATAAGAACTAAGAAATAGCCATTAAGAGGTACCCTTAAGAATTTTGGGGCAAACAGACGGGTTTTAATGAATTCGATACATGTTATGGTAGAAAAATACAGGGTCTCCTATAAGATATATGAATTAAATTTTAAATAATATGAAACTAAAATTAAATTACATTCGTTTATGCTTTTTGTATTGTAAAGTATAGAAAAATTATACTAAATTGGGTTTATACTATTCTAACTTAAAAATTTCTTTTGAGGAATGAATAGAATAACTAATCTTTTAACTTTGCTTTTATAAAATATATATTCTACTATTTAGTTAGGGCATTATTTCAAAAAAAATTTTGTTTTTAATATTGAAAATACATATATAAAAAGTTATCTTACCTAAAAAGTTTAACCATAATGTACTGGACTTCATTCAAATTCAACCGTCTACTATGCTTGTCTTACAACAACTGAACGGTAACGTCTTCGCTTATCTCTTAAAACCACGGGGTATTGTGACGTCATTGATAAGGCATATGGTAGAATGAATATGTATTATAAGGTAGAATAATAAATTTTGTGTACTTTATACAAACACTTACAGTATGAGAAATGATTGCTACTATTACCCATATGAGAAAATGAATCATCAGCGAATCTTATCAGTGTATGTCATATTTAACCAACAGGCTCGAAATGCGTGAATTTTGACTTAAATTAATCAATGAATGTAAAAAAAAAAAAAAAAAAAAAAAAAAAAGATTTATTTTTAGATCTAATATTTATATCGTTTAACATTTTAAAATCCTATTAAAAATATATACATTAGTATGCTTGTGAAAGGTCTATTTTTAAGACGAAACATTGTGTGAAGGGCCCTGTTTTAAGGTTAAAAGTTTCGTGAAGGGCCCTATTTTAAAGTTTCGTGAAGAGGTCTGTTTGAAGGACCCTGTTTTTAAATGACTTAAGAACGCACAATTTATTCCTAAACATTGAACTCGATTCGTTATATATGCTTTATTGAGTATTCAATGAAAAATAATAACTAAGAAATAAAATTAAAATTAGTAATTAAGAGGTAACCTTAAGAATTTTCGGGATAAGAGATTGGTTTTAATTAAATAGGTTAATGAATCTAATTCGATACAAGTCTTACTAAAATAGAAATTACACTAAAAATACAAAGTCCCCTACAATATATATGAATTATACTCCACTAAATTTAATTGCACCCTCCCCTATTTTCATAGAAATGGCTTCAATATAATTTAGGCTAACAATATACACTTCAAAAAATACATAGTGACCACAAGAAGGATAGGAATTCGATATGTACTGCTACTTAAGTAAAATATAATTTCTCTTATCGCATAAAATATATTAACAAGTCCTGTAAAAATATATTGACAAGACATGAACTAGTAATACATGATTTAAAACATATTGGTTATACAAAGCATATATATATAGAAATATATATATATAAATTTATCATTACCTAAAAATTTCAAACATGATTTACTAGACTTCACCCAAATTCAACTGGATTCTTCACAAAGTGGTTTGATGACATCACTGATCACGATAACATTCTAGATAAGATTCACTTATAAGAACACATTTCAATTCATTTCTTCTAAAGCAAGTATACGAGTTGGTTCTAAGGTCTAGGTATGTAGATATGTAATAGGTTAGTAGTAATATATTTTTAAAGTACTTTTTATTATGTATTAAAAGAAATGGTTATTTTTTTTCTTTACGTATGGTAGACAAAATTAAAACATAAAATATTAAATTTAATCTTTAGTAATACAAAGACTTACACATACAGAAACGCATACATCATTTTAGTTATTTTCATGCAGACTTTAAGATATATCATATATGTTCTTTCTTTTACCATAACACATATGGATTTTTTTAAATGTATGCCGCGTGACTATCTAAAGCGAGATTGATACTTAAAACCGTTAGTATATGTGAATTCTTTCGTATAGCCCTGTATAAATGCTACTCACCATATATGTATATATATATGGTGATATATATATATAATTATAATATCTTTGAATTTCAAAAAACATATTAATTTCTTGTAACATTCTAATTAAATCTCCATAGAGATAATTAATAATAATGTGTAGACAGAATACCACATAGTTAATAAATTAACAAGTGCAATCATAATATTACCATAGCTTGTGCTTCAATAGTAATTGGCCAAAAATACTGAAAATATGAAGAATATTTAAAAAGAGAGAGAGAGGAAAATATAAAGCTGTGGCCTCCCTCAAGGTGGCACTGTTTCTTTAATTCTTGCAGAATTGTATTTATATTATTATGAACGTAACTCTAATATTGCTAATTGTAAAATATACCGTTATATAGATGACATTATTGTCTTCTATTTTAATAGTAATTCAAATTATTTATTACCTATAACATATCATAAAAATTTAAATTATAGTTTCAATGTTATGGCAAATAATGAAATTAATTTTCTTGATCTTAAGATAATTCTTAAAGATAATAAACTTTTGTTTGATATTTATGACAAGCGAAATGATTTTACATTTAAGGTAAACTTATTTACTAACTATTTGTCATGTATACATAAATCAGTATTTGTAAATATTTAACTAAATTTCGCACATCTTACTTATAATAAAATCCAAAGGCGAGAAAGTGTCTGTAACCAATCCGGGCTGGACCACTCTGATCTGGGAATTGACCGTAGTTAAACGCCATGTTAGGCTTAATGAAGACTCTGTTCTAACATATAAGAACTAAACAATAATTTATCCTACTTGAAATCACGTCTTTCAAAATAAATTAATATTTGTGAGATGGCTTACATTAAATTATGTTTATATTCTGAGATAATTTCAGTTGAAATTAGGTTTATTGCTCCATGAAAGTAAACAAACAAATGATTCATTCGTCGTGAACGTTTAAAATATTAAACCATGAATGCAACCGTTCGGAAAGCGATCGCAAATTGAGGAAGTTACTTTCCTCCGTGATACTCGCTAAACTACTTCGTTCATTCGTTGTGAGCCTTTCTCGCCATCTATCGGAGATTAATATAAACAAAATTTTAAATTGAATATAGTGACCTCTCACTTACACGCGATACACTGTAATTATTTTTCAGCACCAGTTCCTTTTTAAAGTAATTTTCTCCTTATTTAATCGCAGAATTTATAAATCGAATTTTACTGTTTTAAAATAGTGGTACAAAAAGCAATTACTGAACATCACGTATAAGTGAGAGGTCACTGTATTTCTTATAAAATGTAATTAGAATATAAGGAACATATAATTGTAATACCGTGTACTACATATATTAATTATATCAATGATTAGAATATAAGGAACATGTAATTGTAATACTGTGTACTACATATATTAATTATATCAATGAAATAACATTTTGTATTTTAGCATAGTAGAAACTTTGTAGTGAAAATAAATTTGTAATTTAATAAGAGAATTAAAAAAAAAAAATACTTATTTAATAAAAGATGATCTTTAATGATCAAAATTTATCACAGATTTCTTTAGGCATGTTTATAAAAAATCAGAATTTAATTTGAGATAAACTTTTTAAAATTTAAGTTATTTAATTATTATTTTGGCAAATAAACTTTCTGTCGAAATTGCACTTTGTTCTGTATTTAATCAATTTTGCTGGCATTGTAAATAAAATGAATATTTTATATCAAACATAATTAAAATATAAGGAATATAATGTAATACTGTGGTACAACAAGTATTACTTATATCAATGCAGATAAAATTTTGAATTTTAACATAGTAACTTTGTAGTAAAAAAAAAAATGATCAGTCATATTAATACAATTAATAGATGCGATTTAATCAAGAAATAAAATAAAAGAAATTATTTTAATCATCGAAATTTATTACAGTTGTATACAGTTGTGAAATCGGAATTTGAATAATGAAATGTTTATTCTGATATAGCAGGGCAGTTTAAAAGGTCAAAACGACGCAGATTGCCGAAATGACTCGAAATTTTTAATGTCGCTTAAAAATATGCTTTGCAGCGTTGCCTCGTGAAGTATTAGAGCAGCTTTTTACGAGGTTTGTATGCAAGGCACCGCCCCGATGTAATTAGGGGGCCGCTAGCGGGCCCGGAGATGTGTTAACCCAGCAATGGGTGTTTAAACAACTTTGTTGATCTAAATAATACTTTGAAGATTTTATCGTTCTTAATCTTTACAGAATTTTTTTATAGTGAAATCTTTAAACTATTGAAGTTCAATCAAAACAGTTTATTTCTTTCGGGAATGGTGTTGTTTATATCAAGGGATTGAATATTATTTCATAACATCTTAATGCTGTTTGTTTGTATGAAGTCTTATGAAAATGAAACGTAACATTCCGTCATTTTTGACGGTGGTTATATGCTAGTAGAATTAATAATCTTTGTTCAAATAACTTTAAAAATCAAAATTTAAAACATATCCTTCAAATTGCACAAGATTATGGTTATCCTTACTATTTAGTTAAATCAATTTTACGCATATAAACATAGATTTAGTTTGGGTTATATGTCTGTAATTTTTTTTTTTTTTTTTTTTTTGTTAAAATCTCCTTGATAAAAATGATATTCAACTTTTGATTGTTGATATACTTGGCTAAACTATGAATCCTATTGTGTGCGTGTGCTGCATAGGATTATCTTAGTTAAATGTCATTCATAAATTAAAATTTAAATGTGTGCGAATTCTTTATTTGTCGTTAATTTTCAACTTTTGATTGTTGATATATTTGGCTAATTTATAACTCCTATTGTGTGCATGTGCTGCATAGGATCATCTTAGTTAAATGTCATTCATAAATTAAAATTTACATGAGTGCGAATTCTATATTTGTTGTTATGATTATATGGAGTTAATATTATTGGGGTTGTAACAAACGTTAAAATTATCAAGGATGTTACAATAGGTTATTCAATACAATATAATATTAATATGTTAAACAGATTTAAATTTGGTAAATATTAAATATTTATTAAATATAATACACTAATACATATATCTCTTAGTTTTATATTATTTATTTTATTTTAGATCATTTTATTTTAAAAAATTAATATTTCTGTTTTTTATATTTTTTATTTTCATGGTAGATATTATTTATTTAGCTGGATTTAAATTTCAATAAGTGCATTGCCATATTGAATAATCTATGTTATTTCTAAGTATAACACTAATTCTTTATAAAATAAAAGTATCATATGGATTCTACATTATTGTTTAAATTAAATTAAGATATATATTAAATGGGTTAGTTAAAATAGAAAATATATTATACTAGTAACTCGTATTCTCTATATATATCATTAATATTAACTAGTAAAATTAATATATTTACACTACATTACAGCTGCATATATGTAATTTTACCTACAATATTAAGTTTTAGTAGAATATCTTCATACCAGATGTCAGCAGCAAAAGTAAATAATATGATAAATTTACTAGTATGCTATTATGCTAAAATAGTCTAATATTTTTAAAATAGATGGCAGCAGTATAGCTTATTTAAAATATTAAAACTGTTGGAAATTTAGTATGGTAGTAATAATATCTATGAAATACTTTCAAATTATCAAGTAATGTAATATTTTTTAATTTATTAAATTAAAATTAAAGTAAATTAATTAATGGTTTTTATTTATATATATATCATTATTTTTTTTTCTCCATTTTTAAAATGTTGTAATCTATGTAATCTACGTAGTTAAATAAAAATAACTGTAACTGTAGGATACAATTTATGATCTGAAGGATTTTCTATTTAACTGTGAATTTAAGCTCTTCTATTGGATACACTTTTGTACATGTGCTAACAATATACTAATGATTTGGGTATATTATTAATGTAAGTAATATATGATTTTTTTTTCTTCTTTTTCCCACTCCTTTTCAAATTGTATGTATAATTTATAATATTCCATTGTAAATGGTCTTGTAATTCAATATTGTTTCAACTATTGTTCGGGCAAGATATGGCACGATGTTTAGCAAAAGCTGGTGTCATATACAGAAAACAATCGTTCTTTGCTTATAAATGTGATTTTCTTGCCCTTAAAAAAGTAAATTACTTTATAAGCTTTAATTTGTGTTTATACTCGTGTGGTTTTTATTTCATTCCTTATTTATTTTTTTTTCTTCTTAATTTGAATTAATAATGTTACATTTATTAGGACTACAATTTTAATTTGTAATTTGACAGGGCTCTTTGGTATCGGGATTTCAATGTATGTGGTCAGTTTCTTATGTTTCAATGGTTAAATTTTACTTAAAGTTATATATATATATATATATATATATATATATATATATATATATATATATATATAATAAACCATAAAATGTTAATAATTTGGAGTTGATATCAAGTGAATACAAATGGATTAAGAAATGAAATATGAACTAAATATAATGGAAAATTGGATAACAAGAGATTTAAATTAGAATTGGATATGAAAAAACACGTGTAGATATAATCTTCAGCCTGGATGTATCCACACGTGTTTTAAAAATAATTCAGTATTTCATAATTATACTGGCATATATGCTAAGATCAGTATAATCATCCAGGTATACTGAATTATTACAGGAAAACAATTGGAAAAAATAAAATTGGAAATAAAAAACTTGTAAAGAATAGATAAAATTTTACTCACAATAATTATCCAAAAATCCGTAAACAACACTATACTGAATTATTACCAGATAACAGTTGGAAATAATAAAATTGGAAATAAAAAACTTATAATGAATAGATAAAATATTTTACTCACAATAATTATCCAAAAATCCTTAAACAACACAAGGTCTTCATTTATACCAATACGACCCCATGGCGCACATCATGAAATATCATATACTTGATGATATAGTCAAGTTGAGAGAAATTATTTGATAGTTAAGTTGAGAGAACATATTTTGAAATAACACCTTAATTATTACACCATAACGCAAATTGATTTAAAACACACAAATTTATTATTGTGATAAATACACTCAAAAACAAATTTATATTTGTGAATATACAAATTTTCCATTTAATTTTAATCTTTAAAAGTAAAATTTAAATACACAAGCGATAAGCGCCCTCTATAGGTAAATTAAAAATATTATTAACATTTATTTGACAAGTAATGTGCTGCCCTCTATTGGAATAATAACTATTCAAAATTAAGTTTGATTTACATATTTATTATATTAGATTTAATAATATATATAAACAGTAAAAAATAATAATATCATTGTAGTATTACATTAACATCGGACAAAATCCTATATGAATTAAATTGAACCAGAATTAAATTTATTTTACATAGTGTTTCAAAGATTCTTACCAAGAGTAAATATTATGTAAAAGAGATATTTCTTTTAATACATAGTGCTGGTGCTGCCATCTATGGTAATCCACTTATATATTTTATAGAATTTACATAAAATAATTATTTTTTTATACCTCTACTAATAAGTTAATGAATTCTTATATAATACATATTGCTACCTTCTATCTACTTATATATCAAATAGCATTTACCGAAAATAATTAAGTTTTCATACTTCTATTTATTAGTTAATGAATTAATATCATCATAAAAAAAATAATAAATTTTTTTTATATGTATAGAAAAATGGAAAAGATAGAGATTTATTTAATTATCAAATTTAATATATCGAAAAGAATTTAAATATCTCAAACTTATAAAAAATTTAATTAATAATAATTAGATTACTTATGTGTTTCATTCATTTTAATGCAATGCAGTATTTAAAAAAAAATTATATATATATATATATATATATATATATATATATATATATATATATATATATATATATATATATATATTGCATATAGTTATGTTTGTGATTTATAATCAACAATGTTATCCATGTATAATTTTATGTGTTTTTGTATAAGTTATTTTTACAGTTATTTTAATACAATGCATATTTTATAGACTTTTATAACTGATCATTAGTGTCACTTAATACAAAGATGATCGACTAACGCACAATCCACAGTAACTATATAAAGTGTAAATAATGTTCATCCATCTTAAGTATTGTCCTTATATGTTTTAATGGTATATGTTTTAATTGTATTTATATATGTTTTAAAACTGATCATTAGTATTACTTAATATAAAAATGATCGGCTAAACGCACAATCACAGTAACAATATAAAGTGTAAATAATGTTCAATCAACATAATTATTGTCCTTATATGTTTAATGGTATATGTTTTAATTGTATTTATGTATGTTTTAATTGTAATTTGTTATATCATTTGCGATATTTTATCCAACACTAAATCAATAATTTATTACATAACATGTTTATATTTATATTATGTATTAAATGTTATTTAAAAGAGTTGATAATTGAATTTATCAAAAAAATAGGATAACCAGATAGTTTTGCATGATCTCGTATAAATCTAATATTTTTGTTTTTATTTATATCTGAGCATAGATATTTTATACGATGAAGATAATTGATAATTATATTTTTATAAACTGATTTATGTAAACATGAAGCAAAATTGGTAAAAATATTTCCTTTAAATGGAAAATCAAATCTTATATCATAAAAATCATGCAAATTTTTTACGTGAATAATTTGCGCATCATCGAAACATAAGTTAATTGTGGCTCTCGCTTTCGCGTCACCCTTCAACCATTTATCATCTTGAGTTAAAGGAGGATTTTCGGTGATATAATGAAATAGATCATCTTTAATCAACAGCATCTCGAGTTTAAAACTCCAACTGTCGTAAATGCTGTTATTAAGTTTTTCGATCAGAGAAATTTCTCTCCCTGGCGTGGCCATCTTCAGTGTTAAATGCCACTTATAATATGTTTATTTATAAAGTCAATTTTTTTAATCAAATTTCTAGCTGCCCCTTAAATTCTAGATTTTTTTTTTTTTTTTTTGCTAATATACTTTGTATATTTCACATATTTGAACTTTCATTCGTGAAATATATTCATTCAATATTTTATTAATGTAAGCATATCATATGCATCTTCAAAAAGTATATATATATATATATGCACAAGATTATTTATCAATCATATATTTACCAATCATATATTATCAATATCGATCAAATTATATTGAGGGTTATATATATTTATTTTAACTTCAGTCTCATAATCTATTGCAAGTGGTTCGCCTCACTAAATTTATTTATATCCTATAAAAAACCCTCTTATTTATATATATACAATATTTCAATATAGGTAAGTAAACAGCTTACCTGTTATGTTTGTATATCCAACTGGTCAAATCTGAAGTTCGGGTCACAGCTGGATTAATAATTTTATTAAAAAGAAAAAAAATAATGCGCCACTACTGTAAATCGAAGTTCACATGACACCTCCTGAATGAGAACATTATTTACTGGAAATAGATTAAGAAATTAGTTTTACATTTTAAAGTATTATAGATTAACTATCAGTAACATATTACTGCGAGTTATAGTTATATTTAAAGTCAATATTATATTCTAGAGCAATCATTTTGCCTCCAGATACATTTAAAATAGGACTGTATCAAGTACATGTCCATACAGCTACATAACCAAACTCAGTCTGAAAAAGGGTTTTAAAAAGTTATTGCATGGAGTCAAGAGTTTGAAAAATAGGTCCAGTATTTGAAAAATAGTTGATATATGCACATTTTCATTGTTCTGGTGAACGCCTAATTTCTTTGCGTTCCTTTTAAGTTTTATAGTGCAGCCATTTACAGAGCTTCCATCACACTACACGATACCGTCATACATGCAGCAGTTCTTTAATTCTTTGAATTTGTTCAGGAATGGTACGAGGCCGTCGCATGTGGCTCCATCTCTTGAGTTTTGCATATCTCTCAACCATATCTCACAAACATAGTCTTGTACCTTTTTTACACACACACAATTCTTGCGAACCTTATAAGTACACAATCTTGAGATGAAACACATAGTTTATGAAAATTTTCCACATAAGCGAACTAAAAGAGCTACATGCTTGATTAACTACTCATTCAAGATACCGACAAGATCAATGTACTGTCTCAAATAGGATTGAAATGGTTCAGTATGTCAGACATTATAGTGATGTCAAATTGTACATGTTTCTTGCTTTAGTGTATTCCTGTAAACGAACTAAAAGAGTTACATTCTTCCTTTACAAACTCTTTCAAGATACCGGCATGATTAATACAATGTCTTAATTAGGTTTGAATTGGATCAGTATTTCGGACGTTATTGTGATAAGAAGAATTGCATTATAGGTAGATAAAATAAGCGATTGTAATAGGTCGATTTTTAAAGAAATAAACCTAAAAGAAAACAAGAACGAAAAATCATGCGTCATTCATAGGTGATTAAACGCTTTCCAACACATCGTTAATAGTATAACAAAACTTTACAGTTTACAAAGTGAACAATTTAGAAAACGCATAACACATTTAAAAATCTAATTTCAGCAATTACTACCAATAACCAAACAAAATATCTGAATTATTTTGTGCAGCCCTGTATATGATCTATAGATTTGTATATATACTACACAGTATGCTAACATTAACTTCAATTTTGAAATACATAGCACAATTGAAAATTTACTTCAGCAATTTCCGTCAATAAAAGAAAATGTACGTGAGATCTTTTGAGCTGCCCTCTATATGATCTGTAGAATTTATATGCGCCAATTAATATGCAAAAAATTAGTTACATTTAAAAATGCATACCAAAACTGAAAGCGAGCTACCAGCAATTATTTTTCATAGAAAGTACTCTAATAAATTCTTTTGAGTGTCCCTGTAAATGAACCACACATTCTATGAATTCTACAGTAAGCGCCTTGTAATGCACGTCAGTGATATGTATGAATTTGATTATGTGCAAAAAACTGTAACATCATTAAACTATACTACTAAGGACTATCTCCATAGACCATAAAGTAGCGGAATATTTTGAGTGTCCTGTAAATGAACGATGCATTCTATATGCATCATATTCTACAGTAAGCATCTTGTACTTCACCTCAGTGATATGTAGGAATTTGAATATGTGCAAAATAGTGTAACATCATTAAAATACACTGCAAAGAACTATCTCCATAGACCATAAAGTAACGAAATATTTTGAGTGTCCTGTAAATGAACGATACATTCTATATGCATCATATTCTACAGTAAGCGCCTTGCAGTGAACTTCAGTGATATGTATGAATTTGAATATGTGCAAAATAGTTAACATCATTAAAATACACTGCAAAGGACTATCTCCATAGACCATAAAGTAACGGAATATTTTGAGTGTCCTGTAACTGAACGATACATTCTATATGCATTATATTCTACAGTAAGCGCCTTGTAAGTGAACTTCAGTGATATGCATGAATTTGAATATGTGCAAAATAGTGTAACATCATTAAAATAATTAAACATATAATTTAAAGTACAAACACTGCGTCTGATTACTTTATTTTACATAATATAAGAACACACATTTTATCAGACAGTTAAATACACTAAACCAACATGAGTGAAAAATTGACCTGGCCCAGGTCTATTTTTCACTCATGTTGGTTTAGTGTATTTAACTGTCTGATAAAATGTGTGTTCTTATATTATGTGTAAAATCATTAAAATACATTGTAAAGGACTATCTCCATAGACCATAAATTAACGAAATATTTTGAGTGTCCTGTAAATGAACGATACATTCCATATGCATCATATTCTACAGTAAGCGCCTTGTAGTGCACCTCAGTGATATGTATGAACTAGAATATGTGCAAAATAGTGTAACATCATTAAAATACACTAGCAAAGGACTATCTCCATAGACCATAAAGAAACGGAATATTTTGAGTGTCCTGTAAATGAACGATACATTCCATATGCATCATATTCTACAGTAAGCGCCTTGTAGTGCACCTCAGTGATATGTATGAACTAGAATATGTGCAAAATAGTGTAACATCATTAAAATACACTGCAAAGGACTATCTCCATAGACCATAAAGTAGCGAAATATTTTGAGTGTCCTGTAAATGAACGATGCATTCTATATGCATCATATTCTACAGTAAGCATCTTGTACTTCACCTCAGTGATATGTATGAAATTGAATATGTGCAAAATAGTGTAACATCATTAAAATACACTGCAAAGGACTATCTCCATAGACCATAAATTAACGAAATATTTTGAGTGTCCTGTAAATGAACGATACATTCCATATGCATCATATTCTACAGTAAGCGCCTTGTAGTGCACCTCAGTGATATGTATGAACTAGAATATGTGCAAAATAGTGTAACATCATTAAAATACACTAGCAAAGGACTATCTCCATAGACCATAAAGAAACGGAATATTTTGAGTGTCCTGTAAATGAACGATACATTCTATATGCATCATATTCTACAGTAAGCGCCTTGTAGTGCACCTCAGTGATATGTATGAACTAGAATATGTGCAAAATAGTGTAACATCATTAAAATACACTAGCAAAGGACTATCTCCATAGACCATAAAGAAACGGAATATTTTGAGTGTCCTGTAAATGAACGATACATTCCATATGCATCATATTCTACAGTAAGCGCCTTGTAGTGCACCTCAGTGATATGTATGAACTAGAATATGTGCAAAATAGTGTAACATCATTAAAATACACTGCAAAGGACTATCTCCATAGACCATAAAGTAGCGAAATATTTTGAGTGTCCTGTAAATGAACGATGCATTCTATATGCATCATATTCTACAGTAAGCATCTTGTACTTCACCTCAGTGATATGTATGAAATTGAATATGTGCAAAATAGTGTAACATCATTAAAATACACTGCAAAGGACTATCTCCATAGACCATAAATTAACGAAATATTTTGAGTGTCCTGTAAATGAACGATACATTCCATATGCATCATATTCTACAGTAAGCGCCTTGTAGTGCACCTCAGTGATATGTATGAACTAGAATATGTGCAAAATAGTGTAACATCATTAAAATACACTAGCAAAGGACTATCTCCATAGACCATAAAGAAACGGAATATTTTGAGTGTCCTGTAAATGAACGATACATTCTATATGCATCATATTCTACAGTAAGCGCCTTGTAGTGCACCTCAGTGATATGTATGAACTAGAATATGTGCAAAATAGTGTAACATCATTAAAATACACTAGCAAAGGACTATCTCCATAGACCATAAAGAAACGGAATATTTTGAGTGTCCTGTAAATGAACGATACATTCCATATGCATCATATTCTACAGTAAGCGCCTTGTAGTGCACCTCAGTGATATGTATGAACTAGAATATGTGCAAAATAGTGTAACATCATTAAAATACACTAGCAAAGGACTATCTCCATAGACCATAAAGAAACGGAATATTTTGAGTGTCCTGTAAATGAACGATACATTCCATATGCATCATATTCTACAGTAAGCGCCTTGTAGTGCACCTCAGTGATATGTATGAACTAGAATATGTGCAAAATAGTGTAACATCATTAAAATACACTAGCAAAGGACTATCTCCATAGACCATAAAGAAACGGAATATTTTGAGTGTCCTGTAAATGAACGATACATTCTATATGCATCATATTTTACAGTAAGCGCCTTGTAGTGCACCTCAGTGATATGTATGAACTAGAATATGTGCAAAATAGTGTAACATCATTGAAATACACTGCAAAGGACTATCTCCATAGACCATAAAGTAACGGAATATTTTGAGTGTCCTGTAAATGAACGATACATTCTATATGCACCATATTCTACAGTAAGCGTCTTGTAGTGCACCTCAGTGATATGTATGAATTTGAAAACGTTCAAAATAGTGTAACATCATTAAAATACACTGCAAAGGATTATCTCCATAGACCATAAAGTAACGGAATATTTTGAGTGTCCTGTAAATGAACGATACATTCTATATGCATCATATTATACAATAAGCGTCTTATAGTGCACCTCAGTGATATGTATGAACTTGAATATGTGCAAAATAGTGTAACATCATTAAAATACACCGCAAAGGACTATCTCCATAGACTATGAAGTAACGGAATATTTTGAGTGTCCCGTAAATCAGCGATACATTCTATATGCATCATATTCTACAGTAAGCGCCTTGTAGTGCACCTCTGTGATATATATCAATTTGAATATGTTTGAAATAGTGTGAAGACATTAAAATACGCCATAAATGATTTTCCCCCATAGACCGTAATGTAATGGAATTCTTTTGAGTGTCCCTGTAAAAAAACATTAATGCTACACACTTCGTTTTCAATACTAAACATGCCATAGTTAACCTCCATAACATATATCAATTTCAAGGAAATCCGTGTATATTTACGAGAGTTAGAGAACGGACACACGGGAGACAGACAGACGAACCGAATTCATATAATCCCTTTCAAATTTGTTGGAAAGTGTTAATAAAAACTACAATAAATTTTAAAACGAACGTAAAAGTATCATGTATAAAATATTCATGCGGACTATTTGCGATTTATTTAAGTGTTTTCTTTTTTTCTTTGATTGAGAGAAATAGAGTGGTTTCTAACAGATGATAAGATGAAAACGTTATCAGCGTTTATAGATTTAAAACTGTGTAAATTCCTCAATCTCCCACTTTCAATACAAATCTTACATATTGGCTGTGCGCCATATTTACAATATTAGTTTTAAACAATTTGGAATGAAATCAATTTCCTGATACTGCCAATTATTTTAGATTACCTCCAAATCGTTTCCCTTTTAATACGTTTGTATATTTTTTTAGACTAAATAAAAGCCAGGGAAAACAAAAAACCCCTTTTTTTTAATTTCAAACATTGTGCCAAACTTCATATCATTTTACACAGTGTACTTTAATAAAATTAAGGATTTCTATTTCTCACACATCAATCAAAACTGTGAAAAAAAGTACATTTGGTAACTGTCCAGATAGATGTCCTAACAATGAAATGGAAAAACCATTGGCTAGATTACAAATATAATTTCTAAATTATCAGGTCACGTTCATGCTAGCATATGTGCATAAATATGTATTATATGTGTGACGGTAAGTCTTACAATGTATAAAATTCTTAATTAAATTGTTAAAAAATACAATTGTAAAGAGGTCAAACGCCTTAAACTTACAATAAACAAGAACGAAAAATCGTGCGTCAAGCATAGATTATGAAACACTTTCCAACACAGCCAGAAAACTGTAACGAAACTTCACCGTTAAATAAGGTGAAAGAAGATATGTAAGTAAACATTTTAGAAAACATATAACACATTGAAAAATATAGTGTTTGAAATTAACTTCCATTGTCAAAAAAGGAAGTCGTATTATTTTGTGCAGCCCTGTATATGATCTATAGATTTGAATATATACTACATAGCATGATAAAATTTAGTTCAGTTAGAAAATTTACATATATAGACATTTTCGCCAATCTATTGAAATTCACTTGAAATCTTTTGTGCAGCCCTGTATATTATCTGAAGACTTTTGTACACCCCCCATATTAAGCTAAAAGGTAAAAAACTCATTTAGGTAAAAAACGCATAAGACAACTTAAAACTCACCTCCAGCAATTACCAATCGTAAAGGACAATGGATCTTATTCTTTGCGTATTCCTGTATATCAATACATTTATATTCCACAAGCGTCTATTAGTCTACCAAATATAGTTCAGAAGAAAAATGCGTATCACAATTAAAAACTACTCTTAAGCAATTCACTCCCATAGTCTGTAATGCTTACGAATTCCCTTGTGTAACCTTGTATATGATCAACCGCATTTATACACACCACGTACTATGAAAAAAATTAGTCAAAGTTGAAAACGCACATAGACTTATCACACATAGACTGTAATTATCGCACCTATACTGTAACCGATATATTTTGTATGCACCTGTAAATGAACGATAAATGCAATGCACACCATACCTTTAACCGAGCAATTTATAGTGCACCTCAGTAATGCATATAATTTTCATTAAGTTCGAAATACAGAAACATCATTAAATGACACTGTAAACGATTTCCCCCCGTAGAACAATGTGTAACAGAATTCTTTTGTTTGACACTGTAAATGAATAAAGATGCTTTGCACCCCCATATGCCATATTCTACAAAAATTGCTTTAATGCGCTTCATATTTATATATCAATTTCATCATGTTTAAAATGGCGTAGCTTCATCAAAATGTACTTAAAACGATTATTTCCCATTGACTGTAATGTAACGGAATAATTTTGACTGTCCCTGTAAAAAAAAAATAAATAAGTGCTACACCCTTCATTTGAAATAGGGAACATGCTGTAGTAAATGACAATAACATACAAAAATTTCAGGGCAATCCGAGTATATTTACAAGAGTTAGAGCACGGACAGACGGCCAGACGACAAACGGCAGACAAACCGAAGTCATAAACACTTTTCAACTAAGTTAGAAAGTGTTAATAAATTGGAAAGTGTTAAAAATCAATTAAAAGATGAAGGTTGACAGACGATAAGCAAAAGTTTTAAAAAGAAAATAGTGAAAAATGACCCCGAAAAAATTTTTGCTTTAAAAAAAGAATTTGCTTTATTTTCTTTTTTAAGATAATAAATAATTAGTGAACATCTTAAAAACATATATCAAATTGTTTTATTAAAACAAAAATGTATTTCTTAATAGCTATCTTTTCACAATTATAGCTAAGAACGTTAAACAATTCTAAACAGTAGAACAGCATTTGAGACTCTTCTCTTTTCTCTTATGAGATTTACAGTCTCTACCCGAGATAAAGATAAAAAAAATCAATTAAAAGATGTAGAAGGGTGCCAGACGATAAGCAAAAGTTTAAAAATAAAATAAAATGTAAAAAATAACTCTGAAGAAGGTGATATCAAAAATATTTGTTTTATTTCTTTTTTTAAGAGAAAAATAATTTGTGAACATTTTAAAAGAAAACAATGATTAAATTCAGTTTTGATGCCAAACGTTGACAGACGTTTTGTCAATAAATATCATAGTAACTGAAGCCAACAAAATTACTAAAATAATTTAAGACTAAAAGAATATTCTACCTGCAGTGCTGTATTTTATCGGTGACTTATTTTCTTTTTACTTCCAAACTCTTTTTTTCTTCTTTTTTTAATGGATTATATCTATTTTTATTATCAGAGCATATTCTGAATCATATTTTTAAAAGTACAAGGATATCCCTGCAAATCCAGAGTAGATTATTATTGTTATTATTTTTATTTTATTGTACGAATACAATTTAAAGAATTGGAAGGTGTTTAACCTTTTGAAGGGGGCGACAACAATTGTGAAATTACATATAAAACAGCTGACACTGATGTACCTTTTCACGCACCGGGACTATTGAAGCGATTTCAGTACTACTTTTGTTAACAGTTTTGGCAGTAGCTGAACTACAAATTCATCTTTCGTCAAGGAATAGAAATAAAAGATTTAATAGTTCAATAGTTCCGTCGCAATACACTGTAAAAAATTTTGGTCAACAATTACGATACATATACTGGCAACTTTGTGACCAGTATATATACCGTAATTTAACTGGACGGTATATGTACCGTAAAATATTTAAAGTATATGTACCGGCTGCACTCCCCCCTCTTCTCAGGCCTGCACGCATTACGTAACAAGAGCAAGAGCATCATTTCAGAGGTTGCCGTACACCGAGGCGGGGCTACCAGCTTTTTCCTTACTGAAAAATAATTATTTTACGGTATAAATAGCTATTTTTACTGAAAAACAATCATTTTACGGTATAAATACCGTTTATAATAGAAATGGCACATATACGTTTTTTTTTACGCTTAATATACCTTAGAAGTACGGTACTCATACCGTAAAGAGTGAAAACGGTACAAGTACCGTTAATTTATGGTACACCTACTGAAGTTTTACGAAAATTTTTTACACTGTACATTCAATTTTCGAAAAAAATATTAATTGTAATTTATACATTTGTTAACAGAAATCGATTTCTAGAAGCTTCTAATATGCGAATCAAAATTACAGTTCATTCTGCAAAGTAGTTTTTGAGTTATGTTTAAAATTCTACCCGCATTACAATCTGTTTTGCAATAATTAAAAACTAATTTATCCTTAGTATTTTCCAGCTTAAAACCGGCATAATACCTAAACTACTTGACCGAATGACTTTCCGTTCTGTTTTCTATGGCCTGTAAAGATATAATAATCTAAAATATACCATAAATTCACCATAAATATGTATGCAGTATTACTTAAAAATATCTTAATTGTATGTTAAGTAAAATTGGAATTTTTTGTAGAAATTGAGCCGGGTTGGGCCTGATTTCATTGATTTTTTGAACGGGGCGGGGCGGGCCTGGGTCTGGAAAACCCGACCCGTGCAGACCTCTAATAGGTGGGTAGAAAAGCGCCGACGACGTCAACAATCCCCGATAGTCCAATCAAAATTTACCAAAGAATCCAAATATTATGTCAAGATTAAGTGTTAATAATGGAAATTTTAAAATATGTTACAATTTCTATATGTAGATGACCTCCTAAGCAAAATTAAAGTATAACATCAATTCGTAGACGTTATTACTAATCGATTGGTAACAGTCACATTTTTATTCGATGATCTGCGTCAAAATTAGTAGGGGACGATCATTTTTCTCTCCGGAACTGTAAATTAATGTCAATTGTTTTACATTCGATTTCGCAATAGTTGTGGTTGTCGCTCCTTTAACAGACTTTGCAACGAGTTGTACGAATTTTGCATAAACTTTATTGAAAAGAGGACAAAATGTAGTATATTGGGTTAAAAGATTTGAACCGGATTCCGGTTACTAATGTGGAAAAATCGCTGCAAAACGCGAAAAAACACTAAAAATCGTATAAAAATTTTTATTTAAAAAAAATTATTCAAAAATTCCAAATTTGGGCTTCGAGGTGCAAAACTGCATGCATAGAGGTACCTTCCCACCAAATTTTGTAACTCTGCATGCACCGGTCTCTCAGGGCTGTAGCTAGAAGTAAATAATAGGGGGTGCCCAGGAAAATATAGGGGGGGGGGGGGGCTCATACTATTTCTCTCTCTCTCTCTCTCTCTCTCTGACACATGCACACACAAACACAGATATATGATCAAAGTATTATATAGAAAGGTAAATTAGTGCATATTCATATTGTAGGCACTATGTTTCTTATTAAACTGCTTATAATAGCTTTATTGGATGCTAAGAAAAGTAAAGGCTGCAGACAGGGATGTAATGGAGGGTATACGGTGGATACGCCGTATACTTTCTGTATTATTTTAAAGAATACCGTATACCCTCTTCTTAAAAACACTATAGCATATATTCTTCAGGATATACCCTTTTGGGTTTTTTTATGACTACTTCGCTGGCTGCAGAATGAAAATTTTCAGTGTATAATTATACTAGTGAAATAATAAGTGATGATGTCAATAAGTAAATAAAAAGCTGAAAATTTTCAGTGTATAATTATACTAGTGAAATAATAAGTGATGATGTCAATAAGTAAATAAAAAGCTGACAGTTCACCTGTTTCAAAAGAGTTGCAACCTTTAATATTTTTATGAATATTCCCTGCCCTTAAGGATTCTAAAGTTATTTTTTTATAGGATAAAAAAACATTAGAAAAATCAAGGATGTATTTTGAATTTTTTAATTATTTTTGTGTCTAGTTAAATGCTAAAACCACTTGTATTTAAATTGGCTATTAGCTTTTTTCATTAGTATCATTTATAAATCAAGGATCTTATATATATATACTCATTAGAATAACTTTGTTTTATGCTAATAATGGAAAACGCTGCAAAATGAAAAATTTCAGTATATAACTAATGCAAAAGTCAATGTTTGCATCAGAAAAAGGTTGCTAATTCTGAGTATGTGAAGATAGGAAGCGCGAATATTGAAGCACTTATTTTCAGTTTTTAAACAAAAAAATGCAAAACTGTAAAAAATCCCCAAAACTAAGTTCAATTTTTGAACAGTTTCATTTGGATTTTTGAAAGAGAATTTCATTTGGTGGGCTTACAACTTTCCCAGGGGGGGCTCAAAAAATTTCAGGGGGTGCTGAGCCCCCCCCCCCCCTGGCACCCCTCTAGCTACGGCCGTGCGGTTTCTTCAGAACACAACCGAGAAACGCACGCAAACACACACACCCACACACAAACTTCCTTCTTTATTATAGTTGGAGGTATACAAGGCTGCACAAAAGAATTCAGATATTTTTCCGAATATTGTTGGTAATTCCTGAAATTGGGTTTTTAAATATGTTATAATTTTTGCAATTTGTTTACTTAGACATCGTCTTGACATCATCTTAGACATCATGCTTGATGCAGGATTTTTCGTTCTTGTTTTTATTTATTTTTAGTTATTTTCATATAATTTAAAATAAAGTATTTTATTTATATTTTGCACTTTGTGGGTCCCAGGCGAAGTCCGGGCTTTATGCTTCAGAAACCCCCCCACCCCAGCGATCGGCTAGACAGAGGGACGAAGACCGGCTGTTCTTTTTCCCCGCACTATACATGTCTAACCTGTTCCCATACATTCCCAAATATTTTTCCTGATTTTAGATATTTTTAATTTATTTAATTTATTTATTTTTGCGTAACATATTAATTTTCCAGGTATTTTTGGACTGAAACTGCCAACGGAAAAGAGATTTAAAATTTTACTTACTTCATTTCGTGCAATTTCAAAGTGCAAATAAAACGCATAAAACTCTGAAAAAAATTCGTCTAGATATTCTCTTCAAAATAAGATGAAAAAATGCGACTATTTCAAATGCTATTTCTCAAAAGAGTTTGCTATTAAATTACGAATCACATAAGCAGTTATTTTTAAAGAGTTTTTTTTATTTCCAGGTTATACGCCGACCGAAACATTAATACTCCGGATGTTTTTATTTGGGGAATAATGATTAAGCCTTCTAATAAAGGAAATAATTTTGTAGTGCTTCGGCTATTAAAGGTCATACCTATAAAGTGTCTGTACTGATTTTTTTCTTTTAAAAACTTTATTTTCTCCAGAAAATATATCTAAAATCCTAAATTATTTTATTTTAATGCCAATTTCAACACTTTGAAGAGTTATTATTATTATTATTATTATTATTATTATTATTATTATTATTTCAAAGTTACTTACAATTTTGGGGATCACTTTTTTTTAAACGCAATTTTTATTTTCTGGACACGTGTAAAGAAAGTATTTTCATCATGATAGAAATACGATTATGGAAATTTTTGTATATATTTACATTTTGAGGCTCCCTGAATCCGCTTTTGCTATTTTTACGAATGATCCCATATGTAAGTGTGTATCTATGCGTGTATGGATTTTATTTTTTTTTTCATCTTTTTAGACCCCCAGAGTCAGTTGTGGTGTTTTTCCGATGATGTCTGTCAGTCTGTGTATTGTCATATGTGTGTGTGTATGTATAGGAAATAATGATAATCAGCAGAAGCAGGTGTCAGAAAGAACGTTAAGTCGAAAGAAGAAACACAATAAATACACATTCTGGGAGAGGTGTGAGGATGATAGATTCATAATAATAGTCTTGATGTCTTTTCATATTTTATTCGACAACACATTAAACACAAAAGTAAATAAAAAATAATTATTAGACTGAAAAATCCTTATAAATTTCAGGAGAGCTGCCAAGAAGTTCCATTTTTCACGATACAAATTATTCCAACTGAAAAATACAAAACTGTTTTCTAATCGGTTCGAGGTTACGTCACATTACGTAACGCGCGCCGTGAGCATAACCCCGCCCACAGAACATGTGATCAAGGATTTCGTAACATCCTGCCCCACCATGAACACATGGGGGTTCATCAAAAATTTTCAAAAATATTACATCATACATATATAACATCATATATATATATAACATCAATACAAGTAACCTAGTTTTCAATTAACAAATACCTCAATTAACTAAATTGTACACAATTTTCAAATAAAAAATAATATTAAGGTATTCAAGTAAACAATTTAACATAATATTATTCAAGATCAATATCTATTCCAAGTACAAGTTTTAAATTAAATTATGAAAAGTAAAATAATAATAATATATCCAAGATAAGATTCAAGAATGAAACCAATTAAGTAAAACAAAACATTTTTAAAGTTTTGCCCAAGAGTTTCAAGAAGACAGTCAAATATAAAATAAATTATTTAAATTTAAAATAATTCAAGTCAAGATACAACTGTCCCAGATACAACTATAGTCCTGGAAATCAAAGTTTGATATACTATCTAGATTAAATCATGAACACAAGAAAATTTCAAATATTAAATTCAAGAAACAATGCAAATATATATATTTCAGTGATACTTACATACCTTCTTCAATAAGGAATAAAACAAGTTATAATTGTATCTTCTACTAAAAATATAAAAAGAAACAATTAAAAATGTTATTCTAGAAAAATTCAAAAAAGGATAAGTAAGAGAAGTTCAATATACATATCATCAAGAAAAATGTTAGAGTCTTTTGAAAGAAAAAAAAAGTTTTTCAGTTTTTCAAGTTTCTGATTTCAAGATTATACAAGAGATTTATTGGTCTTTTACTAGTTGAATTGTTTGTTTTCACTTCACAAGACCTTATTTTTCCGTCTCTTCCAACAAATGTTTTTGTAATTTTTCCCAACTTCCAGAAAGCTCTAGGTAAATGTTCATCATGCACAAGCACAACATCATCTATCTTGAAATCAGAAGTTTTATTTTGATCCGTGCAATGAGCAGATTTTAAGTTGAGGAGATATTCATTCTTCCAGCGCTTCCAAAAATGGTTTAAAATTGTCTCACGTAAACGAAAACGTTTCACTAAAGTTTCTTTGGTTGCTGGTAAGGTTAAATCGTTTACTTTTATAGTTGGTAAACACAAAACTCGTTTTCCTATAATAAAATGAGCAGGTGTTAGAGGAAATGGTTCATCTAGTTCAGAATAAATGTAAGTCAATGGACGAGAGTTTATGATAGCTTCTACTTCAACTAGAAGAGTTTCCAGTTCACTTAGAGTCAACGACGATTTGCCGATGACTTTACGTAAAGTACACTTCACTGAGCGCACCATTCGCTCATAAAAGCCACCCCACCAGGCAGCACGTTCGACAATGAATTTCCAAGAAATTCCCCGATCGGCGTAAAACTTTTTTACGTCCGGATGGCGGATAGCTTTCCACATTTCTTTTAATTCAAGTTCAGCTCTTTTGAAAGTCTTCGCATTGTCCGAGTAGATTATAGCACACAGCCCTCTTCTTGAAATAAATCTGCGAAATCCTAACAAAAATTCTGCAGTTGACATGTCTTTCACAAGCTCCAAATGAATTGCTCTTGTGATAGCGCAAGTAAACAATAAGATGTACTTTTTATTCTCACTCCCCTTCACATATAGGGGCCCTGCAAAATCTAGGCCTGTAACGGAAAATGGGGGTGCTTCATTAATGCGGTCACCTGGAAGAGGTGCTATTACTTGTTGACCAGGACGTATGTTAAATTTCTTGCAGATTGTGCAGTTGTTGAGGACTGATTTTATGCACTGTCTACCTCTCAAAATCCAAAACTTTTCACGAGTTTGTACCAGTGTGTCTGATACTCCTGCATGCAAAACTCTTTCATGGGAATCTTTAATAATCAATTCAGTAAATTTATGTTTGGGAGGAAGCACGATAGGATGTTTATCATAAAATGGCAAGTTAGCCTTTTGTAACCGCCCTCGTACCAAGAGTAATCCTTCTTCTGACAACACAGGATTTAGTTGCAAAAGGTTGGATTCTTTAGGGATATTTTTGTTAAGCTTCAAGCATTTTATAACCTCAGGAAAACTTTCTTCTTGAACAAGCTTTACCCAAAAATTTTCGGCATTTTTTATTTCATCAGCTGATAACTCTGCAAGATTTCGTTTTTCTGCTTTTAGTTTTATATTAAAAATAAATCTAAATACCCATGCAGTTACTCGATACAACTTCTTTAGTGAACTATACCTTGACAAATTTAAAACTTGAATTTTATCAGCATTATTTGTATTAACTACACAAGAAATAATTTCTGCTTTTCGAGACCGCTCTTCAGAAACATTAGACACTTGAGCTGCAGATATTTTAACTCTGGGCCACTGATCTTCAGGCAAGGAAAGAAATTCGGGACCGTACCACCATTTTTGAGAATTGACCAATTGTTTTCCTGAACAACCTCTAGTGAGTAGGTCGGCAGGATTAAGTTTGCCTTCGCAATGTCTCCATAAACTAGGATCAGACAAGTCATGAATTTCTGAAATTCTATTCGCGACAAATGGTTTCCATTTTTCTTTTGATCCTTTTATCCAATAAAGGACAATTTCAGAATCTGTCCAGAAAACAAACTGGAATACCTGGAGAATATTTTTAAGATAATTTGCAAGTCTTGCACCAATAACTGCTCCCATCAATTCAAGACGTGGGAGAGTTAATTTCTTCAAGGGGGCAACTCTAGATTTAGACATGACAAAACTAGTTTTAAATTTTTCTTTAGATATTTGATATCGTAAGTATACTACTGCGCCATAGGCTTTGGGATTAGCATCTGTAAAAATATGTAACTGGAGACCCTCCTTTTCCATGATCAGGGTGCTAAAATAATATCTGGGAATTTTCAGTTGTGAGAGATCCTGTATTTCTGAAATCCAAGTTTTCCAATCATTTTCTAACACACCAGAAATTTTTTCATCCCATGATATGCCCATTACCCATAATTGTTGCAATAAATATTTAATTCGAATAATAAAAGGAGTGATTAACCCAGCCGGGTCAAACAACATAGCTGCAATTTTCAAGACATTCCGTTTTGTACAAGAATCATTATTTAATTTTGATAACAATGGACGTAATTCTAGTCCCAAATTATCTTCATTATTGTTCCAAGTTAAGCCTAATACTTTTAGAGAGTTATTTGGTGGATCGGAATTAGAAATAGGTATGCTCTTATCAATCCATCTTTTTCTAAGCTCCTCGGAATTAGTTTCAAATTTTCTTAAATTCATTCCCCCTTCTTTCAAAATATTAACAGCTTCATTAGATAAATTAAAAGCCTGTACAACATCATTTTCTCCGGTAAATAAGTCATCTACGTAAAGGGACGAATTAAGGATTTCAAATGTTTTCTTGTGAGAGTCTTTTTTTTATATGTTTTTTGATAGTACAGGCAAGGATAAACGGACTGCAGGTGACACCAAAAGTAGCCCTAGTCATTCTATAGGGGACAATTTCTTTATTTTTGTCAAAATCTTCATAGTATAAAAATCTTAAATAATCGCGATCTTCTTCCGCTATAGATATCTGGAGAAAGGCTTTTTCAATGTCAACTGAAAGGGCAATTTTGTGTAATCGGAATTTTAAAATAATATCCAGAACATTTGGGTTCAAGTTAGGACCCGCATTCAGGCATTCGTTTAAAGATAAGGAATCCGCTTGTTTAGAGGAAGCATCGAAAACAATCCGAGTTTTTGTTGTAATTTTATCCTCTCGGATGACAGGTCTATGGGGCATGTAGTAACAGTTATTCTCGGAAATCTTTTTAGGGCACAATTCTACTATACCTTCATTAACTTGGTCAAGCAAAATAGAATTGTATTCTTTGAATAAAGACTCATCTTTCAGGAATTTATTTTCCAAACTAGAAAACCGCTTTTTTGCTACTTCAAGATTATTTTTAAGCAAATCACGAGAATTTTTCCATAAAAGACGTGTTTCATAGTGACCATTCACAAATTTTAAGTTTTCTTGAAACTTATTTATTACTTCATAATTAGAAATTTTCTTTTCATTACTTTCAATAATACCAATTGCTTCAAGTTCCCAAAATGCTTTTAATTGAGTATTTAAATTTTCACCCGAAACATTTAAACATGTTAAATCTTTTTCTTTCGAATAGAAAATTACATTTAAACAAGAAATAGAATTCATCGAATAATTATCTGGCATTTGTCCAACTAATGTTGTTCCGAAAATAGACGTTTGAAAGTATAATTGCTTGTTTATTTTGATAAGCGATCCACATAATGTTTCATAAATATAATTAGCTCCTAATAAAATTTGAACTGGTAAATTTACCTCGAATAAATCAGCTAATTGATATTCCTTTGAAATAAGGTTTTGAACCTGAGGATTAATATTTTGACATAATTGGGTGCCACAGATCTCATCCGTAATTAATGCCTCAACATTAACCGAATTATACGGATGATATCTGCTTCTCAAGGTTATTAATACACATTCAAATTCTTTTTCTGTAGGATTTCTGTTAGAAAATGTGTAAATGAAAAGTTTTTCTTTTCTTAGGATTTTGGCATTTAATGCCTTTGCCAAATCACTCCGAATGAAGGTTTTTATGGAAGCAGAATCATATAGTATTCTGGCAAATAATTTTTTAGATCCACTTTCCACCTGAACACAAGCTGTTTGCAGTAGAGTGATATAATTATTCCTCAAATTTTTTGACTTATGAATAGATTGCATTACTGTTTCGTTTTCAGGATTTTGGCTAACTTGTTTTAATTTTGAATCTTGATTTTCAACTAATTTTTTACATTTTGTTTGTGGGCAAAATAAGTGATTATGTTGTGTGCTTTGACATGTTTGACATGGCTGAATTTTTACTTTACAAGCTGACTGTAAGTGTTTAAAAAAGCATTTATAACAACGTCCGTCTTTCTTTAACTTAAATCTTTTTTGTTCATTAGATAAGATTTTGCATCCTAATCCATTATGTGTATTAGAATTGCAAAAAATGCAAACACCTTTAGTAACAGTATTTAATGCAACTGATGTCGGGAAATTATTTTTTACTTTAAAATTCTCTTTAGAATATTCAGCTTTCGAACGAAACGTTTCCTGACCTTTCAACGAAATTCCTGACACCAGATCTGCAGCCTCCCTAGATTCGATTTCAAACTTGATGAATTTCATTAATTCCCCTACATCACCCATTTTCTTAGGATGCCTTTTTCTGTGAAATTCTACCACTAAATTATGTGGCAATTGTTTTAACAAAATAGGTATTAATATATATCCAAATTTATCTGAAGCAATACCCATAGATTGCAAATTCCTATTACTGACTTCACTTTCATCATAAATATGTCTGAGACCCTTAATATTTGATGAAGATTTAACAGGTTCGATTTCTAATAATTTATTAACAAAACAACTAATTAACTGGTCTTGTTTTCCGTATCTTTCTTTTAATAAGGTTAAACAAGATTTATAATTATCTTCTTTTAAGGCAAAACCAGCTACTGATTTGTAAGCTTCACCGGTTAAGAAAGATTTCAAATATAAAAATTTATCAACAGTTGTTAATGATTCATTTGAATCTATAGCGCTTTCAAAACTGTTATAAAATTCCAAGAATTTACTTGAATCACCACTAAAGGTGGTTATGTTTAGTTTTGGCAAATTGACAGGATTCTGTGATGCATTATTTAAATTAGAAGTACTATTATTACTTTTCACGGATTCAGCTTGCTCGACCTTGAATTGCTTTAATTTACTTCTTATATTGGTTTTCGAATCAGATATAGCTTCCTTATACTCAAGTGACTTTTGAATTTCGTTCTCAAATTCCGTTGAATCATCTATTAATTCTTCAATTTTTTCATTTAAATTTTTAAGCTCATCTTGTTTTTCTTGCAAATTTATTAAATATTCAGACAGTTTAAATTTATCATTGTCACTTTGAGTATCAATACTTTCCATAAATCTATCGATAGAAGTAATTAATTTAGTGCATGAAGTTCGAGCAAGCTTACGTTTTGATTTTAACTTATCGACTTTTTCCATTTTAGAATAACAATAATAATAATAAAAAAGCTTTTTACAGTACCTTTTATCCGAGCATAGTCCACGAGAAGAGAAAAAAGAAACTTCCAATTAATATTTTTTCCTATATATTCACGTCGATTACGAATTCGGAGAACAATTTCTTGATTTCGCGGGATTCGGCGCCATAAAAAATAATGATAATCAGCAGAAGCAGGTGTCAGAAAGAACGTTAAGTCGAAAGAAGAAACACAATAAATACACATTCTGGGAGAGGTGTGAGGATGATAGATTCATAATAATAGTCTTGATGTCTTTTCATATTTTGTTCGACAACACATTAAACACAAAAGTAAATAAAAAATAATTATTAGACTGAAAAATCCTTATAAATTTCAGGAGAGCTGCCAAGAAGCTCCATTTTTCACGATACAAATTATTCCAACTGAAAAATACAAAACTGTTTTCTAATCGGTTCGAGGTTACGTCACATTACGTAACGCGCGCCGTGAGCATAACCCCGCCCACAGAACATGTGATCAAGGATTTCGTAACAATGTATGTGAGTGAACTCGATATCTTCAAAATTGTGCTTTCGATTGAGCTCCACTTGGCGAGTACGTTATAGGCCACTATCACAGGAATTGTATTAATTTTCGTACAAACTGGACAGAGGGTTTGATATCTAACACTTTCCAACATAGTTGGAAAGTGTTTATGAATTCGGATCGTCTGGCCGTCTGTTTGTCTGTCCGAGCTCTAACTCGCGTAAATATAGTCGGATTGCTATGTAACAGATATATGTTATTGAGATTTACTATGACATGCTGGGTATTGAAAATGAAGTGTGTAGCATTTATAGTTCATTTAGAGGGGCACTTAAAAGTATTCCGTTACATTATGGTCTATGGGGGGGAAAAATCGTCTGCAGTGTATATCTATTATAAAGGACAAACGTGTCCGTGCGTAACGCTGACGTCATTTTGCGAATGGCAACAGTTGACGATGAAATTTTGGTTTTGCGATTTCTGCTACTGCAATGTTTTTAATTCTAAACATCGCACATTTTAAATTTTTACACCGTTATATAGGGAAAGAAATCTACTTTCAAATGCAATTTGTTTGAAAACTGTATCTTAATTGACTGATTTATTATAGAATTTAAATTAAATTTCAAGCATGATTTTAAAATACAGTCGAACCTCGTTAACATGAATCTCAAGGGGAATCAAAATTTTGTTTATGTTAACAGTAATTCATGTTATCAGTATCAAATCTCTGTACTCGTTCTTATAGGGGACTATGAAAACAATTCATGTTAAAAGTAATTCACGTTAAGCGTGTTCATGTTAACGAGGTTTGACTGTATATATATATCTCTATCGCTTGCAGACGATTTCAAAATATTAATCTGTTTGCACTTTAAACAATATAAAAAGTTCAGCATTTGTCTCAAGCTAATATTCAATAACGAGATTAAAACTTTATGAAGGAATAAATAAAATACAAATTTAACATACATGTCATTAAAATAAACGCTTAAATTATAAGAATAAAAAAACTGCTGTAGATAACGAAATCTTTAGCGCTGTTAGCGGGCAATCTAACAAAAATTAATTAAATGTAAAAAATCTATTAGTTTTCAATAACAAAAAATAAAAAATGGTTTTCACATATATTCTCGATCCCGGGAAGCCCGGGTTGAATGCCCTAGTTTTAATAATGCTATACTATTTCCAACATATTGAAATTGGTATAATCACTGAGGTGCATAACAAGGTGCTTACTGT
This sequence comes from Maratus michaelseni, assembly GCA_963931845.1. NCBI lineage: Eukaryota > Metazoa > Arthropoda > Arachnida > Araneae > Salticidae > Maratus > Maratus michaelseni. The sequence continues at coordinate 187,972,094 of OZ007592.1, read as the reverse complement.
TGAATATCATGCACATAACATTTCTCGTTCATATACAGGAACATACAAAAGTGTTCGGTTACAGGAGCGATAATTGCTGGAAATGCTTTTACAGTTGTTGTCTGCATTTTTTAATTTAACAATTTTTTTGTATATAACTTGGTGTGTGTAAAATATATAGATACAGGCCTGTACAGAAGAATTCGAATGCATTTCCGTTTAATGGCGGAAATTGCTGACAGTAAATTTTCAACTGTGTTAAGTGTTTCCTAACTAAACTAAATTTTAGCATATTATGTAGTATATATGCAAATCGATAGAAGTTATATACAGAGTCACAAAATAATTTGAACCCTTTTCGGACTGTAGATAGTAATTGCCGAAATTGTATTTTGAAATGTTTTACACGTTCTCCAAATTGTTTGCTTTAACATCATCGTTCACCTTATTAAACAATGAAGTTTTTTTTACAGTATTCTGAATGTGTTGAAAAGTGTTACACAATCTATGCTTGACGATAAACTATTTTGTGACCATAAAACACACACACACACACACACACACACATATATATATATATATATATATATATATATATACATATACATATCTATACTAATAAAATAAAGTTTCGCTCTGTGTGTCTGTGTGTGTGTGTGTGTGTATGTCTGTCGGCGATGACTAGCAAAATCTAGCCCACCTAGAAGCCTGGAATTTTAGATTTAGGTAGTCCAAACCCTCTCCTGGTGTACCTGAGCCTCAGAATTTTTAAATTTTAAAAATTAACTTAGTTATTAATTATAAACAAAAGAACGTACTTTTAAGTCTCGGACGATCCGATTGGTTTGAAAAATTTTTACATTTAACCCTTTCAAAAAAAAATAATCAAAAAGCATCGAATTCGTGGTTTTTATTTTCTCCCGTTTTCCGAGCCTTGCATCCACTGGCATACAAAGGATACGGAAAAACGAAGGTTACCAAATTAAAGAGCTGACTTTGCCCTTTTTAAAGCCACCTTTGGTTTTACAAAATCCAAAAATTAACCCTTCAAAAAAGTGTATTTTCTGTATGCCGTTTTGCGATTTTTGCGATTTTGGCAATTTTTAAAAATTTACATCGGCGATTCAAAGAAAGGTACGAAAAACTAAAAATATCAGGCAATATCTACATTTATTCCTTTTTTTACGTCTGTATTTGTTTTTGAAAAATACGAATATTAACCCTTCAAAAAAAATTCGTTCGCAGGACTCTTTTTTGCGATTTCCGATTTTCTGCGATATATAAAATCTGGCATCGGTTTTCTAAAATAACCAAACAAAAAGCAAACACACCTAAAGACATCTACGTTCTATCGGGTTTAGGCAGAAACCTTTAGTTTAAAAAAAATCACGTTAACCCTTTCGAAAACGTTTTTTACCGTAAGTCAATTTCACTTTTTTAACTATTTCTCCTATATTTAAAAATCCGAATTGGCGTTTATAAACAAGATACGAAAAACTAAAAATACCGCGCCTAATCTACATATCTTTGTTTTTTAAAATCTGGTATCTGTTTTTAAAATTTTTTATTTTAACCCTCCGAAAAAAATCCTTTCCAAAACTAACTCACGCGATTTTCGTTTTTCAGTCCAGATTTAAAAATCGGCATCGACTCGGGAAATGCGAGTACCGGACAAACAGTAGACTCCATATCATAGATACATTCATAATCGTTTACGTAACCCGCTTTCGCGATTTCCGCTATTTTGGCAATGTTTACCTGTGGTTAAATTTCAATTCTACTAGGAAATTTGGTTGAGTCGAGTGTTCTGAAAAGGCCTCTTCCAAAACAGACTGCTCCCCCTGGCGGTGGAACGTGGAACTATAGGAGTATCTCTGGTTCTATGTGCCCAATTACGACGGGGTTTTGCTCATTCAACTTGATATCAATAGCCTTAAATATTTTAGTTGTACTTTCGACCGACAGGATGCGCTTTCCGATCTTGTGTTTTATGAGCCCGATTACGACGGGGTTTGTCTCATTCGACTTGATTTCGACAGTCTTACAGATTTCAGTCATATTCGTATAGAACAGATGATTAATATATCGGGCCCGGGCAACGCCGGGTGGGTTAGCTAGTATATATATATATATATATATATATATTAACTGAAATATTCAATTAAATATTTTTATTGCTCATCTTATGTGGATATCGATTGTCATGTTTCACCAGAACGTAACATCATTTAGTATTTATTTTTTCCTTGAAAAAACAAAGAAAATTACAGTGAGTTTTATTAATCCGATAAAATCGTATAGAAATTTACGTATTACATTTTTTTTTGAGGTCAAATTACGGACTGTATTTAAAACAACTTAAAACTTTCATTAGCATGATAATGTAAATTCAATTTCATTTTAATTCAATTCCATTTAATTTTTATTTACATTATTTTTATTTATTTTAATCTCAGCACGGGTGAAATCAAAATTTATTAAAAACTAAGTCATAATTTTAGGGAAAATGATTCAGCCTTACGAATGAAAGTGTGTGTTTTCTTTAGAACATGAGGTCATTTTCACCTGGGAAAACATTTTACCTTTGTAAAATTGGGATCTAATTTTTTTTAACGCATTCCAACATAGTTGAAAGTAATATACTCGTATTGCCCTGTAATTTTTATATGTTATTGATGTTTACTACAGAACGATCGCTATTGAAAATGAAGTGTGTAGTATTTATATACTTCCTTTGCATTGACAGTCAAAAGTGTTTTGTTTCATTACAGTCAATGGGGAAAAATCGTTTCAAGTGAATTCTAATGATGTTACCCCATTTCAAACATAATGAAATTAATATACATTTATGAAGTGCACTAGAACCTGCATTCTGTAGAATATGGCGTACAAAGCATTTATTATTTATTTACAGGGCCACGCAAAATAATTCCCTTACATAATGGTCTACGGGCAAATCTGTTTGCAGTGTATTTTAATTGTGTTACACTATAATTAAATTCACATACATTACTGAGGTTTACTACAAGATACTTGCAGTAAAATATCATATGCATATCATTTATCGTTCATTTACAGGGACACACAAAATATTTCGAATACGGTACTGCATCCGAAGTACTCTCTATTAGCGATAAATGTTGGAAAAAGTGTAAATTCAAGGGGTGGCCCGTAGGGGAAAGGGGGGGGGGCATTCCACACCCCGGAATGTGAAATGTCACCTCCCGGTAGATTTTATGCTTTTAATGGTCAAAAAATGCAATTTCCTCCCCGGAACTCGATAATGTCCACTCGGAACCACAGAAATCCCTCCTGGAGAAAAATGTTTCGACCGACAGGATGCGCTTTCCGATCTTGTGTTTTATGAGCCCGATTACGACGGGGTTTGCCGCATTCGACTTGATTTCGACAGTCTTACAGATTTCTGAATTCATCATTGACCTGGAACTGCATTTTCAGTTATGAGACGCGTTTTTAAAGAATTTGTTGTTAAAATCCCAGAGGCCCATGCATTAACCAGTCCCTCAACTTATCGTTTCATGCCAGTTTTCCTTATTTTATTTCCTTAATTATTTTTATCAATTATTTCAAATTTTAAGTGAAAACCGTGATTTCTACCACCGTCCTAGGACGGGCATTTACACTACTTATTCATTATTATAGAGAATGTAAATAAGAAATTCGTAAGTTTTAAAACTATGTTAAATCGGTATGGTTTAAGCAATAAAACTTGCTAAATTTAATTTCAAATTACAAAGCGTGAAAATACACATGATTAAATTTATAAGGTGTATATATATTTTTTTTTCTGATGCGTGAAATATACTTATAGGGACGTTAGCAATATAGCTGATTGGAAATAACATCTTCATAGCGCTAAAAAAAAAACTTGTTTGGGCCCTAAATGAAAAACATTTGTTTAATAACTATAGATTTTGGAAGAAAAGTAGCATCTCTTTCTGACAGAAGCAAACGTGGTATAGTACCATTTGGTTGTAACTTTGAAAACGTGACAGCATCTTAACTTATAATATTTAAATATTAGAGTATTTTAAGCATATATTCATAACAAAAAGTTATCTTTCTATACTTCCTTGAGCTCACAGATATAAACAGCGAAAGTACACATCCAATTATAGTATTTTATGACTGTTATTGCGTTTTCACTAAGTGTTATAACTTTCTGAAAATAACTGTAAAACCCATTATTACGGGAAATTATTGTCGAACTCCTTTTGCTGAATAAACATTATAATAAGTTTTTGTTTTAATTTGATTTATACAGACTATTTTATGAATAAATTAAAGTAATTCTATCTCCATTTCGAACTGTGTTTGCTTAGCAACATTAAATTTATAAAGTAATGACCAATAAAAGGATATCTTTAAATATTGAAATTTTTTCCTCGATATTACTTGCAGTTACTGTAGTAATTAATAAAATTTCACGGCAATACTTTTCTTTCATTGTAAGTAGCGGATTATTGATGTTAACATAATTATCCATTTAAATTTTAAAAATGGAGAAATAAATTTCACGATATTTTTGGATATTATTATCATTATTCCAATTTACGTAGCTTTATTTACTAACAGTTAAGATTACAATATTGTTCATGTAAATATTTTATTATTTTAACGTTTATTTTGTGATAAAGTTAGACTTGAAAAATTCAGATAAAAAATATGAGAAATTTAATTCGGATTTGCAATTACATAAAATAGTTTATTTTTTTAAAAAGAAAATAATAAATAAAGTATTTTTTCTTCTTTACCGTATTTTACATGTATATCATGACCTTTTTTCCTTTTTTAGGTGCGTTCGTAATTATATAAATACGTAGCAACTATAATCGTCGTCTGGTCCGTCCGTCTGTTCCCATATAACAGCGCAAAAATTACCCAACCGAAAGGTTTGAAATTCAATATATATATAATCGTTGCAGAATTTTGTCGAGTCATTTAAAATTCTATGAAAATCGAATCAAAACTTAAAAAGATAGATATTAATAAAAAAAATTTCTTTATTCTATTAAATCCTATCATACGTAATCTATATAATAAAAGCTCAGTCATGTGACTCAGGAAAACAAATACGGGCTAACCACTTCTTTTTTCATATGCCAGGTGGCCATATTTATTAAAAATTATTTTTTCGAATAAAATTGCATAAAAATTACATAGAAAGATCGTTAAAAAAATGTTTGTATCACAGATGAGTTACATTAAAAATGTATTAGATTCTGAGATAACTTCCGTTGAAATTAGGTTGACAGCCCAATATCTCAATCCATTAAAGTAAATAAGCACAAGAGATTCATTCATCGTGAGTCATAGAAATATTAAACCATGAAGGTAATCATTCGCAAAGCAAGATCTCCAGGGTTAATTTTTCAGCGATGACGGGTGTCGAAAAAAAAATCGCATTTGTAAATGTGGCATACGTAATAAGAGAAAAGGCATGCCCATTTCGCTCATAACAGACGATATAATTCATTTCGCTGAAATAATAACCATGATTTTTTTTTTTACATTGTAAAATAGTTATAGTACAAACGCACCTCATTTGTCCCGTTTAATGTATAATTTCCAACTTGTTTGTATCCTGTCAGGCTACTTACTTTTCGGAAGTCTGATCCTTGAAGTTGTAGACATGCAACTGAGAACAGTATCTATATATTTAAATATTTTTTCAAAATATACCTACAGAATCGTCTATTTTCTTGAAAAAATCACTTAATATATCCTAAAGAATATGGCAAAACACTCTGGATTACACCGGGAAATACAAAGATTGCAGCTCATGCAAAAAGTTTTTTAAAAACACAAATTTACATACGCGTAAAATTGCAACTCAAAATGTTATGAATGAAACAACGATTATAATCAATAATAATTAATATTGAAATTTTATCATGTTGGTTATAAAGTTATTAATGAATTATGAGAACAAAGTTAGATAGATAGATATTACATAATCCAATGATAACTTTTTGATCAACAAGACGCACTGAAGCCACGTCGGCCTATAGAATTAACAAGCACATCTTTTCGCCAAGCGGAGAGCAGGCGAATCCTCGCCCCGTTTCAGGTATCAACTCGTTAAGCTAGGCAAAAGCCTGGCAGGTAGGGGCCTGGTCAGCGGTCTAAAAAAAACAAAAAAAAAACTGAGAGCTAATGTGCCCGCAGGTTCTGTATGTACTTACATATGCATGTACGTAGGTATGTACGTAACGCTTGGTAGAAATATCCGATTTGCTTCAAATTTTGTATACCGGTTCATTCTGATAAGGCGCTTCCCTGAGTAGTTTTGAGGGTACATTGGTTAAGTATAAAGGTGGTAACGGGGCTAATCCACACCCCTTAATTTCGATAAATGGGTGTTTCATGCAGAATTATCCGATTTGCTTCAAATTTTTTAATATAGGTTCATTGTGATAAGGCGCTTCCCTGATTAGTTTTGGGGGTTTATTGGTTAACTATAAAGGGGAACGGGGGATAATCCACCCCTCCTTAATTTAGATAAATGGGTTTTCATGCAGAATTATCCGATTTGCTTCAAATTTTGTATATAGGTTATTATGATACGGCGCTTCCTTGATTAGTTTTGGCGGTTCATTGATTAAGTATAAAGAGGAGAACGGGGTTAATCCCCCCTTAATTTAGATAAATGGGTTTTTCATGAAGAATTATCCGATTTGCTTCAAATTTTTTACATAGGTTCATTGTGATAAGGCGCTTTCCTGATTAGTTTTGGAGGTTCATTGGTTAAGTATAAAGAGGGGGACGGGGGGCTAATCACCCCTCTTATTTTATTGTCGATTTCTTTAATTTGCGAGGGACATTATTCTTTGAAATAAGAGTATAATATACAATTAGTGTGAATAGCCTGTGAGCTCAATGTCATCAGTTTAACTGGGAACTTTTCTTTATTTATTTTGTCTGGCTTGATTTACAAAATGTTTAGAGGCACGCGTCCCCCAGAAAAAAAAGGCCCGGAATTAAACTGCCAAACAGGAAATATTTATTAACTAAGGTATAAAAATGAACAGTGCCATATTAGAGCGTGCGCTCAAAACGAGACTTCGAACTGGAACCAAAACTAAAGAAAAAAAATTAAATATTATTTCCGATAGAGCAAAACCCAAACTCAATTTGTTTATTGCCCGTTACCGATTACCCGTTATTTTTAAGGAAATGAAAACCGGAATCAAAACGACTTGTTTCATTCTAAGTAAACCAGAACGATAACAGATTCTAAAATAGGTACTTTTGTAGACCTTGCTTAAAACTGACAACAATAAAGAACAGAAAATTTCAGCGACTTAAGAATATGAGGTCTGAAATATCATTGGCATGCTTTCCTCGTACGTGCACGTGACACTTTTAAGCTCACATGACTTGGTGTCTACAGTGACAGTCAATTCGTGATAGGAAGGTAAAATCGTAATTAAACCAGCATTACGTTACTAGAATACCAAAGAGAAAAGAAGATTTCAAGTAATAGACGTTTGTTTTGGAGGGTTCGCTTTTAAAATTAAAAATCTTACAGCAGAAATATTAATAAAATTCCATCTTTTTATTTCGGTGCATATTTAAAGATATTTTTTTTATACTTGTAGTCAAAAACTGAAGTCCTTTCTACTAGATTAAGGATTTTACTTATTGTACTTTTAGATGTCGAAATATTCATAGCTTTTACATAGTATTTAAAATTTAAACATTTAGTGAAGCATAGTTTTTCTAGAAAACAGTTCATATACCGGGTGATTCAAAATAGAGAGGTAATGACAATTATCGTTTTAACCGCTGATGATAGAACATACTTCCAATTACAAAATGTATAAAAATCAAGTATAGCTTTTACATATAGCATTTCTTTCACAAGGGGCGCTATGCATATTAAAATAAGATTTTTTTTAATATATAAATACGGTTCCTTTTTTCATAACTTATACTGAGAAAATGTTGTCATGCGTCTAAGATATATAGTTAAAAGTCCCAAGCTTTTTTACTACCAAAACTTACTCAGTTATGATCCTAAAATATGTTATAACAAGAACGAAAAATCATGCATAATAGCATAGATTATGAAACATTTTCCAATACTATCGGAATACCGTTAAGAAAGTTCATTTTTGTTCATATAATGAAATGAGATATCTAAATTAGCATTTAAAACAAGTTGGAAATTGTACGTTACACGTGACATTGGAAGTGCGTTCGTTTTATAATTCGTTTCACAATGTAAAAAAAAAAAAAAATCATCCTTATTATTTCAGTGAAATGAATTATATCGTCTGCTATGAGCGAAATGAGCATGCCTTTTTTTAGGGTTTCGTTCATCTCACGAAATCCTATTACTCCCGCTCCGTTGTCTGTCTGTCACAGAGCCATTCTCAAAAACTATGTAACTTACAGAGTTGAAACTTTGTGTATATAGCTGAATACCAGCTATAAAGAGCTCAAAATATTAAAATTTGAAAAATTCGTATTATTTTAATAAATAGAGATAAAAAACCAAAATTTTAACAGCCTTTTCCTATTAAATTTAAACATTTTTCGTTATAGCAGATGCCAAAAATTAAAAATTCACGATGAAATTATTTCTACAATAATTAATTTTAAATCAGACGATTTCCACGAGAAAAAATGAAAATGAAATAAAAAGTTTCACCAATTGAAAAAAAATATTAGTATGAAATAAAAATGATTGACGTCATAGTGGTAATAAAATGGAAAATGGCTAAGATTTCTCAATAATACAAGGAGTATAAGTATGCGTATGTACAGCAGATTAATATCACGTCATTAGAGAATTAAAACGAAAATCTGACGTCATATTGGAAGTTTAACGAATTTTTCAGATATTTGAGAATAATACAAAGCGAGTATCAATATAAGTAATATAGAGAATAGTAAATATACACTCAGAAAAAGGAATTGATTAAAACTACAAAACATTTTTGTTGAGTACATTTTGGTTGTTTTAGCAAAATTGGAATAAAATTGAACCATTTTACTTCAATTAACAAAACATTTTTGCTGACGATACAAATTTTCTTTTTGGAATTGCAAAAAAAAGTGGTTTTCAACAAAAAAATTTTTTTTGTTGATTCAAACAAAATTTCCACTGACCTATATTTAAACAAATTTTTTGTTTAAATATGGGTCAATAAAAATTTTGTTTGAATCAACAAAAAAAAATTTTTTTTGCAATTCCAAAAAGAAATTTTGTATCGTCAGCAAAAATGTTTTGTTAATTGAAGTAAAATGGTTCAATTTTATTCCAATTTTGCTAAAACAACAAAATGTACTAAAAAAATATGTTTTGTAGTTTTAATCAGTTTCTTTTTCTGAGTGTATGAGTTTGAGAAACATATTGAATCAGGATAAAAATCCGATTATGGAAATATTCGCATATTTTAACATTTTGAAGGTGTACAACATGTTTAATTTTGAAATTATTTTTTTATATTGCATTTAGTCCGCGTGACAGATATTATTATGACAGAATATAATAGCCGGCTTCGCCCGCTATCGGGCTGGTTTGGATACTCGAAAAAACGAAAAAATAGACCGGTAAATTTTTATTTATAAAAAACAAAAAACATGAGTTTTTTTTTTTTTTTTTTTTTTTTTTTTTTTTTTTTTTTTTTTGGGGGGGGGGGGGGGGGGTTGCTAAATGAAATGTATTTGGATTTATTAAAGAAAGGATAAAGTGTTTTGAATTAAACGAAACCCTTCGAGCGATCTTCGATCACTCTTTCCCACTTTTGTTTTGTTTTTTATTACGTATACCACATTTACAGATGCGAATTTTTTTTTTCGACACCAGATAGCGCTGTAAAATTCACCATGGCGATCTTGCTTTGCGGATGATTACGTCCATGGTTTAATATTTTTATGACTCATAACGAACGAATCTCCTGTGTTTATTGACTCTAAATGGATTGAGATATTCGGCTGTTAACGTCATTTCCACTGAAGTTATCTCAGAATCTATACATATCTGAATGTAACTCATCTCTCAAACAAACTATTTTTTTTCAACGATCTTTCTAAAAATGTAACTTTTATGCAATTTTCTTCGAAAAAATAATTTTGAATAAAAATGGCCGCCTGGCATTATGAAAAAGAAAAGTGATTTGTCGTATTTGTTTTCCTCAGTCACATTCACATGATTGCCGCTTTTATTATATAGATTTACGCAAAATAGGATTTAATAGAATAAAGAAAACTTTCATTAATATCTTTTTAAGTTTCGATTCGATTTTCATAAAATTTGAAATGACTCGACAAAATTCTACAACGATTATATAGGGTAGATGTGCCAGTAACGGACCGCCTTCCAGTAATGGGCCTTCTTCAACGTTTTTGGTTTATAAAAAAATAACGAATAAAAATTCAGCTTTTTTTATTTCATTAATATGTTTTCTTTAAATTCTAGTTTTTAATACAATCATAATATCAATTATCTATTACTTTTTGTGGGGTGTCCATTACTGGAATTTAGGGTGTTTTGATTTATTTCTGTTATTTACAATTAAATTTCGATTCACATTGGGAAATGTAACTATGAGCATGGTTAAATATTGTTGGTAGATTAATATAATATTAACAAATATGGAATATAACAATTATCACTATTAATTAAAAGATAATTTAAAAAAAAATTCCTTAAGGGTGTCCATTACTGGCACATCTACCCTAGATTAAATTTCAAACCATTCGGTTGGGTAGTTTTTGCGCTGTTACATGCGGACAGACGGACAGACAGACAGACGGACGGACCAGACGACGACTATAGATGCTACGTATTTATATAATTACGAACGCACCTAAAAAAATACAATGCAGTGAAAATTCATTTTCAGTAATTGCTGTCCATAGCCGGTAATGTGTGCAAATTCTTTCGTGCAGCCATATCAAAGCTGAAAACGCACATTCAGCAGTTATGGCTCATACTCAGTTCTGTAACCGAATTCTTTCGAGCAGTGTCTCTGTAAATAAACGATAAATTCAGCACACTCAATAATCTATAGAAAACATGTTGTTGTGCACCTCAGTAATGTACATCAATTTCATTATGCTTGAAATAGTGTAACACCATTAAAATACATTGTATACGATTTTTCACCATAGATCATAATGTAATGGAATTATTTTGTGCGTTCCTGTAAAGCAAACTGTAATTGTTACTTACTCTACACTCTATAGAAAATATTTTGTCATCCACCTTAATGATGCATATCAATTTTGTATGTTTCAAAAGTGTAACAACATTAAAATGCACTGTAAACAATTTTTCTTCATTGATCGGAATGTAACGGAATACTTTTGAGTGTCTCTGTATGCTAACTATAAATGTTACAAACTTGATTTTCAAAACCGAACATGCCGGGGTAAACCCCAATAACTTATATAAATTACATGGCGATTCGAATATATTTACGCAAGTTAGAGCACGGGCAGACAGACAGGCGGCCAAACAAACCGATTTCATAAACACTTTTCAACTATGGTGGAAAGTGTTAAAAATTTGTGTAATGTTGCAGTATAATTAACCCTTAACTGCTGTGACAGTAATTGTCGCATAGCTATTGTAAGAGGTCTCTGAGACCGCTTATCGAAAGATGAATAAAAGGCTCGATTAAGGTATAGGATACTATTTTTGTACTAAACGTTATGTACAGGACTATTATAAATAAAATTCACCTGTTCGGAAGTATCTAGCAATTAGTTGCAGGGTTCCAAACGAAACAAAATTTCTCTAGTATATATAGTTAAACTGAAAATTACAAGTTAAATTGTGAAAATCGAAAAACGCAGCGGTTTATGAGACCGCTAACAGCAGTTAAGGAGTACACAAATTATTAAAATGCCGCTTATTTTGTTTCAAGAAGTTTTAAAATTATATCGAGTTATGAAACTTTAAATTTTATAAACTTTCATTGTTTTCTGGCACTAAAAAAATCTTCTTTTTGTCCTTAATGCCCGAAAATACTGAAAATTCACAAAATACAAAGTATCATAATTCGTTAAGCTTTGGGCGTAAGATAAAGGAACTTTTTAAATATCCTTCTTAGACGCAAGGTTGCATTTTCTAAATGTAAGTTATAGAAAAATGGCCCCTATAAAAAATTTAATTTCGTATTTTAATGTGTAAAACACAGCCCCGTGTAAAACAAACACCATCTCTAAAAGGTATACTTGATTTGTATGCTTTTTAGGTAGATTTCGTAAGAAATACTACCTGTTACATTCTCCCCTAAGTTGGAATTTTTGAAAAATTTTTGCAGATCTACACCGATCCTGACTCCCAGAACCCAAAACCACCCCCCAGTTCAAAACTTTATATATATATATATATATATTTATTCATCGTATATTCACTTTTTCTCTCATAGATGGCAGCACCATGGTTTGTGTTGCTTTACAATAATAATCATATTATTCTAAAACCTATTTTGGCAACATGTAAAGATTTTTTGCAATTCATTCCCTCTGTTTAGTTATGCTCATATATCTGGTTCATGAAGTGCACCAATATCTTTTTTAATCCAATTGGATTTCGCACTTTATGATTAAATTTCACGTTTTAATCTGTTTATTATGGGTAAGGTTTCTTTCCTTTTTAATATTGTATTTATTTTTTTTTCTTTAAGATTTTTTCACAGGTTTTATTCATTGTTTTTGAGTTGGTGGTCCCTAAATCAAATTTTTTAGCAATGTTATGGCTAATATGATGATGTAACCACTCATTTTATATCTGGTATTTAAGCATTTGGAACTTGATAATTCGGTCTAAATTCCACAAATTTCATTTCATTCATTCAATTTCATTTATTCAATTTTTAATTTAATTTCTTCTTATTTTAAATAAGTTTTTGGCATCTATATTCAGAGTGTTGGGGAATACTTTCGTTGTCAACTAATTATTACATACTAAATCATAATTTATAGTTTAAGTTGGTGTTATGGTAATGTTTCATTAATGGTTATATATATATATATATGTGTGTGTGTGTGTGTGTGTGTGTGTGTGTGTGTGTGTGTGTCACTTTTTTATGGACACGATAACTGCAATAATTCTGCACAAATCTCTTCCAAACTGATACATAAAATCAAGGGGCATAAAATCTCGGTCAAGTTCGTTAACGAGCAACATCGGACCAAGGGGTGTGTGGGGGGGGGGCTTTTTGTGAAAACACAAAAAACCCATGATTTCTTAATTATGATACGTATCGAATCCGTTTAAAGTTATTATTACTTCTAGGAAAAGGGCCGAAAATTTATGTATGACAAATTTTTGATATCATTAAAATTGGCCTCAAGGGGGGGAAAGAGAGGGGGTTTTAGAAGAAAAAAATTGATAACTTCGTCAATTCAAAAGATATAAAATCCGCTTAAATTTATTATAACTCCTCTTAATATTATCTAAAACTTTTATATTGACAAGTTTTGTATAGGACCAACCCTTATAGCAACAAAAAAATTAAAAACAAAAAAAAATCCCTGCCGGCTCCGTCTGCAAACAAGTTAGGTTTCGAAGTTGTCGGTTCCAACTGTCGCATCATGGCAGAAAGGTCATTTCTTCCTTAATTCCCAACAAACAGGGGCCCCACGGTCTGCGTCTTCGAAATCTACCTGTGCCTGTAGGCCGAGCAGTCAGGGATTTTTTGTAATTGAAATTATGTTTCTATTGTCATCGATTTAAGAGATAATCGCCATGTCTCTATTTTAAATCATCTGGTATAACTTTTTGAATTCATTGCTTGTTTTTAAAATTTCGAAAAGTAAGCCAAACTGACAGATAGCAAATAATAACTTATACTATCCCAATTTCGATACGATGAAAATAAAATTCTATCATAGCATAAGTTTTTCTTTTTCTTGCAACTCATTAAAATCATTTAGAAAATATCCGAACAGACTCTATATTATTAATTATGGTTATTTATTTATGTGGTGATTATTCGTAAATTATTTGCATTTATTTATTTTTTTTCTTTTGTAGGTGACTATGTGAATAAATATTGTCAAGTTTTGAACTATATTACTGCCCAATAAAGAGTTGAAGTGAAGAAAATAAAGAAAATTGAATAGACAAGTTATTCAAAATAAAGAAAAATGAATAGATGAGTTATTCACTTATTGTTATAAAATGTCTGATTTTAGATATTGAATTAGAGGGGCAAATTACAAACAAAATACATGAAGAGTTATTTATGTTTCGAAAATTGAACAAGCAGTTCATATGTCAACCTATGATGCTTAAGGGAATAAAACTCTAAACCTCAATTAACCCACAATAACTACAATGTTCATTGAAATTTACTGAATGCATATACTTTATAGATGAAAATCATATGCAGTATAAAGAACAAACCATTTTTCAACAAAAAATTGTGATAATGAATATATTAAAAACTTAACAATTCGAAAATTTCGCTTTGAATTTCGGAAAAAAGTAATATTTTTGAAATGGGAAAAGTTGAAATGGCAAAGTCTATTACCTGGAGAAAGTGATTTATTTTACTTGTTTCTCTCCAAACACTAAACATGAACAGTGGGAGAAATGTGAAATTGACAAAATCATTAATAAAAATGATATTTTCCTTTCATACATAGCACTGAGGAAACTTCCGATATGTCTGCAACTATTATTTCGCCATCATGGTCATCTTCACCTGTGTGTTCGTGTTTTTCACACTCGTTTTGAGTGCGTTGGCAACTGTATTCTTGACATTTAGCCTCTTGTCTAATGAATGGGAATTAATTGGTTATCAAGAAGACAAAGTACAAGAGATTGCAAAAGCAAAAGGTCACACCTTTGAATGGCTTCCCGAACATTTAGGAAAACTTGAAATGATAGTTCCTGCGAGCGATAATGTTGGACATGTTAATCAAACAAAAGTTCCAAAGAAGATCATTGTTGTGTACCTAATTCCAGCATTTGGAGGTGTTCACAAATTGTGTGTTGATCTATCAGGTAAGTTTTAAATTATATCTTCAAAAATATCAGTTTTGAAATTGTAGCATTTGACCTAGTCAGCTAGCTCATTCACGATTTACAGGATGGTTATAATATAAGTATCTCTATTTGGAGCTGTCAGTAGCTCAAAGGAATAACCCGAATGAAACCGAAATCGGTACACTTACTATTCGAGAAGGGGGAAGAAATTTGGAACAATAATAATAAAAAAAAAATTGCAGTAATCACCGGCAGATGGCGCTATTGAGTGGGAAATGTAATGTGTAATACAAGTATGATGATGATTATTGTTGGGCTGAAATATTTGAATGCATAACGCATGAATTGAGATAGTTTTTGGGCCGTTCGTACGTATAATTTTGCGTTGTAACAAATACCCCATAGTTCGAATCCATTGGAAGGCAAAAACGGGAATATCCAATGAAGATGAAAACATATCCGCTGAAGTTATTTATTGATATATAGCAAGCATAAGATGTAAGAACGGGGTGGTCTCGGGTGTTAGAGGCTTAGAACAGTTGTTGACAGACCAAGAGCCAGGAGTGATCTGCCGTTTGGGCAGTAGATTGTATCGCCAAGATTCGATAATACATTGAGCCAAGAAACCGCAGACGCGCAAAAGAATTTATGTACGTTAAGGATAATTAATATAATTGTTTTGGGAGGATGTAATGAAAAGGCTACCACATTTGGCGAAACCGTAACTTTTGTGAATTTTAGAGGCACATGCGGGCAACCCGGTGGCAAAGGAATTTTAGTCAAAGGAAAGCGTTACTTTGTATCTGGGAAATTACATTACTTGCACAATTTGTTTATGAACAGAAAAAGGTTGGGCGCCCAAGCAGCTGTCAATGAATGTCCAGAACACATAACATTACATCTGTTATAACCGCATTGGAATTAAAATAGATTTATAACGTACATGCTGCACTTAGTAAAGATAGTCTTTCATATGAGAAAAGGAACTAACATTTGAGGTTTTAGAATAACAGATATTTTAGCGAAGAGAATATTAATTAATATATTAAAAATTAAGTTAGGAAGATAATAATTTAGAATAAAGATATGTATAAATGATTCTATATCATATACATATTCTCCCCTTTGACAAAATGAAAAAAAAATAACGCTGGCTCAATGTACATCGGTACAAACTGTTTTACGTACCTGCAAAAAGTTCAGCACACAATTACACTTGGAGACCACCCAAAAGTACACAATAAAACAAAAATACAAATAAACATATAGAAATAAAAATATACAAGTACTTGTTTTTAAAATGTTGCACTTTCAGTATGTGTGCAAAGGTACCTAAAATGATTTCTTTTTAAATCATACAAATGTTCTGTTTCATTTTTTTTCTTTTTTTTTTTATCCAAACAGCTGCAGCATTTAAAAATACAGAACAATATAATAATTATCATTTCAATAATATTCGTCATAATGGACGGAGGCCTATATATTTTTCATACATATGTATATACATGTATGTGTGCACAATTATCAAAATCTTCAATGCTAGCAATTCTCATAATGATGGTAACATACATATCTGCAGATTTCTTTGATTTTAGCTAGCTTTACTTCAAAAATGTTTATCATAATAAACATTAATATAGAAATATAATATGACAACAAAAACTAGTTTAAATTGGAAAGTAAATATAAACAAATACAAATGTATATATATAAACAATAATTATGCATATATAGATAAAAGTTGAATATAAGCAAGTGTTTTCCTTTATTCAAGTGAAAATAAAAATCTATTAGGCAAAAATATGTTAAAAATAGAGTGATACTGTGCAAAGTATGAATACTGACAATAAGAAATAAAATTACGTGCAAAATTATGAATCTATTGCATAAAAGTATTATAAAAAATTGTAAACAACAGGGCAAAAGAACTGGTGCATATGAGCAAAAATTTGAATTAAAAATTGTTTATAACATTTTTATCCATTAAATTGTAGTGTCCACAAATATGATTTTTTTTTTTTTTTTTTTTTTTAATGTAAGAGGTGTGGGATTAACAATAATAAAAATATATAGGAAAAATAATCATATAAACTGAAAAGTAAACACCGTAGGTATTATGCGCTATCAGAAAGTAGGTGTGTAAAATGTTGAAAAAGCAGTCCTATCGTCTACCATATGACTCATAGATATGTCATATGACAGGAATGCAAAAAGAAAATTTTTCTATCTAGTATATCTATATTTTGTATGTGTGTAGTGTAGAGTACTTCTGAAAAATACATTTACCAGATGACATTTACAAGCCATATTCATAAAAATTAAATCCTATAAATTAAAGAAAAATGTTTTGTAAATGTGTAAACATTGTACGTTGATGAGAGAACATGAAGTAAATGTGTGAAAGAAGTATTAAATTTTCTTATACCATTATTAAAATTCAATCCAAAAACATTGAACTGATGAATTCCATGATGTGAAGTTAAATTGTTATGTAAGTAGTTTTTTTTTTTTTTAAATACATGAAGTATATCATAATCATGGAAAGAGATACGATGAAAAAGTGTGAAAGAAAAAAATAAACATTGTGATAGAGAAAATAAATTTTTTGAATAAATGTCATGTCAACTATCTATTAAAATGATTGAAATGGAACCAATTTGTGAAGAGTCACAGTTCAAAAATGAATGTAAACTATTAAATTTAAATGAACCGACGAGAGAGACAACCATTGGAATTTTGTTTATAAAGTGAAAATGAATGTGTCAAAAATAGTTTAAAAAGGAAGAGTATATTGTAAAATAAAGAGAAAATAAATATTGCAAACAGTATAGAGAACCAATGTAAACAATTGCATGTGTAACTGTGAATGAAAGACTTACAATTTTATATCCAAAGCATTCTGCGAAAAAAATCATTGTAAAACTTTGTAGAAAAATATGCTATGTACCCCTTTGTATTGCAAAAATGCTCTGAAAAATTGTAGAAGGGAGTATCATCCACGAAAAGTCTATCAGCACTCAAAAGAAAGAACTTTGTAAGAAAATAAGACATTGTGCGTTGGGCGCTAATAGATGACTTTCATGAAAGACACTGCTTATAATATGGAGAGACCAGAAAAGTGAGAATATTCTGGAAAAATGCAATCGTAAACCAATAGGACTTGAGGAAACAGCAGAAAATTTTTAAATTTTTTAACCTTGTATCAAGTAGGTTACCTGTAAAATATAAACGTTGACAAGAGAAGATAAACAATATTTGTATGACCTGCCAAGAAAACTGTTAAACACTAAACATGAGTAAATATTGAAATTTTAAATATTACCTGAATATGTGTCCTGACAAAATAATAAAAAAATGCGTCTTGTTACACATCGAAAACATGTAGGGGAATGTCAAGATTTCAGTGTACAATAGATAATAGAGCCAATTTTTTTTAAAAATACAATAAAATGCAAAAATTTTAAATATGAAACAGCAATAAAATAGTGTGTGTGTGTGTGTGTGTGTGTGTATACCCGACAAACTATTTGTGCCTAGGATGACGAGTACTTAAGAATGTAGAATGTACGATGAAAGAAAATACTAGTTACTATACTAGTTTCGATGAACAACGTGAAATATGCAAATTACTTGAATACGATGAATTTTCAGAACACATTGAACAGAACATAATATAAATCGATGAGAGAGAAGTAAAAAGTAGGCGTACAATCTGAGTACTTGAAAAGTACAAAATATCACGACCAAAATAAAATTAAGGCGTGTGCAAAAATTTTAACAGCATAAAAATATATTGTACGAAGTGAGTAATACAATGTAAAATGGAGAACTTTTTCAGAATTGAGCAAATTAAAACAAATTTTAGACCAGAAATTAAAATAAAAACATATGACATCAAAAATTTTGAAAAGTGTAAGAAATATTTCACACACAACCCCAGTGATTGGCCGGTCACCATGATTGAATGTGAAATAAAAAAATTATCGTTCACTAACCCTGCAGAAATCAATCAACGAAAAGATGTACTTACACTTAAAGTGACTGTTAAAATTAAAAGTGTAATTTTAAATTATTCCATGAAAAATATATGAGCTCCTTGAATCGAGAATTATACAACTGCATAAAATGTAAAGAAAAATTATAAATCTTGAACCTACTTTTTAAAAACAAAATTTGTGCAAAAATGTAACAAGACGTTGAAAAAAATCATATTCCAAGTATGTAAGTATGACGAATGACATATTCTACCTAAAAGTTTAAATTGCCTATGGAAATGATTAAAACATGAATGTCTTTCAGTCAAATGAATTATAATTTCAGAACTGTACGAAGATGAGCATAAATAAGAAGAATGCTTAGAAAACTGATGTAAATATTATAAAGTACATAATATTTTAAAAGTTAAGTAGATAGCACTATGACATGACCAGCAAATATATCTAAAACTTGTAATTAATATCTGTGAGAAGAAGAATAATCGTGTGTGCAGATAAAAAAACATCCCTAAAAGAGACCAAAATATTTAAAAACTAAAATATACATGGCAACACTGATGTAATTCTTTATAATTATTATTATTATTATTTTAACCATGCCAGTATTCTTTTACACATATATATCTAAACTCTTTAAAATATAAAGAAGTATTATAATTTCTCAGTTACTAGCTTGAGAAAAAAAATCATAATTTAAAATACTTTTGAAATACCAATTTACCTTTTCTTTTCCATCACCATAGATATCTCGACAGTGAAAAAATTAAGTGGGGAGAATCGAGATATTGACAAATCTGGAAAGTACATTACATACAAGAAGAGTGACAAATCCTAGCAAATCACTATGAAAGAAATTAAATAATATTTATCCCATCACAGATTTTATAGAAATAATGGGCCAAAATATAAACACAAAAATTTTAAAGTAATTAAAATTTTTATTTTTATTTTTTATTTTTATTTTTTATTTTTATTTTTTATTTTTATTTTTTATTTTTATTTTTAAATATGAGAATGAGCATTACTATAAATCATAATATTTGTGAATGCTTTCTACCGAAACATATAAAAATTTACCTGTAGTGCCCTAGTATAGATTAAAAACATTACATGCACCAAAACTGAAAATGTTACATGCATAAGCGAATGTTTCATGGATATATCGCGATATTCACATTCCGTCCACCCTTTGGGGCCAGCCCATCATATATGGCAAAATGTAAATGTATATATAAACGAAACAGAGCTTATAGCATCACACATAACATAGAAAATGACCTACACAAAAACTAACAACATATAATGTAATGCAGTTTACCTTTTAAGGAATTTCATGATAATTAAAATTCATTAATGGTATAAAATGGATGGTGTGAAAGCAAACAAATATTCATTACAGTTAACTAAAAATGATCAAAGAGTAAAACTATAAAATTTTTATGACATAGAGCTTTTAACAGAAAAATTCTTGATGCAATGTTATTAACCAATTAGTTGATACTTACTTACATAATCTATCAATATCAGCTTTCAAAAACAGTAAGTAGTTCAAAAATATATGCAACACTCCCATATACATTCATTATATGTGAAAATTCTCCCCATCTCTATTAATTTGGGGGAAAAAATCTGATAAACATGTTGAATTTTTTTCTTTTTTTTTAAATAGAATTTTATCATCTAGGAAAACAACTTTTAATATGTATAAAAAATCTAGAATATAATATTTAAAATATAAAACGCAGACGAAAAATGTATGACTAAATTTTTTCATTTGAGGAAAAAATCATACTCTGGTTGTACACAATTATAAAAAAAAAAAAACATATATAATATCATATAAATTGTAACAGGTATATAGAAAAAATTGTGAATATTTGCATGACTAATTGACATACTGATTAATGAAAATTTCAAAAGACATTAATTTAACGAGATAAGTTTCCAAGGAAACTTGCACCTATATTTTAACAAATTAAATTTCAAACTATTTATCTACCTTTATTCAAACCAAAGTAAAGGATATGTCATGCACTCATCGAAAATTTAAATAATATACTGATGAAGTTATTTATGATCTTCATCGTTTTATACCAATAACAACAAAAACAGTAGAATTTATTTATACAGTTTATAATATATGCATGAGTATAATTTAAGTTAACGTATTCAGCCCATGCAATTATAGATATAAAAAAATTACCTTAGAAAAAGAAAAAAACCTTTTTCTTGTTTTTTTTTTTTTTTTTTTTTCATTACATCTGTTATAACCGCATTGGAATTAAAATAGATTTATAACGTACATGCTGCACTTAGTAAAGATAGTCTTTCATATGAGAAAAGGAAGTAACATTTGAGGTTTTAGAATAAGAGATATTTTAGCGAAGAGAATATTAATTAATATATTAAAAATTAAGTTAGGAAGATAATAATTTAGAATAAAGATATGTATAAATGATTCTATATCATAACAAGAACAAAAAATTAAGACGTCAAACCGGATGGCACACCTAATTTATTGGAAAATGTCACAGTCAATGTGGTTACGCTTTCGGATGGCAGTGCCGATCAAGTTCAGGTTCCACAGGACCATTGTTCTGGAGGACACAATCCAAGCGGTGCACGACGTGCTCAACTGCAGAATGTAACGCATCAGGAGTGATGTTTCGCACATGTTGTGATATGCGGTAAAGTCATTGAGGTTTGTGACACTTCCACGGTACACAAAATTACACATTCCATTTCACACTCAAAAGCGACTTTTCGGTCGTATAATTTTTAGCAAAAACGTTTACCTTTTTTTAAAATAAAAAAAAATGAAGGAAATCAGTTGAATAGTTCCTTAGAAAAATGGGCACCCAGTTTGAAAAACATAGTTTCGAGAAAAATAAGTTTAAAATTTTATAATAGTCTTTTTACTCCGGTCACAAACATCTGAAACAAATTGGGACGCCAAATTATGGAAAGGGCATCTTCGCACAAGGCACAACTCTGTTGCCATATAGCTCATATTTAACTTGGTCATCATAAAATTCTTCAATTTTATTTTAAGTCTCAAAAGATCAAATTAAAGGAAATGTATATTGTATTAAATGATCTGAAAAGACAAGCTGCATATTTTATAGTACTGTATACTTTCGAACACTGACTAAGGAAATTTAGTTTCCGTTTCAAGAACTAATTAACATGTTTTCCGTACCAAGGTCGAACCAACACAAAATTTAATGTGTTGATTGTAATTATTCTAACGCTTGAGCTTATCAGCTCAATAATTTTAAAAGCATTTCTGTGAGAAAATAAGTCAAAGATTAGAAGACAGTTTTTGCTTAATATGTGAGGCTTAGGCATTTTTTCCCCCTGAAGTGTGGCCCGAGACCAATTTCTTCTCACAAATGTGGCCCGAGGAAGTCAGAGTTGGACTAACACCTACTTGATATAAAGCCTTCGCACGAATTTGTGACGTCATTATTCGACGACCTCCCCGCCCCCTATTTGAACTCCCTGCTTTTCTTGTGCGTTAAAAAATAATTAATTATTATCTATCTTATGAATTTTCTCACTACATGATCTTATTTAAATGACAATTACGTTTAACGTTTATTGTCAAGTAGTTGTTTGCTGGATACCCCTGATTTAAATAAAGGAAGCAGATTTACTTTTCTTTATGATCCATGAAGATAACTTTTTAATTCATGGAAACTGTTATTTTTTTAATCAAAAACTTATCATTATTATTGAGAGTTTTGGAAATATTTTTAAAGCGGACAGTATAGACAACAAAACAATATATTTTAATAAAGTGAGGCCGACTTTATAAATAGTAGTACAAAAAAAACAAAAAAAAAAAAAAAAAAAAAAAAAACACTGAAGATATTTTTTATTTTTTATTCTACAGTGGAAACTGTTTAGAATAAAGTACTGAAATAACATGTAAATAATAAACAATAATATATTTATTGTATTCTTGATTAAATTATTTGTCGATATTACAACGTGCGGCAAAATATACAGTATCCACATTTGCGCATTTCGAACATGCACATGATGCATTGGGCGGATAAGTCTCAGTTCAGGCCGTATTTGTTCCCAGTCGGGAAAATGCCTGTTACGTTTTCAGTTTTTATTGAAAACAGGTCTCCCAATCTCAACTTTAAAAAAAAAAAAAAAAAAAAAAAAAAAAAAAAAAAAAGAAAGAAAAATCATGCGTCAAGCATAGATTATGTAACACTTTTCAACGCTTCCAAAATAATTTTGCAAATCATTACCGTTTAATAAGCTGAGAGATAACATCTAAGTAAACAATTTGGAAAACGCAAAACACATTTAAAAACGTAATTTCAGGAATTGTCAATATATATTTCCAACATATACAATATTCGGAAAAATATCCGAATACTTTTATTCAGCCCTGTATATGATCTATAGATTTGTATATATACTACATAGGATGCTAAATTTTAATTCAGTTAGGAAACGCGTAGCACAGTTTAAAATTCTCCTTCTGGAGTTTCTTTCAATAAACGGAAATGTGTTCGCGAACTTTTGTGCTGCCCTGTATATGAAATACAGAATTTATACACACCAAGTAATAGACAAAAAGTGAGTTAAATTTAAAATCGCGTTGAGCAACTTAATACGCACTTCCAGGAATTATTGTTAACAGACAGTAGAGAATTTTTTTGTGTGTCCCTGTAAATGAACTATGACTGCTATACACACAATATTCTGTAGTAAGCCTCTTGTAATACACCTTAGTGATATATATCAATTACAATGTATTTGAAATTGTGTAACATCATTAAAATAAACCGCAAACGATTTTTCCCCATGGACCGTAATGTAGCGGAATTCTTTTGAGTGTCCCTGTAAAAAAACTATAAGTACTACACACTTCAGTTGAAATAAGGAACATGCTACAGATAACAACAATAACATATAAACATTGCAGGGAAATCCGAGCATATTTACGGGAGTTATAGCACGGACAGACGGCAGACAAACCGAAGTCATAAACACTTTACAACTAGGTTGGAAAGTGTTAAAAAGGGTTTGCAATTGAAGAATTTAGTGGACGAACATGTTAAGTGGCATTTTTGAAAAGCACATTACTCATAATCTTGCATAAATTGCCTCTTAAAATTATTTTTTAAATTTCAACATGAGTACCCAAACTGGTGTAAGAGTCTGTGAGGTACGGACCCCCCTCAAAATAAAAAAGAAAACATGAAAAAGAAACGCTTTTTTAAAAAAAATGGAAATTATTACAAAAGTCATTCCTGTTTTTATAATTGTGTATATAAATATTTCAAAACAAAACTCTATAAAATTAAAATTTTTGATGGATTGTGCTTACATGAGCTATGAAAATTAGTCTTTCGTGATTCTAATAGTCTTAGGTACAGTCCTGAAAAAAATGGAATCACCCCCTACTAATTCTATGACAAATTATTACATAAAAATATGTAGGTATCAATCTTTAGGGAATAATGTCTACTAATTAATGCTATACATGGATTATGTTTTGGAAGTTGGCTATATGATAAAATATTTATCAATCCCATTTTTCAAATAAAAACACTTACTTTTGACACTTTATTTGGGTTCCTTGAATCAAATCAGCCTGAAAAGCATTCAGTATATGCATTTTTTCTTAAATTTTCAAGTGAAATGGAGTTAAAATTTGGGGATGCTAATGTAAAATTCACGTACTTTAATTTATATATTCATTAAAAATTATCGAAATGAAAAGTTTGCTTTTTAATAAGGTATAATGAATGAAACAAACACAATCCAGGTACTATTTTCATTGAAATACATATTTTAATAGTAAAAATTATTAATAAATTCATATTCGACAAAAATATGAATTATGACATAAAATAATTTTTACTACATAAAAAGAATAAGGGTCATCGGCAACAGATCTATGTGCTTTTACAGCTAATTCCTATCATTAGTTTTCGAGTTATATACAAACATTTTATTTTTCGACGATCTAAAGTCTCACGTTATCGTTTGCATCACAGAACAGAATGTCTTAGAAAGTAGGCAGAAAGTTTGTTACAAAAATTCCTTTTATATTAATTTAGTTCATTCTATATTTTGATATATATTTTTTTTAATTGCCGATTACGAATTGAATGATTCTGGTATTTTTCCCTGTTTGATCTTTTATTTCTCTAAATTTATGGATAAACACTTAACACATTTTCTTTTATAATTCTGTGAAAGTTTTTAAAAAATGTTCATAATCAATGTACATTTTTGGGCTGCTCTGATCCAAGCAACTCAAATAAAGAGTCAAAAGTGGATGTTACATTGTGAAAAATGAAAGTTGATGCAATATTTTATCTGTAAATGACCCCTGAAATGTAGTTTATACACAGCATTAATTATTAGACAGTATTCTCTATCGATTGATACTTATATATTTTTATACGGTTATTTGCTAAAGAATTAGTAGCAGATAATCACTTTTATTCTATTCAAAGACCTTCCAATATATCTTTAACAATTACTACAAAAATCCTCTGCAATCACACCATGTTTGAAATTTCTACTGTCTTGTTAAGTAAAAATAAAACATTCACAAACTTAAAAATATAGAAAATTTTTAAGATGCTGAAATTTCATCAGATAAAGCTAAATACATACTGCAACGCGATAAAATTAATAAACACAAAAAATTTCGGATCCTCCCGAAAAAAAATTCTCACTGTAAATAAATAAATATATATATTAATTATATATATATATATATATATATATATATATATATATATATATATATATATATATATATATATATATATGTGTGTATATATATATAATTAATATATATATATATACGGGTGATTTTATCTGACATTTACAACTTTTAACAGAAACTTTCTATTTTGAGTGGAAATCATAAATTTTCTCGGAACAACAGATATTTTCTTTTTTATCCTTACTCACTGAATGTAAAAAACGTAGGTGTCTTTTCCAAGACAGACATATGGAAATATTTTTTTAATTGAAAGAAAACGCAAAAATCCCAGTTAAATTTTCTTAATTAATGTTTTGGCAAATGACTCGGTCGTTGGTTACGGCCAGTTGGTGTTGGCGAACAGAACATACATCCTCTAATCTCGCATACCGAGGTTTGAATCCTTCTTTTTTTATACTTACTCGTTGAATGTTAAAAACGGAAATGTATTTTCCAAGACAAACAAACAGCAATGTTTTTTTTTTAATTGAAACAAAAACGAAAAAATTTCAGTTAAATTTTCTTAATTAATGTTTTGGCAAATAACCCAGTTGTTGGTTGCGGCCAGTTGGTGTTAGCTGACAGACCATACATCCTCTAATGGCGAATACCGAGCTTCAAATCCATCTTTTTTTATACTTACTCGTTGAATGTTAAAAAGGGAAATGTATTTTCCAAGACAGACAAACGGAAATGTTTTTCTTTAATTGATAGAAAACGAAAAAATTCCAGTTAAATTTTAGTAATTAATGTTTTGGCAAACAACCCAGCCATTGGTTGCGGCCAGGGCCTGTTTACCGAATAGGCCCGGAAAGCTCGTGCTTACCCAAAGAAATACAGAATTGCCCCTAATTTACTTTTGAAAATAAAATTTTAGAAAAAAAAATTTCAATCAGGGTAAAAAAATAATAATAGTTTCAATCAGGGTAAATAAATTTCTTACATATTTTTTTTTATGTAAGAAAAAAAAATATTTTTTTTTTCTTACGAAACTTTTATCTAAATTATGAAGCTCACTCTTTCTAAAGTGTTGTTTACTCGAAATTTTGATGGTAAAATTTCAAATTGTTGCAGCATGCGAAAAGTAGATTTAGTAAATAACAAAGCAATTGGTAGAGTAATAGGGGTAGAGTTCGATGGAACCCCTGAGTAACTACGGGCTTCCTCTACTTCTATGTCTTAAGCGGGCCCTGGTCAGTGGTGTAGTCATAAAAAACCAGAGGATATACGCTATAGGCTGCGGGTATATACTACTAGAGAGTATATGTTATGGTTACTCAAGGTGTGCAGAGTTTCTTCTTAAAAATTCCAGAAGGTAGACGGCGTATATAGGGCCTGTTTACCGAATAGGCCCGTGAAGCCCAAGCAAACCCACTGAAATTCAAAGGGGCCTTCAAATTTACTTTTCAGAACTAATTTTTAGGGGGGGGGGGGAAATTCAGTCAGGGTAAAAAAAATATTTTATTTTTTTAATTATAGCTACTAAATTTTCCCTCAGACTATTACTGACACATTTATACTCTATTTTTTTCTGTTGATATAATAAATGGTATAAAAACAGTGATTAAATGCAACTTATTTTCATTTTTCTTACGTTTTACATTTTAATTTCAAACGTGCTAAAAATAACAGAAAATTTAATCTGTATAATTATATTTTGTTTATATTCATAAAGAGTGGAGAAATGATATAAAATATGGAGAATTGGTTATTTAAATAAAAGGGAAAGTAATTAGCATTCAATGATACAAAATTTCAGTTTATAAAATAGAAGCAAAATTGTGTTGCAGCCAAGCATAAATTTATGTCAAATATTTGTTGTCCCTGCATTGTTCTTAGCATTCGCAAATCCTGCAATTTGTAAAGCATAAAATATATTTTGAAGTTCAAATATTCGCACATGCTCCATATTTGTAAATTCATTTACAAAATTAATTTATAAGGCATAATTATGTATATAATAAAATATTTTTTATATGTATATAGGTAGTTAGTTTTAGTTTAATATTAGAAGTGTTGTTCATTCGAAATTTTGATGGTAAAATTTCAAATTCTTGAAGCATAATTGGCAGAGTAAAAGCCCCCCCCCCCTCCCCTATGTGACGTCGGGCTTCCCCTATTTCTAAGTTTTAAGCGGGCCCTGGTTGCGGCCAGTTGGCGTATCAGACATAACACACATCCTCTAATGGCGAGTATCGAGGTTCGAATCCGGAGTAAGGCAAGGCGATAAAAGTCATCAGGTTTGATAATATTCAATACAAATTTACGTTCCGTGTAAATATGCATCAGTATAAACATTTGTTATTTAATTTTTTTTTTTTTTTTTTTTTTTAATATTGCGCTATTGCTCGCATTTATTTCTAAAAATAGAAATGTCCCGTTTTGAATAACGGAAAATTTCCATCTTGAAAATGGAGGAATACCAAAACGAAAGTTTTGTGAAAAAACGAAAAATTTATGGCAACTTTGTTGCCAGTACATTTATCACGATTTTTTTTTCACAGCATTGGTTACGCCACTGTTGAAATACACATATTTTGTCACTTCTGTTGTCTCATGTGTTTCCCAAAATTCCTATTCGATATGAGTCCATTATTTCCATGAAACTACATTCAGTTTGGCCCCATTTCAATTTCATGTATTCAACAGATGAACATAAATGAAGTAAAAACTAACTACACTAAGCGATTTTTAGAAACAACTGTTCAATGTATATATATTTATTCGTTTCATGAACTCACTGGGGAATTGAAGAAAGCACTTGCCAAAACTTTCGGGGAAAAACATACGCAAAATAATAATAAAAAAATTACTTAGCAACCAACCCGTTCTTTTGTTGAAGAATGCATAAAAAAAATAATGTGTTTTTAAAGGTTTCTGAAATTTTATCCACTTTTCAATGCCTAAAATGCATACACAGGAATCCATTGAATCGTGTGATTAATTTATTAACTATGTCTTGGAGAGAATTTAAACTCTCAAATAGCTATTATTCTAAATACAAACATACACGATGTCCTGCAGAGGTATTAATTAATTTTAAATAAATTTATTTGAGAGATTGCTTTCGCATTAAAATCCTGTATTTATCGTTTTGAATTTTATTAAATGATTATAAATAGCTAATAAATACGAAGCAATAATTGTTTAAAAAACCTTTATCAGAATGATATTTAAATTTGGTTGCGCTACAAAATCCGTTCTATCTTTTTTAGTCCAATTGCAGCATTTAAATGAAGAAATGTAACAGGAGAATTTTGCACACAATAAAAATATGCGTACATTAGCGTTTAAATCTCATATGCGATGGGAATATTTCATTATGTTATTTATATGTTAATCATGTTATTTTAAGCTTTTTTTTTTTTATTCTTAGGGTTGCACAGCTAATATTGCTTGGCCTTTAAAGGATTTAAGTATGTTGGCCTATATATAAAATAAAAGTTATCCTTATAGTGAATGGAAAAAAGTTATCATTAGATGATTTAAAGAGGAGTTAAAGAATCGTTCTGAATTCTGTATACGACATATGTTTGAAACACATGCATGTGATGATTTTTTTTCTTCAAATTTAAAAGTGTTCTTTATGTATGTATGTAGAAAAATACTCAAGGTAATATGAGAATAACTTGAGAATTACTGTCTGGTTGATAAATTATAAATTCAGTCGTAAAGACTCCCGAATTATCAATTGATAAATTATAAACCTACACTATTGTATAAAGAGAGAATGCCTGACTGACTGACTCATCGATGCTCAGATGAAACAACTGAAGTCAGGAAATTAGGAGAGTAGATTGCTGTTATGACATAGGCAAGCAATAAGAAAAGATTTTTGAAAATCCCCCCCTCCCCCGAAGAGGGTTAAAGGGGGGGGGGTCCGAACGTTTTAGGTTATTTCGCCATATTTCAGCAGCAACTTTAGGTAGGAGCATGAAATTCAGAATAACAAATCTACTAAAATATGGTTAAACATGACTTTTTGCGATTTTAGAAATTCACCCCCTAAAGGTGTTAAATTGGGGGCGGGGGGAGTCGAATGTTTTAGTCATTTCGCCATATCTCAGCAGCAGTTTTAGATAGGAGCATGAAATTCGGGATAACGAATCTACTAAAAAAATGGTTAAACATTTATTTCAGCAATTGTAGAATTTCAGCTACTAAGGGGGTTAATTTCGTATATGAACCCGATTATGGAAGATTAGACGAATAAGACAACTATTGCTGATTTTTGATTAGCTATTTTGCATAAGACATTTTTAAAAGAATTTTTTTTAAAATCATTTATAAAGCTGAGGGATTTAGTGTGGATTGCGTCAAAATAACATAAGTGTACGGTTTATATACGCGAATGCGTTATTGTGATAGGCGTATTTTTAGGATATTACATTTTTACTTATGTTATCCGGAAGGCCGAAGTAAACTCGGACTAAGACGGATGGTTCTACTATATTAAAATACATTTATTAATTTCAATATGTATATAAACAGAACAAAAAGTATCACATTTTTATAAACTTTTAACTAAAGTTTAAAATTTGTAAGCGCTGCAATTTTGTCTCACTCCCGCTTTTATCCAAATTAGAACATTTTTTAAAAATTATCTACCCATCCCTACCCTACATTGTAGTCCACACATTGTCCACCCGTGCGAAGTCGGGACGAGCCGTTAGTTTAGTTCTAAAGACACTAGATACCAATCAATATGATAGCAGTTTACTAACTACAGTGGAACTCCAGTTATACGTTTTGCCCGGGACCGGATAAACGAAACGTATAACTCAGTAAAACGACAACTCAACTAATGGTTTACTGGAACAATTTTTAAAATATATCGTGAAAACTTTGATCCGCTGAGGAGTTTGCTACCTTTTATATTGAAAACAGAAGTTACCTAAGTAGTACTGCACCCATGACATAAATTTTTGGAAATGTCAATGAGAAGAAAAAAAGTACATAAGAGAAGTACACATGAAGTTATTTTATCATAAAAGCTTTATTAAAATTATGTTTAATACACATAGAGTACTTAAAAGAAATCGCTGGAATCGCCTTGGCATATAAATCCTTTATCAAAAGACATTTCAGTAGTTTACTGAATCATGTTGAAATAATCACTAATCTTCGGTTGAGCCGACACTGAACAGCAAGCTTTGCATTTCTGTTAATAATGCAGCCGCCTTATGGTTATTGCTTTTACTACTGACGAACCGCTTTACTACGTCAAAAGCTTTCACATCAGCTCTGAAGTTTATAGTGGGATCTTTCAAATCAGACTCCTCGGCCGCGTCGTCAGTGTTTCCGGTTTCAAAATGGATAAATGAAAAATAAATTCGTCCGGGGATGCAAAAACGTAACGTATAACTGAGGGAAATGTGTAATTCAAAACGTATAACTCAGCTAATTTTTAATGGCAAGTGGTCGGGACCGCTGAGTTGAAACGTATAAGTGAGGGAAACGTACAACTCAGGTAACGTATATCTGGAGTTCCACTGTATCTGGAGTACCATAACTACTGCCGTTTTCCTTTTCGTAAAATGTACGTTTCAAAAGGTTAATGTACTGTTCTAAAGCAGTCTTTAATCTGCTTATGAGCCGTAGGTTTCTATGATTCCCCCAATCCATTTATTACATTTTGTATCCCAGTTTAAGCAACCTTAAATAAATACACTTATAAATAATATTTTTGAAAGCGCTGAAATTATGGACACCCGATATTAAACTAAGTTTATGCGGTCACAAGCAGCGCTAAACGAAAGTCCGAAGAGAAGAAGAAATATTATAATGATTCTCGACTCTATATCAGTCGTAACCGCGATGAGTAAAACCTTAGATATTAATAAAATGTATGGTGCATTCGGCCAACAGAAGAAAACAACTACATTGCTGGCCATTAAAATTGCAACACCAGGGAGGAATGCAAATAACAGAATGATATTTATTGTACAAAAACATTATAATGGTAAGGACAAGTGATTACATTTTCAGAAAATTTGGAGATATAGATCCTGAGAAAACACTACCCAAAGCACCCACCCCTAGCCGCAATAACAGCATTTATCTGCTTAGCCATGGAGTCGAACAGAAAATGGATGTCATGTATACGGATACAGCAGTCCATGCAGCTTCAACACTATGCCACAGTTCATCAACCGTAGTGACGGGCCAGTCGCTCAAAAGCCATTGACAGAACATTTTTACTTGGTAACAAAATCAGGAGAACGTGCCTGCCAGGGCAACAGTCGAACATATTCTGTATCAAGGAAGGTCAGATTAGTACGAGCAACATGCGGATGCGGTCGTGCATTGTACTGCTGAACAGTAGAGTTCCGGAGGCCTCGAAGATAGGGCAGAACCACGGGCAGTAACACCTCAGAAATGTAACGACTGCTGTTCATATTGCCGGCAATGGGAACAAGAAGTTATCGAGACGTGTTTCAATGCATCCCACACCGTCACTGCAGGTTATGGGCCTGTATGATGATGTCGAATGCAAGCTGGAATGTGCATTCTCAAGGATGCCACCAAACATGGATGCGGTCTTCATGATGCTGTATACAGAGCCTGGACTCATCTGAAAAGACGACGTGAGACACCATTCTTGTGTCATATACAGCATCATGATGCCCGCATCCGTGTTTGGTGGCATCGTGGAAAACGCACAATATCCTATTAATCTTTTTCTTAATTTGCGAAACTTTTTATTTCATTTTCATTTTGAAAGTGAAAATCTTTCAATAGAAACTTAATTATTGTAGAAAGAATTTTCTTGTGGATTTTTAATTGTTGGCAACTGCTGTAACGAAAAATATTTAAATTTAATTGAAAAAGGCTGTTGGATTTTTGATTTTTATCTCTCTATATTAAAATAATACGAATTTTTTCAAATTTTAATATTTTGAGCTTCATAGTAGATATTCCGCTATAAGTACACAAAATTTCATAACTGTAAGTTATATAGTTTTTGAGAACCAGCTCTGTGATAGACGGACAACGAAGCGGGACTAATAGGGTTTCGTGAAATGAACGAAATCCTAAAAATGTACCGATGACCTGTGACTTGAAATTGCCGTATTTTTACTCGACAAAAAAGTAAAAGTTACATAATTGCCTCATATTCCCTTCAATAAAAATTTGGCAATCTGATTTTTTTTTCGCGTTATGATGGTAGCTAATTTCCTTTATTTAGTAATTTTATTTATAATTTAGCGATTGTACGGTTAGAAAATGCATTTGATTATTCCATTTGATCCTCCGACACACCCCTGTCCTCGTATCGAATAATCGACAGTCTACTGTATTTAAAAAAATATTAGCACAGACGTTTACGAATGCACATTTTTTCGCACATTTTTTATACAATTTTCATAGTACTTATAGAATTATTTTACATGAAATATTTGTGTTTCAAATGCTCAATTTGGTATAACCCTTATTCCGAACTACTTTTCTACACCATATATGATATAGAATCGTATATATTTTATGTTTGATTCTTAAATTTAGTTTTCCTATCTTAAATTTTCTCTATGTCAATTAATATCCTCATTCAAAATCATTTTTATTCTTTAACCGGAAAAGTAATCCTCTTTCCTATCTGAAAATACTCCCAGCTATTTTTATCGTAACATTAAATGTAGCCAACTACCTATCGCCAAACTGTAACGCCAAACAAACGGGAGAACGTTGCCATTCGAATATCAAAATAAATAAATAAATATAAGAATTTAAGGACACAATTGTTATTTTAATTAATGAAATAACTAACAAATCAGTAAAACATAATGAAAAATACACGCAAATGTCGAATTAAAAACCACTTGATGACATAACAAACACGTATAATGCTTCTGACATCAAGTAAATGGGACTGCATTTTTGGCGTTTAATCTTACAGCTTGGCGATAGTTTTTTGTTATGAAAAGTGGTCAACGGGATAATAGAAAAGTACAAAATTTTTATATAGCCCCTTTGCAAAAAAATTTCCCAATGAGTAAAATGTGTTCCATACACTAATAAGATCATGTACAAAATTTCAGCATTTTATCATAAAAAATCGCAGAGATATGTAAATACATAATCGTTGATTTAAACCACTTCTCGATGCCTGGATACGAGTTCGCAAAAGGGAAAAATCATGTCGAATGATCGTATTTCAGGGGTCGTACATAAATTACGAAAGAAAAGATGATATGCAAACATTTCTAAGCTGTTTTAATGTTCATTGACTGTGCCATTTCCAAGTTTTATCCTGTAATTGTTTAAGCATATCTTTGCGACTTTTTATGATAAAATGCTGAAATTTTGTACATGACCTTACTAGTGTATGGGGCCCATTTTGCTCATTGGGAATTTTTTGTATTGTGGCCATATAAAAATTAAAATTTTATATTTCTTTAAATTTAATCCCCTGAAAATGTTAATAGATTTTATAAAATCTTGTACCTTTTTTTACGTAACTTTGTGATTTATAATATACAGTGTGATTATAATTGAAGTGGAACTTTCAAAATGCTGTAAAACAAGAACCACTGGTCAGAATGACTTCAAATTTGAACTGAATATACTGGAAGGAGGGGGGGGGGGGGCTTTATAAGAAAAAAAACAGAAAAGAAGTAAGAAAAAAATTCTAATGTGTATCAATACATGGCGCTGTAAGCGGCATACTATGCAAATTAAAAGACATTCATGCGCAATTAAAAATCAAATCATTATGTGCATTTTTTGCGGTGTTTGGCCCAAAGACAGGACGATTAAAAACCGATTTTTCCCATCCAATGTTGTACGACCTTGCCGTGGTGGATGGGCTTCCCACTAACAGTACCACAACTGTTGACTGATTTGGAAGTCATTTTTTCCGTCAAACAACTGAAACCCTCATGCACATTGGACAGTACGGTTGGTTTACTGTGCAACTCATGCCAAAGCCGTCGTATTTCGATTAAAAATGTCACTTGTATAGCCGAATCCACTTTCGTTATGTAGATATCCTACATTAGAGAGATATTGGACATTGACCAAATGTCCGCCATGCAAGTTCCAAAGCAGGTGGAACGCAGTAGAACGCAATGTATTTTCATCACCGTCTAACACTTGTTATTGTATTAAAATCATGGAAAATTCGTTTTATATGCTCTCAGGAAGTCATGAAAATACATTCTGTTCTACTACGTTCTACATGCTTTGGAAATTTCATGGCGGAAATTTCGTCAATGTCCATTCTCTCTCTAATGTAGGATATCTATCGTTATGCCGCTTACAGCGCCATCTATTGATGCACTTTTGAACTTTTTTTATGCATACCATTTCCTCTTTCTTCCAGTATATTCATTTCAAATTTGAAGTCATTCTGACCAATGGTTCCTTTTTTACAGGATTTTGAAAGCGGGGCTTTAATTATAATCACCCTGTATAGCTATGATCAATATTTAAGGAATAAAATACGAGGTCAATGTTTTTGGGACACCTTGTATATATTATTTAGAAAAAAATAAACTTTAAAAAATATAATTAAAAAAATCTTACGGTTGAGCTTTTACACTTTAGCTTAAAATTGCTCTTTTTCTCTCTTTTCTTTTAAGGATTATTTCTTTTAAGGATTATTTCAGTTGAGATGAAACGAAAACGCTTTTTCTAATATAACACAGTCCCGAAGGGGATTTTCTGCAATTATTTTCGAACACTGTAACTGTTATTCAATTCCGTCCGAAGTTGAAAATGGCATTCACCCAAACAATAAGAAACAAAACAAAACAAACAAAAAATTATCTGAACAAATATCTAAGTTGAATGGCTGCACTCATCAAGCTTCACCCGAAATGAAAACTTTCGAGCCGCCATAACTTTAATGGAAGTGTGTTACAAGATGACTCTTTTTGAAATGTTATTAATAAAAATTCCAAAGAGAAAAAAAAAATAAATCCAAAAATGGCGCTAAGCAACAAAATCAATTATGGTAGAAAGAGCTATCGAATGTTGGTGTGTTATTGCTTGATTTTGGACAAATAACTATTTTAAGGGAGACAAAATCAAGATTGTGATTTTTTTTCTTTGAACTCTTTACTTATTCTCTTGAGATGGTGTAGGGAAAAGTTTTTTCTTGACTTTTATGCATCTAGCTCATGTTTCAGAATGATTGAATTTAATTGAATCACCTTTAAGTACAAAAGTCTTTAAAATTTCTGATTTTTATCAGTTTAAAAGAACTTTAAATAGGTTTAGTACGCTCTTTTATTTAACTTAACTTGGTTCATGAATGTAAGGACGAAATTTTGTAATCGATTTTCTCACTTCCTTATGTGCTAGAATTATAAAAAATTGTGTACAGGTACGTTTCTTATACTTGCTTGGATAGTAGGTATACTTGATTAGTATGCTTACATTTAATGGTAAATATGTTTCTACCATTAGCGGTTTTGAAAGGTAATCGCCATTATATCTATTTTGAATCATCCGGAATATTATTTTTTTGCTTTTGTTTTAACAGCTATAAGTTTTTTAAATTTTATATTTTAGCATCTCAGTAGTCACCCGCGATGAGTAGAATAGAATATTGCATTTTACGTTTTCTTGCAATTTATAACAAAGTATACATGTTAATTTTTTTAATTACTAATTTAACTTCTTCTCCTTTCATTTACGGTGTAATTGCGGATGTATTCCCAGTATTAAAGTTTTTGTTAAGAAACGCAGACATTTCAAACATTAAAAATGAATGTTTGCGACAACCAGATATATCCTATTATTCACAAGATGAAAGTGCGTCCCCTCAGAATGAAAAATAATCTCCGGTAATTAAAAACTATTTTTTCTTTTCAAAACTAACATAAAAATGTACATAAAAACTAAATTTCTTTAATAATGTTTTTTTTTTCCTTCTCTCATTTGCATTTGAATTAAGGATAAATCACAAAAATTAACTTTTTTCTTTAAAAATACAAACGTTTTAAAAGCTCTAAGATTTTAATAAATGGTATAATCAATAAAATCTTGTAAATCATAAAATGGAAGAAAAATATGAAGAATAATCTCAGAGAATTTAAAAACACATTCTCGCAATTTACAATAAAATATGAATAGATCACAATTTTTCCTATTAATTTTTTTTTTCGTTATTTCGTTTGAAATAATGATGTATTCCAGAAATTCACTTTTAGCTTAGGAAAATTTGATGTTTCAAGCGTTAAAAACGAGGCAACAGTCCCAGACTCTCCCTTTTAGGGGCCCCAAAGTCTCAAAAGCAAAAGAGCTTAAGATGTTCTATGATTCTTTTTTCTTTAAATTAAGTAAATTAAGGTTGAAAAAAATGTTGTCTGAGTCTTGAAGTGAACCTTTTCCCTGGGCCCAACTGGTGTAAGTCAGAACCTGTAGACGGCCATCTATCAACTAAACTCGAAGTTGGAAAAAAAGAAAACAAAATAAAGAAATTGCATCTAAACATTCAAACTTGCGCTTCCATCTCAGCAGGTTTTTTTTTTTTTTTTTTTTTTTGCATTATGAACTAATCGATTTTTCCAAACGAACCTCGAATGATTAAAACATATCTTTTAGTTCCACCTTCCACCATCCGGGGGCTCATTCTGTCCTAAACAAACCTCTTTCCGAACGAACCTCCGGAACGGGTCCCCGCTGCCTACGGCACAGTATAGCAGGCGTTTTGCGCACGCGCTGCAAAAATAAATAAGTTCTGCTGCCTTCCACCACCATGGGGCATTTTACCTTTATATATACTTTTAACATTAACGCGATATTTAAATTACGACCGATATCCCACCCCCCCTCCTCAAAATTTAACCAGTGACCTTTAACATTAACAAATATCGGTAGCTTTTGAAAGAGAAACAAAATGACGCGTTTTTTGGTTTGACTTTGGCCTTTATTCTATTTTCTTTTCGGAAAGTAACTAGAGTATAAGTAGAAAGTAGTATTGAGTAGTAATCTTTTCCGTTGGTATGCGGTGAATACGGAAGTACCCAACTTCGTATTCTCTGTATTCGTATTAGATTTCTTCCCTTTTTTATATATAAAATCCAAACTAAATTACATCGATTTGGAAGTTACAAAGAATGTAAAGTCTAATTTGGCTACCCATCTGTGCGCACGTAAAGGAGTAAAACTTCTAAAAGTCAATCTATAATCACAAATGAGTGCGTCAGTAACGTTGACGTCATAAAGATGCGGGCAATGCATAAGTCACAACGATGGAGTTATTGTTTCAATTATTAATTCAAACAATCGTAATGTTATCTTTATGGGAAAATTGAAAATCTTGTGTCGACGTTTCGGGACGTTTATTTCGATTCCGGATTACTGTAATTGGCTCGGTCATGTTTTAATACGGCTGTATCTAAAATTTGACGATTCTCGCTTCTAAACTGTCGATATGTATACAAAGACAGACAGACAAATTTTCATTTTTATATATTAGTTTAACCATTTATTTTGTGTATTTTTCACTCAATCGTAATCAGCGCCCAGGCCGCCCATCTTTAAAACAGGTCTCTGAGAATATAGATATATATGAACGATATGTGATTTCATTGCGAATTATTTTCTCTCATTAAAAGGAATAGAAAATTTATACATAGGCGAACCATCATCATATAGAAATACGAAAAAATTATAAATTTTTTTTTGGCTATACAAGTTTAGAATTAAAATCTAGAAGAAAAAATCAACACTAAAACGACTTTTCATAAACATATATATTTTTCCGCTTTATTACGATACTATATATTATAGCAAGCTACTCCCGCTACGCTGGTCAGTTTCTCTTAACGAACCTTTAATCAAACAAAATATTGACATTTCATACTGCACTTTTATATTTTAAGAGAATAGTAAGGGTACTATAATTTGTGACTCGTGCTATAGCCAATATACACGTCAGGACACGTTGCCCTTATAATTATCGTTTTACACGTGAAGTTATGGTACTCCATTGTGAAATTTGGTAATTTTTTAAATTCAATATTTGAAAAACGGTATAATCATTAGATTTGAAGATTATATCAAGAAGAATACAATTTTTTACCTTTCAAACGCAGTTTGTCTAACAATTTTCTGACGAATACTTTTTGAGCTATTATTTTTTTCAGTAACTCCAAATGTTTAATTTTCCGAGATTAATCTGTGGTAACGATTAGCGAAAAACCCAGTCGTCAGCAACGCATACCTTTTTATTAAAGAGGATGTTGGAGAAGGGATTGTCACCATCAATTTGCCACCATCACTTTTGAAATCGGTTCTGTAGTTCCAAAGATTCCATAGAAATTGTAATTTAGAATGTTTTTAGAACGCTTTTCCCTCATCTAAGCCTTTCAAATTTCGAACGTTTTTAGAATTTGTTCTTAGAGAGCATTTACATCTTATA
The DNA here is from genome assembly GCA_963931845.1 of Maratus michaelseni. Classification (NCBI taxonomy): domain Eukaryota; kingdom Metazoa; phylum Arthropoda; class Arachnida; order Araneae; family Salticidae; genus Maratus; species Maratus michaelseni. Next base: position 187,933,023 of record OZ007592.1, on the reverse strand, counting down.
AGTAACTACCATACCAAATTTGATGTTTCTATCTCCTTCAGTATACAAAAAATCGAAATTTTAGAACGTTTTTCTCTCTTGCACTCCCCTGGAGGTAGTGGCACATGCATAAAATATGGCCTATGTTGGAGCAGGGACTGTCAGCATCAATTTGCCAGCATCACTTTTGAAAACAGTTCTGTAGTTCCAGAGATTCCATAGAAATTGTAATTTAGAATGTTTTTAGAACGCTTTTCCCTCATCTCACCCTTTTAAATTTCGAATGTTTTTGGAATTTGTTCTTAGAGTGCATTTACATCTTATAAGTAACTGCCATACCAAATTTGATGTTTCTATCTCCTTCAGTATACAAAAAATCGAAATTTTAGAACGTTTTTCTCTCTTGCACTCCCCTGGAGGTAGTGGCACCGGCATAAAATACGGCCTATGTTGGAGCAGGGACTGTCAGCATCAATTTGCCAGCATCACTTTTGAAAACAGTTCTGTAGTTCCAGAGATTCCATAGAAATAGTAATTTAGAATGTTTTTAGAACGCTTTTCCCTCATCTCACCCTTTTAAATTTCGAATGTTTTTAGAATTTGTTCTTAGAGAACATTTACATCTTATAAGTAACTACCATACCAAATTTGATGTTTCTATCTCATTCAGTATACAAAAAATCGAAATTTTAGAACGTTTTTCGCTCCTGCATCCCCCTGGGGGTAGTGGCACTGACATAAAATATAGCCTATGTTGGAGCAGGGACTGTCACCATCAATTTGCCACCATCACTTTTGAAATTGGTTCTATAGTTCCAGAGATTCCATAGAAATTGTAATTTAGAATGTTTTTAGAACGCTTATCGCTCATCTCACCCTTTTAAATTTCGAATGTTTTTAGAATTTGTTTTTAGAGAGCATTTACATCTTATAAGTAACTACCATACCAAATTTGATGTTTCTATCTCATTCAGTATACAAAAAATCAAAATTTTAGAACGTTTTTCGCTTCTGCATCCCCCTGGGGGTAGTGGCACCGACATAAAATATAGCTTCTGTTAGAGGTGGGACTGTCACCATCAATTTGCCACCATCACTTTTGAAATCGGTTCTGTAGTTCCAGAGATACCATAGAAATTGTAATTTAGAATGTTTTTAGAACGCTTTTCCTTCATCTCACCCTTTTAAATTTCGAATTTTTTTAGAATTTGTTTTTGGAGAGCATTTACATCTTATAGGTAACTACCATGCCAAATTTGATGTTTCTATCTCCTTCAGTATACAAAAAAATCGAAATTTTAGAACAATAGATTTTTTGCTCCTGCACCCCCCTGGGGGAAGTAGCACCGACATAAAATATAGCCTGTGTTGGAGCAGGGGTTGTCACCATCAATTTGCCGCCATCATTTTTGAAATCGCTTCAGTAGTTCCAGAGATTACCCCTTACAAACAAACAAACAAACAAAAAAAAAACAATCTTTACTCCTTTATAATATTAGTATAGATAAACATTTTCGTAATAAACTCGTTAGAGAATTTTAAAAATTCTAACTTAAAAAAGCCTTTCAAACTCTTGCTCAAATATTAATACGTAGTAATGGACTATTTTTATTTTAAGTTTTATTACAAAAATAATTAATGTATCTGCTGTTGAAGGAAATTTAATAATGATTCATTTAGTGTTTATTATAAAACGATTTTTAAAATAAAATAAAATTGTTTTCGTAAGTTATTGCTTGAAGTGTAATATAGTAGAAAAAGGGTAAAAAATAATGCAGAAGCTTTTAAAAACTTTAAAATTAAACATAGCGAGGTTGTCATAAGTATTAAATATTTAGAGATAAGTTTACCCTTGTTTCAAAATATAACTATTAAAAGTTCAGACTTAAATGCATCTTTCTAATACACAAAATAAATAAATGGTAATTTAAAGGACTTCAAACAAACTACTACAAATTGATTTCTTAATCAAAATTTTAAAAAAATCCCGTAAAATAATCACACGATTATGAATATCCTATATTATAAACCTTAATATCAATGCGTTCAGTAATTAAACTTTAAAAGCAATGAAGATTAATTAAACATGAAAAAAAAACTTTTAAATATTGGAAAATGAGTAAAAATTTAATAATCATGCGTAGTTTACTTAGCAGCAATCTAATAAGAATATCGTATTCGAAGATCATCACGAAAGAAAATAATAAAATAAATATATAAATAATAAGAAATGGAAATAATGCGTCACGCCTAGACAATGCGAGAAACAACATTGCGAGAAGTAAAATATGAAATTGTCGACTGGGTCTACCTCTGTACAGGTCTATACACATTATTCACAGATGCCTCTAAAACTACTCTTATAGAAACAGCTGGTTTCGACATTTTTTGCATATAGGGTAGATGTGCCAGTAATGGACACCCTTAAGGAATTTCTTTAAAAATTATTTTTTAATTAATAGTTATATTCCACATTTTTTAATATTATATTAATCTACTAACAATATTTAACCATGCTCATAGTCACATTTCCCAATGTGAATCGAAATTTAATTGTAAATAACAGAAATAAATCAAAACACCCTAAACTCCAGTAATGGACACCCCACAAAAAGTAATAGATGATTGATATTATGATTGTATTTAAAACTAGAATTTAAAGAAAGCATATTAATGAAATAAAAAAAGCTGAATTTTTATTGGTTATTTTTTTATAAACCAAAAACGTTGAAGGTGGCCCATTATTACTGGCACATCTACCCTATATATTTTTTTTCAGTTTAAAAACATACAAATTATGAACAAATAATTAGTCAATATTAGTAATGTAATAACTATGAAAGGCTATGTATAGGAACGATATTCTCTACAAGAATTAACTAATAGGTGATACATATACTACACAGTAAATAATAATAATAATAATAATAATATAATATAATATAATAATAATAATAATAATAAAATAATAATAATAATAATAATAATAATAATAAATGCAATGAACGAAGACGAAACACTCATTGCAAGACGACGGCGAAGGAATAATAAATTGCAAGCAAGATGGCTAGTGAGGCAAAGCCAGGTTTCGCGAGATAGAATTCGGGCGGCAAATGCTGCAACTCATATTCTATGTCATTATTTTACCAATTCAATTAGTAATTTACAAATTAAGTTTGAATGAAAAATGGGCTGTTTGTATAACAATTTTACCCCACCTGACCCTGTTAGTCAGATAAGATAAAATTTATTACTTCATAATTCTTTTTATAATGCAATGCTATATCATTCTTTAAAAAAAGGCAAACACGTCATTCTGATGGGCTATCTTCTAGTAATAACAATAATAATAATAATAAACAGTAGAAATGTATAATATCATTCAAAATGCGCTTCAAGAAATAATCACCCAAGGACAATAATTTTTCCTAGTATTTTACGGTGCCTTGTGAATTGCCTTGAGCATTATTTTCTCTAATTAAAATGAGTATAAAGTTTACACAGGGAAACCATCATCAAATCGAAGAAATTATAAAATTTCTTAAGGCTATACAAGTTTAAAATTAAAATCTTAAAAAAAAAAATATCAACACTAACACGACTTTTCATAAACATGTATTTCTCCGCTTTATAATACCATATAAACATTTTCGTAATAAACTGGTGTCAGAATTTTTAAAATTCTAACTTAAAAGAGCGTTTCAAACGTTTCAAACTCTAGCTCAAATGCTGATACGTAGTAATGGACTATTTTTATTATATGTTTTATTACAAAAGTAATTAATGTATCTGTTGTTGAAGGAAAGATATTAATGATTCATTTAGTGTTTATTATAAAACGATTTTTAAAATAAAATAAAATTGTTTTCGTAAGTATTGCTTGAAGTTTAATATAGTAGAAAAAGGGTAAAAATAATGCAGGCACGCAAATAAAAGCTTTTAAAAAATTTTAAATTAAACATAGAGAGGTTGTCATAGATATTAAATATTTAGAAATAAGTTTACCCTGGTTTCAAAATATAACTATTAAAAATTAAGATTTAAAAGCATCTTTTTAATACACCCAGTAAAGATATGGTAATTTAAAGGCCTTCAAACCAACTACTACAAACTGAATTCTTAATCAAAATTTAAAAATTTCTCATAAAATAATCACTTGATTATTAATATCATTTATTATAAACCTTAATATCAATCCGTTCAGTAATTAAACTTTAAAAGAAAAGCAATGAAGATTAATTAAACATGAAAAAAAACTTGTAAATATCGAAAAATGAGTAAAAATTTAATAATCACGCGTAGCTTACTTAGCAGTAATCTAATAAATATATCATATTCGAAGATCATCTCGAAAGAAAATAATAAAATAAACAAATAAATGGCAAGAAATGGAAATAATGCGCCACGCCTAGACAATGCGAGAAACAACATTGCGAGAAGTAAAATTTGAAATTGTCGACTGGGTCTACCTCTGTACAGGGCTATACATTATACACATTATTCACAGATGCTTCTAAAACTACTCTTACAGAAACAGCTGGTTTCGACATTTTTTGCATATATTTTCCAGTTTAAAAACATATAAATTATGAAGAAAATAATTAATCTATAACAGTAATGTAACTATCAAAGGCTATGTATAAGAACGATAGTCTCTACAAAAATTAACTAATAGATGATACATATACCACATAGTAAATAATAATAATAATAACAATAATAATAATAATAATAATAAATGCAATGAATGAAAACGAAAGTCCCATTGCAAGAAGACAGCGAAGGCATCATAAGCGGCAAGTAAGATGGCTAGCGAGGCAAAGCCAGGAGTCGCGGGATAGAATTCGGGCGGCAAATGCTGCAACTCATATTCTATGTCAGGCATGTCCATAGAAGAAGGAATATAAATAGAAGTAGGATGTAGGGTGTTTTCGCCCATTTTCCCCTTTCGCCGTTTGCCACGGATTTTTTTTTATTTAGGCTATTTTCCGAAACTATTTCAAAGGCGGGGAATAAGCAGCCAATAACGGGAGGGTTGCGAGCCATTCTGTTTGAACACCTTCCGATAACCCCCGTCACAAATGACGGGCGAAAACACCCTACATCCAACTTCTATTTATATTTCTTCTTCTATGGGCATGTCAAACACGTGGCCCGAGGGCCACAACTGGCTCGCCGACAACTTATCTGTGGCCCGCGAAGCCTTTGGCATTTTACTTGTGTTTAATTGTTGAGTTGTTTTAGTTGTTAATTCTGAATATTACTACTATTTTTTAATATTAATATTTGTCTTGTTTATTCTGTCATTAAATTAGTGAAATATTTCTTTTCAGAATCTGGTAGTTTTCTGAATTTAAAAAAATCCCACTGATCTGGCAACAATGATGTATATAAACAAATGTAACTCAATTTTATATTTTAGCATAAAAAATTGTGGATAGAAAGATAATCGGAACATACCAAAGCACTTGAGTCTGAAAATTTAACGATTCCTAAAATTTTTACAATATTTTACTTATAATTTTTATTTTTTTTATGTCGAAACTATTATTTTATTTTACTACTCTCTTCAATTTTACACTGCTTTACAAAGTAATATACTGTATTTATCAAATACAAAGAAATGGATTATAAAATTAATAAAATTCGCAGCTAATTAAGAGTAGTTAAAATTAAAAAAAATCAAAATATGAAATTAAATAGCTTTAAATGAGTCGCTTTGAAAGTGACACAAATTATTACTTTTGTGCATGGCAAAAAACCCCGAATATGTCTTCCATGTTCTGTACTTGAGCTTTAGTTGAACAGATGGATTTTGACTCTTTATTTATTTTCATTACTTAGGTTAGTAATTGTGTCATAATTAATTAATCCTGCCTGATGTTTCTTTCTTTTATTTCATTTGTTATTGATATAGACATTTTATTGACATGCTCTCATAGATTTCAGGATTTTAAAAAAAATATGTTAAATCTATTTACCATTATGAATAAATATGATAAACAGAAGATGAACACTTTGCTGAAGAAGTGCTTTGAAGTGCACCAAGCCTATTGAAGAAAATACACTTGATTTAAAAAACGAATTATTGTCTTTATTACAATAAAAATCCCGCGAGCCGAAACCATCCACTACTAAATTGAAGAAATTATGTCTAGAGCAGTTAAAGAAATTTGGAAAAAACGATGAGCATAAGTACCATTACTAGAAAGATTTATATTATTATTATTCGTATATAGCGGATAGATTTATAAAAGTCGGATATGTGCTTAAAAACTTATAGCGCTTATAAATTTATATTATATTCCTAAGCGTATGCTTAATCATCGTCAGTATAGAAAATATCTTGAAAATATCGGTAGTGAAAAAAAGCAGATCTACCTTTTCTTATACAGATATTTAACGGCTTTCCATCATAAAGTTTCAACTGTTAATTTCGAATTGTTAAGCAAGGTTACAATTTTCATTTTAAATCGACAAATTATGAATCTGGATTATTAAAAGCTACCAATAGACAAAGTACTTGTAGTTTTCATTTGAAATTACAACGTACCTGAGTAAACTTTAACTTCAAGGCAAATTTCCTAATGTTATCTTGTTATTTGATAGTATTAGCGTTTTAAATATAATGTATTATTTTGATAAAACCATTTAAAAAATTATTTAATTTTAAATGTTGCCGGGCATTATTACAAAATTTATCGGAAAGGAAATTTTTAGAATAGGTTAAATATATATTTAAAAATAAATTCTCAAGAGAAGATTTTTGGATGTGAAGAAATATGAAAATCAGTTTAATCTATATACCTTTAATGATCGGTGTTGAAATAATTAATTGATAATAAAGTAATCAATCTTAATTGATTACTAAAGTTAATCAAAATTTAGTATGATTCCAAATTAAAGCGAAAATATATGGATATTGGGTTTCTTAATTTCTGTAATTATTCATCAATCGACCGATTTTTTACAGTGTAGTGTGCAATTAGGCACATTTTAGCTACGTTCGGTTAGCGCAATTTTATACGATGTCTTTGCGTAGCTGCTAACCTTTTGTTATTTTATAAGTCAAATAAACATAATTTGGACTAGAAAATGTATTTAATAAATGAAATAAAATAAGTAGCGCATACAAGATACATTTTATTAAATACATTTTCTGATTCAAAATATGTTTATATTTTTATTAGAAGAAAACGCGGAAGATTGTCAGAAATGCCTTTGCTAGATCAAGATTAACAGATCAGAGTATACAATCAAATTTAAAATAAATACCATTTTTAAAAGTTCAATTAAATTTTATATATTTGGTTGATGGAAAGAAGAATGGATTTAGAATATTTTTTTGAAAAATAAAATAAAATAAACTATATATAATAACTTTGGAACTTTGCATGAATATGTCTTTAACATGGCTGTGTTTTGTACTAACAAATTTTATTCAGTGCAATGGTAATAATATTATCTACTTTTTTTTTGCCCCGTGGCTTTGTATATAATTCTTAATTTGGCCCGCAGTGGTGAGCGAGTTTGACCGGGGCCTCCGAGATCACGCTGTGTGTTTTCTCAACCGGGCCTGCTACAAGTATTAGTGACGTCACAAAAGTGATCCAGTTTGGTCAATGTATCCCAGCAGAAAGATTTAATAAAGGGAGATGTTTTGAATTTCCTGTCTTAAAATTTGTCATTATATAAATAATAGTACTAAATTCCATAATCGTGAAATAAAAGGGAGTTAATAAACTTCTTTTATAAAAGGAAATTAAAAGCTTTAAATAAAAAAAAATGCTAAGATTAATAGATCAGATTGAACACATTGACTTACCTTTTCCTAAAAACATTATTTTACAATAAATTTACGTACAAAAAATATAATAAATCTACCAAAAACTTTACAAAATCAATCCCATCAATCAATTTTACCACTACATACCATAATTTAACCACCAAAACACAATAAATGTCAAATTAAATAGAGAAATAGATATTTTTCAACTATAGAGAACTTGGCGCTTTTTTTTTAAAAGCTTGGCGCAATTCAGACTTCAGAAAGTTAGATATGTTTCCAAATTACATACACAGCTATGAACACAAACCTAATGAACTTTGATGTTTATTTATATATACAATTCTGTTCTATCTGTATATAAAAATAGATAAATGACGTCTTTATATTAAATAAATTGTATACATATTGCAAAAAAAATGCTTATTTATATAAAACAGCAAATAGGTTGCCAGAAAATATGTTGCCAAACTTCCTTCTTTCGCCATAAGCCATTTTCTCTAAATCGCCCGTATTTGCTTTCTGTTTTACCTTGATTACTTATTTACAATATTTTCAAAAATTGTCTCTTTTATTGTACTTGTGTCCAGAACATAAGAACCACTCAAAGGAACTTATCAACAGATTTATTTTCATAATATATTTGTACTCTTAAGTTAGCTAAAATTTTAAATTGAACTAGTAATTTGGAGAAATCAGTTACTTTTTATTTTATAAACAAAGCACACTCACTTCTAACTAAGTGCATCCAGATTTTATTCAATTTATTACTGTATATTTAAAAATCTTCGAAAGGTCTGTTGTCATCGTTGCACCATGTTTTAAACTGTTTATCATCTGCTTATTTTTTTTCCAAATATTATTTATCTCTTTTCGTTTTGGAAGTACACATTAATTCAAATATGCCGGAATATTTTCATTACAGAAGAATACACATTCGTTGTTAGGGTTATTTTTTTTCCAGGCACAACAAGTTCAGTACCGTCATATTAATTTTAGCTTCACGAATTATAAAACGTATTTCGATACGTTTAGTGCAGACCACTGCTGTTGAAATGGGAGTAAAATTATCACAACGTAATTTTCGTAGCTAAAATTCCTTCTTTTCATTGTAAGTTGGGAATTTGAAGACTTAGATTTGAAACGGAGCGCAACATTTTCTTCTCATTATTTTATAGATATAATCTACACTTTCTTTAATAGTTATAATCTATAATTATTGATAGCGTTATAATCTAAATACACTGAAATATATTATTAATTACTAAATAAAACAATAAAGATTATCAAAATACTATCGTAAACAATCCGTACAAACGAACAAAGTACATGGAAAATTTTAAGTAGTATGGATCACTCTTGTGACGTCAGCAGGTTGTGACGTCACTTGTAGCAGGCCCGGTTGAGAAAACACACAGCCTGATCTCGGAGGCCCCGGTTTGACATGCATGTTCTATGTGATTGTTTTACCAATTCAATTAATAATTTTCTTGCAAATTAAGTTTGAATGAAAAATTGGCTGTTTTTATAACTATTTTACCCCAGCTGACCCTATTTTAGTCAGATAAGATAAAATTTATTACTTCATAATTCTTTTTATAATGCAATGCTATATCATTCTTTTAAAAATGCAAACACGTCATTCTGACGGGCTATCTTCGGGTAATAATAATAATAATAATAATAATAATAATAATAATAAATAGTAGAACTGTAAGAAATATAATATCATTCAAAACGCACTTCAAGAAATAATCACCCAAAGACAATAATTTTTCCGAGTATTTTACGAGCTTTGTGAATTGCCTTGAGCATTACTTTCTCTAATTAAAATGAATAGAAAGTTTACACAGAGACTTACTACATCATCATGTAGAAAATCGAAGACATTATAAAATTTCTTAAGGCTATGCAAGTTTAAAATTAAAATCTAGAAGAAAAAATCAACATTAACACGACTTTTCATAAACATATATTTCTCCGCTTTATAATACGATATAAACATTTTCGTAATAAGCTGGTGACAGAATTTTTAAAATCCTAACTTAAAAGAGCGTTGCAAACTCTTGCTCAAATGTTTTTTCGTAGTAATGGATTATTTTTATTATATGTTTTATTACAAAAGTTCTAACAAAATTAATCTATCTGTTGTTGAAGGAAAGATTTTAATGATTCATTTAGTATTTATTGTAAACCGCTTCTTAAAATAAAATAAAATTGGTTTCTGTTGTTATGTCTTGAAACTTAATATAGTACAAAAAAAAAAAAAAAGTAACAAATGATACAAACGCGCAAAATAAAGCTTTTAAAAACAAAATTAAACATCGCGAAGTTATCATAGATATTAAATAGTTAGAGAGAAGGTTACCCTCGTTTCAAAATATACCTATTAAAAGTTAAGAACTTAAATAACATTTTTTAACACACGCAATAAAAAAATATTAATTTAAAGGACTTTAAACAATTACAAATTAAATTCTTAATCAAAATTTATAATTTTTCCGTAAAATAATCACTTTATTATTAATATCTTTTATTTATCAACAGTAATACCAATGTGTTCACTAATTAAGCTTTAAAAGCAATGAAAATTAATTATACATGGAAAAGAACTTTGTAAATATTGAAAAAGGAATAAAAATTTAATAACGACGCGTGGTTTATTTAGCAGTAATATAATGAAAATATAGCATTCGAAGATCATCACGAAAGTAAATATTAAAAATAAATAAATAAATAAAAATAAATAGAAATCATGCGTCACGCGTAAACAATGAAATACTTTCCAACATTGCGAGAAGTAAAATATGAAATCGTCACCAGTTTCTTCCTCTATAACGGTCAATACATTGCTCACATTATTCACAGATGCCTGTAAAATTCTCTTACAGAAATATTAGCTAATTTTGGCATTTTCTTCCGATAATTTTTTTTCAGTTAAAAAAAAAAAAAAAAAAAAAAAAAAGTATAAATTATGAAGAAACATTTCAGTCATTAATGGTAATGTATTCCAATTATTTTGGAAGGCTATGTATAAGAACTAAATGGTATTCTATATAAGAAGAATTAGCTAATAGATGATACATATGCCACATCGCAAATAATAATAATAATAATAATAATAATAATAATAATAATAATAATAATAATAATAATAATAATGGCTAGTAAAACTATAAGACGTATAATGTCATTCCAAGAGCATTTCAAGAAATAATCACCCAAATACAATAATTTTTCAGAGTATTTTACAATGCCTTGTGGATGAATTTTATACTAAATATGCCATTGGGAAAGATGTTAAATATGGATGCTCACATAGTTTGCGCATGCATATTCTTTATTTTTAAGTTTCGCTCATTTCCTGAACACTTCAACTGTTTTATGCTTATTTAAAAAAAAATTCCTCGAACGAAGAACGGGTATTTATAATGTTTGTGAAAAGAACCAAGCCCCCCTGTAAAATGGCACTGATTATCGGAAAGAATTATTTTTAATGTTTTCTTTAATTTGTTTCTTATTTATTTATTTATTAGCATTTTATTATGACTGGCGATGAATAATTGTTAAATTTTCATATAACTTCAAAAAATACTTTTTTAATCGAACAGTCATTTATACACATTTTGGAGATATCCGGTTATTACAAAAAACACAGGCTATATAACTATAGCCAATGACTCTCGTGGGGTAAACACGAGTTTGGTACCCCATTTATAAAAATCCGACCATTCGTTCCTTTTTTGCACGCAATCGGGCAAAAATTAAATAAACAGTCCTGCCCTCATCGAAAAAGTCTTAATTATTCAATTATCTACCCCCCCCCCCATCCCCCCCCTCTCTCTCACACATTACATATGCTATAAAGAACTTCACTCAGCTGTGCCTCCGATGCCTGTTAATGTGTTAATGATGGGCATAATGAATGATTTTGATATTCAAATGAATCTTCTGAGCATGCGAAAAAGCATAGCTGCCAACCTGCGTGCGTATTCTTATTAATTTATTAAAGCCACAAAAAGAAAAATGGCCGGCTCTTAATTAATTTGTTTATTTTCTTTTTACAAAATTTCTGATTTTAATTGATTAAAAAGAATACGAAGGTTGGCAGATATGCTTTTGCGCATACCCGGAAGTTTCATTCGACTATCAAAATTATTCATTATGCCCATCACAAATATGCCTGTAAATGTTGTTTTGCCTTGCGTTGAGTATGGGTGCAGTCAAACGCACAGACGGAAACGCCATTATTGAAATGATCGTAGGCTTTTGAAATTCATTACTGTTAGCCATTTATTTTAGTACACAAGATCTCACGCTTTAAGACTGTTATTTAAAATATTTACACTAAGGGATCTAACCCCGACTACCCAAATTACAAAATATAGATGAATATATTTTTTTTTAATTGAAAAATTTATTAGATTTTTTACATTTAGTAAATATATTTTTTTAGATTGCCTACTACACTGCAAAAAAAAAAAAAAAAAAAAAAAAAAAAGGGTCATCCCAGCTGCCAGTATTATATCGTAAAATTAACAGTAATAAACAGTAAAATAAGCAGTAATACGCTGCCGTGCAACTTACAGCTGGGGTGCCGGTATTACAGTCCCTGACCAAATTATTAGACGCAGTTGTTTTTATTATAATTTGTTAAATATCTGGAAAGATACATGAGGAATTATCTTGAAACTTTAGGAGTGTAAACAACATGATCAACATCATATATTTCAGAGAAGATTTTTTCTAGAAACCCCATAAGGGGCCGTCAACAAATTGAAAAAAAACGAATACGTTTTTGATAACCCTGTAAAAACCAATATCACAAAAGCGTTGAAACGGTATCACACGCTTAGGAGGCTTATTGTAATAATTTGGGTTCATTTTTATGAAGATAGCATGTATACTCGAAGAGAAATTCAGGTTTTTATAAAAACAGTCCCAAATTTTACTAAGTTTTTTGCTTATAATTTGCAGAGTTTTTAATATAAAAACAAGTTATTTTCAGAAAATATGACAAACAAAATTATACACAATACCCTGCAATCAAAATTAAAAAATAATAAAAATTGCATGAAAAATGAGAAGGTTTACTAAATATTTTTTCACTGCGCATGCGCGAATTCAATCAAAATATACTGTGCATAATATATTAGCTAAATATATAGACCAACTTTTATGAAAGTCTCAAAAACATAGCTTGAAAATTCTGATAGTGATCGTCGATAGAATAAGCTCGAAATTCGCTGTTTCCAAAAGGAAGCAAAAAGATGAGGGGTTGTATCAAATATAGAATGAGAGACGCTTCATTCTTATTATGTCAACTTTCAAAAGCTAGTATATTTGGATATTTAGCTAATTTTACTGGAAAACACGAAGCTAAAATGCGTGGAACCCAATTAAAGAAGATTCATTCCCAGTTCTCGTCAACATTGAATTTGAATGAGAATATCGCCAAATTAGTCTTCTACAGCCAAGTTGGCTTCATTTGTGGCAACCTATTTTTGTCGCCAAATTTGGCGATATTTCGTCAATTGCCGCCAAGCTTGGCGAGAATTTGACTTTGGCGAATATAAATATATAGCGTTAAGCATTTAAGAATAGGAACAATGGTTACAACAATGAAAGAAAATTTGCTGAAACCCTGTTAACTAAAACTCATAAATTAAACCCGTTTAGGATGAATTCTGCTGTCTTGTTTGAAAATGTCAACCACCCTAAAATTTCAAACCGCTATATCTCCGCCATTTTTACTTTCTTCTATCTATAATAGAAGAAAGTATTGTAATCGAAATTTTTTTCGACTTCCGGTTTTCGACGGATTTACACGTTTTAGGGATCAGAGATTCCGAAAAACATGTTTTTGCAAAATGTCTGTCTGTCCGTCTGTCCGTCTGTGTGGCTTTTTTTTGTACCATCGAAAAGTGTATGAAGTTATGCTTCAAATTGACCCAAATTTTTTTTCTATGTTTTTGGCTATGGCAAGCAGGTTCTATCAGAATTTGGGGATATTTCGACGAAAGGGGGCGCTGTGATCGATATTTTTGTTCCATTTTCACTATTGTACCATCGAAAAGTGTATGAAGTTATGCTTCAAATTGAACCTAATTTTTTTCTATGTTTTTGGCTATGGAAAGCAGATTCTATCAGAATTTGGGGATATTTCGACGAAAGGGGGCGCTGTGATCGATATTTTTGTTCCATTTTCACTATTCTACCATCTAAAAGTGTATGAAGTTATGCTTCAAATTGAACCACATTTTTTTCTATGTTTTTGGCTATGGCAAGCAGGTTCTATCAGAATTTGGGGACATTTCGACGAAAGGGGGCGCTGCGATCGATATTTTTGTTCCATTTTCACTATTGAACCATCTAAAAGTGTATGAAGTTATGCTTCAAATTGAACCAAATTTTTTTTCTGTGTTTTTGACTATTGCAAGCAGATTATATCAGAATTTTGGGATATTTCTACGAAAGGGGGCGCTGTGATCGATATTTGTGTTCCATTTTCACTATTGTACCATCGAAAAGTGTATGAAGTTATGCTTCAAATTGAACCTAATTTTTTTCTATGTTTTTGGCTATAACAAGCAGATTCTATCAGAATTTGGGGATATTTCGACGAAAGGGGGTGCTGCGATCGATATTTTTGTTCTATTTTCACTATTGAACCATCTAAAAGTGTATGAAGTTATACTTCAAATTGAACCACATTTTTTTTCTATGTTTTTGGCTATGGCAAGCAGGTTCTATCAGAATTTGGGGACATTTCGACGAAAGGGGGCGCTGCGATCGATATTTTTGTTCTATTTTCACTATTGAACCATCTAAAAGTGTATGAAGTTATGCTTCAAATTGAACCTAATTTTTTTTCTATTTTTTTGGCTATAACAAGCAGATTCTATCAGAATTTGGGGATATTTCGACGAAAGGGGGCGCTGTGATCGATAGTTTTGTTCCATTTTCACTATTGTACCATCTAAAAGTGTATGAAGTTATGCTTCAAATTGAACCAAATTTTTTTTCTATGTTTTTGGCTATAACAAGCAGATTCTATCAGAATTTGGGGATATTTCGACGAAAGGGGGCGCTGTGATCGATATTTTTGTTCCATTTTTACTATTGCACCATCTAAAAGTGTATGAAGTTATGCTTCAAATTGAACCTATTTTTTTACTTTCTTCTATCTATAATAGAAGAAAGTATTGTAATCGAAATTTTTTTCGACTTCCGGTTTTCGACGGATTTACACGTTTTAGGGATCAGAGATTCCGAAAAACATGTTTTTACAAAATGTCTGTCTGTCCGTCTGTCCGTCTGTGTGGCTTTTTTTTGTACCATCGAAAAGTGTATGAAGTTATGCTTCAAATTGAACCTAATTTTTTTCTATGTTTTTGGCTATGGAAAGCAGATTCTATCAGAATTTGGGGATATTTCGACGAAAGGGGGCGCTGTGATCGATATTTTTGTTTCATTTTCACTATTCTACCATCTAAAAGTGTATGAAGTTATGCTTCAAATTGAACCAAATTTTTTTTCTATGTTTTTGGCTATAACAAGCAGATTCTATCAGAATTTGGGGATATTTCGACGAAAGGGGGCGCTGTGATCGATATTTTTGTTCCATTTTCACTATTCTACCATCTAAAAGTGTATGAAGTTATGCTTCAAATTGAACCACATTTTTTTTCTATGTTTTTGGCTATTGCAAGCAGATTATATCAGAATTTTGGGATATTTCGACGAAAGGGGGCGCTGTGATCGATATTTTTGTTCCATTTTCACTATTGTACCATCTAAAAGTATATGAAGTTATGCTTCAGATCGAACCTAATTTTTTTTCTATGTGTTTGGCTATGACAAGCAGATTCTATCAGAATTTGGGGATATTTCGACGAAAGGGGGCGCTGTGATCGATATTTTTGTTCCATTTTCACTATTGTACCATCTAAAAGTATATGAAGTTATGCTTCAAATTGAACCTAATTTTTTTTCTATGTTTTTGGCTATGGCAAGCAGATTCTATCAGAAGTTGGGGATATTTCGAAGAAAGGGGGCGCGGTGATCGATATTTTTGTTCCATTTTCACTATTGTATCATCGAAAAGTGTATGATGTTATGCAGATAATTAAACCAAAATTTTTTAATATGTTTTTGGCTGTAGTCACCAGGTCCTACTAGAATGTGGGGATATTCCACCGGAAGGGGGCGCTGTGATAGCCATTTGAAGATTTCAAATTCAAAAAGATGTATAAAAAAATTAGAAATCTTAAAAGTTTTTTCCGTTAAATGTTCGGCTTTGATCCGGAGAATCTGGAGCCGTTTTTGTTTTGTCTCTATATTAAAAAATGGCGGAGATATAGTGGTTTGAAATTTTAGGGTGGTTGACATTTTCAAACAAGATAGCACAATTCATCCATAAACGGGTTTAATTTATGAGTTTTAGTTAACAGGTTTTCAGCAAATTTTCTTTCATTGTTGTAACCATTGTTCCCTCCTATTCTTAAATGCTTAACACTATATATTTATATTGCCAACGTCAAATTCTCGCCAAGCTTGGCAGCAATTGACGAAATATCGCCAAATTTGGCAACAAAAATAGGTTGCCACAAATGAAGCCAACTTGGCTTTATAAGACTAATTTGGCGATATTCTCGTTCAAATTCAATGTTGACAAGAACTGGGAATGAATCTTCTTTAATTGGGTTCCACGCATTTTAGCTTCGTGTTTTCCAGTAAAATTAGCTAAAATCGTAAAACCAAGGAATAGGGAGGCTATCTGTTCCTGTCGGTACAGGCCAAAAGAACTTTTCGTAGTTTAGTATACATCAGTTGATTGCATCCCGGTAACCCGATGATTCGCAAGCAGCTGACGTACAACAGAATGACGAAAAATATTGATTTTATTGGCGATGTGAGGACGAAATTAGAAGTATTAACATGATTGAGATAGAAGAAAGTTTTGGGATTGGCACATCCGACTAGTTTAATATAGAGACAAAACAAAAACTGCTCCGGATTCTACGGATCAAGGCCGAACATTTAACGGAAAAAACTTTTAGGATTTCTAATTTTTTTTATACATCTTTTTGAATTGGAAATCTTTAAATGCACACACAATGCTTTATCACAGCGCCCACTTCCGGCGGAATATCCCCACATTCTAGTAGGACCTGCTGGCTACAGCCAACAACATATTAAAAATTTTTGGTTTAATTATCTGCATAACATCATACACTTTTCGATGATACAATAGTGAAAATGGAACAAAAATATCGATCACAGCGCCTCCTTTCGTCGAAATATCCCCAAATTCTGATAGATTCTGCTTGCCATAGCCAAAAACATAGAACAAAATTAGGTTCAATTTGAAGCTTAACTTCATATACTTTTAGATGGTACAATAGTGAAAATGGAACAAAAATATCGATCACAGCGCCCCCTTTCGTCGAAATATCCCCAACTTCTGATAGAATCTGCTTGTCATAGCCAAACACATAGAAAAAAAATTAGGTTCGATCTGAAGCATAACTTCATACACTTTTCGATGGTACAATAGTGAAAATGGAACAAAAATATCGATCACAGCGCCCCCTTTCGTCGAAATATCCCCAAATTCTGATAGAATCTGCTTGCCATAGTCAAAAACATATAAAAATTATTTTGGTTTAATTTGAAGCATAACTTCATACACTTTTTGATGGTACAATGAAAAGGCACACAGACGAATAGACGGACAGACGGACGGACGGACAGACAGACATTTTGTAAAAACGTGTTTTTCGGAATCTTTGACCCCTAAAACGTGTAAATCCGTCGAAAACCGTAAGTCGAAAAAAATTTCGATTACAATACTTTCTTCTATTATAGATAGAAGAAAGTAAAAAATGATAATTTTGATGGTCAAAAAAAAAAAAAAATCTATTTTGCTATTTTTATGTACAATAAAAGTTAACTAATGAAGAAAAAAATTAATTTCTACAAGGGGGAAGAATTTGGATTATTAGCAATCGCAATGAAAATTTTAATAGTTACAATCCTTCAAAATCCACTATAGATAAAAAACATTTAGACTTTAAAAAATGAATTTTGTATCGCTTAAAACTAATTCTCTAGCCTTTGAAATGGATGATTTTAATTTCATTAAATATATATTTATTTTAATTGGTTCATGAAAAAAATTATTTTTGTTTTGAACAAGCTATTCTTTAAGGGTAACACCACATTGACCGGTTCAAAATTTCGAAATTACTTTTTTGTCGTTTAAAATACTCTTTATACACACGAAAATCATACTTTATAATCAAAAGCAAATTTTCACCTTACTTTATTCATACAATACCAATATGCGATTCGATAGATCCCACCGTTATTTAACAGGTGACATTTAAAAGACACAAACAGGTGTTAAAAGGTGTTTAAAATGTTTAAAAACCGTTCAAGTACTTTCGGCCGGCAACCTCGACCATCCTCAGGAATGGACGGGCAGTCAGAAAGGATTTTCGCTCCATGAGGAGGGTCGAGGTTGATGGCCGAAAGTACTTTGACGGTTTTTAAGCATTTTAAACATCTTTTAACATCTATTTGTGTCTTTTAAATGTCACCTGTTAAGTAACAGTGAGATCTATCGAATCTCATATTGATATTGTATGAATATTTTGTGTTATAAACAGATATCGAAAGTGAAAGGGCGATTTTGGAGTTATAGAAGTACGAGCGCCCCACAGCAAGTAAACAGTTACTTTATCTCCACCAATTATCAATCCATGAACTTCTATCCTTTTGAAAATAAATTATCACATATTTTTCGTATATGTCATATTTTTGTCACGTATTTTTCTAAATATTGATATCTCGTTGTTCTGTGTAACATTAAGTAACGAAATTTTGGGCTGGAAACTTGCATTTTACAATGAATCAATGTCATTTCACTAAAAATACATATTTTCAAAAATGACTTCGTATTTTACTAGCTTTTGAATTTAAAAAAAATAATAATTCTTTCGTTACATTTTACTAGGATAAATCTGCGATCACTTTACGTTGATAATCTCATCCTACGTTGATTATGTTATTTATCGTGTTTTCGAAGTGTTCTCCCTCACCAGCTGTCAAGCCGCTATTTTGTAATATATGAAACTAGTCGTTGGGGGCCACCATAATACTTACCCATCATGGATACGCATAATATAAAATACAAAAAAAAAAAAAAAAAAAAAAAAAAACAAGCGTAAACTATTTATAAAATGCATTGCAATTCGAATAAAATCGTGGCTTGATGACGTCATAAACTTTAAATGCTCTATTACTGAATTGCGTAAAAGAAACATCCTTATAACTCCAAAATTGATAATCCTATTAACTAACGGTTTACTGTGTCGGATTAAACGTATCATTTCCAATTAAAATATATCTTTGAATTGAAATTTGGATGAAATACAGGGTCATGAAAAATCGAAGAGTGTGGAAAATAGGATTACAAATATCTCAGCAACTCATTATCCGATCGACTTCGTTCTTTATGCAAAATTTATGTTTTTTTTTTTTTATTATTGTCTTTTATATTCACTCCTTAAAATAAACAATTTCGAAAACTTTTATGTATCTTTTATCAGAACGAATATTTCGAGAGTCCGAAAAAAATAATTCCGGATAATCGATGTTACTGAAATTTAATAAGCTTCTTCTAAGCTTCTTCTAAGCTTCTTAAGTCTTTATCTCAATATGTTCGGGAGATAGAGCGTTTACAGACACACACAGACAGACGTCAAAAAGTTTTTTCTAAAAATGTGTTTTCCGGAATCTCCAGTGTCTGAAACGTGCAAATCCGTCAAAAAAATTTTTTTTCGATTTTCAAAACGATTACAAGACTTACCCTTTACTACGTATGATGGGTAAGTAATAAACAAAACTACTTTAATATATGCACAATAAATTAATGTAAAAGGATTTTTATAAACTTTCAAATTCCTTTTTAAAAAAATTCTGGAAAAAGCCTTAAATTACAGGACGTCAAAGTGAGTCAAGACTCCTTCAGATATCGTCGTGATTAATTTCATGAGTTAACTTGTGCTTATGAAAAATTCAGCGTTCTCACTTTATATATTTATTTCGAGTTGATAGACCATTTATCTTCATTTTCTGATTCTTTATGTGACATCTATAATGATTTAAACACTTAAGTGTAAACTTTGTGATAAAGAGGAGGAATTTCATTAATATATAGCATTTATTATAGTTTTCCCAACTAATGTATTTAAATAGATAGACAAGATATAATGAATCATAACAGAAACAGTAAAAGGGAATAAAATGTAAAATCTAAATACTGTCCTTTAATATTTTAAACATACGTGAAGTTTTAGTCCAGTTTTTTAGGTGTATGCTTTTTGATAATGTTCGAGAAGTTTTGTCATGTAATTCAGGCAATTTTCTTATTGGAACCCCCTCCCCCCAACTTTTTTTTGCCCCAAAATTTTATTGCTCGTATTAAAAGCATTGTATCTATGGATGGAAATCGATGGACACCCTTATCTCCGCCAATCTTTAATCCATCAACTTGATCTTTATGAAAATTAATCATCACATATTTTCTAGTGAAATACGTTAGATTTTTTTCAAAATGTTGATCATTCGCTTCTTTGTGTAACTATAAAAATGAAGCGACAAAATATGCCGTGACTCGTCAGTTTTCCAAGTATTGCAATGGCTGTTCCGGGCAAGGTTTTTCCCTTGTCAGTTTTCTAAGCATTTGATTGGCTGTTCTGGGCGACACTGCTCGACAATTGCTTAATAGACATTATGAGCGACAAAATTGCTCCAACAAAAACAAGTTTCTTGTTTTTCGAGGAACTTTTTTAAAGCCATAGGTTAACATTGTGTTGCCCGAAAATAGTGGCAACTTTGACGCCTCGTGTAATAGCACTTTTAGTAACGAAATTTGGTGTTGAAAATTTTCATTTTACTTTGAACCAATTCAATTTTACTAAAAATACATATATTTTAAAACGGCTACCTATTTCACTAGCTTTAGAGCTAAAAAAACTAATTGTTTTGTCTCATTGTTCTAGATCTAGGTTATGTCTACGATGAATGTACGTGCCCACCGCTTGACCCCTTCTTCTTCCGCCCATCAGCTGTAAAGCCATCACTTTTTAATACATCAACTAAAAAAAATCCGACTTTCTACTTTAATGTATTATAATATGCAAATGGATTTGTATAAATATTTCGCATTTTTTAAAAAAGAAATTCCCAAAGAAGTCTTAAATTTCAGGGCATTAAAGCAGTGTTACCCATTAAATAAAAATTTTCATGAAAATTTAAAGAAATTTTGAATTTTCTTTTCATTTATTTATGCATTACAATATGCGTCTATGAAACAATTACTACTGTCCTTTAAATAGAAGAAAAGTCCTTATTTAGAGAGTAAATACATTATACGGTTTACATGAAGGAATGAAACTTAATTATTCGGAAGTTTCTCTGAAAGGATGTTTTACTGTAGTATATCAAATCTTAATCTTATACAATAACATAGCTCTACAAAATTTACGTTTGTGAAAACTTTTTTAAAAACTTTTTGTGATTCTGTACGTTTTTAAGATGCTTATTCCAAAAATGATCTCAATTTTTTCGATCCCGTACACTTTTATTCCCAATCTATGTCAACGTATACATTGCTGTATATATAGACTGTTAAAGCTCACAATGGAAAATAAATAAAATACAACAATTAAAAAAATATGTAACTATATATATCATTCTGGCAGCAGGTTAACGTTCGAAATCGAGAATTTTTTTCGTAAACTTTCTTGTTTCAGTGCCACATATCAGCGATATGTGACGCTGTGCCTTCTCAAGCTAAAATAATTCTCAATCTAACATATAAAAATGGAACATCTGAAGATCGTAAAGAAGTATTCCATTACATCACGGTCAATGGGAAAAAATCGTTTCAAGTGTATTTCATATACCATTTCAAACATAATGAAATTGTTATGTATTTATGAAGTAAACTAAAACATGTCAAGGGTCGGAAGTAGCGAAACTACAGTAGTCTATACTTTTTACAGTAGTTTGTATTAGTGTAGCACGTTACATTTTGAACAACGTAGTGTAGTGAGTAGCGCGATACAAAAAAATCTATATTTTGTAGCAAAAACCGCTCTACTTTTAACGTTATTTCAAGAAAGGAAAATGTGTAATTCTGCATGTGGCCAAAAATTTATTCTTTTGTGCAAAATTTGTTCTGCTTAATAATTTGAGAATCTCAGCTGCAGTGCATAGCAATAGCAACGCATCGCATGAAATCATAGATTTTTCCCATGTTAAATTCAAGTACTAACCCATGAAAGAAATTAATTTTCTTACTGCCAACATTTGTCTATTTACTCGTTATTAAGTCTTCATGTTTTAACATTGGGTTTCTTATTATTCGGAATTGCTTTATTTATACATTTATTTAGAGTCGTTTTCCTGTAATTTCCTAGATTATAATCTCTCTCTTATAATTTTGCGCCGATATTTGTAAGGTGTGAATAAACTAACAATTTGGCGACAAATACAAAACATTTTCATGTATGTTATCTTTCTTAATTTTTATACCCTCGATTATGCCGCATTAATTTAATTATATCCGGCAGACGCAATATAACGAAGGGTCTCTTCATTATTTAATCCGTGTCTTCAATTCCTAGTATAAATTTAATCCTTTGAGAAAATCTGAAAGTAGCGAAGTAGTGACTACTTTTGAAAAGTAGTTGTAGTTGTAGTTGTAGTTAATTACATTTTCAATAAAGTACTTATAGTTGTAGTTCGTTACAATAACAAAGTTGTTTTTCCGACTCCTCAAACATGCATTCTATAGGGTGTAAAGCATTCATTATTTATTTACCAGGCAACGCGAAAGCATTCTGTTACATAATGGTCAACGGGGAAAATCTGTTTGCAGCGTACTTTAATTATGTTTACACTATTTCAAATATAATGTAATTCATATACATTACTGAGGTTTACTGCAAGATACTTCCTGTAGAATTCATATGCATATCATTTATCGTTCATTTACAGAGACACATACAAAAGATTTCGAATACGGTATACTGTATCCTATTAACGATATAATTGCTAGAAGTGCGTTTTCAGTTATGGTATGCGTTTTTTTTTAAGTTTCTAAGTTTTTGCATACTACGTGGTGTGCACAAATACTATACATTATATACAGGGACAGGGCTACACAAAATACTTCGTATGCATTACTGTATATGAGCGAGAATTGGTTAAAGGTAGTTTTTAATTAAGTTATGTACACTGCTCAAAACAATTAAAGGATATTTGAAGTTTTATATAAAATAAAGATATAAACGAAATTTTTTTTGCCGAAAATAGAAGAAGAGAATCACAAATGCAAATTTTTCTGGTTTTCAAACTGTGGAGTATGCAAATTTTGAGTTCGACGTCAAAAACGTCGCTTCAGCGGCAGCGAATGAAATTTGACTTTCAACTGGATAAAAGAGAATGAAGACAAGGATGATCGGAATTCAGTGATTGCTTTGTTTCGATGAGTACGATGTCTCAGCGAAGTCATTTGACAGATTCAGAAGCTTGGAGAATTGTTGGTAGGTTAGAAGGGGGCCAAACTCAAGCCGAAGTAGCGCAAGCCATTGGAGTGTCACAAAGTGTCATTTCCAGGATCTGGAACCGTTTTTTGGAGAGTGGATGTGCAGACCGAAGACCAGGGCAAGGTCGTAGACGGGCAACAACGCCCAATGAAGATCGGTATTTAGCGTTAACAGCTCGGAGACACCGAAACATGAACGCTACTCTTCTCCAACAACACCTTCGCTCGGCTACAGGCACCACGATTTCAACTCAGACTGTCCGAAACCGGCTCCATGCTGTAGGTCTGTATGCTCGCCGACCGATGGTATGTGTTAGATTAACATCAAGGCATCGTCGCGACCGCAGGGAATGGGCAACCGAGCATGTCAACTGGAGGAGAAATGAATGGAGCAATATTCTGTTTTCTGACGAGTCCCGTTTTTCTGTGCATCCGGATAATAGGCGTATTTTCATCTGGAGGGACCGTGGCAGTAGGAATAATCCTGCGTTCGTGCACGAAAGTGTCAGATTTGGCGGTGGAGGAGTGTTGGTGTATGGTGGGTGGCATCTCCATTGACGGGCGCACTGACCTCTACATCATTCGAGATGGAGCTCTAACTGGTCGCCGATATAGGGATGAGATCCTCAGACCTATTGTAGTCCCTTACGCTGCAGCAATCGGAGATAACTTCATTTTAATGGACGATAACTGCAGGCCACATCGTGCAAACCTGGTGGAGGATTTCCTTTTCGAGGAAGGAATCGTTCGAATGGAATGGCCAGCGTGTTCTCCAGACATGAATCCAATCGAGCACGTTTGGGACGCTCTAGGAAGACGAGTTTCTGGCCGCCAACAACCCCCACAAACTCTCCAAGAACTGGAAAGAGCTCTTCTGGAAGAGTGGGGCAGAATACCCCAACTCGTCATTAATAGCCTCATTGAGTCCATGCCTCAAAGGTGTTCAACGTTGCTGGCCGCCCGTGGAAACCATACCCCGTACTGAAAATGATTTTCTTTGAAGAAAACACCTTTTCTTATTCTTTTTTTCTCATATGCACAAATTGTGTTTTTTTCCTTTTGTACACAAATGCGCAATAAAATGCATTTTTTTCTGCCAAACATGTGTAATTTATTCTCATATAACCTACTATGTCTGTCGACCATGTATCAATCAGCTAAAAAGTTTCCCAGATACAAAATCCACCTAAAACTGCAATATCCTTTAATTGTTTTGAGCAGTGTATTTTCAAGCAGAACTATATTTAGTATACTAAGAGATAAATAAATAAAATCATACCGTCCACGCAAAGAACTGGATGAATGGCCTTCTATGGATCATAATTCCTGTAAGTGTGATTTCAGTAGATTTAAGCTTGTTTTGATCTGAACTAAAGTTTAGCTTAATATGTGACGTGTATAAAAAAAATTGCAAGTAATATATACGGCTGTACAAAAGAAGTATATTTGTAGAAATTGCTGAAGATGATTTTTCGATGAATCTTTGAATTATTAGGCGTTTTTCTACTAAACTAAATTTTAGAAATATGGAAAATATATATAAATCTATAGATAAAATACAGGGCGGCACAAAAAAAAACTAATAAAAATATAAATATAAATAAATGGAGCACTTTTCCGGCTGTGGACGGTAATTTCTGAACTTTGATTTTCAAATGTGTTATACGCTTTCTTAAACGTTTACTTAGGTATCTTATTCACCTTATTCAACAACGAAGGTTTGTTAAAGTATTCTGGAAGTGTTGGAAAGTGTTTCATAATCTATGCTTGATTGACGCATGATTTTTCGTTTTTGTTTCTTTCTATATTGTAACTATATAGTTAATATTATGTAGTAGAGATATTAAAGTCAATTGCAGAAGTATTTATACATAACTGTGTAATATAATATAATACAGATATAGATATGTATATTATATTCATAGATATAGTATGTGATTAGGTTAGATGTATCATGTTCACTCTGGCGAGTATAACATACAGCCAAAAATAAAACTACCATCGTGAATATCTTTTAAAACTAAAAGCCGTCAATCTGATGATGTTATGCGTTTAATAAAGGTACACTAAACTAGTAAATCTACAAATCAGAGGCCTCAACATCAGCTCTACAAATCGTTGTTTATTAATCACACTGTTTTCTTCATAATATTTAATATTCGATTTTTTAAAGCAATATGTCCATTTATAAGCATATAAGATTTATCGAAGCTTACAGAAATTTTAGAAGTATCACGTTAAACACAATTTTAGGCAATGATATAAACTACTCATTCTTGTAAATTTTCAGAATAAGAATACATTTCTTCGGAGGGGCTCTGCCCCACTGAACACCCGTGTCACTTTAATTTTTTGTTCTCAATTTCCAGTAATTGTACTATTTCATTACTTGAGTATATGTTTGAATGTATTTACTATTGTAATTTCATTAGATTAACCAACTACTTGTACAGGATATTCTTAAAAGAATACTTATTTTTCAACCACTAAACATGCTGAAATTGAATAAAATTTCGTGCATTAAATATACTTATACAAATGTAAAATCTTTTTATAGGACTTATACTCAATTTACACATTCAACGTTTTTATAACTTTCTTTTGGAAACCGATTTGCGGAATCATCTTTCTTTAGTAGTTATAATAAATCCTTATCGATTTCATTAGAAAAAACATATTAAAAACTTAAATCATCCGAAAATTAGCTATTTTGTTAATAAAATTTCGCGTTAAAATAAGGAGATTCACTTGCATTTTCTTTTGTTGATATTCTTTGAAATACAGTTGCTAGGCAACCAATTAATGAATGAGAGGAAAGAAAGAAATATATTGGAATTTTTTGTAAGAAATGAGAAATTAAAATGTTTTATATCGCTCAAATTGATACGTAATATTTTCCAATAATTTATACAAACAATTTTGAAATTCTAATAAATATAATAGTCAATTTTCAAAGCAATCGGATTAATTTAAGATCTTCATTTCGGAAATTTAGCAACCATTAATTTAACGTTTAAATCAGTTATCCCGTGAGTCATTTTCCTTTCGATGAATGTTAAAATTTGAAAATCGTCTGAGTTTCTATGGAAAAGCATTATGACTTAAAAGAAAAAGTTCTAAATTTTTCGAACGAATTAACCAAATTTAACCCAAAACTATACAGTTAATTCTGGATAACTTGTCAACATACCTTCCTAATTACAGACTAAAAGGATTCTTTTTGCGGCAGTTACATCGAGATATTCAAACAAACAGATAGACCAATAGACAAACACACAACAAAAACTCTTTGGGTCTCCCCAGTAAGCTTCAACTGATGTTTCGGCAATTCTTGTTTTGCATTTTTTTTTTTTTTTTTTTTTTGGGGGGGGGGGATCTCTGAGTAATAAAACATGTAAATCCGGCGAAAACTGGATGTCGAAAAAAATTTCGATTACAATACTTTCTTCTATTAGAGATAAAAGAAAGTTAAAAATACCGGTCAAAATGTTTCTTGACTGCTGTTTAAATTAAAAAACTATATACAAGGTGGCCATAATTAAACTGACAGTACTCAGCTTATGTTTTGTAGCGCGATCTAATTGCGAGAATGGATCCAAATTTGTAGAAGGATTAAACAAGACGGGGGACAGAGGAATCTGCAAAAACAAATTTAGAACCAAAAGTCACCGCTAGGGTAAATGTGACGATGTATTTTTTTCGCGGAAACCCTTCGACCCCAGTCTTGTTTAATCACCCTACAAAATTTGGCCCGATTTTCGCAATTATACCGCGATACAGATCTTAGAATGACAATACATCTCAGGTCACTGTCCAATAACTATCCATCACTCCATATTTTTAATTAATAACTTCAAATTCAAATATGGTGCATTTCTACCTTTTTCTTCTAACTGAGATACAGCTATAATGTTCTTCGCAAAAAAAAAAAAAAAAAAAAAAAAAAAAAAAGCACATTTAGCTAAGTGAACGAATCCAAAATTAAATGAACGTAATTTTTAATAAACATCTTTCATGTTAAATTTGTTTAATTTTATTCCGTAGACCATGGAAATTGGGGAAAACATGGAATAGCAGCGCCATCTGTTGAGTAATGTACACTCAAACCTAATGGGCACCATTGTATGTAACGGTCTAACAGAATACAAAGTTTGACAAAATACTGTGCATTATAATTTCTGAGATAGAGCACCTACAAAATCTGTGTCACAGACAGACATTTTCCAAAAATAGACAAATCGTATTCAGAACATCTTAAAACGTATAAATCAATGGAAAAAATCTACAGGTCGAAAATTTTCACGATAAGTATACTTTCTCCTTACGTATATATACCGGGTATCCCATACATTTGTTAACATTTCAAAAATTCATAAAAACTGAAGTTTATTTGAATACGGTTTGCGACAAAATTATTCTCATGCAAGAGGATTTTTTTGAGTAAAGAAAATTTTTTAGTGAAATTTTTTGTCAATAGAGGGCGTTTCAGCTTTCTAATTACAAAATTTCGTAAAATTGCCTTTATATGCTTGTAAATATTTACAAGCTCATAGCAGTAAATGTTCTACGTGTTCGCCACCACAAGGAATTACACTTTTCAAGCGAAGGAGAACCGGCAAACCCGGATGGATGCAAGAGATGCCTGTTTCTTCGAAACGCCGAACAAGTGAGAGCAGTCCGAGAAGAGTTATTGGACCTTTTCCGTTATTCAGTCCTTTCTGTAACCAAAAGTGTCGTAAAGCTTCGATTGGCGATTTCGGGCTAACGTAAAACAGCTTCATCAGTAGTGCCTTATCCACCAACGTCAACGTCATATTGAAAGACGTATATATGCAGCTGTAACAGGAGAATTTGAAATAAGCTGTTAAACGTGCGTTTTGCATTTTATAGGAATATACTTTGCATATTTCCTGTAATTCGAATGCGTGAAGCGCCCTCTATTGATAAAAACATTCATTATTTTTTTTCTTTTCAAAAAATAAATAAATAAATAAAAAATTGTTCACATGAGAACAATTTTGTCGCAAACCGTATTCAAATAAACCAATTCCTTCACATTTAATGAATTTTTGAAATGTTAACAAATTTATGGGATACCCGGTATATATAATATATATATATATATATATATATATTATATATAATTGTCAATTTGTATTCAGGACATCATAAAACTTCTAAGTCGATCAAAAAAAGGGAAATCGAAAATGTCCATGATTGTAATACTTTTTTCTTTACAAGAAAATAAAAAGCCAGATAAAATACTTCTTGACTGTGTTTAAATTAAGAAAAATAACAGATTCTCACTGTCCTCTTGTTCTTGGCGTGACAGGACATCTGATGTCAGTGTCCAGTGACCATCCATCACTCGCTTCTTACTCGTTGGAAGTAACGCCCTCGTTAGAAAATGTGCGACCTACTTGGAATTCTTTTACTCACATCATTTTACATGCGATTTTTTAGGAGATGCATTATTAAACATTGCCTTTCTACGGAAGGTTCTTAGGAAGATTTATTCCCGTAAAATAAAAGAAGTTCAAGGTTTTTTTTTTATTTATTTATTTATTCCAAATGCGTTTGTTCCAATATTTATATTATGAAAAAAAATTAAAGCGCGTTTCAAACATTTTGGGACACTCTGTACCTATATACATAAGTCAAGTATTGAAAAATGATAGAAATTTATTTGTACCCTAATGTTAATTCAATTTACATCTAGAATAAATTATATAAACAATCCTTGTAAATATATAAAATTTCAACCAGTGAGTTGGATCTATCATTTTTCTAGAAAGCCAAAAATATCTCATATTTTCCATCTTTATCATGGAGGATGTATGCAGCTGATATCAATAAACTATTGTAGATGAAGTTAAAGTTTTTTTTTTCCTTGACGTTTTCAAAAAAACTTCAAACTTTCACAGATTCAAACCATAAAAATTTTTCTACTAATCTCTACTTCTTTCATACGAATATTTGAGAAAAAATAGCTTTTACATTCAAAAGTTTCCTGGAATATCGATAAAATAGTTTTCATATTTCAAAAACGGAAAAAAAGCTCTATATGTTGAAATTATTTTTAACAGTTTCCAACATAGTTGAAAAGTGTTTATGAATTGGGTTTGTCTGGCCGTCTGCCTGGCGCTCTGCCTGCCCGTGCTCTAACTTGTGCAAATATAGTCGGATCGCCATTGAAATTTAGCATAGCATATTCGGTATTGAAAATGAAGTGTAGCATTTATAGTTTTTTTACAGGGCACTCAAAAGAATATCATTACATTATGGTCTATAGTGAAAAATCCTATGCAGCATATATGTTAATGATGTTACACTAATTCAAATACATTGAAATTGATATACATCACTGAGGGGCACTACAAAATGCACACTATACAGTATGGTAGCATTTATCGTTCATTTACAAGGACACACGAAAAAATTAGAATGTAGTACTATGTATGAGCAATAGTTCTTGGAAGTGCATTTTCCTCTGTAGTATACGTGTTAAATTTAACTAATTTTTTGCGTGCTATTTGGTGTATATAACTTCTATAGATCCTATACAGGGCTGCACAAAAGAATTCGAGTACATTTCCGTTAATTGAATCAAATTCCAGGATGGGAATTTTAAACTGCGCTAACTGAGCTAAATTTTAGCGTATTATGTAGTATACTAATCTTTAGTCATATACAAAGCTAGAGTATAGGATTCGGATATTTTTCCGACTATAGATGGGAATTTCTGAAATTGGGTTTTCAAATGTGTTATGCGTTTTCCAAATTATTTACTTAGATATACTCTTTCACTTTATTAAATGGTAAAGTCTTGTGACAGTATTCTGTATGTGTTGGTAAGTTGCTTCATAATCTATGCTTAACGAATGATTTTGCTTTCTTGGTTAAAAATAGAAAAGGCATTGCATTGGTTGAAGTTAAATTATTAAATTTGTCATTATATCGGATAAATTAATTCATTTTTTAAATAATTTTCTTTTTGAAATCACACACACACACATAATTCTCATTATTTAAAAAATAAACCTTATCCGTGTGGAGTAAAGTTAAATAATCATTAATTAAATCTAAAGTAGCTTTAAAGAAAAAAGGAAGAAGAAGAAGATATTTTTTTTAATACTCAAAAATCATTTCTTTATTCTCATCTTTCATCCAATTTAAGAGGCTACTTCAATCACGCGAAAACACCAACTCGCTAATATTAATCCTATGGGACACTGTTAATCCTAATGTTAATCTTATAGGAAACAACAAACAGTTTTTTAACTGTAAAAACTTTTAATTTTCCCAGATTTACTCAGCCTTATTATTAATGCCCTGATCTTACAGCTATTTAACTAATAAAGTATTAAGTTATATTGAAAATCAGTTAAATCAATCTATTTTATAAAATGATTTTTAAATTACCAATTTTTATAGAAGCAAAAGATTAATAATTATGCTCCAGTTGTAGAATAAAGCAAAAACTTTCCATTCCATCTATTAGGTAATAAAGAAAATTCCAATGATTGTTAATAAAATATATTTTGATGACTTGCCAAAAATACACATTCTGAATTGATAGGGGAGAAATGCATCAAATATCCATGGATCGCAGGTGATATTCTATCATATAATGGTATTTAAAGGGCAAACGACATTTTTATATCAGTTAAAAGCTATTTTTTTTTCAAAGTTTTAAAGGGCAGGGAAACATCGATGCTTAATGGATACATAAATATTTTGTAGCATATTATCGTGCTGCTTCTTAAAGTTTTGTGTCATTTTGTAGCTCGCAGGCTATCAAAGCCTGAGAGCTAATGTGCCCGCTGGTTCTGTATGTACGTATGTATGTACATAATGCGATAACTCTTGATAGAAATATCCGATTTGCTTCAAATTTTGTATATAGGTTCATCCTGATAATGCGCTTCCCTGATTAGTTTTGGGGGCTCATTTGTTAAGTATAAAGGGAGGAACGGGGGCTAATCCCCCCTTAATTTAGATAAATGGGTTTTTCATGCAAAATTATCCGATTTGCTTCAAATTTTGTATATAGATTCATTCTGATAAGGCGATTCCCTGATTAGTTTTAGGGGTTCATTGGTTAAGTATAAAGGAGGAACGGGAAGTTAATCCCTCCTTAATTTAGATTACCTTAATAAATGGGCTTTTCATGAAAAATTATCCGATTTGCTTCAAATTTTGTATTTAGGTTCATTCTGATAAGACGCTTCCTTGATTAGATTTGGAGGTTCATTGGTTAAGTATAAAGGGGGGAAACGGGTGGGGCTAATTTCCCCCTTAATTTAGCTAAATGTGTAGTTCATGCAGAATTACCCGATTTGCTTCAAATTTGGTATACAGGTTTATTGTCGATTTCTTTATTTTTCGATGGGCATTATTCTTTGAAATCAGAGTATAATATACAATTAGTGCGAATAGCCTGTGATCTTAATGCCATCAGTTTAACTGGACACTGTTCTTTTTATTTAAAATTGCGCTCGTTAAAAAAATTAAGTAATACAAAATCAGTTAAATAAATACTTTCTCTTTGGCAGATTTCATAATAAAATCTTAGAATAAGGTATTTAATTTTATTGTGTTAAAATGATTTAAAACCTACATTATGTAGCATGAAGTATCGATAATTTGCCATCTGGATTAATTTAAAGGAATATTTATTTATTGATGATAGTTGCAAAAATACCCTGTAAATTGTACAAATTAATTTAAAAAGAAATCCATTTTTATTAAACAGAAATCAAAATATTTTATTGTTTATTTAATTTTGTTAACTACTCTAAATTTGGTACACTATTTTAAAACTAGAGAAAGGAAATAATCAATTGAATGTATTGCTATTTTCAGCCCAAATCTGAATGTGCCCCGAAAAAAGAAATTATTAATCATACAAGCAAAATATAACTTAAATCAGCCGTAAATTATTAAAACTTTCCATAGCAGTCTGTTAATTGTAATATGTCAATTCACCATCGTGCATTATAAATAGTTCAAGTTAATAATCAGTCATTTACTAATAATAGTCAGATTCGAAAACTGGCAGTCATTAATGATTAAATCAATATACAAATACGATTATTTCAAAATTCTCGAAGTTCGATTAAATATAAGCATGAAGTATTGATTATTGTTTTACGAATTTCATTTATCAAA
This sequence comes from Maratus michaelseni, assembly GCA_963931845.1. Classification (NCBI taxonomy): domain Eukaryota; kingdom Metazoa; phylum Arthropoda; class Arachnida; order Araneae; family Salticidae; genus Maratus; species Maratus michaelseni. The sequence goes on along the minus strand of OZ007592.1, from coordinate 187,900,465 downwards.
GTCATGATGAAATTAATGGTGTAAAATAATCAATTGGTATGAAAATATCGAGTTATTTTTTTAGCATGGAGAATGTGATTTTTTCTAATAATAAAATATGCACAGCAGTTTAAAAGATCTAAGGATTCTATAATCTTTAGTTATTTCTGTTTATTTTTAGACGCTATAACTGCAATTTTTACTGACATTTTGATACAAAGTTATTTGAAAAATTACAATAACAATTGACTGACTATATTTATAAAATATATATATAACTGTGTTCAGGTAACCCCTTTTTTAAACCACACCTAACCCGAAGTTTAAACTCGAAACATAGCTGGGTTCTCATTTCAAATTATTCATCGCCGTGAACTGATATATCCGTTCTCTAAACTGTAGTTTTCACTGCTATAGAAGCATTTTTTTTAATTAATATAACTCTACATTTCCTACAGTGCTACAGTCTACAGTCTCTCCTTGCAGTTAAAAAACATTGATTTATGATTAATACTCTCAAGGATTATATTCATACTAGCTGATCCCCGCCCGGCGTTGCCCGGGCCCGTGATAATAAATTTAAAAAAAAAAATCAAGTTTTTATTATTTTATATCTTTAACCCGATTTTGCATGAAATTATATTTTAAGAAGAAAAATTCGCGAAAAAATATTGATATTTAGTGATAAAAGCACTCATTTTCTTGTTTTTTTTTTACGCAGTGTCGTTTCATAGTTTTAAAATAAAAAGTTATTTTTGTCCTAACTCTTTAAAATCTTTATGGGTGATAAATAAAACGGTTTTACAGCCCGTGTACAAATTTCGGGAAAAATTATTGTTATCCAGTTGTAAAAGAGATGTTTTCTTCTCGCTTTTTTGTTTGTTTGTTTTTGCGTCGGCTCCTTTAACATAGCAATAAAAAAATAGTCCTCATCTTCCGAACTCTTTGATATTTCAATCGGTTATAAATACAACCATCTCCAAGCTCTCTTTAAAATTTTGCGAAAAATATGCATATTTAGTAGTGAAAACACGAGTTCTTTAAAAAAAAAAAAAAAAAAAAAAGCTTTAGCTTTCAACTTTAGAGCAAAAATATATTTCCATCCGTTTTCAATCAACCCTTTTCAATCCCCCTAGGCTAAACAGGTTAATCAATCAGTCTTATCGTTTCTGAGGGGAGAATCCTTCAAAAAAAGTTGATGCATGCGTAAAGAGACGATATTCGTGTGAAATTTTGACAAAATGCGCTTTCTGTTTTAAATATATAGATACACAATTCAGTTTTTTATGAAAAGTTTGAAAAATCATCTTTTTTTAGCATTTAAAAAAAATACAGCGAAAACAACATTACAATTCAAGGGTTCGGGGCAAGAGAGTGCCAAGCCCCATTTTTGAACTTCTGAGGTATTTCAATTTGAAAATTTGATCAAATACTCAAATCAAGATACACAACCTAAAGTTTTTTCGCCAATGTCTTAGTAACATTTGAGATATTCTGAGTAACAACGTGGCATTACTTTAATGATTTTACTATTACGTTTTTTTGTAAATTAGCTATCTTCACTGGGGGCATAAACATCTGGTACAAAAACGAAACCTGTCGCATATTATGCCACCAAGTGACATTAGAAACAAATTATATGTTGGGTATTATAATTTACAATATAAAGCAACAGATTACAGTGTTACATTTTTTTCACCAAAAATGTGGCTTGGCACTTTCTTTCCTCGACTCCCTCAATTTTGCCTTGTTGCTAGGCGGTAAGTGGGTTAATATACTGTGACTATCACAATTCTTCCTTTTACATCATTTTAATATACTGATTTACATAATGCAGTTATACACTAAATAATTATGTATATGAAGTATAGGGCATTTCTTTCTGCTTAACATGGAAGTGATCAGTTATAAAATAAAACTAGTATGCCGTGGCCATCGCAACAGTTTCTTCTATAATATATTAATTTCAGTAGCGCCATTACACACCAACAATTACCAACTATAGTAAATTTATTTGAATTTAACTCGAAGTTACAGTGACCATCAGTGAATAAAATAGCACAGTTCAACGGCGCCTGTTATTGGATATTCAAATACAAAATTGGACCGACATATATATTTTTAATCAATAACTTCAAATATAAAATTTGGTGCATTTATACACTGCAAAAAAAGTGTTGATTTTACAGTTTAACACTAGCACCCCCAGTTGCCAGTATTACACTGTAAAATCAACACTTTTTTTTTTTTTTTTGCAATGTACTCAACAGAAACTAAGATACAGCTACAAAGTTCATCACAAAAGGTAGCACAGCAGTGACCCCTGTTGAGTGAAAAAAGCCAAAATTGAATCAACATAATTTTTAATAAACATCTTACATATTAAATTAGAGGAAATTCCATCCCATAGTTACCGAAATATAACTATCACGGAAATCGTGAAAAACACAGCAGAGCTGCGCCACTTGTTAAGCAATATACACCCAAACCTAATAAGCACCAATTTATGTTAAGGTTTATACTTGATATGATGTAATTCCATCCCATAGATGCCAAGATATACGTGAAATATACGTGATACAAGATATACGTGATATATACACGATATATCGTGAAAAATGCGGCATATCAGCGATACCTCTGGATCAATATACACCAAAACTAAATCAGCACCTATATGTGCCGTCTAAAGGAATATGACGTTTGATGAAATTTCATATCACAGATAACAAGATATAACTGCCACGAAAATCGCGAAAAACACAGTATAACAGCACTACTTGTTAGGCGATATACGCTCAGAAATACTTAATCAGCCCCAAATACAAGTCCGTTTGCACTTTAAACGATATAAAAAGATTAGCATTTGTTTCCAGCTAATATTTCATAACGAAATTAAAACTTCATTAAGCACTAAATAAAATAGTATAAACAAAGCACAAGTTTAACAGACATGTAATCGAAATAAGCGCTTAAAGCCGCTGAAATTATTAGAATTAAAAAAACTGCTTACATAACAAAATTTTTAGCGATTTTTTCGGCTATAACTTCTGGCACGAGGCCAATGCAAAATTACAGCTTTTAATAAATTTCAAAATTTTATTTGAATATATAATTGACATATTTAATATAAAAATACTCTTTTTGGTGTTGTTAGGGGGAATCTACAAAAAAAAAATATTACATTTAAAAAATCTATTAGAGTTTTCAATTAAAAAAATAAATGGTTTTCACTTATATTCTTTATCACGGGAAGCCCGAGTTGGATGCCCTAGTGTATATAAAAGAAAGTAAAAAACATATTGAAGAGCATAATCTGTTGGGTATTCAAAGCCTAAGTTAGACCAACATATGAGGTGGTTAGAATGACAGTGAAGTAAGTCAAAAATTTTAAAAATCTAGATAACCATATTTTCACTAAATGTATATTAATTCTTGTTCAGTGTGACAGTCAAATAAGTTACAGTTCACTTAAGGAGTCGCTGGAGGGCAAAACAAGTTGAACCACTTAATACAACGGCAATACAGCAAGTTTTACAAAACCCTTCATTTCTCAAATTACTAAATATTGACTTACTCCACTATCATTCTAACCCCCTCATATATATATATATATTAATTAAAAACCTCAAATTCAAAATTTTTCTGAATTTCTACACTGCAAAAAAAAAAAAAAAAAAAAAGTGTTGATTTTACAGTATAATACTGGCACCCCAGCTACCAGTATTATACTGTAAAATCAACACTTTTTTTTCTTTTTTGCACGGTACCTAATAGAAACCTAGATCAACTGTAATATTCATCGCAAAAAGCGCAGCATAGAAGCGGCGCCTGTTAGGTGATTAAAACCAAAATTTTATAAGTTTCCAAAACAATTAAATCTCTAATTAGATGACATTAAGGAGCATAATCTATATTTTTTGCTTTAATTAATAAAATTATTAGTAATAGTTATAGGATTAATAAAAATTGCAAATAAGTAATTTTATTCGTCATTAGCACAAATAACAAACAGTTATCAAGCAATTATCAGGACAGCTTTTATTGCACTTGTACTTTATAAAATTACTATAATCACATAAATCTAAACTTACACACATGTATCTGTATGCTAACAATAACAAAAATAAAATATGAAAATGAATTACATAGGGTATACACATTATAAATATATTCAATAGAATGACTTTTCATGTATGGAATCGACATTAGCTTTTCAAACTAATGGAAATCATCATTATAACGTATTCAGTGGACTTCGACATTTAGTGCTTCGAATTATATTTACTGGAAAGTTGAAGTACATAACCGCATAAAATATTTAAATGCTCATGCCATTTCCTATCGGTTTCTCCTGATTTGTCGGAGGCATAGTATTACGTTTAAGGATGATTAAGCTAGTCGTTATAGGGATAGTAAAACTAAATTAGAATAATTCATTTACAAAAATTCTATTTTTGAGTTATTTTAGTATGTCTCTTCCATCAAAATTGATTAGGATGGATTTCGCTTTTAAATGTTTTATATGACCACCAAACTTTTTTTTTTTTTTTTTTTTTTTTTTTTTTTTTTTTTTAAACAAAAATTATAATAACATTGGATTTCTATATTAGATATACGAGTCTATATAAGATCATAAAATCAGTTTACTTTTGCGTAAGTACTTTTGTTACATTAGATTTAATTAAACTTCTGCAACAGTTATTTCTTAGTTGACTGGTAAGTAACTATTTCTATAAGGATAGTAATGTCATTAAACTAAAATTCCTTCACAACGAGATGCTTGTCATAAAGAAAAAAAATACAGTAGAAATCAATAAATAGTACAATTAAAAAAATTTCGAACGTAAAATTAATGAGAAAACAAGGAGATGAAAATCCCTACTAAAAATGTACTTCTTTTTCTAAAATAATTACCGGAACAAGCAGTTCAAAGATATCATTGCATAAAATAGTGTTTAATATTTAACACAAATTAACAATTTCTAAAAATTATACTATCTGAATCTTTGAGAAAAATTACATTCTCATAAATATATGTAACTTAAATTAAGGGGAAGTTCTACTTTATTTTTTTTTTATTATTATTATTAGTTGCTATTTTTGCATCTTTCAAGTGTGTAGGTTGTTTCCCTAAAAGAGTGTCTTGCGATATTCTACTTCATTACGATCTTTTTTGCTCGTTGAACGTAAGTGTTCTTGTAAAGCGTCGCAGCCAAGGACACCCAAGGAGCTAATCAGGTGGATCTCCGCTATGAGGAGATTAGGCGAATTTCGCCCCGCGGCCAGGTATACAAACTCGTTAAGCTGGGCATAATGCCCGGCAGGTAGGGGCCTGGTCTGCGGTATAATAATAATAATAATAACCTGTTTTTCTCGAAACTATGTTTTTGAAACTGGGCGACCTTTTTTCTCGAGAACTATTCGATCAATTTACTTCGTTTTTAAACAAAAAGAAATAAAATCAGTTTTGCTGGAGCTTATATCACCGAAAAGAGTAACTTTCATTGATTAATTACTTTTCGAGCTCGTAAAAGGTAAAAAAGTAAAAAGGAAAAAAATGACATTTTTTTTGTTCAACTGATCGCCATTTTGACAACTTTTTAAACTAAATGTTGGTATAAGCTCCAGAGAATTTAATGCCCTTTCATAATTTGGCGATTAAATTTTGTCAGGTGCTTGTGACCAGAAGAAAGCTGTCGCCCTATTGGAAGTTCACGGCACGCCCCTGCAGGTACTTACCATCGCACAAGGCGCATTAATCTTTTTTTTTTTAACACACTGAAATTTAAATATATAAATTGAATGTCAATAAATATAATATAAAACGTACGAAGGGGACAGCTCTTTTCTTTGTAACCGAAAAGAAAATCAGAGTTTTAGGCCAAAGAAGTGGAACCCCTCTTTAAAATAATTAAATTGCGGATTGTAGGATATCAGATATTACGTAAAGCGAGATCAGAATAAAAATGAGACTCGAGCAACTGACGTTGAGGCCCTTGATCTGAAGATTTACTAGTTCATTTTGCTTTAGCTCGTATTATACTAAAAGACTTACTCGTCTGTGCCACCGATGCCTGTAAATGTTGTTTTACCTATCGTTGAGTGTGTATGCAATCAAATGTGGAGATAAGGAAACGCCACGCAGCTGCTAAAATCTTTTAAACATATTGGTCAGCAAAATAATAATAATAATAATAATAATAATAATAATAATAATAATAATAATAAATCAATAAATATATAAATATGTTTACCCTATATATATAAATGCCTAATTAAATGATTTTATGAAACGAATTTATGAAACGCTTAAATTCGCGTGTTGTAGAATGATGACTGTAATATAATTTAGATAGATAGATAGACAGACAGACAGATATATATAGAAAGAGACAGAATATACAGACCGATAGATATAGAGACGGAACATACAGATAGATAGATAAACATACATAGATACAAAGAGATAGATAGATAGACAGGCAGACAAACAAACAGACAGACAACGATACACACAGAAAGACAGAGAGATAGACAGACAAACATATAGATATATAGATAAGCAGACAGATAGAGAGACAGAACATACAGATAGGTAGATAGAGAGACAGAACAGATAGATAGATAGACAGATAGATAAACATACAGAGATAGAAACAGATAGATAGTTAGACAGGCAGGCAGGCAAACAGACAGACTACGATACACACAGAAAGACAGAGAGACAGGCAGACCAACAGATAGATATATAGATAAACAGACAGACAGACAGATAGACAGATGTATAGAACCATTTGTTATTGGGGTATTTTATAATGTGGACCAATGGATGAATTATGAACAAGTTTGAAGCGCGTGAATCAGCTGAAAGTTCAGAGGTTTGCACACTGAGGAAGGGAGCAGAAGACAGAGCCCCTTGGTGAATAAATAAAATGTTATTTTCCTATAAAATAAGTATGTGAACTATATAGATATCACATTCCTAAATCTTTATATGGAGTCCAAATCGCTACCGCACGAACCTCTCCCCTCCCCCTTTTTTTAGAAACAGTCTCTTAATAATAGCAAATGGTGAAGGATTGTTATATTAATTTACAATGCCAGATTAAAAAAAAAAAAAAAATACATACTTGCTCTCTTAGATAACGATAAAAAAATACATATATTATGAAAAGATTTTTGTTGATATTTGTCTCGTGCATTGTTCTTTTAGTGCCCCTCCTCTCCTTTCCTGCCCAGCAGTATCCCTTAACATACCTTCATTCCTTTTGTCGCTATATCTCGACTAATGTTTGATATACATTTATTTATAGGTTATTTACATATTATTACATACATTTTATTATTTAGGCAATTTCCACTTATGTTTTAGTAACGACGCAAAATACCTTAATTTTAAAAGTAAAATTTCCCACCTAAAAAATGGTAAATGATACGATAATTTCATTGGCATATTTTAATTCAATAAATTGAAATCTATAGGAATCAATCATTGTTATAACAGGGTGTTGGGATTAGTGTAGATTAGTGTTATTATCTTAAAAGCATCACATTAATATCGTCTGTTATTCTAAGGTCTTCCAGACTTTTTCTCCCAAAAGTTGCACAACAAATTTCGAAAGCTGATCTTCGTCTTAACTAATCGCCAAGTTTCTGTCATTAACTTAGACAAATTTTATTATAAATAAAAGTAAAAATTGTTATTTTAATTTTAAAAAAAATTATAAGCGTTCAATGTTTATCTTAAAAATTTACGCCCAATTTCATGATTGCAATTCATGTAGTTTCAAAATTGAAATTCACCAATTTGATTTACACTTAATAAAAAGCGCAGATTGGTGAATTTATTAAAGAAATTATAATTTTTGTTCTTTTTCATTTTTAAGATATAGCAACAGGAAAGAAAAAAACCCCATTATTTAAACAATCTATCCAGAATTTCTAAATTGTTTTCTCAGCATATGGTCATAATTTAATTAATATTAAACTATTAAATAATAAAATATTACTTTTTAAAAATATATACTACTCTCTTTATTATTATTTTTTAATATATTTTCTACGTTTTAGTGTTTAAAATATTTCGTTGTTGAACTTTTCAGCCAGTTGGCATACATTGGCGAACGTTAGTTTGGCGCGCAGTTAACTCCATTACTGTTGTAATTCGTAAACAATTGTAATCATAAAGAATATTTAGCTATTTATCACCTGTTGCAGGCTAATGGTAAAATGCCTTAAAATTAATTTATTAATTTGTAGTTCTAAAAATATTAAAATGCTGTTTTGTCACCGGAATCACACCTGTATACAAATTTTTATTTATTTATTTATTAATAATTGTATAGCATATCAAGAAGTGAGTTTTGTTAACTAATTTTGTTAACTAATTTGTTAAATGTAACTAATTTTTTTTTTGCTTATTACTTGATGTATATATACATTAAGTAATAAGCTAAAAAAAAAAAAATAGTTACATTTAAAAACGCACTTCCAGCAGTTATCGCTCATAAACAGTACGGTAACCTAATTCTTTTGGGTGTCCCTGTAAGTAAAGGATAAATGCCATGCAACCCTATTCTACAGCTAGTATCTTGTAGAGCACCCCAATGATATATAACAATTTTTAAATGTTTGAAATAGTCTAACATCAGTAAAAAACATTACAAATGCTTTTTCACTATAGAGCATAATGTAACGAAATTCTTTTGAGTATCCCTGTAAACGAACTATTAATTTTATACACTGCATTTTGAATGCAGAACATGCCACATTAACTTCAATAATATATATCAAATGCATGGTAATCCTAGTGTAGTTACTCGCGTTACAGCGTGGACAGGCAGACGGCCAGGGAGGCAGGCAGACGAGACGGCCAGACAGGCAGATAGACGGCCAGTTAGCATAGGCGTAACTAGTGGGTGGGCCGGGTGGGCACGGCCCACCCCAGACAGCTCCAGTGCCCACCCCAGAATTTTAAACTCATGTGGAAATATTATGATGCAATAATTTAAATTTTGCATATTCCAACCCAAATCTTTGAAAGGTTGCACAGTACACAAACAAATGTAATACGCATATATTATTGAATTGCGCATTCAGAGGCAGTTCTTGTGCATGTGAGTATGGGGTTGTGTTATGTGACGGGGGGGGGGGGGCACTATCTAAAGGACAATTCTTCTATAGCATGGAAGCATTAAGGATCCAGAAAGAACAAAATTAAATATTACATGAAGGAGTTTTTCTTCAAAAGCTGATGGGGAAAACATAGTTTCAAGAAGTGCAAGTTAGCATCCTTTCGACAAAGTCATAAGTCTGTTTAAAGCACTGGGTGGTCATTCCATCTAAAAATAGCAGGATACTTCCTGTCATTTTTTTTTTGTGCAAAATAGAAGAAACAACCGTATTACCTACGGCCATAGAACATCTGACAGCGATTCTTCGTCCGAACAAAGTAACGAAGGGGATAAAATCCAGGAAGTAATTGAAAGATCGGGTGTACGCACGATAGAGGGTTTGTGTGTGACAAAAAATAGTTAATAACTTCGGCCATGAAAAACAGTTAGCACTTATAATGAAAAATATAATGCAAACCTTTATAACAAACATATTTATACAAATAAAAAAAAGTTGTGTGCGTGCGACGCCGACGACTAACAAAATCTACCGTAAGTAAAAGTCTAAATATTTGGGTCATGATGTACCTGAGGCAAGGAGTTTTAATTTTTTAAGACCCGGGACCCCTGGGTCTCCTTTAAGATTTTTGTCCTAAAATGTTAATAACTTGTCCCATTTTTATCCAATCTTCTTCGTTTTGTGAGTCCTTTTTTTTCTCCAATTAGCTTCCCCCCATTCATACATTCCAGTTAAGATCCTGGCCCTCTAGGGCCCCTTTGACGTTTTTGTTTCCTAAATTGTTAATAACTTGCTTCCTTTTAATCCGATCTTCTTCGTTTTGGGGGCCCTTTTTCCATTTAGTTATTCCCTCATATCTACATTCCCATTCGGACCCTTCATCGTAGGGCTCAAAACCATCAGTTGGCACTTTTGAGCCCCCTGCTGTAGCTCTCTTAAAGTCATCACTAGTTTTTTTTAACAACTTTTTAGGACTTCCAGCTACTACATGAACGACAAAAAAATTCTCCGTCCAGGCCCGGCCTCTCGCGCCCCTTTAAGTTTTGTGCCCTAAATTTTAAATAACTTGCAAACTTTTTATCCGATCTACTTCGTTTTAGATACCTTTTCTCTATTTTGTTAATCCCTCCTTTCTACATTCAAATTAGGACCCTAAACGCCTGGACCCGGTTCGGGGCCCTTGAACTTTTTGTGTGTCATGCATTTTCACCCCCTAATTGTGTCATTATCTCAATGTATAGCTTAAAAGTTGAGTCTTGAACTCCTCTCCCCGGGCTACCACCCTGATATTTTTATTTGGGCTCTATGGACCTTTTTAAGTATTTCTTTAATATTTTATTCTAATGATTAATTTATACATGCTTAATTTCGACTATTTGAAGATCTAAAGTGCTACGTACTAGGACTTTTTAAGATGTTTTCGTCTTAGGTTCCTGCTCAAAACTATCAGTTGGCCCTTTTTGAGCCCCCTACTACAAACCCCATCCCTTAAAAATCGTCCGATTTGCTAGTTTTTTTTTCTAACAAATTCTTAGGGCTTCCAGCTATTGTTTGAACGACAAAAAAATTTCTCGGATCTCAGCTACCACCAATTTTGAATATTAATCTCCTTCTTTCGTCCCTTGATGCAGCTTCTTTAAAAATGATCCGATTCTTTTTCAATTTTCTTCATAGTTCTAGGGTACTCCAGCTACTTTATAAACTTCTAAACATTTCATTAGATCTGAGCTACCACCTTTTAAAAATATTAATCTTCTTTTTCGGCATAAACTTACGTTCTCACTTCAGCAATAAATTAAAAATTGCGTTACTATTAAAAATAAGTGGTTAAGTTTAAAGAGAGGGGTGATTTCATCCATAAATTAAATTTCACGTTAATGTTAAAATTAATTTGTTAAATTTACAGGGGGCATCTTCCACCATCTGGGAGCGCATTCTTTTCTTGGGTTCTATAGGCCCGATTTCAACAGGGTTTAGGTCATTCGACTTGATATCGAAAACTTTTCCCTTTTTAAAACTTTTCCCTTTATCGAAAACTTTTCCGTTTTTTCCCTTTTTAGCACTTTCCAACCTAGTTGAAAAGTGCTTATGACTTCGGTTTGTCTGGCCGTCTGCCGTCTGTCCGTGCTCTAACTCCCGTAAATATGCTCGGATTGCTCTGCAATTTTTATATGTTATTGTCGTTATCTATAGCATGTTCCCTATTTCAACGGAAGTGTGTAGCACTTATACTTTTTTTACAGGGACACTCAAAAGAATTCCGTTACATTGCGGTCTATGGGGAAAAATCATTTGCGGTTTATTTAAATAATGTTTCACTATTTTAAACGCATTGTAATTTATATATATTACTAAGGTGCATTAGAAGAAGCTTAATATGGAACAGGGTGTGCATAGCACTTATAGTTACTTTACAGGGACAGTAAAAATAATTCCGTTACATTACGTCTATGGAGAAAAATCGTCTGCGGTTTATTTAAATAATGTTTCACTATTTTAAACGCATTGAAATTTATATAGATCACTAAGGTGCATTACAAGAGGCTTACTACGGAATATTGTGTGTATAGCAGTCATCGTTCATTTACAGGGACACGCAAAAGAATTCTCTACTGTCTGTTAACAATAATTCCTGGAAGTGCGTTTTAAGTTATTGAACGCGATTTTAATTTTAACTGGCTTTTTGTCTATTACGTGGTGTGTATAAATTCTGTAGATCCTATACAGGGCAGCACAAAAGTTCGCGAACACATTTCTGTTTATTGACAAACTCCAGACGGAGAATTTTAAACTGTGCTACGCGTTTCCTAAGTGAACTAAAATTATCATCCTATGTAGTATATATACAAATCTATAGATCCGATACAGGGCTGAATAAAAGTATTCGGATATTTTTCCGAATATTGTATATGTTGGAAATTCCTGAAATTATGTTTTTAAATATGTTATGCGTTTTCTAAATTGTTTACTTAGATGTTAGCTTTTAGCTTATTAAACGGTATGATTTGTAAAATTATTTTGGAAGCGTTGGAAAGTGCTATATAATCTATGCTTGACGCATGATTTTTCGTTCTTGTTATTTATTATCTAAGGCTCGAGCAACGCCGGTCGGGTTAGCTAGTATTACAATAAAATTGCAATCATTGAATAATCAGTTCAATAACAATCACAGACAGTTTTTATATTTATATTTCTTAATATATATTTTTTTTAAATCTTCTATTTATAAAGATTTAGGATAGGGGACTTGGCTCTCTCCTATCCCACCCCCATCCCCTCTTCATATACCCATGAGATTTCAAATGCTGTTCGCACATAGTGTTTTTGCTACATTTATGCTTCTTAATCAAATTTCTACTTTTTCAGAACTTTTTCCGATAAATTTCTAAAAATATTTAAAGGAACAATATTTTGTTATGCAACATAGAGAGTGCAATGAAGCAATTAAACTTGAATCAAGATAAAAGAATATTTTATTTGTCCTAGAATTTGAGCACATGGAAACAAAACTATCTTATAAATATAAAACTGAACGAAAGATGTACTACATATTATTTAACCATAATACTCTCAAGAACTGCATGTGAAGTACGAAGGTATGAAAGGAAGAGAACAAATTAGAAAGATGTGTGTCCAGTGCTTCTTTCAGACGACTAAGCTCTGAGGGAGGGGCGGGGGTACAAAAATTTAAAGAATGTACTTCATTATAGCATTGAAGTTATACCTCGAAAATCTCCATGGTTTCGGCAATATACTTGCTGCGGAGTAGTAGCAGGAATGTAACTAGATTGGGGAGAGGTTTGGCTGCCCTCCACACGCACACAGCAACTTCTTGAATCCTTTCAGATTTCACAATATTTAAAATAATAATAGCATCTATATTACATTTAAAATTTCTAAAACTTTGCAATAGAAAATTTTATGACATGGGGACTTGATCTCTTTTTATGTTTTGTATCATTAAAGTGGTAGGAAAAATAATCGGATGTTAATTAGCCCCAACAAATAATTTTAAAGTCCCTTGTAACTTTGCTGGCTGGTTAGGGCTCTGGGTGGCACTGTCCTCCTCAAGTCCCAAGACTAGCCTGGCACGAGTCTGAAATAAAAAAGCAACCCCGTCCCGGCCCCGGATTTAATGAAAGAAAATTGGTCCGAGATCAGCCTGGCCGGGCTTCTGTTGCTTGCCAGCCCTGTGCCCATGCAGATTTCTACAACACTAAATTTGCATTCATATTTTACGGCAGGCGTAACTAGAGTGGTCACCTGCAAGTAGCTCCAGTAATTTCAAGACTCGTGTGTAAAAATTTTGATATTTTTTTTTAATTTTCCAGATATTAAAAAAGGCTACACCCACAAATATAATAAATATAACTGTTGTGAAAACTAATGTAATCAGAGCCGGTGCGAACGCGTATTTGAATGTTCATGTGTGAGCCGAGAGTTGAGATCTAAAGAAGCGCAGAGAGTAGTATTGTTTCAAAGAGGCTGCTTGATAAAGATAGAAATACATCAAAAGTTCAAAAAAAATATTATTTTTCATAAATTACATTATGTGATGTATCGACTTGTATCTATCGTAAATTCGGCTTATTCGTACTTTTTTCTTTTTAATTCTTTGTCCACATATGTTCTTCTCCTTTTATAATGAGAGAGGTTCTGACAAAGAATAATCACACAACTTGTGATTTCCTTCCAAAAAGTGCAGTTGATGCATGCGGAGAATCCAACAATTGCTAAAAGCGGAATCCTATTCATACAACTCATCAACCAAATTCACAACTTTAAAAGTAAAAAAAAAAATCAAATTACTGGCTATCGCTTGCTGAATGTCTGAAACGGAAATAGACCGTACACATGCTAATTAGTGGGAAGACAGATCACTGAAAAAAGGTATAGAGATTTTACACTCAGCAGGTGGAGTACTGATAAGAATATACAAAACACGACTTGATCGTGAAAGGCAAAGAATGAGAAAGAATCTAAATCCCAATCTTAATTTCTAAATATTTTTCAAGCTAAGTTGGAAAAACGTACTGTAAGTATGAAGAAACGTACTGTCAACAATTTACATGAATGGGTGCAATTATGACACTGCAAGTAAGTGGAATGTAATTTAATATGCATTGTTATACGCATTTAATTTGCATGTTTCCCAATATAATTTTAACTTTATTTAAACTTCCATTAACAACACACGTGTAAAATAGAGATGAGTTCGGACCCTTTTTTTTTTTCCGGACACCGAGCCCGACGATTTGAAATCCAAACCCGAATAATTTTGAGCCATCAGAGCCCCAGCCTGATACCAAAATGACGCATTATGAAATTATTAACATTTTAATATTGTTTCAAGACGAATTTGCTCATTTAAAAATATCTTCTTAGATAGAAATAAGTAGTATTAATTTTAAATACTCCCCAATGACAACATTTAGTGACTTTAATTACTCTAAAAATCTGTTTATAATTGTAAATAATAAATCTGCAAATTTATTATTTATATCCAACCACGGGAAGAAAAAAAATTAAAAGTCATATTTCATTTCTTTTCTTTTTTCCCCCAATATCATTGTACGACTGTAGCAGAAAGACATGAGTTTTCTGTTTTACAGTAATTTAATAAAAGTACTTTAAACAGAAAATGAGGATAGACAAGGGACATCCAACGACTTTTTCTTGTGTTACTAACCGGGTATGTGTTTAATATCATAATAAAATAGAATATTTCTCTTTATATTTCACCAATAACAATTTCATTCTCTTTCAAGCTGATTTTTAAAAGACTGTAAAAGACTTTAAGATACTTAGAATCCTTTTTTGTTTCTCAAATAGCAAGGTACTTTTTTTTACACTTTTTTTATTTTTTTTTTTGTAACTTGTTTCTTGTATATGAAGGTGGAATTTGGAATCGATTCACTTCTTGATGTTTAAGAATTAGAAAATTTATGTTCTCATGCGTGTTTCCGATGGTAATATAGCATTTTAATATTTTTAAAACTTAATTATAAATTATTAAATTAATTTTAAAGCATTTTCCCATTAACTGTCCACAGGTGAAATATTGCCAAATATTATATACGGTTACAATTAAATAAGAGTTAGAATAACAATGGATTTAATTATGCTCCAAACCAAGCTCGCAAAAAGAGCCCAACTAGCTGTGAAATTGAAACATCTAAAAAAAAAGAAAGAAAGAAAGAAAGAAAAACCTTTCTTTGAGAAAAGTAGTTATAAAATTTATTTTCAATTTAATTTAAATTCAGGCGACGCTTTTTTTTAGGTAGATCTTATAAGAAATACTTCTAATACATTCTCCCTTATGTTCTGAAACATTTTTGCAGATCTACGCCGATAATGACTCCTAGAACCCAAAATAACCCCCCGGTTCAAAACTTTATCTATCTACATATACAGTAGCGCTCAAAAGTATTTTGACATTATATTCTCTCTTATTTTGTTTAACATAAAAATATAAATAAAATATATTCCATACCATTGATTATATGATTATTATTAAAATTCTGTGAAGCATTGAATATAGTTAAATACATTAATTGATTGATTTTTTAAATTTTATTAATGTTTTTAATTAAGTCAATTATTATCTTTGTCAAAATACTTTTGAGTGCTGCTGTATATTAATATCACTCTTTTATGGACTCGATAACTTCTGTAATTCTGCACAAATCTCTTCAAAACTCATACATAAAATCCAGGGCGATAAAATCTCGGTCAAGTTCGTTAATGGGCAAAATCGGACCAGGGGGGATGGGGGAACACTTTTTGTGAAAACAGAAAAAAAAACATAATTTCTTAATTATGATACGTATAGCATTTCGCATCCGTTTAAAGTTATTATTTCTAGGAAAAGGGCCAAAAATATACTCATGACAGATTTTTGATATCCTTAAAAATGGTCTCAAGCGGTTTAAAAAAACAGGGTTTTAAGAAGAATGAAAAACATAACTTCTTCAATTCACAAGATATCAAATCCGTTTAAATTTAATTTAATTCTTCATAATATTATCTACAATTTTTGTACTGACAAGTTTTTGAAAGAACCAACTCTTACAACAAAATAAATAAATAAAAACAAAAACATGTAAAGCGAAACCTCCATCCTTCCAATAAAAATCAGCGCATTCTCCAGCGCAACGTATAGCCTGAAATTAGTACTTAACTTCGATATCTACCTCAGCCTGTGTGCTGGGCCCGGGGGGATTTTTTTCATTGATTATATTATTTCTTTTCTGATTTTAACTACTTTTAATTTAGTCGGAGATTCTATATTATATTTGACTATTGAAATGCTAAATTAAATTAATGTTACTGTTAAATTATTATTTGTATTTTTTTTAATTGCTTTAATGGTCAAGTTTTGCAGTGTCAAAATTTTAAAGGATCTTAAGTCTAAACCTAGACTGTAGCCAGGGGTCGGAAAAACTACTTTTTGTTTGTAGCGAACTACAACTACAACTACTTTATGAAAATTGTAGTTAACTACAACTACAACTACTTGTTTTAAAAAGTAGCGACTACAAACTACTTTTCAAAAGTAGTCACTACTTCGCTATTTTTCACTACTTTAGTTATCATCGCTAATTAAATACACCGCAAACGATTTTTCCCCATACATCATAATGTAACAGAATTCATTTGAATGTCCCTGTAAGCGAGATATAAATGCTACACATTTCATTTTCAATACTGAACATTATATGGTAAACTTCAATAACATATAAAACTTTCATGCCAATCCGAGTATATTTACGAGAGTTAGAGCACGGACAGACAGACAAAGCGAATTCATAGACACTTTTTAATTATGCTTGCAAGTGTTAAAAAACTGGAAATTTGAAAACAAATATTGTATTAATCTTACAAATTTATGAGAGTGATATAGCACAGTAGCGCTTAAGGTGGTTTTCAAATTCTTTGCTCAACAATGCGAAACTTTCTAATGCATTATCTGACTCATTTTTAAACACAAAGGCATAAAATTGGCAGGTCTGAACTATTGAAGCGATTTCGAATCGAAATGTTTTTTTCATTTTTTGATAAATAAATTACTTATCGGGTTATAAGCGATTCGTGTCACGTTTTTTCCCTTTCCCCTGCTGCGGCGTCGGAAATTCGGTTGAAAACGCCAACTTTGACAGTATTTTTTGCAAAATCTTCTGTCTTTAACAAAAAATAAAATAAAATAAAATAAAATAAAGAATAGTGGAAAATGTCTTTCTGTTACAAAGTTTCTGAGTAAGAACACCTGCATTTTCATGCGTTTCCGAACAAAAATGAATTAAAGAATATGTCATAAAGTAGCCAGTTTGGATTTGAGAACAACCTTAAGATCGGATAGTCCTTGGTAAATTTGAATATACATTATTTTTTAAAAATAGAGCTAAATAGTCCTATTTCTTTACAATTTAAGTGTAATTCCTGAAAGCAATTTAAAAATTGAACAAGATCATATAGACTTGCATAAGTTAAATCCTAACTTTTCTTTTCCTTTCTATCTCTTTTTGTTTGTTTCCCTTTAAAAACCCAAATTTCAACATTCTGGCCTTTAGATTCATTCTGGAGACAAAGATAGAGATATTTCATTAAAACACCAAGCTAACCAATATCAAATCAAATATAAAACATTATAAATCAATTATTTTAGTGATAAAAAAACCTGTGCAGCTAAAATAAAAATAAATAGCATAAAAATAAAATTAAGCATTCTTAGGCATTTTTTAAAATAATACATTTTTATTTACAACCACCTTTGTTTTATCTATTGGAATCTTCATGATGTCACACTTTTTTTCAATATTTTTGACCCACCTCCCCCCCTTTGTCACAAAGTGTCACACTTCACCATACCCCCTCCCCCCTCTTGTCATATGTCACACTATATTTCATAAACTTATACTTGCAGTTCAGAAACAAAGCACTGCGTTATACATCATATTTCAAATTTTATTTTTAAACTTATACTATGTGTTTTAATGACATTTGTGACCATAACAATAAAAAAGATTCGTGCACTTATTTTGTATGAAATAAGATTAAGGGGCTTACAACAAAAAAATATAATTCATATACAATAGTAATAAAATATTAATATGAAGGAGCAATTGATTTTTTTTTAAAGAAAGGAAAATAAGTAAAAACAGATCACATGAAAGTTGTTTTAGCCCCGATTAAAAAATACCCTCAAATTCTGGTAATTTCAAAATAACTTCAAAATTTAGTCTGCTGATTTTAAATGATTTTATTTAAATCAAAATGTGTGATGTCACACTTCTTCTTACCCCCTCCCACCCCCTTGTCACAAACTGTCACAATTTCATGAACCCCCTCCCCCCCCCCCCCCCCTCCAAGCGTGACATCATTTATGGACGGCCCCAAAAGGAAATATGCAGTAAATTAATTTGTATGCATACATTGGACAAATATTTCACAACGATCAAAAGGCGTATTAATAAAATATTTTTTTGCAATAATAAACAGTTCGATAAGAATATTTCCTGAATCAGGGATCTTAATTCGAAAATACTCTTTTTAATGATTTTTGAATTTTAGTGAATAACGATTTAGATATTCGGTGCGAGATGCGATCCTGTAATTATTATTAATAAAGAAAATGCTAACTCACCTCTATGATCAACTTCAAGCTGTAAGCAGCTGATTTTGATACTGATAACTTCTTATTAATTAGACAAAGTTTACATGTTACAAAATAATTACCACTTTCTTGTTGTTCTATAACGTCAAAATATTCATTATATGCCGACCAGGGCAGTTCCATACTATTTTTGTATGTCATTCTATTACATTAATCTCAAAAGAAGCATCCCCACATTAAAACACAAGATCTAATTATGAGTAAGAAGATAAAGGGTTCCCAGAAAGAAAATTAATTTTTTTGATGAGTGAATACTTTGTGGTTTTATCTGCAAATCCAGCAAATAATAGATCACACGGGCATGCTGCCACTTTACGTTTCAGCTGCTAGTTTGTTTGAAGGCAGAAATCATTCCTTCCTAGTGCACTTTTAATAATAAAATGATGGTGTACTTGTTCGTTTTCTGTGCTTTTTCGAATATGTGTATATATTTATTTAATTAGAGTTCTAACTATTTTAAACTTTTTAAACTGGCAGGAAGCGAGCAGAAATTTTGTTCGAAAGGGAATATTTTAGATGATCGATTATTTATTTAAAGTTACCAGACAGCAAAGAATACGGAACTTAAACAAAAAGAAGAATTGTAAATTTTGTATAGGGAGAGGTGGGGGAGATTTTAGGGGAAGGGGGGTAATTTATAATACTGATTATTTATCGTCACTACAGAGCACTGTTTAGGGCAGAAGATTTTTTTTTATATAAAAATAAAAATAACTTAAAGATTTTAGATTTATTTGTATGCTGGGGTTGGGGGGGGGGGAGGGAGAAGAGTAAATTATGGGAGGTTAGGGGACAATTTAGATGGTTACTTATATATTATTATTAAGTAGAAACGAATGTGGCCATTTTTTTAAAAATTAATAAAGAGTTTTAAATGTTCGAGACAGTATGCTGGAGGAGGGGAAAAAAGGGAAGCGTAAATTTTGGAAACAAGGAAATAATTTTTATTTATTGTCATTAGAAAGCAACAAATGGAATGAAAGATTTTATTTTTGTATAAAAATAAAGATTTTAAAATATTTTAAACTCTTTTGTATGCTACTAGGGGTAAGCGTGAATTTGAGAGGTTAGGGATAATTTAGATGATTTATGTTTAGATAAATCCTTTCTTTTTCTTTTTTTTAAATATAGATTTTACATTTTTTTGCTTGCTGGGGGTGGGATTCAAAAGGGAGAAGAAATTAGTCAGATAAAGACTTAACATAGCCAGACGACTTTATTTTGGTAAGAACAATCGTAGTCGTATAAAAATACATTATATTGAGAAGATTTCTATGGATTTAAATAACAATACACGAAGTTTCTGACACCCAAACTGTGAAAATGACAGTTAATTTGTGACCGTGCCCGTCGTCTATGGAGAAATATATGACACTGCAACTGAGATTTGCCGCTGACGTTCACAAATTGTTGCAGATAACATATTTCGTACAAAAGAAACGAGTTATGATCACGTGATTTGAAGATTGGCACTTTTTCCTCCCTCCTAAAGTAGCGTCAAAAGTAGCGTCGATTCACGCTACAAACTACTGATAATTTGTATCGCGCTACTCGCTACACTACACTTTTTTTAATGTAGCGCGCTACACTACAAACTACTGAAAAAAGTTGCGGCTACTGTAGTTTCGCTACTTGTAGCGCGCTACTTCCGAGCCCTGACAATAGCACAAGTCTATTTTTGGCATGAGTCCAAGAAGTTCATTTAAGTGATTCGATATTATTGAAATAAAATATATTTGGCAAAATTTGAAAGGGGCAAAGTATGTTGATAAAAGATTCAAATAATTTACTGTCAGAGGAATTTACTGACAAATTGATTTGAAAATAATATTCTTCACCCACTAAAAATAGACAAAAATTTATTCAAAATTTCTGGTGCAATTGTAGCCAGTCGCGAAGATTAAAATTAAGTTGTATAAGTAGTATACCACCATCCTTCAAAGGGTTAATACAAGTTCCGTTTTCATAGATTTTACGGTATTTTTTATACAGACAGTGCATTGCTTCAACGATTTTGTTAACAGAGAAGTAGAATTTTGTGTCTTCCAACGTTTTCTTTTAAAGAATCCGTTTTTTCTTCATAAGTTAAATTTTGAAAACCGGGATAATTTAGGCGCAGCGGTTTTCCATCTTTCTACTATCACTGGCTAATTTGAACTTTATAACCATCTTCATCTTCATGGGAGCACCTTCTTCCTATCTCTCACGTACACACACATATTTATTTAACTGTGAGTTTATTACATAAAACTTCACAATTACACATAAAGATATTGAATGGATAGAGATATATGTTTATGAAAATTAACTGCAAACCGTAACAAAGATTCTTCTCAACCATTGAGGATAGAAATGTGGAAGATAATGGCAAAATTTTCAGTGTGAATGAATCTTTGAATATTTTGTCGACAGATATTTTATAAGGAAACTTCTACAGACTGAGAACGTTCGAAATACCGCCCACGTTTAAAAACCCATATGTACATTCACGAGTGCAAAATAGCATATATATATAAATTGATAGAGGTTTCATGATCGTAAGAAAATGAATCGATGGGCTCAAATGTGCCCGCAATCGCTAGGTTGACTACCGCCTATTTAAGGATTATGTTAAGGCTGTTCTCAAATACAAAAGAGCTATTTTCATACATAATTTTTTTAATTCATTTTTGTTCAGAAAGCATGAAATGAGCAGGTCTGGTTATTCAGAAACTTTGTAATCGAAACACGTTTTCCATTTTTTGGTAAAAACAGAAGATCTTTCAGAAAAAACTGGTCAAAGTCGACGTTTTGGACCGAAATCTCGCCGCGGCAGCCCGAAGAGCACGAAAGATGCGTGATCACGTGACCAGAATCGCTTATAACACAATAAGTAAGCTACTTATCAAAAAATGGAAAACGTATTTCGATTCCAAATCGGTTAAATAGTCAGGTTTACCAATTTTATGTTTTTACGTTTAAAAATGAGTTAGAAATTGCGTCAGAAAATTTTACGTTGTTCCGCAAATCATTTAAAAACCACCTTAAAAACCTGGGCGTTAAATCTAGAAGTTGGGAAACTGACACATAGTCTAAAACTAGCACTGTCCCAGTACGTCTGGTCATCTTAAAAATTGCAGTATCACAGGCAATAATATTCTTTCCCATTAACCTCAATAATAAATTGTTGCTAATTTTTACTCAAATTCTTCATTAAATTAACGTGTTTGGTATCATTACAAGTTTGTTAGATATTTCCCAACATGCATATACACACAAACACACACACAAAGAACTTTTCAGGTTGGGGGCCTGTGCCCACCCCACAAAATTGTTCTAGTTACGCCCATGCCAGTTAGCCAGACAGAGAGATGACGGCCAGACAAACCGAATTCGTAAACACTTTTCAACTTTGTTGGAAAGTGTTAAAAACAAAACAACGCAGCTTTATTATCAAAAGTAAAAGGCAGCATAAGACTTTGGCTGAATTAATTTAAATCTATTTTAATGTATTCTTTAGCTATATGTGGAACACGTACACTTCTCGCGCCGCGCCGTTGAGAGCTGGAGATTTTCATTATTTTCTTTCTTGCAATGCATGGTCTAATAATTTCGACCGTTTGCATGTTATTCAGCTTTAAAAACCGTTAGTTTCTTTTTAAACACGCCGTGTGATGTGCATAAATGGTTATAGAAAGTTTATCATGATCTTTGCATAAGGTATGTATAACTTTTCCGCTCGTATCCTAATAGCCAACGCACATAAAATTAGTTTTCTTATCATTTGTTAAAAAAAAAAAAAAAAAAAAAAAAAAACTAATAATCTATCTCAAAAGCATTTTTTTTTTATATTGATAAAAAAAAAAAAAGATAAGTAAATTTATCGACTTAACGTCATTATATTTAATGGTAAAATCAATAAAACACTTCCTTTTTTCTTTATAAATAAAAATGGTTTTTTAAAATTTATTTTAAACAATATGTTCAGTTTTTTTTCTTTTTTTTTTTTTTTTTTTCGTAGCAGTAACGTATTATAAACAAAATATTTTTTTTTTTTTTTTTTTTTTTTTTTACATGATCATAAATTAGGGGAAATATTAAACTATAAATACATATTTTTAAAATTAATATTTACTGTTTATATTACATAAGGCTAAAACAAAAGTGTTCGAGTTCTTTATTTTGTATTTTTTAAGGTTTTAGTTTGCATAGTTATTTTTTTACTACATGAATTAACGCATTTATTCTTAATGTTCCATTGTTAGAACATTAGTGATGTGGAAAATATTTTTATCTTCCAACTTAAGGCTGTTCTAAAATCCAAACTGGGCTGCTTTTTTCTGATACATTCACGAAGTCATTTTCATTCTTAAACGTACGAAATTTGTGAGTGTTGATATTCAGAAAATAACAGGATGATGTTTTCCATTTTTGCGATAAAATGAAAGATTCTTTCCCAAAATGTTGCCAAATATGGCATTTTAAGACGATTTTTCGGACGCGACAGCCGGAAAAAAAAAATCATCATGATACAGCAATCAATTATAGCTACACTGCAATGAAAAAAAAATGCTGATTTTACGGTATAATACTGGCACCACAGCTGCCAGTATCATACCGTAAAATTAACAGTAATAAACAGTAAAATAAGCAATAATACACTACCGCGCATGCGCTCAGTGTAAAGATATATGTATATTTATAGAAAGCCAAAAAACGCTTTTCGATCCTGAATCACTTATTCAAAAAATAGTCGCTTGTGGCAACACTGCAAAAAAAAAGAAAAAACGGAAAATACTGTGATTACTTATCTCTATTAAAGCCATTTTCTCATTAAAATTTAAAAGATTTTTTTTTAAATTTGAATAGGTAGTGCTTAACATAGTTCTGAAAAGCATAAAACTGATATGCTATCGCGGTGAAAATGACTTAAATTTTAACAGAAATCATGTATTTTAATTCCTAACTATTTTTCCAGAATTGCATCAAATTGATGTCATTTTCAGAGAGCTTTGAATTGAGAGGCCATATTTTCAAAATATGAAATGCTTTCGTGTATGAAAATTATGTCACTGAAAACGTACATTTTCATTGAAAACGTACATTACAACGTTTTTATAAAATTCCATCAAAATCACATGATTTACAAAATGCGATTTCTATTTAACGGCTACATTGTAAATATGATTCTTCTACTTATTAAATTATTTGTGCTACTAAAATAAAGATGTTTATGTGTGTGTATATGTATGTGTCAGTCTTTCTGCAATGGATAGGTAAATAGTTGTGGTGGGAAAATTTAGATGAGGTTAGTCCAAGACAGGTCCTCAGATTTTTCCATTTTTGATAATTAGCCGTAATATTAACTAGAAGCAAAAACGAAAGTTAAACAGAAAATCACTCTTTTTCGAGTACAGTTAAGACAGTTCCGAAAATCTCCCAGCAGAGAAGAAAGGAGAAGTTGAAAAAAAAAATTTCGCCCCGTCTTTGCAAACGCTCGTTGACCGAACCGTTTGAAATACGGTCAAACTAAAAACATATTTATAAATTAATTTCGTACTTTTTAATTTCCAACATTGTGAACAGCATTAAAAATACGAATTTTAACCGTTTCCAAATATATATTTTTAAGTTCAATTTCGCGTGTCCTCCCCCCCTTTTTTTTCAGAAGCTTGCATAGAAAGAAAAGAATAATTGCATTTTAAAGAAACACGGCACTGTATTACAGTGGACTCTCTCTATTCTGAACACTCATGGGACCGACTAAAAATGTTCAGATTATGGGGATGCTCATTATAGAGGGAGATTGGGAAATGCTACTATGTATACTACTACTTCTACTACTATGTATTGAGTTTATAGATTGTATAGAATTAGCCATGCCAGTTACCGAGATGGAGGCGCTGAATATAGAAAATATTTAAATATTTAATTAAAAATGTTATATTTAAAAAGTTTTACAAAACATACAATGCATTACTTGACAACATAATCGGTACATTACTTAAAGCAGTGAGTAATTTTAGTCTGTTTTTGCATTGTGCATGTGCATGCTCGTGCAGTGTACATGTTACCTAGTTGTTTAAGAAGTAGAATGGGTTCCGGGTGATGTTCAACAAATCTTGAATCCCTTGCCATATTGCTTGAAGGTAATCGTACTTCTTGTTTCATCGGTCTCTTCTTGTTCTGCTTCTTTTTCACTATACTCTTCCTCTTCGACGATGTTGTTGTCGCAAACCGGAAGACTTCCGTCGTCTTCGAGATAAGCTCCAAGTTCAATTTCAGTACGAAGTACCTGAAGAATTGACCCCAAATCACTCACAGCTGTTGCTTCTAGTTTCTCTATTCTTGATTGCTCATTCTCACATGGGAACCCCACTTTGTGGAAGCATTTTTGGATGGTGTAGGGCGTTACTTCATTCCAAGCCGTTGATATACAATGTACAGCATCCATGGCGTTGACCTTCTTCGTTAGTTCGGTTGCCAAATTCAACTCCCCCATCACCAGGAACATTTTTTTTTTCAGAAAGTGGATTCGTTAGTGATCTTTAAAGGTTTTGATTACTCCTTGATCCAGTGGTTGGATTATAGAAGTACAGTTCGGTGGCAGGAACTTTAGGCTCATGTTGCTCATCTGCATAGTTGTATGTGATCTGACACTATCCATAAAATAAAAAAAATAGAATAAAATAAAAATCTTCCTTCTCTCTTCATCATCTTGTTAATGCACTCCAACCATTGTGAGAAAATTGTGAATGTCATCCAGACTTTTCGATTTGATTTATAGCTCACAGGAAAAGATGCGATCTTCACTTTTCTGAAGCATCCTGGTTTTTCAATTTTTCTAATCATATTGGTTTGAGCTTCTCACCCGTAAAACTGACACATAGCATGATGGTTAGTTTTTCTTTCGACATTTTCCTGCCCAAGCATTTCTAGCTTCTTTCTGCTAGGGTTT
This sequence comes from Maratus michaelseni, assembly GCA_963931845.1. Taxonomy (NCBI): domain Eukaryota; kingdom Metazoa; phylum Arthropoda; class Arachnida; order Araneae; family Salticidae; genus Maratus; species Maratus michaelseni. Next base: position 187,874,741 of record OZ007592.1, on the reverse strand, counting down.
TATTTGCAAGAGCTCTAAAAAAAACAGGCTGGTGTCGGCATTGAAAATGTAAGTGGCGTCGAAATCCTCCGTTATGTCCGAAAGTTTTCTTTTCCATTTCTTCACAGTATCGATATTTAAGACTGCAGCTTCACCATTGATTATTTTGAATTCGATGATATGCCGACTTTTGAAACAAGTCAATCATCCTTCCAATGCCTTGTATTCCGTGATTTTTCCCCTTTTTTGCAAAATCCAGAGCAATCTGTTTTAGCAGGTGTCCAGTGACAGGAAGAGTCCTCGTTCTCATTTGGCAAAGAAACTTCCAGACGTGATTGTTTATGTTCTCGTTTCCGTTTTCTTTTCTAAAATTTTACACTTTGAGGAAAGTGGCTATAATTTCTTTCTTTTTCTTGCTGATGGCGTTGACTTGGCCTGCTGAAATTCCAAACTCAGATGCAATTTTCCTTTAACTTACTTTTGATTTTAATTTTTGAACATCTTACTTTTCCTGAAGCTTCAGTTTTTTCCGTTTTTTCGTTTTCCTACTTACTTCTGACATATTTGCATAAGTGCTGTGCTTCTTTCCCTGCAAAGGTATCGAAACGGAGAAAAAAAATTTACCTTTGCCAAGAAAAAAGAAAGAAAGAAACAGAAGCGATAATGCGGTTCAACCATGTGTGCGGAAAAGAAACCATATTCCCTTTTTGACCACTCCATCTAACACTTGTTTTCTCTTATCTGTCATTAAAAGAGGGGGGGGGGGCATTTCTGTTGCATAATCTTTCTATTTTTTATCTCACCTCAGGAGAGGGGAATCACGTGACGTGGTTTTTACATTATTTTTTCTTGTATCTCTTTGCATAAAATTGATTGCTTTATTCATTTCATTTAATTTGATTATCATGATTTACTTTTTGCGAAATGGTGACAGTTTTATATCTGGACTTTTTTGTTTATTAAAAATATAAGGGTGTTCCAGTTGGTTGAGATGTAGAACACGTACGGTAAACACGTACGTGTTTGAAAAATATTCCTTTTTTTTAATATTTCCTTTTTTTTAATAATAAATGTTTTGTTTGTTTTGTTAACTGAAGATTTTATCTGGATTATTCAAAAAAAATTGCAACATCGGGTAGATGCTTAAAATCTAGCAATGATTTTGTCTTTTTATTTTTAAATCGAGTTCGTTGAACCTTTTTATTCTTCTGCAACAATTTATCTGAATTTCCATGTTGGGGACATGTTCAGTTTACAGAGAGGTGGGGTAGAATGGGGCTCAAAAGTAGCGTTCATAATAATGGGGTGTTCATATTAGAGGATGTTCAGAATACAGAGAGTTCATCTTTTGTTAAGTCTATGGAGTTTCGCCGGGATCGTCGGAATGTGTTCATAATACCGGGGTGTTCACATTAGAGAGTGTTCAGATAGAGAGAGTCCACTGTACTGCTTATTTTACTGTTTATTACTGTTAATTTTACGGTATAATACTGGCAGCTGGGATGCCAGTATTATACTGTAAAATCAACATTTTTTTTTTGGCAGTGTGTAATGCAAATTCAACATCTCCGGTTGCCACGATTATCTTTATAGCTTTAAAAAGTGACTGTGGAAATTTAAAAAAATTCACAACAATTCACAAAGAATCGATTCACACAGGTATAACTTGAAATTCCTTAAAAATGTCATCAAAATCTTTTTCAAATTTTTCTATTCACTCTACTTTCAAGAAAATGGAACCATTTTTCATCTGTGCATAACAGACATTTGTTTTAAAAATGCATGTTGTTCAATTGTTACGATTGGTTGCTTACATTTTAACTCAATTCCGTTTGTATGGGGAGAAACAATTTAACTCGACTTTTTCTTTTTAGAAAATTGCCCAAATATTTTCCATCTTAAACGCATTAAATTAAAAGCAAAAACAGTCATCAGTCATGTAAGTTTATTAAAGTGTACAAAAAATAAAAAAGTAAACAGTACGTAAGGCGATCAAAAAATGCTGTTTTTAACTAAAAGCAGGAAGGTGGTTATTAAAAGGTTAATGATGGCTGAAGTTGAAGTTGAATTTTTTTACTCTTTAAATCTTACTTTTACTCTTTTGATCTTTTTTTTTAATTACATTTAATAAATTGGGAGAAAACTTATTTACGGAAAATTACTGTTAAAAGTTAATGAAAACTTTGCATTAATGATTAAAACAGTTTTTTCTGTTCAAAATTACCAAGTATATCTGATAATAGTCAATATTCTTGGAGGTTACGAGACGATATATCAACTACTGTAATAAAGCTAAGTCAAATCACGTTGGGTATGATGTATAATAAAGTATTTAGAAATAGATTAACTTAAAATTAATGAAAACTTTGCATTAAATGAATAAAACAGTTTTTTCTGTTCAAAATTGCTTACAAGGAGAGGACCAAGCTTGGTAATCACAGATTTTGATTATTTTTATATATGATGTAGGGTAGAAGCCACTTAGTCTCAGGTTCAACGGATTTTATACAATGCTCCTTAGTTCTCGAGAAATAGGGGGTCTAATACTGTATTTTAACACAACTGAAATACTTATTTTGTAACGAAATTTCTGCTTTGATCGTAGCTCAGTTATTATGGCGTCTGCTCGTTGATCCGCGGGCCCGGCGACCAACGCAGTAATTTCGTTACAAAGTAAGTATTTAAGTTGTGTTAAAATATTAGACCTATTTCTCGAAAACTAAGGAACGTTGTATAAAATCCGTTGAACCTGAGACTAAGTGGCTTCTACCCTACATCATATATAAAAATAATCAAAATCTGTGATTACCAAGCTTGGTCCTCTCCTTGTTAGTCTATAACCTGATAATTGTCTACCTCTGGGGGTGACTAGTCAGGTGAGGGTCTCGTCACCTGATCAAGGTTCTAAATTACGAGACCTATTAAATCTGTCAATTCAACGAAGTTAAACAGAAACCTTGAACCGGCAAACAAAGATAACGGTAGCAAATCACAAGAGAGCAAGCACAGCAGCGATGTGAACAAATCAATAGTCAGGTGGATCACAGCCATGCTGTGATCAGGCGATTTTCGCCCCACACCCAGGTACTAACCCGTTAAGCTAGGCATCCATGCCGGGCAGGTAGGGGCCTGGTTAGCGGTATTAAAAAAAAAAAATACCTGATAATTGTCAATGTTCTCTATGAGGTTACAAGAAGATATATCAACTGCTGTAATAACACTAAGTCAAATCCAATATGGTATAATGGGTAATATCATACTTATAAATAAATTAACTAAAAGTTAATGAAAACTTTGCATTAATGAATAAAACAGCTTTTTCTGTTCAAAAATTTCTCATCTAGAGTCTGATAATTGTCAATGTTCTCTGAGGTTAAGAGAAGATTGTTCAATTAATGTAATAAAGCTGTCAAGTCCCGTTGGGTATGAGGTGTAATAAAATATTTAGAAATAGATTAACTAAATATTAATGAAAAGTTTGCATTAATAAATAAAACTGTTTTTCTTTTCAAAATTACCTATACACAAAATAACCTATTACCTAAAATATTGTATACTCTGATAATAGTCAATATATCTGAGGTTACGAGAAGATATATTAACTACTGTAATAAAGCTAAGTCAAATCCCGTTGGGTATAATCTATACTAATATTATAAAGGAGTAAATCTTGTTTGTTTGTTTGTAGGGGGTAATCTCTGGAACTACCGAACCGATTTCAAAAGTGATGGTGGCAAATTGATGGTGACAACCCCTGCTCCAACATAGGCTATATTTTATGTCGGTGCCACTAACCCCAGGGGGTGCAGGAGCAAAAAACGTTCTAAAATTGCGATTTTTCAGTTATCACACTGGCTGTCAACCCCTGAGAGCTTGGCAGCCGGTTCTGTATGTATGTATGTACGTACGTAATGCGATAACTCTTCATAGAAATATCCGTTTTCCTTCAAATTTTGTTTATAGGTTCACTGTGTTAAGGCGCTTCCCTGATTAGTTTTCGGGATTGATTGGTTAAGTATAAAAGGGGGGGGGGGAACAAGGGGCTAATCCCCCCCCCTTAATTTATATAAATGGGTTTTTCATGCAGAATTATTCCGTTTTCCTTCAAATTTTGTTTATAGGTTCACTGAGTTAAGGCGCTTCCCTGATTAGTTTTCGGGATTGATTGGTCAAGTATAAAGGGGGGAACAAGGGTCTAATTCCCCCCCCCCTTAATTTATATAAATGGGTTTTTCATGCAGAATTATTCCGTTTCCCTTCAAATTTTGTTTATAGGTTCACTGAGTTAAGGCGTTTCCCTGATTAGTTTACGGGTTTGATTAGTTAAGTATAAAGGGGGGGGATCGGGGGGCTAATCCCCCCCCCCCTTAATTTATATAAATGGGTTTTTCATGCAGAATTATTCTATTTGCTTCAAAATTTGTTTATAGATTCATTGGGTTAAGACGCTTCCCTGATTAGTTTTCGAGATTGATTGATTAAGTATAAAGGGGGGAACGGGGGGGTAATAGCCCCTTAATTTATGTAAATGGGTTTTTCATGCAGGATTATCCCATTTCCTTCAAATTTTATTTATAGGTTCACTGTGTTAAGGCGCATCTCTGATTAGTTTTCGGGATTGATTGGTTAAGTATAAAGGGAGGGGGGAACAAGGGGCTAATTCCCCGTTATCTATACTAATATATAAAGTAGTAAAGATTGTTTGTTTGTTTGTTTGTTTGTTTGTAGGGGGTAATCTCTGGAACCACTGAAGCGATTTTAAAAGGGATGGTGGCAAATTAATGGTGACAATCCCTGCTCCAACATAGGCTATATTTTATGTCGGTGCCACCACCCCCAGGGGGGTGCAGGAGCGAAAAACTTTCTAAAATTTCGATTTTTTGTGTACTGAAGGAGATAGAAGTATCAAATTTGGTATGGTAGTTACTTATAAGATGTAAACGCTCTCTAAGAACAAATTATAAAAACATTCGCAATTTAAAAGGGTGAGATGAGGAAGAAGCGTTCTAAAAACATTCTAAATTACAATTTCTATGGAATCTCTGAAACTACAGAACCGATTTCAAAAGTGATGGTGGCAAATGGATGGTGACAGTCCCTGCTCCAACATATGTTAAATTTTTTGTCGGTGCCACTGCCCGCAGAGAGTGCAGGAGCGAAAAACGTTCCAAAATTATGATATTTTCAATAATGAAAGAGTTAGGAACTTGACATTTTGTATGGTCGTTACTTACAAGATTTAAATGCTCTATAAGAACAAAATCTAAAAAAATTCGAAATTTAAAAGGCTGAAATAAGCAAAAAATTTTCTAAAAACATTATAAATTACAATTTGTATGGAATGTCTGGAACTACTAAAGCGATTTCAAAAGTGATGGTGGCAAATGGATGGTGACAATCCCTGCTCCAACATAGGCTATATTTTATATCGGTGCCACTACCCCGAGGGGGGTGCAGAAGCGAAAAACGTTCTAAAATTGCGATTTTTGCGATGCTGAAGGAGCTAGAAACTTCAAGTTCGGCATGATTGTTATTTATAAGATCTAAATGCGCTCTAAGAACAATTTCTAAAGAAAAATGATCTAATGATTCTGCGATTTTTCAACTATTGAATTTCTAAAATTACCAAATTTCACAATAGAGTACCATAGCGAAACCTTCACGCGTAAAAAGATAATGATAAGGGCGACGTGTCCTGACGTGTATATTGACTATAGCACGAGTCACAAATTATAGTATCCTTATTATTCTGTTAAAATATAAAAGTGAATTATGAAATGTCAATATTTTGTTTGATTAAAGGTTCGTTAAGAGAAATTGACCAGCGTAGCGGGCGTAGCTTGCTAGTGGGTAATAAAGTATTTAGAAATAGATGAATTGAAAATTTCAATTATAATACACTATATGTTCCACCTTTATTTCTTTTAGATATTGAAAGTAAAATTATATTTTTATGTATTCTTAAAATATGTAAGTTTATTTGTAAGAGTATTTTAAATATATCTATAATCATAAAGCGAAAAAAAATAGAATAACTTAAATTTCAACATTTAAGTGGCGAAACCTTTAAACAATCTACGAATTCAGTTCAAAAAATCAAAGGATAATTTTAAACTGTTTTTATTTATGAGTTCAACTACAATGGAAAGTTTGAATAAGAAATTGTCTTTACATCACCACATACTATCACATTTAACTTTTAAAAATGTTTCCGAATCAATTAACTAGTGAAATTAAAATCTATTTTTTTAAAGATTGTTGTTATGTTTATCTCGTAGGGATTTTACATTGTTAAAAGATGTTAGTCATTTAGAATGAAAAGGATCAGCGTGAAATAAGACTAAATTTCGATTTTGTTATACTGACTTAATTATTTCACTTTTTAATATTAGAAAGTTTATCCTGTGCGATTTCAACAGTAGTTTTTGCATTTTGTTCGGATTTATATGACTTACACAAGCTCAAAGTGCGTATTATTCGTAGTTTTTGATGAAAAATACTCAATTTCTCCTAATTATACCTCAATTATTTATATGAGCGAAATCGTGCAAAACTTTCTTCTTTACATATATTATAAAATACATCAAAATATACAATATATGTAAAAATAAAAGTGTTTCAAAGCTGCGCTCATAGTAAAATATTAAAAATGGAGAGTTAAGTAATGCTGCATTCCCTCACGTCACTAAGAGACTTTAGGGTACAGCAACATGTTTTAAACGTGCTAAAATGAACGTAACTATTGCCATTGTGAAGGAATACAGTTATTGGCAATAGTTACGTTCATTTTAGCACGTTTAAACACATTGCTGCATCCTAAAGTCTCTTAGTGACGTGAGGGAATGCAGCATACTTAACTCTCCATTTTTAATATTTTACTATGAGCGCAGCTTTGAAACACTTTTATTTTTACATATATTGTATATTTTGATGTATTTTATAATATATGTAAAGAAGAAAGTTTTGCCCGATTGCGCTCCTATAAATAATTGAGGTATAATTAGGAGAAATTGCGTATTTTTCAACAAAAACTACGAATAATACGAGCTTTGAGCTTGTGTAAGTCATGTAAATCCGAACAAAATGCAAAAACTATTGTTGAAATCGTACAGATAAACCTTCTAATATCAAAAAGTGAAATAATTAAGTCAGTATAACAAAATCAAATTTTAGTCTTATTTCATGGGCCAAAAACACGGCTTATGGACCTTGATCCTTTAAGTGCATGACTCCTGCATTCTAACAAAAGAATTTTAAGCACAATTTTGACCTTTATATGGCTCACAATGAACATTCTTTAAAACGATTCCGAAATAAAGTTATGAAATGAGATTCCTTGAAATGTTCATCAAAATCTCTCTTGAACTTTTCTATTCGATCCATTTACAAGAAAATGGAACTAGTATTTTTCAACTGTGCATAGCAAATGTTTGTTTGGAAAATGCAGTGTTTGTATAAGAAGGATTTCTAAGGTTAAGTTTCTTAAAATTGTACGCTATTCCGTATGTATGAAGAGAAACAATTTACCTCAGCAAATTTCTTTTTAAAAAATACCGATGTTTACACTATGAAATGCAATTTAATTAAAAATCACAAACGATGTATAAGCTTGTTAAAATGTAAAAGAAAAAAAAACAGAAAGTATATAAGGAGATGAAATACGCTGTTTTTTAACTAAAAGGAGGAAGGAAGTTAATAATGGTTGAATTTGAACTTAGTTTTTTTACTTACCCATCATACGTATAGTATAGTATAGGGTAAATCTTGTAATTGTTTTAAAAATCGATTTTTTTTTTTTTTTTTTTTTTTTTTTTTTTTTTACGGATTTACACGTTTCAGACACTGGAGATTCCGAAAAATATATTTTTAGAAAAAAAAATTGTCGTCCGTCTGTGTGTCTGTATGTCTGTGTGCCTGTGTGTCTGTAAACGCTCTATCTCCCGAACAAATTGAGATAGAGACTCGAAATTTGGTATGTACTTCGTATGTGATAATGGGAAGAAGCTTATTGAATTTCAGTAACCTCGATTATCCGGAACTATTTTTTTCGGGCTCTTGAAATATTCGTTCTGATAAAAGGTATATAAAATTTTTCGAAATTGTTTATTTTAAGAAGTGAATATAAAAGACAATAAAAAAACATAAATTCTGCATAAAAAATGAAGTCGGTCGGATAATTAGTTGCCGAGATATTTTTAATCATATTTTTCATGACCCTGTATTTTATTAAAATTTCAATTCAAGGATGTATTTTAATTGAAAATGAGACGCTTAATCCGACGCAATAAACCGTTAGTTAATATGATTATTATTTTTGGAGTTATAAGGATGTTTCTTTTACACAATTTAGTAATAGAGCATTTAAAGTTTATGACGTCATAAAGCCCGATTTTATTCGAATTGCAATTTTATAAGTAGTTTACACATGTTTTATTTTCATATTTTATATTATGCATATCCATGATGGGTAAGTATTACGGTGGGCACCAACGACTTGTTTTTACTCATGATAGTGCATTAACAAGATGGAAGAATTTTCAGTTGCGAAAAATTACTTTTAAAGATTAATGAATAAAATAATTTATTTCCTATAGTAAAACTATCTGATCATCGCTGAGAAATAGTCAATATCCTGCGACTTTACCATTTATCGAAATTTTATAAAAGCTATACCACTAACTCTACCATACTATCTTTACCACTTATAAACTTATAGATCGTCTATTATAATAAAGTTGGATGAAACCTCCGTAGGTTTGTTGAGTAAGAAAGTATTTAACAACAATAAATAACGGGTTACAACTAAAAATATGCACATATTAAACTGAAAATTTCTGACATTGGATGTACGAATGTTTCGAATTATTATTTGCACCTCAACTTCTCTTTAATATCTAATAAACCAAACAAGTTGGAAATTGTACGTCAAACATGACAAATGAGGTGCGTTCGTACTATAACTAGTTTCACAAATATTCAGATCTTGGTGCAATTGCTGTTGCACTCTTATGTTAAAAGGCATGAATACAAAATTTATTTAAAGTGCAGATTTTCGTATTATAGATATTAAGTTTATTTTATGAAATTAAGTTTCAATACACTTTTACAAACAACTAATTACAATGCTGTTACATTAAAATTTTACTATGCGCAAATATTCAATACCAGACAATGTAAAAAACAATCATCGTTATTATTTCAGTGAAATGAATTATATCGTGTGTTATAGGATATTATTGATTTCCGTAATAAAACAAGTACATTTTAAGCTGGCAACAGTTTATCATATGTTGACATTTACTGAAAATTCCAATGGAAAACTTAAGTCTAACTTGGAAAATTTGAGAGCTTGAAATTCATATGTAGACTCTTTTTCCATTTAATATCTATTTTTCCGGAAACATCTATCCAAAAAACTGTCGGTAGATTATAAGATTGCTATAATTAAACAATTTTAGTATACAAATCCGGTTTTTAAATTCAGTGATACAGAAATAATTTGACTCCATCTTAAATAGGACGTAATCACCATGGCAATCTAGAATCATTACCTATCATGGGATATCATTGAATTAACTACGTATGATAGGATTTAATAGAATGAAGAAAACTTTTATTAATATATTTTTAAGTTTTGATTCTATTTCCAAAAAATTTGAAATCACCCTTGAATAAAACTGAAAGTTTTAATTTTTTTTTTTTTTTTTCATTTTTTTTTTTTTCAGTTTTTGGTTTTTGAGGAGAATTTAAACATGTCGGTATTTTCTACCTGATTTTTTTCTCTTTTAAATCAATCTTTTGTAAAAGCGAAAATTTTTGATTATGTTTATGTATGAACCTAATGTGTAAAAAGTATATATATTCCAGTTTTTGATACTTTAAATCATTTTAGTTAAGTATATACATTTTTTATCCAAAGAAAAAGTTTTATTTTAGAAAAAAAAATCACACTGAAACAAATTTTAAAAATTTATGAAAAAAATATATATAGATTGCAAAGCCTTTGGTATATCAAATTATAAAGTAAGGTATATTGCAACGCTATAAGTTTCTATAAAAGGTATGTTAGATATCTCTATCTCTATAAAACAGTAGGTGTCTGTCTGCCTGCCCGCGGATTTCACCGTAATTATAACACCTAGGACTCTAAAATTTTTGTCATGTGTAGATGTCGTCACCGGAAAGTATACCTCGGCGCCGGATTTTTTAATTTTAATTTAGATTTTTTTTTAAAATTAAAACGTGTATATGGAATTTTGGGTTCGAGGCTATTTCAAGCTCTCCGCATGGAATAGCTTCGGCAACGCCATTCGTGGCAACGAAGCAGCCAGCCAATGAGAGCAGGTGTGATTATGGCATGATCCAGGATCTAGCGACCAGCGACGACAGTTTATGGTCGTAGCTTACTACCAAGGCTACGCTAGATACCGGGCTTGCTCATTCATTATCATGACGTCACAAAAGGTGGCTGGCCGCGAACAGCGATTGGTGCAAAGCGACGAGCCCGTCGTTTTGTGCCAATCGCTGTATGTCTTTCATTTTGTCGTTTGGCTTTGTACCAATCGCTGGCAGCGGCCAGCCACCATTTGTGACGTCATGATAATGAATGAGCAAGCCCGGTATCTAGTGTAGCCCTGTTACTACGCGGCTGTTTGGGTACATATTCCATTGTTTTGTTTATTTTTTAGATTTATTTTAAAGGAAAGGAATATATTTTTGACTAATTGAGATTAAACTAGGTTAGTTTTGATTGTATTCATTCTTTGTATGTTTAGTTGCCCCCATATATTATGTTTTAGGTAAGAATATAACTTGCATTTTACTGAATGGTTTCATAGCGTTCATATATCTGCTCATGTTCTGAAATGAAACAAACTGTTTTCAATAACAAATCTTAATGAATTAAATTAATCTTACACTTTACTATAAAATGTACAGTTCTACAATTTATCGCATGTTACAACGTTCTCGGGAACTAAAAATGTAGTAAAAAACTCTTAACAGAAAGATTGTAAATTAACAAACTCATATATATAAGATATAACTTTAAACTGATATGCCTCATCAACTGTTGTCGAAATCAATGTAATGTAAATATTTCTTAAATATTATGATTTTGTTTAAGAATTGGAAACATTCAGTGAAGTGTAGATTGTATTTTTTCATCAAAACAATTTGATTTGTAAGTATGAGGTAAAAAAAAAAAAAAAAAAAAAAAAAATCACCGTTTTCTCACATGATGAGTTTCATCAGAAAGTAAAACAATAAATAAATATGAATGATTTGCGGAGCTGTTTCAAAATAATTATAAAGAATAAGTCTTTAAAAATGTAAAATCAATGTTATTTCTGGCCGAGTTTTTTTTTAAATAATTATAAACCATTTTAATTTGTAAGCATGTTGTAAAAAAATCACCATTTAGTGACAAATTTTGTGTTTTATAAGAATCGTCCAAGAACGGATATGCAATGTGATATAAAATTTATGTTGTCATCGCACTCTTTGTAATTATTTTTGTTGAGGGTTTTTGGGTGATGTTATTGAATTAGTGATAGAAACAGCTCCGAAAATCATTCATATTTACTTATTGTTTAACTTGCTGATAAAATTCATAATATGTGAGAAAACGGTGATTTTTTTTTTTTTTTTTTTAATTTCATATTTACAAATTAAGTTGTTTTGCGGATTGTAAGTATGAGGTAAAAAAAATAACCGTTTTTTCACATAATGAGTTTCATCAGAAAGTAAAACAAAAAATAAATATGAATGATTTGCGGAGCTGTTTCAAAATAATTATAAAGAATAAGTCTTTAAAAATGTAAAATCAATGTTATTTCTGGCCGAGTTTTTTTAAAAATAATTATAAACCATTTTAATTTGTAAGCATGTTGTAAAAAAATTACCATTTTGTGACAAATTTTGTGTTTTATAAGAATCGCCCAAGAACGGACATGGAATGTGTTATAAAATTAATGTTGTCATCACACTCTTTATAATTATTTTTGTTGAGGGTTTTTGGGTGATGTGATTGAATTTTTGATAGAAACAGCTCCGCAAATCATTCATATTTACTCAATGTTTAACTTGCTGATAAAACTCATAATATGTGAGAAAACGGTGATTTTTTTTTTTTTTTTAACTTCATATTTAAAAATTAAATTGTTTTGAGGATTGTAAGTATGAAGTAAAAAAAAAAAAAAAAAAACACTGTTTTCTCACATAATGAGTTTCATCAGAAAGTAAAACAATAAATAAATATGAATGATTTGCGGAGCTGTTTCAAAATAATTATAAAGAATAAGTCTTTAAAAAATGTAAAATCAATGTTATTTCTGGCCGAGTTTTTTTTAAAATAATTATAAACCATTTTAATTTGTAAGCATGTTGTAAAAAAATCACCATCTTGTGACAAATTTTGAGTTTTATAAGAATCGCCCAAGAACGGACATGGAATGTGTTATAAAATTAATGTTGTCATCACACTCTTTATAATTATTTTTGTTGAGGGTTTTTTGGCGATGTGATTGAATTTTTGATAGAAACAGCTCCGCAAATCATTCATATTTACTTAATGTTTTAACTTGCTGATAAAACTCATAATATGTGAGAAAACGGTGATTTTTTTTTTTTTTTACTTCATATTTACAAATTAAATTTTTTTTGAGGAAAAAATACATCCTACACTGCACGGAATGTTTTAATTTCTTAGCAAACTCATAATGTTTAAGAATTATTTACATTATATTGATTTCGGCAACAGTTGATGAGGCATATCAGTTTAACCCTTTTTATCCTGACGATACTTATAAGTACCACTTTAATAAAACACCTATACATTCGTAATATGATCGTTTTTCCTAACGGTATTCACAATGGTACAAAGAGTGTATTTCTGACAGCAGGCAGGAGATGGCAAATTCAAGCACATATCCTCTTTCTTTGCATTGTAGGGATTTTACATTTACCACGCTACATTCGAAATCCATTTTGCAATAGAATTGACATGCATGTTGTTCTTCATGTGAGTAATTTTAGTGGTTTATTACCGGTTATTTAGCACTATTAGTTTCTATTGTTTTCTATACTCTACAGGTGAACATTTCCTATATTTTATTTGAAGTTTACTATTTGAAATTTACTATTTTATTTTATATCATAGGGTAAAAAATGTATGGTGGTTACAGTTGCATAATTAACCACTAAAACACTATAAAAATTATTTTCCTCTTTCCTTTGTTTATTCTGCACCAAAACTTATCCAATGATGCAAAAATACAATTAAAAAGTAGCTGGAAAATTAATTCAGGATATAAAGGGTTAAAGTTGTATCCTATATATGAGTTTGTTAATTCAATGATGTGAAATTTATGATTATTTATTTATTGTTATTTACAATTTTTCTTTCTGTTACTGTTATTGGACTACATTTTTAGTTCCCAAGAATGTTGTAATATGCGATAAATTGTAGAACTGTACATTTTATAGTAAAGTGTAAGATTAATTTGATTCATCAAGATTTGTTATTGAAAACAGTTTGTTTCATTTAAGAACATGAGCTGATATGTCTAGCGCTATGAAAACATTCAGTAAAGTGCAAAATATATTCTTATATTTAATAAAATACATCGATAACCTTAATGATTTCAGTTATGTTCGTATAGAGCATATTGTGCCCCCTGGTGGTGGAAGGTGTGTAACTAAAGGATTTTGCAGCTAACTCGGGTTCTATGGGTCACATCACGACACGGTTTGGCTCATTCGACACAACATCAATAGAGCCTACCTATTTTAGTTCTGAATTTCACCACCAAGGGGTGCTTTCCTATCTCTGTTTCTATGGGCTGGATCACAATGGGGTATGGCTCTTTCCACTTGACATCCATAGAGCTGACTGATTTTAGTTCGGATTTTCACCACCAGGGGTGCTTTCCTATATCTGGTTCTATGGACTGGATCACGACGGGGTATGGCTCATTCGACTCTACTTAGATAAAGCTTATCGATTTTCACCACCAGGGGCGCTTTTCTATCTGATTCTATGGTCTGGATCATGAAGGGGTATGGCTCTTTCGACTCGACTTACGGTAATATATGGGAGTGTGTATGGCACGCCCAGTGTTTGCTATCTAAAGTGGGGCCCCCAACATTAGATTTGTTTAAAAATAAAAACAAAAATGTTGAACACTGATTTCAGGTACATTTAAGGTTGATGGCACGGGCCACGCCGGACGGGTAAGCTAGTACATTACATTTTCCAAGTTCACATCAGAACGGTAAATAAACCTTCATTCGATAAAATTAGCTTGTATTCCAATAGAATATTAATTAAGACAAAGCAAACTATTATTCTCTTGAAATACTTTCAACTCGAATTCGAATTGAAAATTTTTAATCGAACTTTCAGATGAAACATTTATAAAAATAATGGAGAAGCAACGAATGCTAAGAAACGTGAAAGAAGCATATACAAATAATTGAAAAATATTGATACAAAAATTGTCCAAAGAGTTTATGCAATAGTGGCAACAAATTTGAATCTGTGGTTGCCATCTAACGTGTGTCATTCATATTTTCCGTATCAATTACTTATGTATATTTTTAAAAAAACACCCAAAATTATTTTCAGTGTGATGATGTTTGTTGATATTGGGCTCCACATGCTTGTGCAGATTTTTAGTTGTAACATTATATAAATAAACAAAATGTGTAAATAAAAATTACAGTTTCAGTTCACAATATATTCAAGCTTTATTTCAATCATATATGGACAATAACATAATATATATATATATATATATATTCGCCTTATTCAACTACGTAAAGTTATTCATCAAAAATGCATTTTAAAAAATGCATATGCTTGCATAAAGTGAAAAATTAATATAATTTAAATGTCTACACATCAGCGGCGAAAAATTTATATCTAATAATTTAGTTTTAAATGTCAAGATAAAAGCAGATTTTTGCTAAACAATAAAGATTATATGTTTCTCCCTTTATTCTTGAATTAAACTACGCTATGAAATTTGAAACAAAATGCTTTTATAATTGTTTAAAAAATTGTTTGTGAATGTACAATTAACATTTTATATTTTCAAAAGTTAAATTTTGGTATGGTATTTATCTCGTAAATATTTTACTTTGTTATAAGGTGTCCTTTTATCTGCCACCATTTAGAATGAAAATGTAAATATAAATATACTTTTGTATTACAACCATAGACCTTACAATAAACTAGACCCCACATTGGCAACCTTTTCGGTGACCGACATCACAGGTGGAGGTGATAGATTTAACCCGCCAAACTGGTTTTTCTCCCGCCAAAATCTACTTGGAATTTGTCCCATTTTTCCGCCGAAACTTTATATTGCGTCCGTGCCTGTCTGTGCTCTTGTTGTTTCGATAGAGATTGACTAATATTTTAAATTTCAAATAGTTCTTTTAAGAACTTATTATTTAATTATAATACTAAAATCAAGAGAACAGAATAACTATAATAAAGGTTGAGAGTCTACAGCTGTGTTTATAGTTTGTTAATTTTCGAAATAATTTGGAATGTTTCTCTTGGGGGAGGGGGGGGGGGGTAATTATTCTTTTTTTTAAGATTTCTCATGTGAAATTGAGTTTATTACCTAAATATTGATTATTTATACATTTTTTTTTAAACCCACTGATATTGTACCTGGCAAAAGCATGATAACTGTAACTGTACAAAGCTATACCTTGTAAAAAATAAAAGTAAGTCTAACGATAAATTGTGAATAAATGTCAAGACTATAATTCAGGGTAAAATAAAATATAGGCAACATCAAAGTGTTGAGTCAAAATACCAGCAAGAAAATACAAAAGAATAATAAATACATTAACATGGTTCTCAAATGACTTTTTCAACATCAACTTTGAACTTTTGAAACTTTCTGATTCAATTTTAAACGAAAAGGCATAAAATGGCAGGCCTCACTATTGAAGTGATTTTGAAATTTTTGATCAGTAAATGAGTTGAGTTCTATTGTGCTGTCCTCTAAAAAAAACCACTCTACTACTACATCAAATATTTCACTAAAGTCATTTTTTTCTGTTTTTCTGCACCATTTTGAATAATAAAAATAGTTAAAAATACCTAAGGAGTGCATATTTAGTTTTAAAATGATTTAAACTAACAATTGCAGCATTCTGGCAAAACATAAGCTTCATTTTTACAGATTTTCTTATTATAATAAAATTTTATAATATCTACATAATTTTTTAATTGTTTTTAGGTTAAACCATTAATAGGTAATAAAATGCATCATTTTCAGCTAATTCAGGTGTGGGTTTTTTTTTTGATAACATGGGTTACTTTTTAGAAAAGTGGGTTTTTTTTTTTTTTAAATAAGAATTTGTGATTAAGCAAGAGCTTAAATGTCTGCCATTTTGTAATAAAATGATAAAATGTAAAATACTCAATATTAAAATCATCGAACAAGCTGTAAAAATTTAGCTATGTTTAATTTTTAAAATTCTTTATTATACTTTATATAAAGAAAATTTCAAAATTTATTTTTTTAAGAGGACAGTACAATAACTGATTCCTGTCATGTAACAACATTTTTCTTCTTTCAAGTGCTGCGGCATCGGAAATTCGGTTCAAAATGCTGACGGACTTTTCTGAAATATCTTCTGCTTTTATTGAAAACATCTTTTGATTACAAACTTTCTAAATAAGAACACCTGCCAATTTCATACATTTCCGATCACAAATTAATGAAACAATTCCCTGACGGCTCGGCCTACAGGCACAGGTAGATTTTGAAAATACAGATAGTGGAGCACCTGTTTATTGGGAATTGCAGAAGAAATTACCTTTTTGCCATGATGCGGCAGTTTAGACCACCCACTTCAAAATCTACCTGTGTCTGTAGACAGAATTTTTTTTTCTTTCGGGCTATAAGAGTTGGTCTTATAAAAAAACTTGTCAAAGTAAAAGTTGTAGATACTATTAAGAGGATTTATAATAAATTTAAGCAGATTTGATATCTTGTGAATAGACGAAGTTTTGAATTCTTTTCTTCTTAAACCCTATCCCCCCCCCCCCCTTGAGGTCATTTTTAATAATATCAAAAATCTGTCATACATAAATTTTCGGACCTTTATCTAGAAGTATTAATAACTTTAAATGGATTCGATACGTATCATAATTAAGAAGTTATGGGGATTTTTCTGTTTTCACCACCCCCCCCCCCCCCTTTGGTTCGATTTTGCCCATTATCGAACTTGACCAAGATTTTATGCCCCTTAATTTTGTGTATCAGTTTGGAAGAGATTTGTGCAGAATTATTGAAGTTATCGTGTCCATAAAAAGTGATCTAGATAGATAGATAGATAAAAGTTTTGAATTGGGGGTGGTTTTGGGTTCTGGAAGTGATGATCGGCGTAGATCTGCAAAAACTTTTCAGAAATTCCAACATAGGGGAGAATGTAATAGGTAGTATTTCTTACGAAATCTACCTAAAATCATAAAGTAGCCATTTTGTATTTGAGAAGGCTTTATAGCATCTAATTATGACAGCAAGTATTGTTTAGA
This sequence comes from Maratus michaelseni, assembly GCA_963931845.1. Taxonomy (NCBI): domain Eukaryota; kingdom Metazoa; phylum Arthropoda; class Arachnida; order Araneae; family Salticidae; genus Maratus; species Maratus michaelseni. The sequence goes on along the minus strand of OZ007592.1, from coordinate 187,857,199 downwards.
AGTCAACATCTTCAGTAGTTGCCTGTGGTTATTATTTTCAATAATTGTAAAGAAAAAAAAAACACTTGAGAGTTAAACTTAATTTTTTATAGCATTCAAAAGTTGCAAATTATTTCTTCTCTGAAACTTATGCAAAATAATAGTTATTTTAACAGAGAAACAATTACACAAGTTCTAACTTAGTAGATATGAAATATCCTGAAATTTTTATTTTTCATATTAAAAAAAAAAAAAAAAAAAAAAAAAACTTTGCATTTGTAATTTTTTTTTCTATACATGCGTATATGTTATCTATCGATGTTTTCCTTTTGATTAAAAATATTGTAATACATTTATACTTTCAATTAAATATATATATATATATATATGTATATATGAAAGATTGCAAAAAATATGCCTTTAAATTGGAACATCAAAAGCAAAACAAAAATTCTGGATTGCAGCAAAAATTGTTCTATAGAATGTATTGTTAAATAAAGACAGTATGTGATTTCAAGTTTTCAAAACCTATAAAATACATTAACAAATCAAATAATATTTTATAACATGTCACTGCTAAATTTAATGCATTTTTAGAATTTAAAAAAAAAAAAAAAATAAAAAATAAAAATAAATCTGACATTAATTTGTTACATTTCGTGAAATGATTGTGTCATATTGAAGCTTTCCAAGCAGAAATCTCGAAATAATTTGTGTTATCGTACTTAATATCTTATATCACTAATAAAAAAAAATTTAATTTAAGTAACATTTATTACAACGACAAAGCCATTTTATAACATTAAAATAAAATACAGCAGCAAAAAACAGAAAAAGAAAATCCATCCAGAAGATTAAACAATCCTTTTTTCACCATGGGTGGGACTCTCATAACTTATTTCTATCTTTCCTCTTTGAGATTAAATCCTAGAAGGAGCAACAGTTTCGTTTCGCTTTGGTTTGTTTACGTTTATTTTTATTGCGAGAATGAAATCGAAGTTGCCAAGAAAGCGATCACCGCCAAAACAGACTGTTTTTAAAGCGCCAATCCAAGCTGATCCTGGAACTGGATTTTCATCAAAGAGATGTGGTCTCTAGTAGATTATTTCTCTGAGATTACAATACAAGAATTTCATTCCCCATTTCCCATTTTGACCATTATATAACTAACAGTGAACATTCTTAAGAATGGCTCAGAAATAAAGATACGGAATGATTTTTTTTTCTTATTTCATTAAAATCTTTCTTAATTTTTTCTGTTTTCCAGAATTTTTTTTTTTTTCATAGGTGCATAGAAAACGTTTATTTAAAATATACATGTTTGTAGTAGAACATTGCTGGAGTTGCTTAAAGTTTTACGTAATTCCGTTTGTATAGAGAAAGAATAGCTTGTCTTGACTTATATCTACCCTATATATATCTACCCTATATATATAAAATCCTAATGAAACGAATTTGTGAAACGATTTTATGAAACGAATTTATGAAACGATTTTATGAAACGACTGATTAAACGACTGATTATGTTTCAGGGCTATTTTTAATAAAATATTAAACGCTTGATGGTGAAATTAATACCAATTGTCCATAAAAATCGGCGGAAGTCAAAACTGGTAATAGAATTTTGAAATTGGAATTAGTTTTCGAGATATTAATTTTTTTCTAATTTTAATGACATTTCTGTAATGATGGCAACTAATTACTCAGTTTTTTTTTTGCGACAAAAAAGCGAAAAAAATTGAAAAGGATCCCGATAGGGATTATTGATTTCTTTTTGTTCGTCATTTTCAAATTGAAATTGAATTTATCTTTTATTTCAATCAATAATGAACACAAGATTGTGATTAAATTATGTTTTTCAGGAAAATGTGAAAAAATAAAATCACATTTCTATCGTCAAGATTCAATCGTCTGTCAGCATTTAATTTAATTTATAAACTGAAAATATTTTGAATAAATTCATCCAAATGACGTCATTTATGTAAACGCAAAAGAAAGGGGGGGGATTAATAGTAATTATTATTTATTGCTATCATTTTGTTATTTTTTTGTAAAATTTAATTAAACGAATTTATAAAATCACTAATTCGGATATTGAAACGAATATATAAAATAATAATTGCCCAACTGAACGGAAGGAGAATAAAATATCCTGCTTGGTTTTCTTTCCAATTTTAATGAGAATATGACATCAATTATGGTAAAATGACATTTACTCCTTTATCTCTTTTATTGGCAGCAAGGAAAAAAATGCTCCCTATATACTAAAGAAATGCTATTAAAGTTTAAACAAATTAATATTTCAGTAGCATTACTTTTTTAATAATGAATTATATGTTTACACATAAATAACAAAGAGAAAAAAAAACTACAAATAATTAATTAAATTACCATACTCGAAACGCACTTAAGGTGTAAATTACGTTATATATTAAAATTATTTTCGTTTCTTTTCCAATTTAGGGGCCTTCGCGAGATACAGTAAGTGACCTTGGCGATGAATCCGGCAACATGTTTTCTAACAATCTATTCGCTTTTTGATATACACAAGCAATTATTTCGATATTTATACAATTTATTTAATATAAAGAAGTCATTTATCTATTTTTATGTACAAAAAGAGGTAAATTGAAAGACAATTATAAATAAATTGTATATATACATATAAATACATGTATAAACAAGCATAAAAGTTCGGTGCTTTTCCAGTATATGGGGACCTTGACGAAACAGAAAATAGCCTTGGCGGAAAAGGAAATTTGGCAACATACTTTCTGTCAACCTATTCACTTTGTCATTTCGTATACAGAAGCATATTTTCAATATTTATACAATTTGTTTAGCGTCAAAATGCCATTTATCCTATTTTATATATAATCAGAAGTAATTTGTATAGAAAAAACAATAATAATATACGTATAATTAAAATACGCATATAAACAAAAAAATCGTCGAATTTATTTCCATGGCTGTTTATGTCATTTGGCACCAAATCTCACTTTCTGATGCCCGAATTGCGCCAAGCTTCTTAAAAAAGCGTCAAGACCCCTATAATAGAAAAGCACCAAAAGTTCATTGGGTTTGTTTTCATAACTTTTGGCAACAAATCTATGTATATTAACGAATCTATCCCTTTTTGAAGCTCGAATTACGCCAAAGCTAAAAGCAAAGGATCCTATACTGGAAAAATACCCTATTTTCTTATGGACAGTATTCAAGTGACATAACATGGTGAAAAATTATCGCGGTTAGCAAATTTGTTTAAATATCTCATCAGTTGATGCCGAATAAATGCAGGCAGGCATGCACAAAATATTTAATTAATTTTGTATGATGAATAATTATTAGAAAATTCGTATATACATATTAATTAAAATACATAATTTACATATTTAAAATAACATGAAAATATGCATGATGATGCACTAAAATAGAGAGAAAATTAAAACCTGTTACTGAAAATGTCTATAACATAGTACTTTTCAATACCGTGGTTCTTAATGTTACTCACAAGAAGATGGAATTTTTCTTTTCTCATCCTTAAACGTAAAGGAAGAATAGAATACCGATCGTTGTTATAAAAGTCCGAGAGGTAGCCACAATTTAAACCTAACCATTTTATACAAGCTGGTTTTCAAGTTGTAATTGATTTTACTTATCAATCCCGAAAACAGTCGTCAGTTGTCGCAACAGCTGTGTATGAGGCTATGATAATCAAAAAATGCCCATTAAAACGTTAAAAGCATGCCAAACCAATTACAGATTTACCAATATTTTTAAAACAAAGCACGCTGTCATGTTTTTAGAGGCCTCGAAGTCTGAGCGGGGGTTGGCGAGCGTAGCTCCCAGGGGGTAGGCCCCCTAGTATATATATATATATATATAAATTCGAGATATTTTCCGTTCAAAACATAGTTAAATTAAAAATCACAAAAGCCACATAAAAGCTTGTTAAAATAAAAATAAAATTTTTTTTTTTTTAAGTGGAAAGTAGGTAAGTAGATAAAAAAAAAAAAAAAAAAAAAAAAAAAAAAAAAAAAACTGGTTTTAACTAAAAGAAGAAGGTGGTTATTAAAATGTTAATAATGGCAGAAGGAGAACTTCGATTCTTTTACTCTTCGTCTCTTTCTTCCTTTTTTTTTTTTTTTTTTTTTTTGCAATTACAATAACAAATAGAAAGATATTTTATTTGAGAAAAAAGAAATACTTTTAAAGATTAATGAAAACTTTCCATTAATGAATGAAGCTTTTTTTTTTCTTTGTTGTTGTTATTAAATTGCAAAATAATATACACTCAGAAAAAGACAGTGTTCTTCAAGATTACAAGAAACATATTGTCTACAGTAGTAAAGTTGGGTCAAAACCCGTTAGTTATGACGGGTAAAAGTATTTAGCAATAAGTTAAATGATAATTTTAATTGAAATCAACTATAGATTCCGGCTTTATTTCTTTTACACTGAAAAAAAAAATGATTTTACGTTATCATACTGACATCCCAGCTGCCAGTATTATAGCGTAAAATTAACAGTAATAAACAGTAAAATAAGCAGTATACGTATTACTGCTTATCTGCAATGTAGATATAGAAAGTAATATTACATTTTTACGCATTGTTACATTATGCAAGTTTACTCATGAAACAGAGCATTTTTAGATGTATATATTCGCATAAAATGAAAAATCAAAATCGCTTAAAATTTAAAAATTAAGTTGAATCAAAATTTAAATAAGCTAAGAATTCAGTTCAAAGCATCCAGATAAAATTTGAAACTGAGTCTTTATTTATGAGTTAAAATACACTGTAAAATTTGAATAAGAAATTGTCATTATAACTTTTAAAAGAACATTCTGAATCAGTTAACCAGTTTAAAATATATTCTAGTTTTTTGAAGAGAAAAGACTTTATTGTTAAAGATTTTACCTGTTTAAAAGACGATCTCTTATCCACTATCATTTAGTGTGAAATCCTAAATATATGATTCTTGCATTTTAACTTAAAAATTTCAACGGCAGTTTAACCTAAGAAAGAACAGCGATTCTGAATCATTCTTTAGAATTATTCAGAAATAAAGGTGTAGAATTAAATTCCTTGTAATTTTTATCAAAATCACTCTTCAACTTTTCTATTCACTTTATTTTCAAGAAAATAAATTGGTTGGGAAAATAAATTCGTACCGGAAAATTCTGCCCGTTAATTATTAGACATTAGATATCGGAATCAATGTCTAATAATTAAATGATAGAATTTTCCGGTACGAATTGATTTTCCCAACCAGCACGAACTTTCGGGAACACCCAATACATTTTTTCTAACATTTTAACAAGCTTGCATATTTTTTTGTGATTTTTAATTTAATTGCATTCCAGACTGAAATATCACGTATTTTTCTTTTAAAATAAAAATGAATAAACCAACAGCGACAAAAACAATAAACATAAACTGCCCCTTCGACGTACAATCAGAATTGAGTAAATAATTAAGCAACCAATCCTGGGCAATTGTTCTTGTACAAGCATACAATTTCCAAACAAATGTTTGTTATGAACAGATGACAAATGGTTCCATTTTCTTGAAAATAAAGTGAATAGAAAAGTTGAAGAGTGATTTTGATAAAAATTACAAGGAATTTAATTCTACACCTTTATTTCTGAATAATTCTAAAGAATGATTCAGAATCACTGTTCTTTCTTAGGTTAAACTGCCGCTGAAATTTTTAGGTTAAAATGCAAGAATCATATATTTAGGATTTCACTCTAAATGATAGTGGATAAGAGATCGTCTTTTAAACAGGTAAAATCTTTAACAATAAAGTTTTTTCTCTTCAAAAAACTAGAATATATTTTAAACTGGTTAACTGATTCAGAATGTTCTTTTAAAAGTTATAATGACAATTTCTTATTCAAATTTTACAGTGTATTTTAACTCATAAATAAAGACTCGGTTTCAAATTTTATCTGGATGCTTCGAAATGAATTCTTAGCTTATTTAAATTTTGGTTCAACTTAATTTTTAAATTTTAGGTGATTTTGATTTTTCATTTTATGAAAAATCTAAAAAATCTAAAAATGCTCTGTTTCATGAGTAATCTTACATAATGTAATAATTCGTAAAAATGTAATATTACTTTCAATATCTACACTGCAGATAAGCAGTAATACGTATACTGCTTATTTTACTGTTTATTACTGTTAATTTTACGGTATAATACTACTGGCAGCTGGGATGTCAGTATGATACCGTAAAATCATTTTTTTCAGTGTAAAAGAAATAAAGCCGAAATCTATAGTTGATTTCAATTAAAATTATCATTTAACTTATTGCTAAATACTTTTACCCGTCATAACTAACGGGTTTTGACCCAACTTTACTACTGTAGACAATATCTACAAAAACAACTTTTCAAAAGTAAAAAAAGCCAAGCGTAAAAAAAAAAAAAAAAAAAAAAAAAAAAAGTTGTGGCTAAAAAATGGTGTGATATCAAATTTCCAAGCTATTATATTACTTTTTTTTTACTTTTTTCCATTAAATAAGTTATTATATATATATAAGTCGAGTGCCTGCGTATATGTTAATAGAAATCGTTTTCTCCTGTACTAAATACATCCTAACGAGTTTCTGAAAATTCAATTTTTTTCAAATTATGCATGATGGGCTTGGCGGCCATCTTTGCATATTATTCACAAAATTCTAAGCATCCAAATCCGTAGTTAAAATCCGAAGTTCAAAATTGTTATTTAAGCAAATATTTTAAGCGTTTCATTTATAGATTTGTATGCTCTGAAAATTGTGTCTTAAGATAATGATGACTTATCTTAAAGATTCATCTTATGATTTATTTTTTAGAGTAATTAATAATTTCAAACTAGTAAAAATCAATTTCTCAAAATATCAGTCTTATCTAATTTATCTATTCGTAGTTAACATCTGAAGTTCGAAATTGTTATAAACATATTACGCTTTTACTTTAGAAATTTGGGTGCTTAGAAATATGGAAAGATGGCCGCCAAGCCCATCATGCATAATTTGAAAAAAATTGAATTTTCAGAAACTCGTTAGGATGTATTTAGTACAGGAGAAAACGATTTCTATTAACATATTCGTAGGCACTCGACTTATATATATGATATCTTATTTAATGGAAAAAAGTTAAAAAAGTAATATAATAGCTTGGAAATTTGATATCACACCATTTTTTAGCCACAACTTTTTTTTTTTTTTTTTTTTTTTTTTACTTTTGAAAAGTTGTTTTTGTAGATATCATTTCTTTTTTTTTTAAACAGAATAAACATAATTTAAGTAATCTAAACATGAGAAATAATTTAAAATTACATTTTACTTTCAGTCATTGTTTAAAAGGTTAACTAGAAATACCAGTAGATTTTTCAATTAAACTAATAACAACATACTAAATGTGGCTTGTTATAATACTTGTTATCCCCCGTTAAAAAATATCACTGACTTATCGATGAAATGAATAAAAATGGAATACGTACATAGCGTGTCAGCTCTGCATTTGAAATCAAACGTGATATCACGCTCTTTTATTATTAGCACTAGCTGGCTGCGCCCGCTAGCGGGCCCTTAATTTACATCGGGGCCTCGAATCTTGTAAAACTTTGAATAAGATAAACCTCGAACCGAACGAACCTCCGACCTGGTTCCCCGCTGCCTTCGGCACCGGATAATCCCTTAATTTGCACATCGAGTAGTATAAATCTCTAACCAAACTAACTTCCGACACGGGTCCCCGCTGCCTTCGGCACCGTAGAGCAGTCGTGCTGCGCACGCTCAAGTTCCATCTTCCACCACCAGGTAGCGCATTCTGTTCTGTATGAACCTCGGGCACTGAAATCGTTAAGACTATAGATGTCGAGTCGAATGTGCTATACCCCGTCGTGATCTAGCCCATAGAACCAGAGATAGAAAAGTGCTCTTGGTGGTGAAAAAAACGAACTAAAATCGGAAAGCGCTATCGATGTCGAGTCGAATGAGCCATACCCCGTCGTGATCCGACCCATAGAAACAGAGATAGGAAAGCGTCCCCTGGTGGTGAAAGCTAATCGCGTTTGGGGGGCAAAAGGGGGGATGAACACCGGAGATGCATAATAGGATTAAGCGGTCACAGACCTTTCCAACGATGTATCACATGAGGGGTATGTGCAAAATTTAGAAACCCCCCCCCCTGCATATTATGATTAAGCGTTCACAGACCTTTCCAACGATATATCACATGAGAGGTGTCGGCAAAATTTAGAAAAGCTGAAAGTGGGAAGATGGACCCCGAAGATACATAATATGAATAAGTGGTCACAGGCCTTTCGAACAATATATCACATGAGTAGTGTCGGAGGGGACGCAAAATGTGGGGTGACACCTGTGGTGCATAACACGAATAAGTGGTCACAGCCCTTTGTAACGATATGTGACATGACGGATATTGTTAAAATTTAGAAAAGTGCCCCCCTCTCCTTGTGTAGGCAAAACGCGCTCCGCCCCTCCCTATAATTTTTGACGCGGCTTTATTTTTAAAATTTATGTTATGTGTTATAAAATATCGTAAAGTTTCAAACAGATAGCCTTATTATCCTTCCTAATTTTGTTCACACCCCTCCCCATCCCCTCCTGGAAATGTGACGCGTATTCTTTTAAAAAAAAATTTTATCATGTGTTATAAACTATCTTTAAGTTTAAAACAGATCGCATTGGAATTTAATATATTTGCTGAAATTACTATTATATATATAATAATATAGAAATAAACCCTCCTTTAGCTTGTAATTAAGATATATGAACAATTTTTAAAATTTCTGAAAGCTGATTTTTATTTATTTATTTATTTATTTATTTATTTATTGTTTATTTATTTATTTATTTATTTGCGTTGCCCTGTGCATGTTTGGAATTTCTTAGCAATTTCTTAGATTTACAATATTTTATTCAATTAAACATTATACTGTTACAATAAATTTAAATGGAAACTTCACTTCTAAAACAGAAATAATTTAACAACTGGATTTCATTAATTTATAGGAAAATGACGTGAAAGGTATTCCTGCGAACGAAATGCCTGTCCTTTACCGTGTTTTTTTTTTTATTTTTAGAAATAAATGAATCACATTTAATTCATTTCAAAAATTTTGTTTATGTTTGGAAAGAAATTTTAAATGACGATAACTCTTAATGTATACATTTTAGAAGGTACATCTTCCCTCAAAAACTAATTTATTTTTAAAGATCTTTCTAAAAACGTTAATTATATATTTAAAACATAAACACTACGTCTGATTACTTTATTTTACAATATTTATAAGAACACGCATTTTATCAGACAATTAAATACACTAAACAAACATGAGTGAAAAATTGACCTGGGCATGGACTCGAACCTGGGACCTTATGCGTACCATGCCGACGCTCTGCGACTGAGTTACCCAGATCCATATCCATGACCGGCAATTTCTCATACTTATTCATGTTAGAAACAATCATCTGCCACAGTTTGCAGTCATGTTTAATTGTTTGATAAAATGTGTGTTCTTATAATTGTGAAGTTTTATTTAAAAAAATATATCTTCAGAAGAAAATGGCTGACTTGCAGATGAAATTTGATGTGGTTATAACCTGTAACTGATTTGTGCTATTATAATACAGATGGTACATGGTCGTTGGCGGGTTTTATCTCTGTTTTGGCATAATTTTTTAATCGCCAAGTTAATTAACAGTTTTTTGCTAATTATGGATAGAAAATAATATTTTTTTTTACACTGGATTTTATAAAAGCACATAGATTACGTAATTACTTGTATAAAAATCAATCCTTTTTTTATTCTGCCGAATATTAAGGTCTGTAGGTTGTTTGAAAAAAAAAAAAGTTTGACGAAGAAAAAAGTGATCATTTTAAGTAACTCGACGTTTTTAAAAAAAATCTATATCTCTGTTTATAAATCACTTATGAAGATGAGTTTGGTCTTAAATTGAAGTAATTCTTCATTACATTCTTCTAGTTTTCGTTTTTTTTTTTTCTGCGACGCTTGGTTTATTTGATATCTGATATTTTAATCTGGCATGTTTTGTCGATTTAACATTGCGAAGTTGATTTCTGTAAGTAAACAGTTGTCCAGTTCTTGGCGTTGTTTGTGTGGCGTTTTTTTTTAAAGCTTGGCTTGGCAGAGCGACCGCCCTGCTTGATTGTCATTGAAAACATATCTATGTACATTATTTTTATGATTCTAGACTATCAGGAAGAGAATGAAAAATCGATTACAAAATTCCATCTTTAGATACATGAACCAAGTTAAATTAAATAAAAGAAAGTAAAACCTATTGCAATCGTGCAATAACCAGAAAAACATATTCAATCACAATTACATGTACCTTTTGATTATTCTATATACTTTTTCTTTAAATTCTTACCTTATTGAAAGATTTATAGAGGGGAATGGGCGTAGCTTTCCTCTGCACACTCCTGTGTACGCCTATGCATATTAAGTTTATTCGGAAAGTACAGCCTTTATAGAAATACCAAAAGGTGTAGAGTTACATTATGGGTTCCTGGGGCTCTAGCCCCACCAATAACTGCTGAAATGGACTCCTTTTTTTTTCCTTTTAATATAAAAAATGTTTAGTTTTTTTAGTTTTCTTTTTTAACTTTCTAGTATTTTATAGAATTTTTAAATTTTCCATTTTTTCCACTTTTTTTTTTTTTTTTTTTTGTTATAAAGATAAACAGCATTAGGAAAACTTTTTTACTTTATGCTCTTTTTTTTTTTTTTTTTTTAATTAAAAAAATGCTCAACGTTTGAATTTTTATATAAAAAAGGAAAATAGAAAAAAAATCCCTATACAAAAAAAAAAAAAAAAAAAAAAAAAAGACGTTATTCAAAGTTAACTTTTATTGTCATTTTACTATAATCGATTCGCCAATATCAGTGAGTATAATTTTATAAATGAGCCTGTACATTCGAATTTTAGGTAGATATCCTAAGAAATACTACGTATTGCATTCTCCTCTAAGTTGCAATTTCTGAAACATTTTTTGCAGATATACACCAGTAATGACTCCTCCTAGAACCCAAAACCACCCCCAGTTCAAAACTTTATCTATCTATCTATATCACTTTTTTAAGGACACGATAACTTCCATAATTCTGCACAAATCTCTTCCGAACTGATACATAAAATCAAGCGGCATAAAATCTCGGTCAAGTTCGTTAATGGGCAAAATCGAGCCAAGGGAGGGGGGGGGAGGAGGGGGAAATGAAGGAGATTTTCGTAAAAAGAGAAAAAAACCATAAGTTCTTTATTATGATACATATCGAATCCTTTTAAAGTTATTATTACTTCTAGGAAAAGGGACAAAAATGTATGTTTGGCAGATTTTTTAGTTCATTAAAAATGCTCTCAAGGGGGAGGGGGGAATAAGTGTTTAAGAAGAAAAAATATCATTTCATCAATTCACAAGATATCAAATCCACTTAAAATTATTATAAATATCCTTAATATTATCTACAACTTTTATATTCACAATTTTTTTATAGGACCAACTCTTACTGCCGGCTCCGCCCATAGGCACACGTATATTTCGAAGTGGGCGGTCCAAACTGCCGCATCATGGCAAAAAGGTCTTTCTTCTGCAATTCCCAATAAACAGGCACCCCACGGTCTGCGTCTTCGAAATCTACCTGTGCCTATAGGCCGAGCCGTCAGGGATTTTTTATATTGTCTTAATGTTTTGTTTAACTTGTGATTATTTATCAATATACGATTATGTTTAATTTCTTTAAAAAGGAGTTTAAAAAGGCAACATTAAATTGGCAATCGACCTTTTTTATACTCACATACACATTTTTGCGTAAAAAAGAGTAAGCCCCACCAATTATTTTCAAAATTGTACGCGTATGCGAAATAGCATCAGATTCATAATAAGAAAATCAGTGATATTATGAGATGGCTTAGAGCATTATTTATTTGAAGTAGATTAGTAAAAATTAATAAGGCTTTAATGAATTACTCCTGTATAAATAGTATTTTACTTTAAATCCCATTATATATATATATATATATATATAATTATAATATCTATGAATTTCAAAAAACATATCAAGTTCTATTATCATTCTACTAAAATCTCCAAAGAGATAATTAATGATATTGTGTATACAGAATACCACATAGCTAATAATTAACATGTGCAAACATAATATTACCATAGCTTGTGCTTCAATGGTAATTGGCCAAATTTTACTCATACCTAAAGAATATTGAAAAAAGAAAAAAAAAATAGAGAGAAAGGGAAAAAAAAAAAAATTATAAATTGGAGTTGCAATTAAGTAAATACAAATGGATTAATAAATTAAATATGAACCATATACAATGGAAAATTGGACCACATGAGAATTAAATATGAATTGGATATGAAAAAACACATGCACATGTACTCATCAGCCTGGATGCACCCACATGTGTTTTAAATAATAATTCAGTGTTTCATAATTCTACTGGCATAATGCTAAGATCAGTAGAATCATCCAGGTACACTGAATTATTACCAGACAACAATTGGAAATATTAAAATTTGGAAATATTTAAATAGGAAATAAAAAACCATTAAGAATATACAATATATTTCACTCACAACGATTATCCCAAAAACTGTATTTGACACCTCACGAAATTACCACGAGATAACAGTTTTGAAATAATAAAATTGGAAATATGAACGCGTAAAGTGTAGATAAAATATTTTACTCACAATAATTATACAGAATCCTTAAAATGTCACAACTTCTGCATAATATTCACATCCACTATATATATATATTACATAATATTAAAATTTTATTATAAAACGACAGCGTAGCATAAATAAGAAAAAAATCAACTTAAATATACAAAAGTTTTTATATAATATTTTTTGTAATGTTTATTCTTTATGTTTAAAATTTATTAAAAAACTTACAGGGTATTTTTAGTTAATTTCTTTTAGACAGAATTTTTTGAAAATGTACAGTATTGACGCTTATATTTATCTAATAAGAGCTTATATATATTTTTAAAATGATTTTTATACTATCTTAAAATGTAAAAAGGGGGTTTTCTAACGATAGTTATTAAATTTTCTAGAGCAATGTGGAAATTTTCATATTCTTTTGGATTTAAAAAGCAAAATTTCATTTTTAATTTCCATTTTCTGAAAAAGTACTTGTCATATCATTTTAAAATATTTATGCAGCTTAAAATCTAAACCGTTTCACTCTCGTTCTATAAAGCCCCACCAGTGGCTGAGAGGTTGTGCTCTCGAAGCTGGTAGACGGGAGGTGCTGGGTTCGATCCCAATCGCGCCCGTCGGCCTAATCGCTCGGAGTTTTCGTGGTTTTCTTTCGAGCCGTGGATTTTCTCCATGCGTAAATACGGATTAGGTTCCCTTAGAAAGACCCCCACGAAGGGCACTCCCCCTGGGCCTATATCCCTAGTGTCGATAATTGGCCGTCAATAATCAACCCAACCCACACTCTCGTTCTATAAAATGTCATCAAACTATTTCGAGTTACTTTCAATGGTTTATTTTAAATGAAAGCTGAAGATAATGTTTGCTTCAAAATTACCAACTTATTTTTTTCCTCGTCGTTCTTCTAATCATAGATATGGACAAACGAGTTGGCGACGTTTTCCCTACCGCCAAGGGATTACTCTCTAAAAAAGACACATCTAACTGACCAATGAGGTGGCTCGATTTGCCAATAATGCTAAAACGTGACTATCTTTTAGAATTTCGCTCCCGGGGTTTTGATTATTGTAAAATTGGTTGATTCTCTCGGTTTTTCTCTGTTTTCTTAAAAACTATTTCAGATATCGGAACTCGACAATCTGCAGATTGTAGCCAGAAACAATCTCTATCTGCCCCTGATACGTTTAATGTTTGTTATGCAACTGTTTCTAAGCCTATTACGACAAAGAGACAGGACAAAAAAGAATTATGTTATTTTTACTATTACCTCATCTAAATAGTAGAATGAACATAGAAACAAGAGGGGAAAATTCTGCTATAAGGCCGAATATAGATTGCCACACACGGCTTTTATTTAAAAAATAAATAAACTAGCTGTAACTCAGAATAAAAACGCAATGACAACAAACAATTTTAAAATATCTAAATAACAAATAAAAATTCCCCTGTTAAAGTGTTGAGTTGTTCAATAACCATTCGATTTAGAAAAATATTTTTCTACCACTGAGCAATATTTTTTAATGAAATTTAATTCATGTTGCTATGGCAGCAGACGATAAAACGATATCTTTGGAATAAGGGAATAAATAGAAGAAAAATTTTTGCTGATGTTTGTGATAAAATGTTTTTCTTTATTTTTTAAAAATGTATATACATAATTCACTTTTATATTTTAACAGAATAATAAGTTTACTATAATTCGTTACTCATGCTATGGCCAGTATACACGATACACGTCGAGCCACAATGCCTTTATCATTATCTTTTTACGCGTAAAAGTTTCGCTACGGTACTCCATTGTGAAGTTTTGTAATTTTTGAAATCTAATATTTCAAAAACGACATAATCATTAGATTTGAAATTTATATCAAGAAAAATACAATTTTTTACGATTCTAACGCAGTTTGTAAAACAATTTTGTGACAAATATTTTCGAGTTATTAATTTTTTAAGTAACTTCAAATGTTTCATTTTCCGAGATTAATCTGTGGCAACGATGGATTGCTGTGACTTTTCATAAACATGAAAAATGATAGAGATTGAAAGAATAAGCCACCCTGTGTGTGGCTAATAGATGTTTTTTTTTGTTGTTGTTGTTGTTCTAAAAATCACAGCCAGACACTCACTTTTATTTTATGTATTAGTATAGATTATTTTAGATGTTTTTGATCTAAGTATTATCTTAGTATACCGAAAAAATGACTTTTTTTATCCGACTTTTTTATTGAGTCCGAGACCGGGCTCGACACGGGCTCAGTCTTCGGGCTCGGGCTCATTATTTTTGAAACAGAAAATTTTATTTATTCACGTATAGGAAAAATAAAAAGAACTTTTATTATTTTTTTTTTAATTATTTATTCCATTTCAAGCTAATGCTATTTTGATCAGAATGAAGGTAGAACAAGAATCGTGTTTTCTATTCTAGTATTAGAATGCTATTTAAAAGAAAATTTGTGATATTTGCAGATTTATGACTGGCATTGACGACGACGACGACCTGTTGATATGGCGCCAATCGGAAAAGGCGCGAACAAGTAATTTGTTTTGATTTCGATTTTCGTTTGTGAAAGTAAGATATATTTTTAATTGTATGGTTTATTTTATTTTTTTATTTAGAGATCTAACGCAAAAATGATATTTTCTTCTGCTTTTAGCCAATCAGCATTAGGTTGAGGTTTGCAAATTTTTTAATCTTCGATTGTGTACGAATGATAATCTCTCTCCATATGAAAATAACGTTAAAGATTCTTATATCTATTTTTCATCATGAACTCTGCTCATGCTGAGGCTTAGCTCCGCACATTTACGAAGTTACTTTCATTCGCAAGTAGATATAATTGACATATATTGTTATAGTAGTTATAATTGACATGTATTAGCAAATCGTGTAGTTTTTCTCTTTTCCTATAAAAGCATCGGATCTTTCAGATAACGGTGTCAAATTTTTAATATGAGGTGATTTTCAGGGATAGGACAATCACGAAAAATTGTTATGAGGAAGGAATCGATTATAGTTTGAGATGTATACATTTTATGGGAAATTGAAAAACATTGTTCGATTATTTGGTAGTATAAACAGTAATTTCTGCAAATTTCACACATTTACTCATAAAACGCACTTCGTTAATGTGTCCATCAGATTTGCTTGTTGAGGGAGAAAATATATCAGAATCCTTTTAAGTATGAAGTATATGTAGCTGATACCAAACTTCTCTTTTAATAAAATGGAATGTAAATTTTCATAAAATTAATTGTGTACTGGAGATTAACAATTATTTATATATAAGAAGTTGTTTAAAAATGAGATACTATTTTTGAAATTTTTTTTAAATATTATGCAATTTTTTTAAATGCATACTTTCGGTATCGAACTCCGGTTCTGATGACACAGAATGTTTCGGGCTTGGATTTAAAATCGTCGAGGTCGGGCGGGCCCGGGCTCCGAAAGAAGAGCCCTAACTCATCTGCACGGTGCGGCTCTGCCTTGTATCTTATTATTTTAGCAAGTCCAATTTTTCTCTAGTTACATTTGTTGCACGTGATACACAAGTAAGCCTCCTAATTACGATAAGTTCAAACAAAAATAAAGATAAAAAAGGAACATTTCATCGAAACTTACATCTGGACTGGATAACTGACAGTAGTGATGCGAATTTATTGCCGATTTGGAAAGACTGTTATCTCCATTCGTCATCTGCAGAACATTTTGTCCTGAGCAGTGATAGACACTTATAAAGACTGTTTATCTTGACTTTTTAATGAGACTTTCTGTGTTTTATGAACACTTGATTTGACTTTAACGATACAAAATTAGCCATTTAGATAAAGATGTTTATTACGTTTTTAACCAATTAAATGTAACCTACTTTTTGAGCAAAGGACGTGTATAATTCGTATAATATGTTTTTTGCTTCACTTCTTGCTGAGACACCCGTCTAAGAGGATGTAAAATGTCCTTCTCATTTTATCGTATATTAAATATCTTTCTTATTCGTTAATGTGTGAAGATGAATATTTCTACATAGTGCACCACTTACGCCACTATGGAATATATGTTTTTACAGCAGTGGTCTTCAATATAGTAAAAGTGCATAATTCCTTTCTCATTGGATATACGAAAAATATTATATTCGCACAATGATAAACAACATTGTTTCATAATGGATTACACGGATATTCATGTGACGAAGCTACCAAACGGTAAGGTCATTCTTATTTTATTTCTATGAGATGTTTGGAAGAAATATTATTAAGTTAGAAAACAAACTTCGGGGGTAAACCGATCTCACGCCTAATTCATGTTAGTTAAAATATTTCTAACAACATTTAAGCTTAATTTATAGCAAGAGAATCCCACATGAAAAAAAAAATTAATATGAAAACGCTATAATAAAGGTACTTTGCCTCTGATACAAAACAGTTAATTAAGACCGATACAGTCTTTTCTTTCCCAGCTATAAACATGAAAACAAGAATTATTCCAGCATAAAAGACATTTCAGCACAAATAAGAGCCGCAAGCAGGCGGAAAGTATCACTTTCTGATCTCTTTGTTTCCTTAATAAAGCTTTTTATAGCAGATCGGAAACACTATATAGTATTTCTTTTCTGTGTATTTGTGAGAGTAATCTACTGGTCTTATTATTATTATTTTGTTACTTATTTATTATTATTATTATTTTATTATTATTATTTTATTACTTATTTATTATTATTATTATTTTATTACTTATTTATTATTATTATTATTTTATTACTTATTTATTATTATTATTATTTTATTATTATTTTGTTGTTGTTGTTGTTTTTGATATAAAAAAGTCAAACTAAAAGATGCCTTCTACCGAAAAGCATCTATCTTTCAGGAAGCAGAAATTAAACCAATCATTGAAAAGTATGTTTCTAAATTTGGAAATAAGTAAAACAAAATGAAAGTATCATACTTGAATTATAAAAATTCCAAAAGAAAGAGGTAACAGTTAGAGAACATAGAATGTATAAAAGTAATAAAATTTAAGAATAATATTGAAATTTATCAAATGGCTATTTCGAGATTTCAGAACAAGAAACTCTTTCCCGTCTGATTTAAGCACGTGATGTCTTGTTAAGGCTGATTATCTTTCTCTTTCTCCACTTCGCATTGAGGTGACACCCGGTGACACCAATGAGCTCCATAATAGAATGGAGGGCTAACTCTCCGAGTAACTTTCTGCCACAACCGCATCACACTTTCAATGCGCGCAAGCAATGAATCCTGTACAGTTTTCTTAATATTACAGGCATTTCCTCAAACTTTTCCACATACTTTTATCATTCTTACTTATTTCTACACCTTTTTCATATTTTTATGAGTAATATTTAACCTTTTTTTTCTTTTGGGCTTATACAAAATTGTATTTTTAACTAACATCAAATTAAATATTTGCGATGAACTTAAATGAAATCTGTAGTTTTTTTCAATTAAAAAAAATATTTATCAATGAAAAAGGTAGCAACTTCTACATAATTTTAAATTTTAAAAGATAATCCAATTTGAAAATGTCTAGTCCATACAACTGTATGGGAGGAAATCTGTGTTTTGAGAAAAATTTTCCTCTGAAATTCTTTGGCATTGTATTCATGGGCGGACCGCTGGATTCAATAGAATAGGGAGTTAGCTTTAGCTCTCCGTTGTATTGTGGATCTCAATGAGTGACCCCTTTTATGAAACTTAGAAATAGCTATTTATTATGGCACTACAAAGGATGTAATTTATTTTCATT
The DNA here is from genome assembly GCA_963931845.1 of Maratus michaelseni. Lineage (NCBI taxonomy): Eukaryota > Metazoa > Arthropoda > Arachnida > Araneae > Salticidae > Maratus > Maratus michaelseni. The sequence continues at coordinate 187,838,730 of OZ007592.1, read as the reverse complement.
TTCCTAAACTACGTACATCCAACAGCGTGAAAAATGTGTCCAGACCGGAGATCGAGCCCAGATACCTTGGTATAGCTCACCAAGTGCTTCACGAATTAAGCCATTCAGACGACATCCAGTCTGGCATTTTTCACTAATATACGTTGGCAAGGCTGCAACGTCCGTCTGAACCACTTTTCTACACCTTTATGACTTTTATGACGAAGTTGCTACGTTTTTCATTGATAAATATTTTTTTTTCCAAAAGTCATACCAAGGCATCTGGATTCGATCCCCGGTCTGGACACATTTTTCACTCAGTTGGTTGTACGCTGTTTAGCAAAGTGAAAAGAAATTCACATCCTTTGTAGCACCATTTAAAGATTTATGGCGAAGTTTCAGTCCTTCTGAAAATGTAATTAGAAATAGCTATTTATTATATTACATATATTTTTGTTGTTTGTGCTTATCGTACCACTAGCTTTTACTCGTTTAGAAATTCGCCCATATTCGACTTTATGTAGTAGATACTAGTCGCTTATTGCAGTGGCGCAGCCAGAATTCCGTTCTAGGGGGGGTTTTGAGTTTATAATAAAGGTGGTCGCCGGTTATATGGATCATCGGTTAATGGAATCAGTCTTTTAAATGAATGAAATCATAATGCTTTTCTTCGCAATTAAGTTGGTTATGATTCATTTAAACAGCGTTTACAATATTAGAGTTACAAATTATAAAATGCACCAATGAAATAATACAAAACTATGTTAGATTTATTAAGTGTTTAAAAATGATGAGGGGAAAACTTAAAGATGGAAGAACACATTACAGCAAATAATTTTTACATAGAAAATAACAGAGTTGGAATCCATTTGTTCAATCAAAAATACACAAGGTTTCATTACAAGAGAATCACGAATTCTTATTCCTAACTTTATAATAATGAAGCAATTTTAACAAAATTTTCAATAGACTTATTTACCTTGCTTTTTGCCAAATGTAACAAATCATTTAGAACTTTTAGGGTTATAGTCTTGAAATTTTATATGGATGTTACTTAAAAGACGTAAATGCTCCCCAGAATTTATTTTTTCAATTCGAAATTTAAAAGAATGCAAGAGTAAGAAGCATTCTAAAATTGCGATTTATGTGACACAATTGGTATGAAAACTTGGAATTTGGCATGATGATTACTTTTATGTAGTAAATGCTTCCTTATAACATTTTTAAAAACATTTAAAAATTTAAAAGGACGAAATGAGCTGAAAACTTTCTAAAAGTGTTCTAAATTACGATTTAGTTGAAACTGTTAGTGTTAGAAACTTGAAATTTAGTATAGACATTACTTTTAAGATGGAAATGCTTGGCATAAAGAATTTATTATAATTGGTAAATTTAACCCTCTAAGCGTGTGGAACGTAATATTCCGTTCACTAAGCTCCAGGTTTCACTGCAATATATGCAATGTTTAAGATAATATAATTCTATAAATTTAATGAATTTTCAAAACATTGAAGAATGACTAATACTCTCAAGGGTTACATTCATATTTGTAATTAAGTTTTATTTATAATGCTGAAAGAATCATATTTTTTAGCATTTAAAACAAAATGCAGAGAAAACAACATTACAATTTTACCCTTTTTCAAAACGCTCAGAGGGTTAAAGGTGTGAAACAGCTGAAAGCATTCTAAATTACGATTTATTTAGAACCTCACGTCATATCGGGCCTTTCGAAGACGATCTTTTTTCTATGCTAAAAGTAACTAAACGTCTGTATTTCGACACAATCCATTAAAAGCATCTTGGAAGATTAAAATTACAGCGCCTACAAAAATTTGGAAACGCTCTGAAACTGATGAATAAAAGTATTTAAAAAAAATCTGAGAATTTTTCGATGACAATGCAAAAAGAAAGTTGGGTATTTTGACGTGGGTTTGCTCGGCGTCGGCTCATGTTTTCAGTATTAAATGTGACTTAGTCTTTTTTGACGTGACTCTGTGACTCTGTTCTCTTCGACTTTAGTCAAAGACTTAGACTTTCTTCACGGAATTTTAAAGAGGGGTTGGATACAGTTATATTTGCAATCGAATAAAATTTCAGAGCTTTCGGACAGTAACTTTTTTGTGTTGTTATTTTAAAGGACACGTCGCCAAATAAAAAAAAAAAAAAAAAAAAAAAGACGCGAGAAGAAAGCATTTTTTTTACAGCTACATATCAATATTTTTCCACGGTCTGTAAAACCATTATATTTATAACCATGGCTTTGCAAATTTGATAAAATCTGGTTGCCAGTAAAAAAATTCTAGTTACCAGTAAAAATATATAACCTGCTCCCCTCCGAAGTCACTAATTTTCAAAAGCACAAAAGTTTTTTATCAATTAATTTAGAAAAATAATAAGCCTAATGTACGATTACTAGTTACATAGTTTAGAACAGTTACATCATTTAAAAAGATGGTATAAACAAAGTTTTCTAATGAAATTTATCAAAATTATTTATCTATGAAAAAAAAATGTAAAGGCTGCATTAACCGGTATGTTCAGGAAATGCTGATTGCCGAAGGTTTCAAATGTCTGGATAAGTGAGTGCTGCAAAATCTATATCTGATGAGGGGGGCATGTATGAAACAGTGAAGCAGGAAAACAATTTCTGCCTATTTTCGTGTCGAAGTCAGTCATATAATTATTTTTTATTAATTTAAAATTTGCATTTGTTAAACTTATTTTTACTTAATTAAAAATTCCGAAAATGAGAAAAAATGCCATTTATGGTCATTTCTTAGGTCAATTTTTGTACAAAAAATTATAATAATAAAAAAAAAAATCGGGTTAAATAACTTGGTGGCTAGATAGAAAAACTAGATCGCCAGTCCGACCTGCCGACTGCATTTGTCAAGATCTGTTTATAACTGATGAAAAATTTATAGAATTCAGACAACTGGGGTTATTTTTTTTAAAACTATGAAACGAGAGACCCTTACGAGGAAAAAAAAACAAACAAGAAGGTGTCTTTTAAAAATGCTTTTCTGTCTAATAATCAATATTTTTTAGTGAAAATTTCATTAAAAAATAAAAATTGATATAAGATATGTAATCATACGAATTTGAGGTAATTATCATGAGCCCAGGCACCGCCGGACGGGTCAGCTAGTCTAATTTTAATGACATGCAGATAGCATTCGTTAAAATGTAATAAGTGTAAATCAATGCATAACTAATATATTGCTGATCAATTTAAATTAATGCATGGTTAGCGTAAAATTGTGCGTAATTATAGATAGTATTTTTCTAAAAAAAATGCATTTAACGCCTTTTTTTTTTTTTTTTTCAAAATCCATACTCACAGGCAGGTCTTAAATTCTAGGAAAAAAGAGTACCGGAGCTCATACATATACGCTATAAGCAAGAACCCGAAGGCTCTCATCCTGTGAAGAAACATATCGGAGACTTGAGGCTTCCATGAAAAAAAATATTTTATTTGAAGAAAGATAATTGAAAAAATGAGGCGGTCCCCCAGCACTCAGAACGTCTATATCTTCACATCATGAAGACTCAAAATCGAATGCCTTTTTTTGAGATGCCACAAATTTATCCGCGTCGACCCATAGGGTACAGAAGAAAATTCGTTAGGGAGAAGCACATTCTAATTTTTTTGAACGCAAACCGCCAAACCAGATTACCATATATCAGCATCTTTATAACAACAGAAAACTAACTTTCCGAACTTAACATCTGCAGGAATTTTAGCATGCAGATGTATCGAGAAATAGAAGTTGCATTTTATCTATCTTTATTTATTCTGTGATCCAAAATGTATGCTTTTAGGAAAGCGCGCAGATGCCAAACTGAAAATGATTTCATTTCTCATATGAAAACCGCAAGCACATACGAAGAAAGAATTTAGACATGTACATTAATTGAGAAAGGATCACTTCAAGCTGGGATAAAAGAGTTTAAGAATTGTTGAATTTTAAATAGAAAGGAAAGAGATTTTCTTTTCACAGAAGCGCGATAAAATTAAAAATAGCTAAACGAGGAACCACAACTAATTTATAAAATTTTAACGATAAATATATGAATCTCCATCATAAGCAAGACGTCGTTGCTACATTACCAACAAATGAAATATAGTCTTTAAATTTGTGTACAGACCCCCTACGAAAAAAATGATTCGAAAGAAACACCGATTGCAAAAATTTGCTCATAATCGAAAAATAGCTTTTTATAACTTTAAGTACTTTTTTTAAATTCTTACTTTTGCAAAGATTTTTTTCCTGGGTACGCACATAGCTTGGTCTTAGATATAACTGAGAGCAAAAAACGCAAAAAAAGCTGCTTGAAACTGAGAGAGACTTACAAAGTGTATGTTTTTTTTTCTCTGGAATTCGGTGATCTGTTAATGTTTCAAACGTGGAACAAAGACAGAAATGCAATTAAAAAACAGACTACTGTATACTATATAACTCAAAGCGTCTGTGTGAGAGTATATGACCCATCTTGTACTATAAGATGTCTCGACAAAGTGACGCAGTCCAAAAATCAAGTTTTGACATAACCTATGCGTGTAATATGCGCTTTCACAGTTTTAAGTAGAATTTTCGCCATTTAATTGAATCACATTGATGAATAGAATTTGATTTAAAAAAGCGGTGGATTCTGCCAAGGCGGAAAGGCCAAAAAACTTAATTTTAACTTTAGTAGTTTTGATTCATATAAGCGGCAATTATAGTAATTTTTTTAGCTCTGGGGGGTGTTTTAACCCACAAACCCCCCCCTTGGCTGCGCCACTGGCTTATTGCGGTAAACCTTTAGCCAATAAGCGAAAAGGTCTTACGCAAGCACTTCAAGATTTGTACAATCGTTGCCCTTGATAAATACTAGGCCTTCCCTCAAAGGGATTAGTCTGAGTGATATTGCTGAGAACATAGGGTTAACAATTACAATATAAAGAAAAAGAGCAAATTAAATGATAGAATTACAAAATATCATATACAAATTCATATACACTGTTAAAAAAATAGAAAAGAAGTACCGTTCATCAGATGTGTTGTCATAATTGTCTGAGTGCAACGAAGACTCATACACAGCGCAGTATTACTTTGCCCCATATATAGCTACGATGGATATTAAAACCTTTCGTCAAGCATAACTCAAAAAATATTTAACGGATTTCGTTCAAATTTTTACAGCAGGTACCTATAAAGGTGACAACGACGTCTATTTATTACCAAGAATAAATGCTAAACTGTTTGGAAATTATATTAAAAAAATAGATAAAAAAGCACAATTAAAGTACATACGTCACGAAATTTTGTGGTACGTCATTTTCACCGGCGCGAGATTTTCGTAGACAATCGGAATTGAAAAGTTCATGGAGTACAAGGAGCAAAAAAAATATGCACGCACTAATATTCAGCACAATAAAATATTTCAATTGAGTAGAAATCGAAAATTAATCTGGATTTTTTTCTCTTTGAAAGAAAAACCCCGCAATAACTTAGTAGACTTGGTATTAGAGATTTGGCGCAAATCTCAGCAATAGCAGCTTTTTTTATTTCTCATGTGTAAATAATAAAAAAAAATTCTTTGGTGTTTAAATAAAAGGTTTCGATTTATGGCATTATTTCTTTTTTTTTTCTCTTTTTAGCATTTTAAATGGGATTAATGAAAGGCATGTATTTTAAATTAAATGAGTGAAAGGTTTATATTTAAATGAAATGAATTCAATATGAAAATGTTATAGGAACAATATTTGGCGATTTATCAACTGCGCCAGGATAACATAAAAGTACCAATATATCAAACGGTATGTAGTATGTGAAATGAAACAGTTATAATCACCCATCGTACAAGAAAAAAACTAATATTCTGCATTCAGAGGGAAAAATCCATCTCCTGTGCCGTAAGATTTGGCGAGTTCTTTTTTGGTGATAAGTTTTTCGATGTGATTGTTGGGATCTGAAGGATTTGGCTTACTTTTTCTAAATCTTATTTTTTTGCAGATGTAGTATTATGTAAATATATTTTTTAGCAGATAATTTTCTATTTTGTATATTTTCTATTTGGCATTTGGAAAAGAGATTTTTACCTTTTTATCTGTGCTTTCGGAAATATTAAAAAATAAAAAAAGATTAACATATATCAAGCGCTTAATTTTTATACGGACCACTTCTCCATTTTTAGATTTGGTACTTTTCGGTTAGCCGGGCACCAGTGAAATTTATATATCTATGTATACATATATATACATATATCTATACATAGACACATTTATATATGCATGTATGTATATATACATATATATATACACATACATATATGTGTGTATGTATACATATATATATATATGTGTAAATATAGATATATACATTTCACTGGCGCTCGGCTAACCGAAAAGTACCTTAGATTTTAAATGCTATTTATTATTTACTAGCCGTTTATTAATTGTTTACAATTTAACCCCCTGACAATAACAATTATTTATCACAAAAATGCCTCTTAGGTTTGTTATATAAGTTTGTTTATGTGTTTTCATTACTTATTAAAATATCGAATATGGCGATAAAATTTCATTTTAGCACCGTGCTTAAATTTTTAAGATGGCGCAAAAACATGCTTTAATAAACGTATGTTTGTAAATATTTGAAAAACATGTTTTACCGCTCTCTTGAAAAATTTTGTAAGTTGCTAAAACTACCTTTTGGCACCATTTAAAATTTTTTTCGCCAACCGACATAGGATACGAAACTTTTTCCCATTCAGATACACATGCAAGGTTGGTCTCAAACAAGAGTAAAGCTAGCAACAATATTGTTTTAACTCTATAAGAGTTACAATAATGATATTAAATACTCCGATTGGCTTTGGGCCCAATTACGAAAGTTTCTCCTACAAAAAAACTGTAGAAGAAGTCTTTTACATTTGTTTCAAATGAAGCTCTGTCTACAAGGTATTAGTTAATAATACAAACAACACTAATGGCATGGAGGCAAAAGTTTTAATTTAAATGTATATATTTGAAACCCTTCCCCCCTACCCCCCCCCCCCAAAAAAAAAAGAAAAGAAAAGAAAAGAAAGTTACAGTAATGAATTTAAAATGGCGTTAAGCCACGCTTTCTGACATAAGCAATTGGCTGCAAACGCGATAACGAAACTTAATAACATGTAGCTAATATAGCCCTCAGGGTACTTTGCAGTTATACAGACCTTGTGTTTTTTTTAAAAAGCTTGAGACAATTCAGGTTTAAGAAGTTGAGATTTACTGTCAAATGATATAAACAACTATGAACACAAAACGGATGAATTATTATTCAGGTTTATGTATGTATTTTAAAAAAATGCATCTGATTACACTTATTAGATAAATTACTTCTGTTTGCATTTAATAACTGATAAACGGCTTCTGTATAATAAATGAACTGTTTAAATATTGGGAAGAGGTGGCGAGAGGTAGAAAGACGAGTAAACAAACGGGTAGACAGACGGGTAGTGAGATGGGTAGAGAGACGAGTAGCGACATAAGTAGACTGACGGGTAGCGAAACGAATAGACAGACGGCTAGAGAGAAAGGTAAAAAGAGGGTTGACAGAGGGGTAGCGAGATGGGTCTCGAGACGGGTAGCGACACCGGTAGCCTGGAATGTAGCGAGAAAGGTTGTGAGACGCGTAGAGTGGTAGATAAAGTGACGAGTAGAGAGATGAGTACAGAGACGAGTTGACTGACGGGTAATGAGATTGATAGCGAGACGGGTGAAGAGTCGGGTACAAAAACAGACGGATAGTGAGACGGGTATACAGACGAGTAGAGAGACAGTAGATGGGTACGGAGATGGGTAAGAAGATGGGTAGAGAGGCGTATAGCCAGACGGGTAGAGAGACAGATAGACAAATGGGTAGCGAAGTGGATAGAGACACGGCTAGACATACAAGTAGTTAGACGGATAGACAGACGGTTAGAAAAATAGATTGGCGGGTAGCGAGACTGGTAGAGGAATATAGAGACGGGTAGCGAGACCGGTAGAGAAATATAGAGACAGGTAGCGAGACGTGTAGAGAGATAGACAATCAGTTAGAGAGACGGGCAGAAAAACGGATAGGGAAACAGACAGATTGTGGAGAGACAGACAGACAGGCAAAAGAAAAGTCTGCGGATTGGCGCTGTAAAGGCGCATTAAAGGCGCAGGGGGCAGAGCCTCCTATAGAATAATCAAGAAGTATCTGTTAAGCTTAACTTTGTAATATATATAATTTTCAATTTTGCCGATATGGAGATTTAATGTAAAAGTTATTTTACAGAAGTCATCGAAAGATTTTTTCTATACTTTAATAGTAATTTAGACTATAGTTTTGCAATCTGGTTTGTAGCAAAACATGCTATCAATGTGGTTTGAAGTGTAAGAGTTTTTATAAACAGTTATACAAATAATAGATATATAATCAAGGAAGAAAAATTTTAAATCACACACAAAAAAGGTGCAACAATGAAATTAAATTTGCGTTAAGCCACGCTTGATAGAATAATCTATTGGCTGCAAATCAAATTACGTAACTTTAAAAAGCTTGGCGTTTTAAAAGATCCGGCGTTTTTTTTTTTTTTTTTTTTTTTTTTTTCCCCCAAGTTTTGCGCAATACGCGCTTAAGAAAATGAGATCCTTTGCCACATGTTAAAAAAAATTATGACAACACATCTGATGAACGGTACTTCTTTTCTATTTTTTTAACAGTGTATATGAATTTATATATGATATTTTGTAATTCTATCATTTAATTTGCTCTTTTTCTTTATATTGTAATTGTTAACCCTATGTTCTCAGCAATATCACTCAGACTAATCCCTTTGAGGGAAGTCCTAGTTTTTTTTTAATATGTGGAGAAGAATCTCATTTTCTTAAGCGCGTATTGCGCAAAACTTGGAAAAAAAAAAAAAAAAAAAAAAAAAACGCCGGATCTTTTAAAACGCCAAGCTTTTTAAAGTTACGTAATTGGATTTGCAGCCAATAGATTATTCTATCAAGCGTGGCTTAACGCAAATTTAATTTCATTGTTGCACCTTTTTTTGTGTGTGAATAAAAAATCTTCTTCCTTGATTATATAACTATTATTTCTATAACTGTTTATAGAAACTCTTACACTTCAAACCACATTGATAGCATGGTTTGCTACAAACCAGATTGCAAAACTATAGTCTAAATTACTATTAAAGTATACAAAAAATCTTTCGATGACTTCTGTAAAATAACTTTTACATTAAATCTCCATATCGGCAAAATTGGAAAATTATATATATTTCAAAGTTAAGCTTAACAGATACTTCTTGATTATTCTCTTGGAGGCTCTGCCCCTTGCGCATTTACTGTGCCAATCCGCAGACTTTTCTTTTGCCTGTCTGTCTGTCTCTCGACAATCTGTCTGTTTCCCTATCCGTTCTTCTGCCCGTCTCTCTAACCGATTGTCTATCTCTCTACACGTCTCGCTACCTGTCTCTATATTTCTCTACCGGTCTCGCTACCCGCCAATCTATTTCTCTAACCGTCTGTCTATCCGTCTAAGTACTTGTATGTCTAGCCGTGTCTCTATCCACTTCGCTATCCATTTGTCTATCTGTGTCTCACAACTTGTCTGTCTGTCTCTCTATCCGTCTGGCTATACGCCTCTCTACGCATCTTCTTAACCATCTCCGTACCCATCTACTGTCTCTCTACTCGTCTGTATACCCGTCTCACTATCCGTCTGTTTTTGTACCCGACTCGCTACCAATCTCATTACCCGTCAGTCAACTCGTCTCTGTACTCATCTCTCTACTCGTCTCTTTATCTACCACGCTACGCGTCTCGCAACCTTTCTCGCTACATTCCTGTCTACCCATCTCGCTACACCTCTGTCAACCCTCTTTTTACCTTTCTCGCTAGCCGTCTGTCTATTCGTTTCGCTACCCGTCAGCATACCTATGTCGCTACTCGTCTCTCTACCCGTCTGTCTATCCGTTTGTTTACTCGTATTTCTACCTCTCGCCACCTCTTCCCAATATTTAAACAATTCATTTAATATACAGAAGCCGTTTATCAGTTATTAAATGCAAACAGAAGTAATTTATCTAATAAGTGAAATCAGATGCAATTTTTTTTAAATACATACATAAACCTGTATAATAATTCATCAGTTTTGTGTTCATAGTTGTTTATATCATTTGACAGTAAATTTCAACTTCTTAAGCCTGAGTTGTCTCAAGCTTTTTAAAAAAACCACAAGGTCTGTATAACTGCAAAGAACCCGGAGGTCTATATTAGCTATATGTTATTAAGTTAAGTGAAAGTTTCGTTATCGCGTTTGCAGCCAATTGCTTATGTCAGAAAGCGTGGCTTAACGCCATTTTAAATTCATTACTGTAACTTTCTTTTCTTTTCTTTTCTTTTCTTTTTTTTTTTTTTTTTTTGGGGGGGGGGGGGGGGTAGAAGGGAAGGGTTTCAAATATATACATTTAAATTAAAACTTTTGCCTCCATGCCATTAGTGTTGTTTGTATTATTAACTAATACCTTGTAGACCGAGCTTCATTTGAAACAAATGTAAAAGACTTCTTCTACAGTTTTTTATAGGAGAAACTTTCGTAATTGTGCCCAAAATCAATCGGAGTATTTAGTATCATTATTGTAACTCTTATAGAGTTAAAACAATATTGTTGCTAGCTTTACTCTTGTTTGAGACCAGCCTTGCCTGTGTATCTGAATGGGGAAAAGTTTTGTATCCTATGTCGGTTGGCGAAAAAAATTTAAAATGGTGTCAAAAGGTAGTTTTAGCATCTTACAAAATTTTTCAAGAGAGCGGTAAAACATGTTTTTCAAATATTTACAAACATACGTTTATTAAAGTATGTTTTTGCACCATCTTAAAAATTTAAGCACGATGCTAAAATAAAATTTTATCGCCATATTCGATATTTTAATAAGTAATGAAAATACATAAACAAACTTATTTAACGAACCTAAAAGGCATTTTTGTGATAAATAATTGTTATTGTCAGGGGGTAAATTGTAAACAATTAATAAACGGCTTGTAAATAATAAATGGCATTTAAAATCTAAAAATGGAGAAGTGGTCCGTATAAAAATGCAAAACATAACATTATACGCTTGATATATGTAAATCTTTTTTTATTTTTTAATATTTCCGAAGGCACAGATAAAAAGGTAAAAATCTCTTTTCCAAATGCCAAATAGAAAATATACAAAATAGAATGCCAAATATACAAAATAGAAAAATATCTGCAAAAAAATATATTTACATAATACTACATCTGCAAAAAAATAAGATTTAGAAAAAGTAAGCCAAAGCCTGCCGATCCCAACAATCACATCGAAAAACTTATCACCAAAAAAGAACTCGCCTAATCTTACGGAACAGGAGATGGATTTTTCCCTCTGAATGCAGAATATTAGTTTTTTTTTTCTTGTACGATGGATGATTATAATATAATTGTTTCATTTCACATACTACATACCGTTTGATATATTGGTACTTTTATGTTATCCTGGCGCAGTTGATAAATCGCCAAATATTGTTCCTATAACATTTTCATATTGAATTCATTTCATTTAAATATAAACCTTTCACTCATTTAATTTAAAATACATGCCTTTCATTAATCCCATTTAAAATGCTAAAAAGAGAAAAAAAAAAAAGAAATAATGCCATAAATCGAAACCTTTTATTTAAACACCAAAGAATTTTTTTTATTTTTATTTACACACGCGAAATAAAAAAAGCTGCTATTGCTGAGATTTGCGCCAAATCTCTAATACAAAGTCTAACAAGTTATTGCGAGGTTTTTCTTTTAAACAGAAAAAATTCCAGATTAATTTTCGATTTCTGCTAAATTGAAATATATTTTATTGTGCTGAATATTAGTGCGTGCATATTTTTTTGCTCCATGTACTCCATGAACTTTTCAATTCTGATTGTCTACGAAAATCTCCCGCCGGTGAAAATGACGTACGCATAAAATTTTCGTGACGTATGTACTTTAATTGTGCTTTTTTATCTATTTTTTTATCATAATTTCCAAACGGTTTGACATTTACTCTTGGTAATAAATAGACGTCATTGTCACCTTTATAGGTACCTGCTGTAAAAATTTTAACGAAATCCGTTAAATATTTTTTGAGTTATGCTTGACGAAAGGTTTTAATATCCATCGTAGCTATATATGGGGCAAAGTAATACTGCGCTGTGTATGAGTCTTCGTTGCACTCAGACAATAAAACAAACTAAAGGAAAGAGATACTTTTTGTCTATTTCCCGAGTTTCTGAACGAAGGTGCTAATTTCCCATTAACTTTCGGCAGTGTAGAACGGAACGTCGCTCGTCTTCGCACATGTAAATAAATCGTTAATACGGCGATCACTATAACGGGAGACTTATTACCCGGCCCTTGGTAAGGGAATCACTATAATGAGGGCCGACACTGTAGCCGGGCCATGTGCATTTGTGCCCATAAATTTCAAAATCATGCGATCATTTCTGAATCATTTTTAAATAAATAATTTTTACCGATAACTTTCATTCTAAAGAAAATTTTGAATTTGCGGCTTCGTTTAAAATATCATAAATTAATTAATTTTTAATATGAGTGATTCTTTTTAAATTGACTTTTTTGATTCAGTTAAAAGTAATCTGACACCTTAAAAAAATTTTGTTTGCTCGAATTACGTTATTTTTGAATCTTTTCAAATTCTGTGTAAAAAGAAGAAATCTATTTTTGCAAATTTTTCATGTTAAAATAGATATATGAGACATTAAATTGATTTTTAATTTTTCAAATAATACACACCCGCTAAAAAAAAAAAAAAAAAAAAAAAAAAAAAAAAAAAAAAAAAAAAATTCGTTTTGAATTCTCCCCCAACCCCTCCCCTCTGCCTTCTCATACTACCTAAATGATAAAATTTTGACCTATACAAAAATAACATTTGGCCTTTGAATAATTGTGCACCATTAAAAGTAAATTATGCCCCGTGGATGTACGGTGCTATCCTGACTATCAATCCACTGTGTCTATTTTTGGCAGGGCGTCAAGATCTATTTTATAAGGGAATATACTACTGCTTCGAACTATCAATAAACCGAGTGAAATAAAAATGTGAATACTATTTCATGATCTAATGACCTGATGTATGTTTTTCTTTTTTTATTGAAATGCTCTGAATAATTTTATGAGGGAAAGAGATTTTGACGATTTTTCAATAATGTTAAATTGATTTTTTGTGTGCAATAAATTAAAAAATGGCGAAAAAGTAATGAAAGATTTTGTAGCTACTTCTGTAATGTTGGCATAATAATGCTTTAAAAATATTTTGGCTCTTTTGTTCATTTTTTTCTGACTATTTTAATGTTAAGAGATAAATTAAAAAAGCAAACAAAATAGTCGCTCCAAGATAAGAAAATTACACACTATCATGCTGTTGACACACTGGGATTGTTTCGTGATCGTTTAATTAAAATTCGAGATTACGACAAGATGGCAGTACATCGTTATCATCCACAAGAACCCGAACGGTTATCAAAAAGCTCTTTTGGAAGAAGTACAGGAGTTCCTACGTATCCATGGAACTTTAGTTCATTAGGAGAAGAGAATATAAACTATTATGGTGAGGTGGCCCCACACAGAAACTAGGCAACTTTACTCAATGATAAATTGAAAGGAATTTTAGCACTGCCAACAGTATTTATTCTGTAAGGAAGTCATAGCGTCTAGAGATAAATACGTTAGCCTCAGAATGCATTAAATTTTGAAAATCAAATCCGCGAAGCGGGTTTCCAGATTTGCCAATCTAATAAATTAATAATTTAATTGGTAACACTTAAAACAAGCTGATGTAGCAAGGCACCCTAACGACGCAGATTACCGACGAGAATGAGAAGCATGAATTTTATTTTTGTTATGTTAACAGAATTACCTTAAAGTGGAAGACTGAGATATACCGAAATGTTAGACTGAAAAAGTTTCTTTTCATTTATTGAAACCACAGACGACTGAAAGATTAATGATCAGAAAGAATAAATAACATTACTTTTACGTGAACAAAAGACATTTTATGAGAGATAAAAATTAAAAGTAATGAATTTAGTTAAGAAATATAGACAGATTTTAGATATTAACACAGCTTAAAATGCAATAATAAAATAGTTAGTATAGGGAACATAATTATTTTTAATAATTATATATTAATAAATATATGATTAGATCATGCATACGTTTACAAAACTGACAAATTTCGATTTCTGGTTTTCAACGGATTTATGCGTTTTAGAAGGTTCTGACTACGATTTGACTGTTTTTAGAAAATGTCTCTCCGTGCATCTTGTGTCTGTCTGTATTTGACACAAATTTTGTGGGCGCTCTAACTCACGAACTACTGCGTAGAATAGGATGAAATTTTATATGAAGTTCTATCCTTTATGTGAACTGGTGCTGATTAGTTCCCTCAAGAGTGGGTGCGCAAATCGATGATTTGTGTCGATTTATGTGATGCTTATATCTCCTACTTATGTGCGCAGAAGTCAACGAAACATCAAATTTAGAATCCTCGTGATAAAAATAGATTGTGATTCAAGTCTGGTTACGGTCATCTAACGCCGAAATTTGACGATTTGTTCAAAATATGCGATGCTTCTATCACCAGTTTAAATGCACGAAACTTCCCGCTTAGCATCCTGAATATGGGAATACATTGTCATTCAATTTTAGTAGTCTCTTTGTAATGTTTAAATCATTTAAATGATTTGACTTATACATTGCTCAAAACAATTAAAGGATATTTGAAGTTTTATATAAAATAAAGATATAAACGAAAATTTTTTTTTGCCGAAAATAGAAGGAATCACAAATGCAAATTTTTCTGGTTTTCAAACTGTGGAGTATGCAAATTTTGAGTTCGACGTCAAAAACGTCGCTTCAGCGACAGCGAATGAAATTTGACTTTCAACTGGATAAAAGAGAATGAAGACAAGGATGATCGGCATTCAGTGATTGCTTTGTTTCGGTGAGTACGATGTCTCAGCGAAGTCATTTGACAGATTCAGAAGCTTGGAGAATTATTGGTAGGTTAGAAGGGGGCCAAACTCAAGCCGAAGTAGCGCAAGCCATTGGAGTGTCACAAAGTGTCATTTCCAGGATCTGGAACCGTTTTTTGGAGAGTGGATGTGCAGGCCGAAGACCAGGGCAAGGTCGTAGACGGGCAACAACGCCCAATGAAGATCGGTATTTAGCGTTAACAGCTGGGAGACACCGAAACATGAACGCTACTCTTCTCCAACAACACCTTCGCTTGGCTACAGGCACCACGATTTCAACTCAGACTGTCCGAAACCGGCTCCATGCTGTAGGTCTGTATGCTCGCCGACCGATGGTATGTGTTAGATTAACATCAAGGCATCGTCGCGACCGCAGGGAGTGGGCAACCGAGCATGTCAACTGGAGGAGAAATGAATGGAGCAATATTCTGTTTTCTGACGAGTCCCGTTTTTCTGTGCATCCGGATACTAGGCGTATTTTCATCTGGAGGGACCGTGGCAGTAGGAATAATCCTGCGTTCGTGCACGAAAGTGTCAGATTTGGCGGTGGAGGAGTGTTGGTGTATGGTGGCATCTCCATTGACGGGCGCACTGACCTCTACATCATTCGAGATGGAGCTCTGACTGGTCGCCGATATAGGGATGAGATCCTCAGACCTATTGTAGTCCCTTACGCTGCAGCAATCGGAGATAACTTCATTTTAATGGACGATAACTGCAAGCCACATCGTGCAAACCTGGTGGAGGATTTCCTTTTCGAGGAAGGAATCGTTCGAATGGAATGGCCAGCGTGTTCTCCAGACATGAATCCAATCGAGCTCGTTTGGGACGCTCTAGGAAGACGAGTTTCTGGCCGCCAACAACCCCCACAAACTCTCCAAGAACTGGAAAGAGCTCTTCTGGAAGAGTGGGGCAGAATACCCCAACTCGTCATTAATAGCCTCATTGAGTCCATGCCTCAAAGGTGTTCAACGTTGCTGGCCGCCCGTGGAAACCATACCCCGTACTGAAAATGATTTTCTTTGAAGAAAACACCTTTTCTTATTCTTTTTTTCTCATATGCACAAATTGTGTTTTTTTCCTTTTGTACACAAATGCGCAATAAAATGCATTTTTTTCTGCCAAACATGTGTAATTTATTCTCATATAACCTACTATGTCTGTCGACCATGTATCAATCAGCTAAAAAGTTTCCCAGATACAAAATCCACCTAAAACTGCAATATCCTTTAATTGTTTTGAGCAGTGTATATAAAAGACCTGTTGTTGATGTGATGGTCACTACGTACTAGTTTAATTTTTAAATTACCTTCATGCTGCCCTGGTGCGTAAATAAAATCTCCACAGATGAGTAAGATTTTTAATGTGTCCAGTTGACAATGTAATTATTTGTTCACTTTCCAAGGTCTCTGTCATTTTCTGCACTGCAAAAAATAATTGTTGATTTTACAGTATAAAACTGGCATCCCAGCTGCCAGTATTATACCGTAAAATTAACAGTATTAAACAGTAAAATAAGCAGTAATACGCTGCCGTGCAAGCAGTAATACGCTACCGCGCATTGCACGGCAGCGTATTACTGCTTATTTTACTGTTTAATACTGTTAATTTTACGGTATAATACTGGCAGCTGGGATGCCAGTTTTATACTGTAAAATCAACAATTATTTTTTGCAGTGTGTGGGATATAGAATGACACGCAAAAGTTCAGGGTGAGTATGATTAAAGTTCTGATTCCAAAACACTCTTAATGTTGAATCAAGTGTGTTCGTAACTGAAGCGCAGCCTGTTAGCTTTTGTGTCTGAAAATTTACCAAAGCTAAAAACAGTTCCAAATTAAAAAAAAAAATACTTAAAAAATAGAAAAATAAAATACGACTCAAGATTTTGCGGATTGTGTGCGTGATTGAAATTCCTATTTTTTTTTCTTTTCAGTCAACGATCAATGTTGAAGGATGTATAAAATAACAGATCAG
The DNA here is from genome assembly GCA_963931845.1 of Maratus michaelseni. NCBI lineage: Eukaryota > Metazoa > Arthropoda > Arachnida > Araneae > Salticidae > Maratus > Maratus michaelseni. The sequence continues at coordinate 187,821,711 of OZ007592.1, read as the reverse complement.
TCACTTTTTCTTGCACGTGATCAGCAGACGTATGTTAAACCGAGTGAAAATTATATTCTACCATTGCCAGTGCTTTGTTGTATCAAATGTAAATCCCTGTGATTGATAAATACTTATTTCATATATTATGGAATACTTATTTCGATGAATACTTATTTCATTCTCCACCATGAGACGATCAGGCAAATTTCGCCCTGCACCCGTTAAGCTAGGCATAATGTCTGACAGGTAAGGGGTCTAGTTAATTGTATAATAATATTCACATTCCAGAGATAAAATCGTCCCATAAGGTTTGCATTAGAACTTCAACCTTTAATTATACAGGCTGTAGATCGAAATTTAAAAATCTGGCCACATTATTATCTTTCCCTTACTAAGATTGTAATTGATCGAACCATTGCCGAAAATTGACCGAACCATTGCCATCTTTCGTGTTCATGTCATTTTTAGATGGGAATGAATACATAGGAAGCTTCACTCGCCTTCGGCTCGCTGTGCTTCAATTTTGCTTAAAATTTACTCCTCAGAATGACCCTACATTTCACTTCAATATTTGTGAAACAATGAAATTTTGTCTCGCGAAGGTAAAAATAGTTTTAAAATGTACCATAGATTATCTGCACTTGTCAAAAACGGGAACTTGACGTTTTTTGCTCGAATAAAAAAAATATTAGACCCAGGTCCTGATTATCCAAAAGGCACGTGAAACACATGCTTCCCCTCTAAAGTTTAAAAAGCCCCCAATATGACTGTGAAGAGGCCTCTCTAATTTACATTTTAATTTTTTTACATTGTATTTTATTTATTTATTTATTTTTATTTATTTATTTATTTTATAGAAAGTTTGCTTAATTCAAGAGAAAATCCACGCACTTCTTTACGAAACTTATTTAACAGGGAAATATGAATGTCATCAGTAGGACGTTAAGTAATCATAATCCTGATGTGCCTGTTAGAAACTGGAAAATTCAACATACAGCCATATGTACTAAATAATTCTGAAGTATATACAGAACACATAAAAAAAGCTCTTTAATGAAATATATGTGGTCTCAGATAAGCTACTCCCGTTAATAATATTAGTATCATTGATGAGCTTGTAGGATTGAAGAATTAAGAAAGCTTTTGCCAAATGAAAGGGACCCCCAAAATGATACCGTGCTTCCTCTAGATTCAGTGGTGGCCCTGAGTACGGGGAGGCTTTATTAGCTAAATTGTACGAAAGTAAAAAAAAAAAAAAATCGAAATCATATACCGCGTAAAGAAAGAAGAATAGTAACAGAAACGGACGAAAATTCGCCTATCTCTCTCTATTTCAGTAAAAACACACACGAAGCAAAAGACAAAAAATGTTAGGGTCAAAGTGTTACAATGTTGTTTTATTTAAATATCTACCACTATTTCCTATTAATAATTTTAGCCTGTATTAATTTGTCATTATTATTCGGAAACAATGTTTTTTTATCTTTTAAAAAAAAAAAAAAAAAAAAAAAAAAAACGTTAAATTGTCAACATTGGAGAAGAGAAATGAATTCGCATCTTTGTCTATAAATTCGCGTCTTAGATGAGATTTTTTGCTTCAAAAGGCCGAAGTTCTATCGGCAAAACTTAATAGCTTCTGTTAGAAGAAAAATCTCGCCAGGGTACCGCGGCTACTAAAGTCATCCCTGTGCAAATCTATCAAAAACTGGAAGCCGAAAAATTTCACGAATCCGATACTTTCTTTTCATGAATGTAAAACAAATTAAATAAAAAGGCAGTGTTTGGCATACAATCTATATCTTAATGAACTACTTCAATAAGTGAGTAAAGCAAGGAATATTGTACAAATATGCCTCTTTTGCGTAAAATATTAGCCTGGTAAAAAGAAAAAACCTCGGAAAAAAAAAAAACCTTTGCTTCGAGCCCCTTTTTTTCCGCGCCCGACTTTGACTGTCTGGGGCCCGGGGTAAGCATAATTTTGAGGTGTCCCCTTCTATCTATCCATAGAAATTGCTCGCGAATTATGCTGAAGTGACTAGAACTAAACTTCATATCTATTGTATATATGCATAAATTTCGAACAAGGTACTATTCACATATGTATACAGGGGTATCACAAGAAAGTTGGTCACAACGGAAGTAATCTTAGAGATGATAGAATACACTACTTTTTTGTTTAGGAATATTGGGGCTCATATGAGCCTTTGAAGTGTAAATACAGGCCTTTCAGTCCCTCTTGGTTATTTGTCATAAAATCATAAAAATTTCTACCACAATTTATTCTTTTTATTGTATCAACATGCATTTGAGTGATTCCATAGTATGAAAAGGCAAGTGCAGGCATGCATTTATACTAATAGGAACAAATTTCAACTCGGTGAGGGAGGGCCTTTTGGTCACTTTTGGCCAATTTTAACTATTTGGCATACTATTAAGAAAAATCCTGATTGAGCACATGGGGCCCCCTCAAATGGGGGACCGGGACAGCTGCCCCGCATTAGTCAGTCTCTGCTTAAACTTCAGCCTACTCAGCCTAATGGGTAATCCGCCTCTGGGAAGAGGGGACCGTAAATTTCTTATGCTAATATGTGTACACCTTTTTACAAAACAAGTGCCATATGCAAAAGCTATACTTGATTTGTACGCCTGCTTTTTGTATTTGAAAGTATGTTTCTATCAACAGCGGATTATAAGAGATAATTGCATCCCTTATTTTAGAAACGGCACAAGTTAAATTTTTTTGGAAATTGGTGGTTTTATAAAAATTTATTCTACTGGGGTAGCCGCATTATGTTTTAATATATTTATGCACATTTCGAACTCGACTCCATTCATTGTTATGAAAATTAGAAAAACACACTTTTAAGTGTCGATCCAGGTAAAATTTGAGGCTTATTTAGGGTCCCTTCAACAAAAATCCAATTAATAAAACAGATCCCTTCACAAAATTCCTCTTAATAAAACAGGACCTCTTTACAAAATCCCATTCCATAAAAGCACACTCTTCATTAATTATTTTTATTTTGTTAGGTTTTTAAATGTAATTTGCAAACAAAATAAGCTCACCTAAAAGGAAAATTTTAACAGGAACACTTAAAACAGTTATTATTAACGGTTCGAATTTGAGTAACTGGATTTGATATTTTGTTACAAAATGTTATTTTTCACAAAAATATAATAAATTTCACAAAAATTTACTTTTCACAAAATGGGCCTCCAGAAAAAAAATCTGCATCGACCCCTTGTTTATTTAAGAAAGGGCACATAATCTGTGTATGTGTCCTTTTCCCAATCACGTTTTGTATCACTTTTCCCAATGAACGATCCTTTGTAAACAAAAAACCCTATTAAAGTTAGAAAAAAAAACTGAAGATATAAAAAAAGTTCCGAAATAAGTAATAAGTGGCGAGGCAAAGTCCTTCTACGACAGCATTGTAAATCGACCGACTACAACACTAGACAGTAAAGCGTAAAGCATTTAATGACAAAACTGATAAAACAGACATACTTCAATGTTTTGCAACATTTTGGGTGCACTTATTGTTTATTAAAGCATTGATTTTTCATATGTTCACTGTTTGAACTCTCAGCTTACCTGTGTTTAATTTAGAATGGGCACATGTCCAAGACTAAAAAAAAATCACCCTTTCCATTCAAATAATTTGAAAAGCTTGTGCAAAGTGTATTTTATCATCTTTTCTAACATGCAATCCAAAGAATCGCAAAAAAAACTAAAAAAATCCTGCCATATAAACAGATTTTTTTTTTTAAATCTCTGTGAAATTTGAAAAATGTAATTTGTGCCCTTTCTAAGATAACCGATTCAATTAACATAACCTCTATTTTGAATAACCCGGTTGTACTGTACGTAGGTATTGTGACCTATAAGGGATCCCTCGATCAGACATGACTATCTGTTAAAAGACATCCCCAATTAATAAGTAGTGCTGCTATACAGTGGCGTAGCGTAAGGTGGGTGGGGGGGGGCTTGATCACTTTACTACCAGTATAATTTTATAATACATTTGTCCTCATTTAATCTTTGAACGTTATTAATTAAAATAAAACCAAATGTATATAGTATATAAAAATACTGGTAGTAAAGTGATCAAGCCCCCCCCCCCCCTCTTTCGCTACGCCACTGCTTTCATATAGTACCGACTTAACAGGTGACCTAGCCCTAGCATGTTCTGTGCCCAGATTTCTATCTCTTCGAAGGGCCATGAATTAGCAAAACATGAATTACTGAATAAACTGTACATTTTGGAGTTTAAAAAGATAGTACAATTATAATGAACTGAAACTATTTTAACGTATGGGGTTATGGTTATTTTCAGCATTATGCCGAATGCCATACTACTTTTCTGATTACATAATAACTAAAACGTAGCCGAAAGCATTAACGGTGAATGTGCTATTGGTAAACCGCGATTCACAAAATACCTAGATTGTAACAAACATGAAATCTTTTAAAAAACACGTTTTAAAGCATAATAGAAAAAAATTTTAATGAAGTGATTTATAAATTATATATGAGAGAAAATATTGAATCCCTTTCAAAACTATTATAGCGAGAGGCATATCATTTAAACATAAAAATATACATTGGAAGTCAAACAAATTACATAAAAAAAACATCTAAAGTGCTTTTATTTAACTCATATGTATATATATTTACAATTTTTTTTTTTTAGGTTTTTCAAAAATTATGAATGTTTTTCACGTCTAATATCTTATATAAAATGTTCGGAAGTTCTTGGTAACAGTGAAAAACAGTCTTGTATCATCTTCAGACATAAAGCTTCTTGTTTCGCATTGCTATTAATTGTTGAAGTAGAGGCGCATATTTGAAATTCTTGACTTCGTAGCCATTCAGCCGTACAGTCCTAAAAGCCGATCTGCACGTTACCAGAGGGAACCACGTGGAGGTAGGCTACATCTCCCCCCGTCTTCACCACCGCCCAATTTTGCGCCTCGGATGACAGTCGAAGCGTGGGTCGGTGGACTTTTTTTTGTTTCTAATGTTGTCTCAAGGTTCTACTGAAATAATAAATCAAGGTGTAATAGGTAGACCGCTGCAAGATTTTATAAGAGGATGAAGACAAGAAAAGAGAAAAGTTGATGGTCATACAATACTAAATTCGTTTTCGTAATCACACTAGCTATAAGATGTTATAGGTCATGATGATGAAGGAATACTTGTACAAGAACTTGGAGAAATGTTGAGGAGAACAATTCACGAGAAGATGTTCAAATCACTTAAGTGATATGGAGCTGTTTAATAAAATTAGGTCAGAGTAATGAAGAAACCACATCAAAAGGTTCTTGTCAAAATTGGTTGACTTGTCCAAGAGTCCATTTTTCGAGTTGTCAACTCCGTGTGTCACATCCATGAATCACATTCGGAAGTCATGTTCGGTAAAATCCCACTAAAAATACATCAATAAATTACTCTCCGGAACCGGAATTCTTTTTAAAACAAGGGTGGCATGCAGTAAAAAAGCTGGAAGCTGCAAATTTCCGCTGTTTCCACCACTTTCTGAATTTTTGGCAGTAATTTGATTTCTTATAATTTCTGAATTGTGATAAGACAGGAAATGGAGAAACAAAAACTTCACTGTTTTCAGATAGATCTAAATTAAAATCATATTGTGGATTTGCTGATGCTTGTGGAATCGGTAAGTTTAAGGAATTATGGTGGAAGGATACTGCAGATAAAGATTGATTTCCTTGATCTGGATGAGGCAAGGCTACGAGTTCGGAATTTTCAGATGTTTTAAGGGAGCATTGACTGCATTTATTAAATGTAGAAACACAATAATTTTCTTCTATAATATCCCCAGGACATGGTTCAATTTCATGATTTGAAACTTTTCTTTCATTCTTACTATGTTCAGAAACAATGAAATCAGCATCGATGTTGACTTGAGTAGATTCCTTATTGCACGGTTCTTCTAATAGAATTTCTGGAATTTTTTCTAGTTTGTTTTTCTCTAATGCGGCATTAAATTCTCGGAGACTGAATCTCTTTTTCCATATATCGATTTCGTTGCTACAGTTCACGTTTTTATAAGTGCCCCCTAGGAGTTTGTGTTTTTGTAACTGGTGGATAGATGGACGTTTTTCAGGTATTAAATTCAAACACAAAGTTATAAAACTGATTATGTTATCTGCTATTTCATTTGTTATTTTTGAATTTGGAAAAGCCTCTTGCATCAATTTGATAAAATTTTCTGTCTGTAAATTCTTTTGCAATATAGGGTAGATATCCGTAAACCAGCAAGACAAAGGACTATTCGGTTTAGACTTTTCTATAAGAAGAGACATTTTAGTAAATATTTCGAATGCCAGCATGCCGACTGTCCATATGTCTAACTTTTTTCCATCAATTGCTGTCAATCCAGACTCAGTCAGACGAGCTTCTGGGCAACGATATATAAAGGGAGTCCCATATTTTTGAATGAGATTATTTGCAGGTGTTAAAAATCCAAAGTCTGCTACAACAGCTGTGCCAGTATCTGATATGAGAATATTATTACATTTGAGATCATTGTGAGAAAATTCTTTATCGTGTATGCTGGCTAGACCATCTAATATTTGTTTTAACCAAGTTATTGCTTGTTTTAAGGCATTTTTGTCTGATATGAAGGAAGATTCGAAAACTTTTTGCTCCAACGTATGGGGATATACAGGACTTAAAAATATATATGCATCAGCGTAGTAAGCAAATTGTATGTCAGAAAGCTGTAAGATATTGTCATTTTGTAATGATTTCCACAAATTTATTTCGCCGTCAGTGGCGTATTTTTTTTCAACGACCTTTGCGGCCAATTCTTTTCCTGATACTACATGTTTCACTTTCAAAACCGAGCCATAAGACCCATCACCAATTTTTCCAATGAATTCATAGCCATTTTGCTCGAGATGAGCGACAATTTCTATCATTTTATCATAAGTTTTTATACCAATCATACCTGCAAGGTATTCCTTTTTAAAATACTCCATAATTAAACTTTTTAACGAAAGTATATCATTAAAAACACTTTTTTATCGCAGTAATCGCAAATTACAACCTAGCTGTAACTCGTTTTCAGATTACAAAGATTTTCATTGTTGAATTTCAATTTAGGTAATGGGGGTTACTTCTGCATTGTTGGCTCGTGCAAACATTGTTGGTTCTGAAAGTCAATTGTTGTTTTTCAACGATGTTTATCGCTTTTAATTCTTTAATAGCCGAATAATAATTGTTGCAAGCATTGTTGCACACATTGTTGTACACATTGTTTTAATACTGCACACAATGTTGTATCATTCTTTTTTTTTATTAAAGAAACATCATAAACCTGCTTGGTGTTTAGAGTTGCCAGATTTCTCTCTTTAAAAAAGGAAATATTTTTATTGACACTAGTTTGTATTTGTTTCATCAAACTACCGTCACTTTACGCTGAACTATGTTGAATGTGTCAATACTGTCTTCTTTAAAGAATTTTTCTTAAAAACGAATCATACAATAACTGTTATAATTGCTATTTTCCAACCGTGTTTGTATTACATTATTCTAATAACACTGTTTAATTAATTTTGCAGTCACATTTTTGTGATATAAAGTGCATCAAAAGGAAAATTTTAAGGAAAATTGAAAAGATAAATTGATAAAAATTTTTGAAATTGTAAAACTCAGACATGTTTCTTAAAAGTACGGAAAAAGTTTAAATGTACGCCATACAAAAGTATGCATAGGTACAACTTACGGAGAAAACGTGCCATCTGGCGACCCTATTGGTGTTTAACTGTTGTGCGTTGCTTATTATTTTTCCGGTACAGAATTAGAAGAATGTCTAAAAATTAGTGTGAATAGGTAACAATGCTTGCATCTGTGCATGTAAGTGTGCGCAAGTATACCTCTGTGTATATAACTTTATCATTATGTCCATGCATGTTTATGAGTACATGTATGTGAAGTATGTATTTGTGTGTGTACGAGAAAGTATGTATGCATGTAAGACCATATAGAAATAAATACGCACATTCTAAAACTAGTATAAACGCTGGACATCACAAAACTTTTTTCTATATCTCTACACTGTAAAAAATGACCAATGTTTCTTATTTTATGAAAATATACTATAACCACGAACGAAAATATAATATAATCTTCTGAGTTATCCGAAATTCCAAATAGCGTGTTCCATTGTATTTTAAATCCCCAGAAACCAATACATTTCCAAAATTTAAAAAATTATTTATAAAACCAAAGTATTTTTCGCTGCCCGTATTTTTCAGAAACGTTTTCGAAGGGTTTTTATAGTGTATTAATTAGTGTCCTCAGCCTGGAATACCTGTTTTTCGAATGTCGTCAAATCTCAAGTAAACGTTTTCAGCCGCATAAGTTAATTTATACATGAAAGAGTAAAGAAATAATCTTAATTTTAATGTTATTGTCAATGCTGTTAATTTTGCATGTTTGTCTGTTAAACATATTTGTTGAGCATGTAAATGTTTACTTGAGAATTGATTGCATTCGAAAAACAGGTATTCCAGGCTGAGGACACTAATTAATACAGTATAAGAAACACTTCGGAAACGTTTCTGAAAAATACGGGCAGCAAAAATTACTTTGTTTTTATAAATAATTCTTTATAAATAATTCTTTAAATTTTGGAAATGTATTGGTTTCTGGGGATTCAAAAGACAATGGAACACGCTATTTGAGATTTCGGATAACTCAGAAGATTATATTATATTTTCGTTCGTGGTTATAGTATATTTTCATAAAATAAGAAACATTTGTCATTTTTTACAGTGTATTATAATACAAAAACATGGGAACAGATGTTCCAGGACATTTACACAGAATGTTTAATGTAATATTAACAAACACACAATGTCAAGAACACAACTGCCTCAGCTATTAATACAGGAAAGCTTCGATAAATACAAACGATTTGGTATACTGCATTGCCACGCCACTCAAGCAATCGCCATTCTGGTGCAAAAAAGGTACCCCGTACGTCCAGAGCCTGTTTACCGAATAGGCCCTTGGAGCCCGAGCTCACCCACTGAAATACAAAGGGCCCCAAAACTTACTTTTCAAAACTAATTTTTAGGGGGGGGGGGGGAAATTCAGTCAGGGTAAAAAAATGTATTTTATTTTCTTAATTATAGCTACCAAATTTTCCCTCAGACTATTACTGACACATTTATACTCTTTTTTTTCTGTTGATATAATAAATGATATAAAAACAGTGATTAAATGCAAATTATTTTTATTTTTCTTACGTTTTACATTTTAATTTCAAACGTGCTAAAAATAACAGAAAATTTAATTTGTATATTTATATTTTGTTTATATTCACAAAGAGTGGAGAAATGATATAAAATATGGAGAATAGATTATTTAAATAAAGGGGAAAGTAATTAGCATTGAGGTGATACCAATTTTCTGTTTATAAAATAGAAGCAAAATTCTGTTGCAGCCAAGTATAAATGTATGCCAAATATTTGTTGTCCCTATATTGTTCTTAGCACTGGCAAATCCTGCAATTTGTAAAGCATAAAGTATATTTTGAAGTTCAAATATTCACACCTGTTCCATATTTGTAAATTCATTTACAAAATTAATTTGTTATGTATAATTATGTATGTAATAAAATATTTCTATATGTAGGTAGTTATAGTTTAATATTATAAGTGTTGTTTACTCCAAATTTTGATAGTAAAATTTCAAATTGTTGAAACATAATTGGCAGAGTGAAAGGGGGGGGGGGCCCTAAGTGACGTCGGGCTTCCCCTTACTTCTAAGTCGCAGGCCCTGATTAGACCTAGTGCCCACATACTTAGTTTGTACCTTACTAGATTTGTAAAGTTGATGTAAAACTTCTTTTATTTTCACGATACATTATTCATATGTCATTTAGTGCTTTCTAAAACCTATCTCAGATTCAATTTCAAAGGTTAGTATAGAATAGTTTTATCTGTTAAATAACTATTGTCACAAAAAAATTAATTCATGTCTATAGACAGAAATTTTATAGCTTCTAAATAGCTAGACAGATAAGAGAAAAAAAACTGTAGAATGAAAGAGAAGTTTGTTAGTCAATTTAGCAGCAATACGTTAGAAGTGTTATCTTTGTAAAAGGATAATTATTGTTTTTTTAATAGTTATCAAAAAACCATGAACCTAAAGATAATGCCATCAATACCGTAGACAAGATAAAAACAAGTAAAAATTATAAAATAATAAAATTAAATACACTGTAAAAAATTTTCGTAAAATCTCAGTAGATGTACTGTAAATTAAAGGTACTTGTACCGTTTTCACTCTTTACGGTATGAGTACCGTACTTCTAAGGTATATTAAGCGTAAAATAAACGTATATGTGCCATTTCGATTATAAACGGTATTTATACCGTAAAATGATCGTTTTTCAGTAAAAAATCGCTATTTATACCGTAAAATAATTATTTTTCAGTAAGAAAAAAGCTGGTAGCCCCGCTTTGGTGTACGGTAATTCCTGAAGTGATGCACTTGCTCTTGTTACGTAATGCGTGCAGGCCTGAGGAGAGGGGGGAGTGCAGCCGGTACATATACTTTACATATTTTACGGTACATATACCGTCCAGTTAAATTGAGGTATATATACTGGTCACAAAGTTGCCAATAAATGTACCGTAATTGCTGACCAAAATTTTTTTACAGTGTATAATAACATGTAATATTAATTACATAAAATTTTATTCAGCAGTATCATTCAATTCCGTCTAATATTTCGTGTACTACAAATAATTTACGGGGGAAAAAATGTCAGGTTTCTGAACATTATTTCTGTGGACATAGTCAGGGCCTGATTACCGCAGGGGCAAACGGGGCAGCTGCTCCGGGCCCCCATCTCAAGGGGGCCCCCAAATGACAAATTTTCGTAGCCCGATGTTTATGTTCCTGTATATAAGAAAAAATGAAAAACAATAGGAAAAAAAACTTTTTCATTCTCTTTATATAAGGTCTATGATTTTCGGGATCTACAATGAGCTGATCAACCATTGTACTTAAACTGGAGGTCAGGGTAGTTCTACCAATCAGAACTGCCTATTTGTTATGTGCGACCTCCAGCATGACGACGTCAATTGCAACTGCCTTATTCGCGATTCCAGTCCCAGAGTTCATTCTCTAAGTGCTCTAATATGCTACCTGGTGGCACATGTTCTAAATATTTATTTCAGTTACGCTGAGCTAATCACAATGCATTCAGCAAAGGTAAACAAACTGTTCAGCGAATCACAATAAGGCAAATAGCTGGAATTATGCACCATTATTATTAATTTCAGCGCCCCCTTGCAAAGGATTTGAAACGGTAATACTACGTAGAAACTTTTCTCTCTCTCTCTGCCGCTACGTAAATCACTTCTTTTCTCCATCGATTTTCCCTCATTCACTAACCGCCACGGTAACTTAACTGCAACTGTGCCGTGTTTATGTGTTTACATGTTGTTGTTATCTAACCAGTGTAAGTATTCCGCAGTGGCGCGGATAGTAAAGCTCGGTTCTCGTAAGATCACCGAAAACCAAGCAGCATCGACCAAGGTCAGTGCTTGAGAGGGTGACATCCTCTCTCGTTTGCCTCTGCTGTGGGACTGTGTACGTTAATGAGAGCTGGTGCACGTTAAATCTGTTCGTGGCTCCAAAGTCCTCCAAGTTCTATATAAGCGTTACCTCTGGGGGTGCCAATCCGGATGCATATCTCTCATCTGGAATTGGTTCAAAATTAGGAGATTTAGGAGTCAGGTTTATGGATATAAGGCGTAGTGGCTTATGACAGCTATATAGAAATAGAAAGCTGCAAAACCGGGCCCTTTGGGTCAAACCAACAACCAACAACAACAACCTGTGTATCTAACGCACGTGTATTACCTCGTTTGTTGTTCTAGCTGCGAAGGAATACAGATTTTATGAAGTTTATTTATCTTTTTATTGTACATTAATCGATGCTAAATTCCTATATTTGCATACATCATGCAGCGAAATTACTTGTCCGGTGCAGCAAAAAGAAAATTGAAAAGATCTCATGAAGAACAAGCTAAGAAAATGAAAAAGATGATGCTAGAATACACGAAGAAAAATTCCAGTGAAAAAGAAATGGATAAAAGCAATGATAAACTACCTGAAGAAATAGATAATTTGAAAAATATCAGTGGTGATGAAGATGATTTTCAAGAAGAGGTGATGAAAACAATAGAAAATGTAACGACAACCGATGATTCATTGAGTGTGAGTTCAGGTTACAATTCTGAATGGAACATTGTTTTACCAGACATGATTGAACATTTTATTAACAATCCGCCGAAGCAAAATATGGAACTGTTGAGTAAAACTGAAAAAATTATTTCTGGTTGTAAAAATTTATTTCTGGTTTATATACTGTCTTGTTACCTTGTGTGAAGAATAAAACGACTGATTTTTGATATTTAAATTATACTTTTTAATACAATATTTTTCTGAATAGAATATTTATCAGAGAGTAATCAGTTTTTCTGTGTTAATACTGAAAATAGTTGACAAGTAAGTGAAGTATATGTGCACTTGCAGGTGTCGATGCAGGGTTTTTTTTCCCTTTTTATTTTGTGAAAAGTAAAGGTTACTTTTATGAAAAATAACATTTTATACCAAAAGTTGAAATCCAGTTACTCAAATTTGAACTAAGCATTTATTAACAAAAACTTTTTAAAATCCTTTTGCTGCAGCTTTCCTCTCTGGTGAACTTGTTTGTTTAAAAAATACACATTTTAAAACATCACAAAAAGTAAATTGTGAGTTTTTATGGAATATAATTTTGTGAAAGAGCCTATTTTATTAAAAGGAATTTTGGGAGAAGACTGTTTTATTAAATAGAATTTTGTGAAGAGGTTTCAAATTTTGCCTGGATCAACCCTTGATTTGTAAACATTGGTAAATTCGTTCGTGCTTTGGTAAAAGAAGACAAAATGCCTAAATAGTTTTTTATTTATTTATTGCTATCTAAAATGGTTTCTTGCAAATGACTAAAGTATTAACGATGAAATTTTGTGTCTTATGTAGTATAATCTTATTTGATTGGGAAAGTTTCAATCCAATCCAACTAATAGAAGCCAAGATATTAAATCAGAATGTATAGTTTTAAATTTGTTCTATAATTTAAAAAATTATAATGTATAAAAGCACTTTATATGTGCAATGGGTACTTTTTCATTAGCCGGGGCGCCAGTTAAAGGGCAAAACTGGGAAATTTCATTCGTGGCCAGTAGTAGCAGTTTTATAAGTGGCCACTTTCTTTAAACTAGTGAACACATTTTTATTTAAAAGTTCTAAACACCAAACTTTTATTAAAATTTCAATTAGTATTAATCTAAAAGTAAATAGCCCAAATAAAAAATGTGTTATAAACATATTTCAACCAGCAAAAATAGAATCCTTGATGAAATGCAAACAAGTTTTTACTCTTTCCTTGTAAGAAAGTGGCTAGTGCTAATTTTGTCCTTTAACACTAGTGATATATATACACACATATATTTATATGTAATATACACATGTGTATATATATGTGTGTTTGTGTATATGTATATATATCACTGGCGCTCCGCTAATGGAAAAATACTGTGTAATGTTATCGTAGAAAAAATATTGCATATGAAAATTTTGTTATGGGGGGCCCCCAAAAATTGAAGTCTGCCCCGGTCCCCAAATGAGCTTAGTCGGGCCCTGGACATAGTGGTTGCGAATGTAACATCCACATAATATACAAATGCAATTTTAATAAAATATTTCTCACGACCTAGAAAAATACTGCCATGCTGTTAGATAAGTTCAAAGAAATATAAAAACATTTTTTTTTTTACCCTTAATTTGCAGGAAACAATAATCTGAAAATTTAGGACTAAAAATGTACGTTTTCTAGGAGAATGAGACACGTGTGTTTTTAAAAATTAAGAATTAAATTCTTAGAAATATTACGGGGGAAAAAAAACAAGTTGGAAATTGTACGTCAAACGTGACAAATGAGGTGCGTTCGTACTATAGCTAGTTATATAAATAATCAGATCTTGATGATTTTTAATTCTGTGAAATGAATTACGTCGTCTGCATATTAAATTCTGTCATAAAATAAGTATCTCGGTCGCTTGACGATTCAACCTCGGAAGCACCTATAACAAGAAAGCACAGATTTAAAATAAAAAAAAATTCAAATTTCTTAATAAATATTTTTATTAATATCTTCTAAAGTTTTGATTCGATTTTCATAAAATTTGAAATGTCTCAGGCAAAATTCTACAAAGATAATATATCTTTAATTTCAATTGTCAATTTCAATATCTTTTGCGTTGTTATATGCGGACGGACGGACGGACAGACAGATGTACGGACCAGACGACGACAATAGATGCTTCGTATTTATATAATTACGAACCCACCTAAAAAGATAAATTTTTAACAGGGTTCTATAGTTCTCAAAGTTGTCAAAATTGACTTTCGAATATCTGTTATTAAACGCTCGCTTTTAAAATGTTATCATTCAACTCACAATAACAATTTTTATGGTTAATAAATGAGGAGCAATAGAGAAACAGGTTAGAAGGTATTTTGAGAAATTCAGCCGATTAGAGAACAATTTAGATGTATTGCGCTGCAATAAAGTAATGTATTGCGCTCGGTTATGAGAAAGCGCAGACGAAGGTAGAAACATTTATCTTGCAAATGAGTAGTTTTCAGATGAAATTAGAATATGGTGAATGGAAAATGAGTTATTGATTTCTGAATGTTTCAAAATAGATTCTTCTTCGAGTTCATGAGTGGAATTTATAAGATCCAATGTAGAAAAATGTCAGTTTGCGGAAAATCTTTCTTTATGCATCGAAAAAATTACAAATTTTTTTATTTAAGATTTTTTTAACTTTTTCGGGAACTATTATATATATATCCGGCGCGTGGATTTTTTTTAGTGTTTGTGAAAAATCGCGCAGCGCCTTTCAGAGAATTTTTTCTCACGTTACGCCTGAATTATGATATATTTTCCAATGTTTTGTACAGTATGCCAAAAGAAAGAGGACACCCCAGTCATTTTAATTTCCAAGTGGTCACGGAAAAAACTGAAACAGTCATTCGATCGGAAATTATGTCTTCCTTAAATTTATGTTTAAAAAATAAGCTTAGGGGATCACTCTCATACTGAAATTGTTCCAAACTTTTAAATTTTCAATACTAACATTTAATTTTGCCATCATATTTGGCTTTTTTTGGCAATTTTTATTAATGGATACCCAACGGGAAGTCATTCCGTCAAGTAGTTTAGGAATTATGAAAATTTAAAGTTTGGAACTCGTAATGTTAAATTCTGTATTAATAATTGTAAAACAAACTGCAATTACTGTAGTATTTTAAGCATATCTCAAAAATTTCTTGTCGGAATGAAGTTATATTTTAGAATAGCATATTTAAAGCTTTAAAAAATCGATTTCTGTTAAAAAAAATATTAAGTTACTGTAATGTTTGTATTTCAGATAATAGGTTCTAGATGGCAGTACTACAAATTTGCAAAGCTCTATCTGTACGGTATCGCCACCTATTTCATTATTTTTATTGTGCTGCAAGTAGCCACTGAATGTTGTGTAGTTATGTAATGTGTGTACTGAGACGTTACGTCTTGTTGTTTGTATGTTAAACTTCCAGTTACCATGCCTCACTCAGGCATCTCATTTAAGTATTTAGTTATTTTAATTAATATTCAAGATATCATAATTAGCGACGATGAATAAAAAAAGCGGAAAAGTTCTCACCTGAAATATTTGAAAAAGAAGAGATGCATCAAAAATGAAAATGGCTACAGTTTTGATATCAGTATGTGATGATATACGAGGTAGGGTCAAAAAGTTCCCGGAATAGGTCAATTTCAAATTATTAAAAAATAGAAGGACAATTTTACATTATCGGCCTTCAAAATACTTTCTTCCTGCATCCACACAATTCTTCCAACGTTCGTACAACTGTTCAAAACACTCCTTGAATCCATTTTTTTGAGGCGCCCTTCAGTAGCGTCATCGCATTTTCGATCATCTCATCTGAATCCATAAAACGGTGTCCCTTCAATTTCATTTTTAGCCGTGGAAACAGGTAAAAATCCACTGGTGATAGGGCGGGAGAATAAAGAGGTTGTTCCAGAGCAGTAACATTGTGTCTGGCAAGGTAATATTTCACAATCAGAGCGCGATGTGGTGGAGCATTGTCGTGTAAAAGAAACCAATCGTTTGTTGCCCATTTTTCAGTTCGTTTTCGTCTGTTTGCGTCTCTTAGTCGTTTAAGGATCTCCAGGTACAATTCTTTATTGAGAGTTTGGCCTTCAGGAATAAATTCGTAGTAAATAACGCGCTGGTAATCGAAAATGCATGTCCAACATCACTTTCCCTCGGCTTTTGTCCAAGCATCCATGTTTGTGCGACCTTCACGAAAACGCTTATGCCACTCGTACACAGCCTTTTTTCAATGGCATCGTTTCCATATACTTTCTTCAGCATCTCGAGCGTCTCAGAAAGTGATTTCTCAAGCAAAACGCAGAATTTGATGTTTGCACGCTGCTCTAAACATGTCATTTCGAAATTCAACGAATGAAAAATTCGTTTTGTCAGAAATGATCCGCAGCCAACGCCGACAGTACCGGAAATGAATTACAGATGCCTGTGTGTTTTCCTTATCAGTGTTGCCAATCTCCAAAAAATATATTTCCCCTCCAACGAAAACCTGCGTGAATGTAGGCGACCATTCCGAGAATTTATTGTCTCTACCTCGTATGTTACTCAAGTGAGAAAAAAATAGACATTTATTTCCTGCAGAGTTCGTCATTTACGGGAATGGTAAGTCTATGTATTTTTTTTTCTTTTCTGAACTGATGAATAAAGTACAATAATGTTTCAAAACTTCAAAGAGTTTAATGATTCCATTTAAACGTTCCAAGCGTACGTTAATAAAAGGCTGGAACAATGTTTTATATTGCATGATATTAAAGATGAAAAGAAAGTCCTTGCTATTATTTCTTGTAGGGGTCTTAAATTATATAATTTATTATCGGATTTATCTTTTCCATAAGCTGCTGAATCCTTGAAATATGAATAGGTTGTTGATATTCTGCTAAAGCACCCTAATACATTTGTGAAAGAATAAAATTTCGTAATTCTTATCAAAATGAAAAGGAATCTATACAAGATGTTTCTGCTAGATTAAAAAAAAAATGACAACTTTTTGTGCTTTTTCTAGTGATGCATTAAATAAAAATCTGTTGAAGCAATTCCTTAGAGGCTTAAAAAATGAAACTATTCAGAGTAAATAAATTACGCAAATTGATGATTTAAATTTTGATAAATATGATATTCGTTATCAGAAAACATCCGAACACGGAAATGTCGATGCTCTTTCACATCTTCCATTGCGTAGTGAAGATTTAATTCGACAATTTAACTCAAGTAATGTAATTGATGAATCTGAATTTTTTCACATTAACCAAATTTCTACTTACCTTTAAATTCCAAATCAGTTGCTGTATCTACAAAATCAAATCCTTTATTATGTCAAATTTTCTTTCACCTAATTTTTAGTTCTCTGATTCCTAAAAATTCACTTTTTGGCGGTAAGCAAGAAGAATTTACTCTTCAACATAGTTGTATTTTAAAGGATGTACAGTAATTATTCCTGAAATTCATTGAAAACAAATTTTAAATAATTTGCACTTTGGACATTTTTGGTAGAGTTAAGATGAAATCCTTAGCTCGCAGTTTTGTATATGGTGGCCAGGAATTGACCAAGATATTGAAGATCTTGCACGGAATTGTACTTATTGTGTCAATTTAAAAAATAACCCTTCCAAGGTATATAGACATCATTGGCAATGGCCTACAGCTCCATGGTAAAGAATTCATATTGATTATTTTGGTCCAGTTACGGGTAAAATGCTTGTTGTTGATGCTCCTAGCAATTGGCTTCAAGTTTTCATTATTCCTAATACAATTTCAGAATATACGATTACTTGTCTTTCTTTACTTTTTGCTAGATACGGTTATCCTATATCTTTGTTATCTAATAATGCTAAACTATTTAATTCTGCAGATGTTGAGACATTCTTATAGAATCATGGTGTAAAACATAGGTTTAGTGCTCCCTACCATCCAGCTACAAATGGTCAGGCTGAGAGGCTGAGAGATATGTGCAAATTCGCAAACGTGGATTAAAAGCTTTAACTTCAGAATTTGGTACTTTACAAATGAAATTAAATAACTTTCTTTTACAGTATAGAAAGATGCCTCATATTACAACGGGGAAGAGTCCCGCATCTCTATTTATAAATCGGCATATAAGAACAAAAATAGATTTGATACTTCCAAATGTTACAAATTTTGTTCATGATAAGCAAAATGTGAGAAATTCCAATATTAAAGTAAAAGAATTTAAAATTAACCAGAAAATGGCTATTAGAAATTATACTCCTGAAGCCAAGTGAAAAATTGTTCGCATTATTGCCTGAGAGGGAAAGTTACATTATAGAATTCAAGTTGATTCAAATATTTGGAAGCGACATGTTGATCAGATAACTAACGTAGGCTCAAAGGTACATTTAACTAATGTTACAAATTCTAAAGAAAATGATACAGGAAGTTACAAAAGTGAAAATACAGTTGTTAATCAATGTGATTCTCAACTAATGCATCCTAGTGTCACAGATCTGCGACCAGCTGACTCTTGTCTTCCAAATATTCCAAATCTTAATAAACTAGCTGACCCTGTATACCCAACTATTTCAAGTCCTAAACCAGCTGCTCTGATATAATACCTTCAGTTCCAAAACTTATGGTTCCAAATAGTAACATTTGATGCTGCTGCAGATTCTTTAAAAACTAATTCTTCTTCCTCCCCACAGATACCTAGATGTTCTACAATATTTCGAAGAGCTCTTATCCGACTGAAATATTAAGTGCGGGGGAATTGTAATGTTTGTATTCCAGATAGTTGGTTCTAGGTGGCAGAACTACAAATTTGCAAAGTTCTGTCTGTACGGTATCGCCATCTATTTCATTATTTTTAGTGGATTGCAAGTAGCCACTGAATGTTGTGTAGTTATCTAATGTGTGTGCTGTGACGCTATGTCTTGTTGTTTGTATATTAAACCTCTAGTTACTATGTCTTACTCGTCAATTTCATTTAAGTATTTAGTTATTTTAATAATTAATATTCAAGATATATTAGTTACAGTTCATATTTTTTTTTTCGTAAATTTATTTCGATATTTATTTTTTTAATAGGAATTGTAGCCTATGCGTTCTTTAAAAGAAATCAATCTCTAAAAGCTTCAAATGTGCGAATTCAAAATTACAGCTCATTATGCCAAGTAGCTGTTGAATTATTCTTAAAATACTATCCTCACTACCAGGGCCCGATTAACCTCTGAATCTAAGGGAAGCACAGAATCATTTTGGGGGGCCCTTTCATTTCGGAAAGTTTTTTTCATTCGTGAAAACTCACCAATGATACTAATATTATTCCCGGCAGTAGCTTAGTCGAGGGCCCATGTATTTCATTAAACAGCTTTTTTATGCTCCCTGTATATACTTCAGATATATTTAGTACATATAACTGTATGCTCAATTTCCCAGTTGGTTTCTAACAGGCACATCAGGAAGCTATAGGATTAATTAACATCCTATTGATGACATTCATATTTCCCTGTTAAATAAGTTTCGTGAAGTAGTGAGTGGATTTCCTCTTGGATTAAGCAAACTTTCATTTTCAAAAAAAAATTAAAACACAATGTAAAAAAATGAAAATGGGAATTAGAGGGCTCTCTTCACAGTCATTTTGGGGCCCCTTTTAAATTTTAGAGGAAAAGCATGGGCTTTACGTGCCTTTTGGATAATCAGGCCCTGCTCACTACGATCTGTTTTGAAAAGATTTCGAATCAATTTAGCATTAAGCATTCCAAACTTTAAACCTTCGTAATTCCTAAATTACCTGACCGAATGATTTACCATTTGGCATTCTAAGGTAAATTTTATCGAGACAGCCAAACATGATATCAAAATTAAGTGCTCGTATATAAGTTTTCAGAATTTAGTAGAATTGCAGTATAAACATGACATCTTAAAATACAAATTCTGAAGAAAGTTATACAGAAAGTTACAGAAGTGAAAATACAGTTGTTAATCAAGGCGATTCTCAACTAATGCATCCTAGTGTCACAGATTTTGGACCAGCTGACTCTTGTCTTCCAAATACTCCAAATCCTAAACCCGCTGACCTTGTACACCCAACTACTCCAAGTCCTACCATAAACGAGCTGACTCTGATATGATACCTCCAGTTCCAAAACGTACACTGCAAAAAATAATTGTTGATTTTACAGTATAAAACTGGCACCCCAGCTGCCAGTATTATACCGTAAAATTAACAGTATTAAACAGTAAAATAAGCAGTAATACGCTGCCGCGCAAGCAGTAATACACAACCGCGCATGCGCGGTTGATGCGCGGTTGTGTATTACTGCTTGCGCGGCATCGTATTACTGCTTATTTTACTGTTTAATACTGTTAATTTTACGGTATAATACTGGCAGCTGGGGTGCCAGTTTTATACTGTAAAATCAACAATTATTTTTTGCAGTGTATGGTTCCAAATAGTACATTTGATGATGCTGTCAGATCCTTTAAACACTAATTCTTCTTCTTCCTCCCCACAGATACCTAGATGTTCTACAAGATTTTGAAGAGCTCCTACTCGACTGAAATATTAAGTAGGGGAAAATTGTCAAAATTAGGTGTTCGTATTGAAGTTTTCAGAATTTGTTAGAATTCCAGTATAAACACGACATTTTAAAACTCATTTGTTGAACATAAATTGAAAGAAGATTGTTTCTGTACATAAATATATATGTTAATTTTTATCTCAATCTATAAATTTTCACTCTGCCGCATCAAAATCTCATGAAAACAGTCGCATACTGACATTATCGAAAATACTTGTTAGTTATTACATTATTAACTTATATTGAATTCCACATGTTTAGTATTAGTTGAAAGCATTGGTGAAGCTTACACAAATTTTCATCCGTTAACTAAATCATCAGTTGGGAAAAAAAAAAAAAAAAAAAAAAAAAACATTGCCATGTAGTTTAATATGCTTCAAACTGAAACTATTGACAGTTAAATTTTCTTTTTATTTTTATTTCATCTATTATTAAAATAATGGATGCAGTTGTTTCAAAAATTGTCTTAGAAAAAGTTTTCTAGGGTGGATCTTAATAATACTTTGGAATATTTATAACCATTTAAAACATATCGAAAGGTTATTTTAAAGTACAAAAAAGGGAATCAAATTATGACCTTCCTTAGAAAAATAATGCTTTAATTATTTATAACCATTCAAAAAAAAAAAAAAAAAAAAAAAGGTTATAGAGACACTTCTCAGTAATGGACATAAAAAATTCCATTTCATCAAAAATTTCGCAGTTGAGTTTATTATTAATTAAAATTATAGCGTGGCCAAGCAATACCCGAAGGAAGCCATGAATATTTTCAATAAAAGTCAAAAGGCTGAACAATTTGATGACTCAAATACGAGAGGACTTTGACATTTCTCTCTAATACTTTATATTAAAAAAATCAATTCCTAAAGAGAGTAGTTAGTCACTACGCTATAAAATAATTTCATTTACTTCATTTTGTAATGTTGTTTCAAAATGTGTGTTAGTCGAATACAATAGCTTCTTATAGTAGCTAAATTCCTTTTACGAACAAATGAACTAGCTTATTTTCATTTTTTTACCTAAAAGAAATGCAGAAATTTTCCTTTTAAAATAAAACTAAGCTAAAAGTAATTAAAAATGTATGTTCTTGTTAAAATTTTTTAAAAAGAGTGAAAAGTATGTAAATAAACTAAATTTATTGCTTTAAGGTAAGTAACGTAGGGAAAGTTATTAAAAAGTTAATAATGGCTAAATTTAAATTGGGTTTTGTATAGCTTCTTACATTTGTCTGTTTAAGGGGTTTATTAAATTCCAGAATAATAAATATTAAAATTTGTACGAGCTGTATCAAAAATATCACAGCATTTACGCCTATAGGAGAAAATCGTACATAGTGCAACATATTTTTTAAAAACCGTTTTTAAGAGTTAAACATAATCGACTGAAGAAATTTTAGTCATTGCATATATAAATCAGGCTTATTGGGAGCATCACGAATACCGAATTTACTAATACACGGGAAATAAAATGCGAAAAAATAAATGTAAAATAATACTGTGTACCACACAGAAATACAGTGCTGATATTTTATGTGTTTCATCAACACAATAAACTATCTGATGCATGACTTGGTTGTGCCTGGATTTCTGAGTATCCATCTATCAACGGCTGCATTGTGGAACGCTTTAAAGGATCCAAAAACTGATAAACAAAGGGGCTAGAAATTTTAGCTGTTATGTGCTGAGAAAATTGCTCCTTATTTTATGTATATGTCATACATATAAAAACATATTAAAGTAACATATAATTCATATTATTCATTATAAAATAAATACAGGCCTCCATGAGAGCAATCAGGATTTTCATTAAAAAGGTACCAAATGGTTAAATTTGGCCAAAAGTGACAGAAATTCTAATTTCAAAATTCATTTTCAAAGATTTAGGAAGAAAGAAAGTGCGGTCTTCCCATTCCTCTCTCTGCCTCCTGTACCCCATCCCCTCCCCCCTCAGAAAAAGAACGAACTATATCATTAAAAACTAGTGATTAAAATTTGATTCTAACAACTTAGTATTTCCATTGTTTTTAAGAGAAATTCATTATTGACGTTTTCCTCATCACGAGGCAAGTTAAATCCATTAAGTATGGCACATTGGGAGCATTTTTTTTAGACATCTTATGACATACATAGATAAGCAAAGGGAAATATTGCAAAGGAATACGCCCATCAACCAATCCATCATTTTTTTTTTTTTTTTCTATTTTCCTACTAATATTTTTTCTTAAAGCTCTGACCATCTTTCTTGGGATACTTTGTATGTAGATGTAAATAGTGTGACGTTATTAAAATTGTTGGTTGGTGCTATAAAATAATATATAATTAAATATTGAAATTATTGGATGATCGTAACTTGCATACAATTGCATTGTGAATCAGGAACAACAACCCAGCACAAAGGGCTTGCTCTCTTTTGGTCAAAAACATTATTTGGAGAAATTAAAAAGGAATATTAAATATGAACTTCTTACTTAAATGTCATCTGGAAGACAATGAAAATTAAGGCCGTAAAAGAGGGGACTTGTAATAAAATCCCTCTTTAATCACATCAAAAACTGAATGAGAAGTAATTCAATTTGTCTCTTTCTTGGTCACTCCATTCCATTTTCAAAAAGAATAGAAACCTTATTGAAGATTCCATAGAATAATCTAAAAACTTGGCGTTTAACATGCGATATGATGAAAGTCTTAGAAAATAATGAAGAATTCAATTAACCAGTCAAACTTTTTTTCAATTTAAGTAAAATACACAGCATTAACATCACTAATCTTCATCATTTCACCCAAACTTTAAAATGATTTGAACATCGGTATTAATTAAATGCAAGTTCCGATAAAACGGAAACTCGCGCCGAAAAATAAAATAACACTAACTCTACATCGTCAAATTGGGTTTTGTCTTCTGACTAAAAAAAATCCGTTACATTCGTATAAATATGAATGACACGGCAGCTATTAAAGTTAACGAAAGGATTTGTTAATGAATTGGTGAAGAAATTATCTATAAACAAATCAAATGAATTTAGAATAAGAAAACGAATTTAATACGCTCTAGCAAGCAAAAACCACACCTACCATTACGGAGAAACCCTAATCAAAGCCATCTACTCAAAGACAAACTTTAAGAAGTGATGGAGCACACTGCAATAAAGAATTTTTATATAGGAAATCTGGGCTGCAATTCACTTATTCAGTCATAAATACAGATTGTTTCACTTCAAGTCGAACCCAGATTTTCGTTCATAACTTTAACAGTAATGAATATAATTTATCGATATTTTCAAAAGACTTGCTTTACTTTCTGTGAAATGATATAATATCACTGTAATTAGTGCAATGACCTATAATGTACTGTGAGCTACATCCTGATTTACGTACACTGCAAAAAATAACTGTTGATTTTACAGTATAAAACTGGCACCCCAAGCTGCCAGTATTATACCGTAAAATTAACAGTATTAAATAGTAAAATAAGCAGTAATACGCTGCCGTGCAAGCAGTAATACGCTGCCGCGCATGCGCGGTAGCGTATTACTGCTTGCGCGGCAGCGTATTACTGCTTATTTTACTATTTAATACTGTTAATTTTACGGTATAATACTGGCAGCTTGGGGTGCCAGTTTTATACTGTAAAATCAACAGTTATTTTTTGCAGTGTAGCATCTAGATCAGTTTTGTTTGGATGCAGATCGTGGCTATTTCCAGAAATTCTCGGGAAGTTATTACATTTAATCGAAAGAAAAGTAAGTCCGTTGAAAATATCAGCAAAATATTTTCATTATTGTTAAAGTTGTGAACAAGAAACCGTTTCGGCTTGGAGTGAAGCACAATGTATTTATGACTGAATAAGTGGATTGAGACCCAGCTTCCCTATACAAAAAATGTTTCACTGATGTCTATCACCTTTTAAAGTTTATCGCGCACTGGCAATGAATCACCCTGTAGATCCCAATAAATTCGTCACACGGTACATATTCACTTAAAAGAGACTAGAAGTTCTTTCAAAGACGTGTCACCTGGAGGTGCCTAAGTAAAGAGAAAATTATTTTAAAAAAGAAATATATATATATATATATACAGTCGAACTCAGTTAATGCTTGAAGCAACGGAATTATAAAAGTCCTCATATTAACCGTTACCCGTAATACCCGTTAAGATAATAACAAATTTAAAAAAACACACATAATTAAACTTATTGCTGCGATTAATTGCTGTAATTATCTCTACGCTAAAATTAACCTAATATCATAAAGTTAACGTAAAATATTTAGTCTAACCTTTGCGAGTATAATTATTTTCCAGATGGGTCATCTCTTTACACAAAAACACAGTACGGAAGTCAAACCCTCTAATGCTGCTTTTATCGAGGCTAACGATAAAGAAAGGCTACCGCGGTGCTTTAGGCATATCTTTTTTTACAGACCGCCGGAGTCACGTGATGCTCGAATGCACCAATGAAGGTGTACGAAAAGAGCATCATGTCACTCTAGCGGTCTGTAAAAAAAGATAAGTGGAATGCACCGCGGTAGCCTGTCTTTTTCGTTAGCTTCGGCTTTTATCGAGGCTAACGAAAAAGACAGGCTACCGTGGTGCTTTATTCATATCGTTTTTTACAGACCGCGGGAGTCACGTGATACTCGAATGCACCAATGAAGGTGCACGAAAAGAGCATCACGTCACTCTAGCGGTCTGTAAAAAAAGATAAGTGGAATGTACCGCGGTAGCCTGTCTTTTCCGTTAGCCTCGGCTTTTATATTAAGACGTAAGCGTCTCCCCGTGTCTACGAGGTAAGGTTATTTAACATAACAGGATAAATAACATTGTTATTATGTTAGAACTTGTTACCGCATTAATATGTTACTTAAAAGTCCCTGATAATAAAATAACAATTTACCGAGAAGAGCCTGCACCGTCTTGGACTGTCTATCGAGAAATTGTGTTCAAAACCACAACTTGACATAATATTCTAAAATATCTTTTGCCTTTATCGAAAAATGCAAAACACTATTCGATTTCATAATTTTTGAATAAAAACACTTGCAAAGTTTTTGCGTTTACAAAAAAAAAATGATTTTAGAAATGTGTCAGAATGTAGCTAGTTTGGATTTGAGAACACAATTAAATAAAACACAGTATGCGAGAACATAATTCTAACGAAAATAATACAGTTTAGGTAAAACTTTAAGCTATATTGCCTATTTTTACAAGTAAATGTCTGAGGTTTTGCCTCAAAAAGAAAAAAAAAAACCTTCAAGTCGAAATTTTCAAAACAAACTGACGAGCATTATATTTCTATCCACGCATCAGGAAGGAAAAGAAAAAAGTCCTTCCGGCCTGTACCGGGAGGAAAAGGTAGCTTTCCTATATCTTCGTTTTAAAATTTTAGCTAATGTTACACGAAAACAGCAAGCTAAAATGCAAAGAAACGTTTACAAAAGATTCTTTAATACTGAATTTGAATAAGAAATTCGCCAAATTATTGAGCAATAGCCAAATTGGCTTCATTTATGAAGACTTATTTTGGTCGCCAAATTTGGCATATTTCGCCAAATGTCGCCAATTTGGGCGCGAATTTGGCGCTAACGGATATGAATATATAGTTTTATGCGTATCATTGGGAAAATTATTACAACAATGAAAAAAAATAATTTGCGAGTAATCGCGTTAATGTGCTGATTTGTTTCAAAATGTCAGCCACCCTAGAATTTCAAACTGCTCTATCTCAGCCATTTTTTAAGATAGAGGTTAAACCAAAAAATGCTCTGGAATCCTTGTATTAAGGCCTAAGACGTAATTAAAAAATAAATTTGAATTTTTATTTTTTTTGTATATTTATTTTAGTTTTAAATTTTAAAATAGCCGCCATCTTGAAACAAAATGGCGGACCAAGCTGGCCAACGAACTCGGTCGAGACATTAGTGACCTTAATACTAGGTCAGATATATATATATATATATATAGAGAGAGAGAGAGAGAGAGATAAATCAACATTTGAACGGAGGGTGGTTTTGGGGTCTGGAGGTCATGATCGGTGAAAATATATCGAAATTTTCCGGAACTGCTTTCCTCCGAACGGCTGCAATAGGTAGCTTTATACTTTTTTGTATTGAAAGCTACCTAAAACTCTTGCTTTTCTTATAAATTTATACCCTATGCTTAATTTCGACTGAATGAAATTTTCATCAATAACCGCACAAAAGTAATGATATCAGTACAAAAACCCTTAACGGGTTAAAAGTTGTGACGCAGCACTTTCTTTTGGCTCTAAGAATTTTAAATATGGGTCTTAAAAATAATGATATCAAATTGAGTGACGCTATGTTAATAATTTTTTTTTAAATCATCATTTTCTTTTTAGTTTTATTTATATTCACAGGTGCAATTATTATCTTAACATGAAAATATATATAAAATTTATTCGCGGAGGCTTTTTCATTCAGATCTCTCAGGAATTCAAAATATGAGCTTTAAAAGAAATTATATCAAAATTTGAGTGACACCTTGACGTGAATTTAATAGGATTGTTTTAAAATTCAATTTAAATTATTTTTCGTTTGTCTTCTAAAGTATATTTACACATACAAACAATACTTTTAACTTTTCAATACACTGTTAAATATATTACTGTCACTGAGCCTATATTATGTATTGAAATGTATTTATTTCAATAAATTGATTTATCTTTTGTGCCACGCTATCCAAAATCATAAGTAAAATTTATGTAAATGATTATTTTACGTCATAGTATCCAAACAAAGTAAAATGTATGCAAGGGGATAATATGACACAAAATAATCATTTACATAAATTTTACTTATGATTTTGGATAGCGTGGCACAAAAGATAAATCAATTTATTGAAATAAATACATTTCAATACATAATATAGGCTCAGTGAAAGTAATATATTTAACAGTGTATTGAAAAGTTAAAAGTTTGTATGTGTAAATATACTTTATAAGACAAACGAAAAATAATTTAAATTGAATTTTAAAACAATCCTATTAAATTCGTGTCAAGGTGTCACTCAAATTTTGATATCATTTCTTTTAAAGCCCATATTTTGAATTCCTGAGAGATCTGAATGAAAAAGCATCCGCGAATAAATTTTATATATTTTTTCATGTTAAGATAATAATTGCACCTGTGAATATAAATAAAACTAAAAAGAAAATGGTGATTTAAAAAAAATTATTAACATAGCGTCACTCAAATTTGATATCATTACTTTTAAGACCCATATTTAAAATTCTTAGAGCCAAAAAAAGTGCTGCGTCACAACTTCTTTCAATACAAAAAAGTATAAAGCTACCTATTGCAGCCGTTCGGAGGAAAGCAGTTCCGGAAAATTTTGATATATTTTCACCGATCATGACCCCCAGACCCCAAAACCACCCTCCGTTCAAATGTTGATTTATATATATATATATATATATATATCCATATATATATATATATATATATATGTATATATATATATCCATATATATATATATATATATATATATATATATATATATATATATATATGATCTATGTCATACGATAACGCCCGTATTTATAAATCGATTTTGATGAAACTAATTGTGTGTATTAAGGTCACTATTGTCCAAGATGGCGGTCATTTAAAAATTTAAAACTAAAATAAATATACAAAAAAATTAAAAATTCAAATTTATTTTTTAATTATGTTTTAGGCCTTGATACAAGGATTACAGAGCATTTTTTGGTTTACCTCTATCTTAAAAAATGGCTGAGATAGAGCAGTTTGAAATTCTAGGGTGGCTGACATTTTGAAACAAAACAGCACATTAACGCGATTACTCGCAAATTATTTTCTTTCATTGTTGTAATAATTTTCCCAATGATACGCATAAAACTATATATTCATATCCGTTAGCGCCAAATTCGCGCCCAAATTGGCGACATTTGGCGAAATATGCCAAATTTGGCGACCAAAATAAGTCTTCATAAATGAAGCCAATTTGGCTATTGCTCAATAATTTGGCGAATTTCTTATTCAAAATCAGTATTAAAGAATCTTTTGTAAACGTTTCTTTGCATTTTAACTTGCTGTTTTCGTGTAACATTAGCTAAAATTTTAAAACGAAGATATAGGAAAGCTACCTTTTCCTCCCGGTACAGGCCGGAAGGACTTTTTTGTATTGAAAGCTACCTAAAAGATATTCCTAACTTCATATTTTCCCCACAAAGAGTAACAGATAATTATGTTGCCAGTAACAGAATTGTCTCTTTAACCTTCGATATCTCTGTCCTCTAAATGTGATTTTTAAACTGTTTGGTTGCTGTTCAAATAATCAAACTCGTTGAATTAAAATGACAGATATGTTCTTTTGACATTCCTTTTGCAATCTAGTTATGAATGTGTGGAAGAACTACATGTTTGTATGAAACTTTTTGGAATAAAATATTGAAATATTCGTTTTGCAGGAATAATAAACAAATAAGATGATTTTCGTCTATGAGCTTAAAAACGGTATAATGATTCGCGCTCGCTTTGGTTGCACTAAGTATGATAGGGTGTGGAGGGGCTGATGTCCTGGATTATTTTAAAGATGATTTAAAGCGTTCGCGTTATTCTTTCTGAACTTTGCAGGCTAGCAGTTTTTTTTTTTTTTTTTTTTTTTTACAATAGTGATATTCTACAATATTGATATTCTACGGAATCATAGAATTTTATTTTATTTTAATAAATAAAAGCCAAATATTTATTTTAGTCTATATTTATTTACTACTTTATAGAACTTCAAAATTATGATATTTTAAATATTTTCCCTTTCTTCTAAACTATTTAAAAATTTTTAACGAAATTTCATTTGAATATCTCTATGTGATCATTAATATTGTAATTTCGTATACAGTGGTTTGCGAACATATAATCGGAAAAATGTTGTACTTTAAAATGTTAGTATAAACATGTATGCAATATTCTTTTTTAAATAAGTATTAAATTGTACGTAATGTAGTTTATTTTTACACTGGGCCCATAAAAGGCAAAGATAGCTGTCCTCTGCCCCAGTATCTGAATACTTCAGCCCATGTAGATCAGTATATTTACATGACACTCCTGAACAAATGATCAATGAGCAGCTGATAGTAAATAAAAATTAAAAAATTAGACAAAATCAAGCTATTTTTTATTTTATTTTATTTATTTTTTTTTTTAATTGGGGATGGGGGGGATTGTTAATTTGTATATGACTAGTTAAACAGAAACAAATGAATTAAAGCTAATAGGTAACATATTTAATCGATGAAATTACTACTCGAGCAGTAATATTATGGCAGTTATGAATGAGAGAAAGGCGAAATTTTTTGCCTTTTTCTATAAATCATGTTTTTAAAAATGTGTTTTATTTTTATACATGGTGTCCCTTCCTATTTTTTTACCAATATCTAACTCCTAAGCCGTCAGTTTTAGAAGTATAGTTACAATTGCTAAAATGTCACTATATGAAAATCAGTTTACGTCAAAATATCTACTTTTTAAATGGTTAGGAAATTAAAGATTTTATACGATGTCTGATGGGAATAAGGAACTTATAGGAATAAGTTTTATTCCGAAAAAGTTTATCTTCTAACAAGTAAACAAATGAAAATTTATTCTTCTATCACGAAAATTTTCCGAGTTATGATACTTAGAATTTTATGAAGTTTCGGCATTTTATGTTACTAAGGATGGAAAAGCGTGTTTTTAGTGACAGAAAACGATCAAAATTCATGAAATTCAAAGTATCATAACTAGGTAAGATGTGTCGCGCAAAAATTGAATTTGACCATGTAAACAGATTTTAATGATGTGGATTCCTCTCAAAAGGAAAGGACGACTATACTTACTTTCCAAAATTATTTTAAACGTTCTGTTTAAAGGACTTTTAATTAAAACGTCCGTTGGCCGCATACATAGCGATTGATTATACGTTACAAAAATAACATGCTATTGGAATCCGTTACCAACGCTACTGTGGAATTCTGTAACCTGTTAACCAAAAGTAACTGTATTTCCTATCTCTACTATACGAGGCCTGCGAGGCACAAGTTTCTCAACCAATCAGCGTGTTCATTGATTGTTTACGTCGCCGCTGATTGATTGGATCTTATGAATCTTATGATTTAACGCCTGGAACGCCAACGAATAGAACGATAACATCATAATGTAAATGGACTTTTAAAGAATAGTAATTCAAAAGGATGACGTGCATTAATGTAATTGATCATTGTTTTTCCCGGAAAACTTGACTAACGTTGTCATAAGTCACTGCAATTTTCGAACTATTGATTTCACTTATCCATTTTATTTAACAGTGCAATAAGAGGCATGGAAAGACTGATTAATATAGCCCAGAGACTGGATTTAAAGAAAAAAAATCAATAAAGGTTTCTACTATGATTCTTTCTTTCCATGGCTCAGTTGTAAATCTTACATAGGGGCGGTATTTGAAACGTCCATATATCTCCCTTCTATCAAGACTTTGGGGCATTCCTTTGCAATTTCTTGGATATTTGTGTGTGAGGTTGAAATTATGTCTGGTAAAACAGATAAATTACAACACCATGAGAGACAATTGTAATGTAGAAATATTATTGCTGAGAGAGAACTGTGTTCGATAAAACAGGGATTTCTTTTCTAATTCTCCCTACTTTGCGCCGAAAAATTACATTGAAATAACCGGAAGTTTTGCTTGTAATAATCGTGATCCTGCTTTTGTAACTCGTAAAAAGCGTAAAAATCTTAATATAGTTTAAATGATAACCATTTTTAAAGTGAAACTTGCTCGTTTTAACCGTTCTCTCGTTTTAGCCGTGCTCATATTAGACGAGTTCGACATATGTATACGTTTCTTCCAGAAAATAGAACTATAACAGAAATATAGAAAATTATAACAAGGAACTTATCTGAAAAAACAGATTTATTCTGCACCATCTAGGAAAAAGCAAAATAATTTTGATTGTTTTTTGCTGTTGTTGTTGTTTTGTTTTTGAAAGGAGTTATTGTGCATTAGCAAATACTCGGCAGTTTCACATAAAAATCATAAAAAAACAGCATTTATGATTACATATATATATATATATATGTGTAATCATAAATGCTGTTTTTTATAGATACATAATAAAAAAAAATTTTATAGCTATATAGATAGATATTTTATGTGATTTTTGCGGTATGCTAAAAAGTCTAAAAGTTAACATCTATGCAAAGATTTTAAAAGACTTTTTAAATCTATTTTTACTTCTTTCTTTGAGAAAATAATATCATTCACTCTTATCTTGTAATGTTTGTTTCAAACTACTGTACTTTACTCTAAAAACTACAGCTATGCATGATAGTCCAATTTTTGAGGAAGCGTTTAAAAATTCAAACAAAGTGCACAAGAAAATAAAAGTGACGAGATGCATTTTGAAATGTTTTTCTTAAAAAATATATACTATGTTTTTCCTTAGATAAGACTTAAAAATAATTAAAGATGTACGAACTTCTTAAAAAGTAAAACACTGGAAAGTATGTAAAGAAATGAAAATCATCTCCTTAAGCTAAGTTGAGAAAGAAAGCAATTAAAAAGTTAATAAGGACAAAAATTAAACTTGGTTTTCTTGATCTTATAGCTTTCCACTGTGATGCTCTGATTTTTTTTTTCTGGAATGCAAGACTAATTAACCTTAAAGTTTAGTAAAATCTTGTCGTAAGATGAACAGCATAAAAATTCCAACAACTTTAAAAGGAAAATAAAAAGAACAAAAATTGACCCCCCCCTCCCCCCCCACACACACACACGCACACATACAAAAAAAAAAAAAAAAGCTTTATTGTTACATTTTATTTATGTTCTAAAAAGGCTAAGATTGATAAATACTTTTTCAATTCTATAATTTAATACTTTTTATATTCTCGTGTGATATAATCTCACCATGGGATGCATTTGACCACATGACCTCAGTTCTCTAAAACGTAGAAATTTTTAAACTACTATGTTATGTTTTCCGTATATTTTCTTATATAAGACCTAACACTGTTACAAACATAAACAATTTATTTCTGCGTTTTTCTTTTTTTTTTTACTTTTTAGAGATCGGAATCAAATCATATAAACTGCAAGTACGTACTATGCAATAAAATGTAGTTATCTGCACCTCTACACTTACAAAACCTAGAGTATAGGAGAGAACTCTTTTACTACATGGAAAGTACTATGCAGTCAATATGACTTCAATCTCCAAAAATATTTAAAACTATGCTAAAAGAAAAAAAATGCACATGTGTGTAACATGTGCATGGGAGATCACAAAAAAAAAAAAAAAAAAAATCATACAAGCACATAATTCATGACAGTTTAAAAATTATCGTCTTTTCTTAAATGTGCTGAGGTCAAATATGTTGCATGGTGTCACACGAATATTAATATCATATTGCATTCTTCCCATAGCGGGCCCACCCAGTCTATTGGTTAGAATATTGAGGAGCATGGAACGATGTTCCCGGGTTCGAAATTAGCATGATTTGTGTGGAGTGACTATGTAAGGTTTTCAGGCTTTTTCCTTATACGAGAACGATCATTCGGATCACTTTCCTTTCAGAAGTTCTCCCTGAAGGCATTCCTCTTGTGGCCAATCATTGTGGCCAAAAACTGTCCGTATAATTATTTGTGACATTTTTATGGTATACAAAATTAATGAGCTACAAATATGTCACTTATTTTAACTTTAGCTTTACATTTTTTTACAGTTATTCTTTTGCATGCCAACGTTCCCAATTCAGAACATTAAATTAAAAATTCATTTAAAATTTAAATTTAAGCAATATTGACTGCCACGCGGCATTGTATTACTGCTTATTTTACCGTTTATTACTGTTAATTTTACGGTATAATACTAGCAGCTGGGTGCCAGTCATATCTCAAGAATTAGTGCTCGGAATTTCATCAAACTTCAGATTCTGCTAGACCTTGGCATAAATAAATGCTGCTTACGTTTAGGTGTAAATTGACCAACAGGTGGCGCTGCTATACCACTTTTCTCTTGATTTTTTACGATAGCTATATCTCGAGAACTAATGCACGGAATTCCATCAAACTTCAGATTCTCTTAGACCTTGACATAAATAGATGCTACTTACGTTTTGGTGTAAATTGCCCAACAGGTGGCGCTGCTATGCTACTTTTTTCATTATTATCACGATAACTATATATCAAGAACTCATGCACGGATTTTCATCAAAATTCAGATTCAGTTAGATGTTGACATAAGTTGTTGTTGATTAGGTTTTGGTCTAAATCTGCCTACAGGTGGCGCTGCTATGCTGCATTTTGCAGTATTCACACGATTTGAGCAATAGTCATATCTCAAGAACTAATGCACGGAATTTAATAAAACTTTAGATTCAGTTAGACCTTGATATCAATGGGTGCTGATTCTTTTTAGTGTATGCGAAATCTCTGTGAGATAGAAGAAAGTTTTGGGATTGGCACATCCGACTAGTTTTACAGTGTATACCTGGATCTGAAATCGACCTGCAAAGGATAAATAGGTTCTTTTATTTTAAAGTTAGGACGTATTTGCTTTTCTGTGGAACATCCTATACGTATACGACGTCCGACATAATTTTCAGAATATTTAAAACTTTTTAATACAATATTCTTTCATTGTATTTAAAAAAAAAGAAAAAAAAAATCGGAAAAAAATGATTTTTTTTTTTAATTTATTTTTTTATTTTTAAACATTTTATGATTCTTTCTAAAGAAATCTTTAAAAACACTTTTAGAAAATACGTTTCCTCAGATTTTTAAAATGGTCTTTTTTACAGCTAACGCGGACATTAATTGTATCGGAAATTCCTTAAATTATGTTCAGACATAATTAATAAAATTATTTCTGTTTCAGCAGCAGACATTAAAACAAAAACTTTACAATGCATGATACTTTTTTACATAGAATTTTTCGTATATATTTTCTTTTTTTTATGTCGTACGTTGGTAAAATGTTTTTGTTAATTTTGAAAATGTATATACAGTGTCTCACATAAGTGATGGGACACTTGTGCTTTACAAAAGGAAACTAATGAAATAAATTAAAAAAACATGTACACATTTTTTTGTGGGTGTGTTTCATACTTAAATTTAGTAAAGATTATTACATAACATACATTTTGTCAAAATATTAAAATATTAATTTAATAAAAATACAAAATGTTTAGAACGGAGCAAAAAATAGCTCACATAAGTGATGGGACACCATTATATATGCAACAAAAATCGTCTGAAATAAGCAATAAAAATATTTTTTGGGGTTTTATTTTTACTTAAAAGCAATTGGCAATAATTTATAAAATCGTCTGCAGTATTTCTCTCCAGTTTGTTTTGGAATTTTTGTGTTTTTTAGCTCTGTGTAGCCATGAATGCTAAACGAAAAGAAACTTCGCCTGAAATTCGAAAATTAGTTATTAATTTGCATATTGAATGTGGAAAATCTATTAGAAAAACTGCTGAAACAGTTAACTTGAGTCGTTCAACAGTTTTCAATATCATTAAACGATATAAAAAGAATCATATGATTCAGGATAAAAGAAGACCTGGCCGACCATCAAAGCTATCCAATGGAATAAAGCGAATTATCGTTCGAAATATTAAAAAAAATCCAAGAATTAGTGCTTCAAAAGTTGCTGCTGATTTACAAGCATTATATGGAATAATTGTTAATCCTGAGACTATTAGAAGGGTAATTCCATCTGCTGGATATCACGGTAGAGTAGCCAGGAAAAAATTCTTCGTAAGTGAAAAGAATAGAAAACTCAGACTAGCTTTCGCAAAATCCAACATAAATAAGAATTCTGATTACTGGAATAAAGTTATATTTGCTGATGAGAGTAAATTTAATATATTTGGGTCTGATGGTAGAATCTTGGTGTGGAGAAAACCCAGGGAAGAATTTCGCAAACAGAACTTGGTACCAACAGTAAAACATGGTGGAGGAGGAGTTATGGTATGGGGGTGTATGTCGTCCGCTGGAGTTGGTAATCTTGTTTTTATTGACAGTATAATGGATCAGTACAAGTATATTGATATTTTAAAGCAAAATTTGAATTCTTCAGCACGAAAATTGAACCTTCATAACGATTTTAAATTCTACCAGGACAATGACCCCAAGCACACTGCTCTGAACGTTAGACTCTGGCTGCTATATAACTGTCCTGAAATAATAAAAACACCACCACAATCTCCAGACTTAAATCCCATAGAGAATATTTGGCAAGAATTGGAATCAAGAATTCGCAAACACACCATTTCTTCAAAACAACAACTAAAATCGGTGCTTCAAGAAGAATGGGGAAAAATCACTCCAGAAATCACAAAAAAATTAGTCGAATCCATCCCAAAAAGATTAAATCATGTTTTAAAAGTAAAAGGAAATCCAACAAAATATTAAAACCTTTTAAAAAGTAAAATTTTTGGATAAATATTTGATGGAAAAGTAAGTGTCCCATCACTTATGTGAGCCATTTTTTGCTCCGTTCTGAACAATTGTATTTTTACTAAATTAATATTTTAATATTTTGACAAAATGTATGTTATGTAATAATTGTTACTAACTTTAAATATGAAACACACCCAAAAAATTTTTGCACATGTTTGTTTATTTATTTTATTGCAGTTTTTTTTTATAAAGCACAAGTGTCCCATCACTTTTGTGAGACACTGTATATATTATACTGAATGCTTTATAGCTTTTTATTAATAGCTTTATAGCTTTTTATTTTAAATGAATGTAGTTTATTTAAAATATGGCCTTTTTATTGACCAGCAGAATGGTATGATAAAAAAATGCTTTTAAAATTTTCTTTGAAGAAAATAATTTAAAAACACCACTAGCACTTGTACCACTATGTCGAGCGATAATTACCATAAATTATATATTTTAAAAAAAAAAAACGTAATCCCTCAAAGTAAAATGCGATCTAATCCAGTGGTAATTAGAACAAGGACGAAAAATCATGGGTCAAGCACAGATTATGAAACACTTTCCAACACATCCAAAATACTACAATAAAACTTCCGTGTTCATAAGGTGAAAGGCGATGTGTAAGTAAACAATTTGTAAAACGCATAACACATTCGAAAACTTAATTTCAGCAATAACATCAACAGTCGGAAAAGTATCTGAATTATTTTGTGCATCCCAGTATATGATCCATAGATACTACACAGCATGCTAAAATTTAGTTTAGTTAGGAAACGCATAGAACAGTTGAAAATTCTCTTTCAGCAATTTTCATCAGTAAACAGAAATGTACTGGAGATGTTTTGTGTTAAACACTTCAAATTTTGCACGTTAGTTACTTTTAAGATGTAATTGTTCCCCCAAAACAGTTTCAAAAAAATTCGAAATTTAAAAGTGTGAAATGAGCGTAAAATGTTCTATATTACGAAAAATGTGGAACTGTTAAGACTGGAAACTTGCAGCATGAAATGACTGTTATTTTTAACACTAGACCGGTCGGCAATTTTGACATTCTAAAACAGCCGCAGGTGTCATTTCCACACCACTAATTTAATTATGCAAAATGGACGCTATAAATTCTAATTTAACACTATATTTCGTCATTGTTCTTTAATTAAGCTTATAGCCTTAACTTTTTACAAAAGAACGATGCTTTATTTTACAGAAAAATACATTAAATCAAAACGGCAAACAATTTCGACATCTGAAAACAGCCGCCGGTGTCATTTCGACACCACTAATTTATTTATGAAAAATGGAAGCTATAAATTGCAATTTAACACTATATTGTGTTATTGTGCTTTAATTAAGCTTATATTGTTATATTTTCACGAAAGAACGATGATTTATTGTAAATTTTGCTTGGTGTCGAAATAACACCAGCGGACGTTCCAGGTAAATTGCGCTGTAATTTCTTTAAAAAAATCTAATCACATAATAAAAATTTCGACAGTGTGCTTATTACGTAAAATGATTAAAAGTCATACAATTTGAAAAATATAGGTAAAAAAAATTGATAGAGAGATAAAGTTAAATTCGGCTTGGTATCGAAATGATACCAACGGACGTAGATATTCACAACAAAAATAAAAAAAAAACGCTGCATGTAAAAGGGTGCGGGAACAAAAAACGTTCTAAAATTGCGATCTGTGACACTGTTGTGACTAAAAACTTCAAATTTTGCACGGTAGTTACTTTTAAGATGTAATGTTCCTTCAAAACGGTTTTTAAAAACTTCGAAATTTAAAAGTGTGAAATGAGCGGAAAATGTTCTATATTACGAAAAATGTGGAACAGTTAAGACTAGAAATTTGCAGCTTGAAATAACTTTTAAGACTTAAATATTCACAACAAAAATATTTCTAAAAAATTCGGAGCAAAAAGCGTTCTAAAATTGCGATTTCTGTGGATACTGTTAGAACTAAAAACTTGAAATTTAGCTTGCTGATTACTGTTAAGACGTAAATGCTCGCACAGAATAGTTTAACGGAACAATAGTAAAAAAAAAAAAGTTGTAATTGACAAATTTGCCTGGAGGGGTCGCATGAAAATTTAAAAAGTGTAACGTTTTGAAAATTAATGGCAGGATTTTGTATTCATAAAATCTTACTTCCTAATTCTTTTGCAATTTGTATTGTCTAGTAATCTCCAACAGGTAAAAAATTAAGTGTGTATCAAACTTTTTGGGACACCCTGTATTTTAATAGTTGTTTTCAAGAAACTTCATTTAATGAATTATCAACTAATCGTAAATCAAAGATTTCAAATAAAACACAATCGTAAATGCAATTTAGACAATAAATTAAAACACAATGTTTTTAATATGAGCAGTACTATTATACCAGAAAAAAAAGTAGGTGGGGGTGGGTGGTCCGTAAGTAAATTTTCTTAATTACATGACAAAGTTTCTCGAATATTATCAAAAAGCATACACTCTAAAAAAAAAAAAAAAAAAAAAAAAAAAAAAAACTAGAGTTAGTTTCGTTGTTAGATCGCAAATGAAGATAAATGGTCTATTGACTCGAAATAAATGCATAAAATACATCGAACGCGTAATTTTTCAAAAGTACAAGTTAACTCATGAAA
The DNA here is from genome assembly GCA_963931845.1 of Maratus michaelseni. Lineage (NCBI taxonomy): Eukaryota > Metazoa > Arthropoda > Arachnida > Araneae > Salticidae > Maratus > Maratus michaelseni. Next base: position 187,782,831 of record OZ007592.1, on the reverse strand, counting down.
TTAATCATGACGATATCTGAAGGAGTAGCACCACATTGAAGTCCTGAAATTAAAAGTTTTTCGAATTTTATTATTATTATTATTATTATTTGAAGAGTTTAAACCGTAGTTTTGTTTAGTTGATAATTACAAAATGGTAAATGGAGGCTTGGCAGCTGATGGAAGGAAGCGCTTCGATAACCCCTCCCCCGAAAAAAAAGGATCCAGCCTTTACTGTTTTTATTGTAAAGACGGTAATAGGTAAATTTTAAATTACTATGAATTTTTTGAAAAAAAAATAATATTATTTTAAAAATTTTGTAAGGCGTATTATGATGTTATTCTGTTTACAAATTATATGGTTAACCATCACAAAACAATTCAAAATTCTAACTCTATAAATAAATAATAAATAAATAAATATATGTTTCCCGGACACCTTACAGTGACATTGTTTCTTGAATTACACACATTTCAATTTGTGTCTGATCCCTTGACACCTCACGAATTATTAAAACGGACTTATCTCTCTGAATTTTGCAGATATCAAGATGGATTTTTTTTCTTTTTTTTCCTTTAATTCAGGCATGGATAAGGAAATTTTTCCTAGTTGGAAATTTTATCCTACGGAGGCCGTATAAAAATTTATTTTTTGTATTTTTTCAAATACCCCATGGAGTTGAAACTTATCTCATCAAATTGTGCACCTTTTTTTTATGAAACTTTGCAATTGGAGGAAGTATGTGCCTAGGAGCAATATTTAAGGCGATAGCCTATTGTTTCGATATTTATGAATCACACTGTGTATATTCTCATTCTCTGAAAATATACTCGTTTCCCATCTCTATAGAGAAGAAAGTTGTGCGATGACTACAACATACTAATATTTATTTATAATACAAAATTTTTTATCTATTTTTTTCCATTTCTCAATTATCTAAAACAGAAAATTATAAATCAATAACTGTTTAAAGCACCATTCTTATTACAAAATTTCATCCAAACATTATTATTATTATTATTATGTAAGATTATAATAATAATAATAATAATAATAATGGATTGTTCAGACAACATTCAGATTATTATCTGAATTATTGTGCTTATTATTGAATCGGTAATGGAGGCAAAAAGTTTTTCATGTCTGTATGTTCGTCCGTCAGTACCAAGGCAAACGCCGAAAAAAAAAATCCGACCTGCTTAAAATTTGGTAGATATGTTTGTAAGATATATATATTTCTGTATATCGTAATATACTCCTTAATCATATTTATAAAATAAAAAGTTTATGTTCTTCTCAACTAATTAACAACAATATTAAAAAACTAATCTATGATGCATTACAACATGGTTTTCCAAAAAAATTCATATATTCTTTAATATATAATTAGTACTTAAATGATCTTAGAAACCAAATTAACACATGCGTTAAAAAATGTATAAAAAAAAAATATAATCTTCGAAAATATTAAATATATATATATATATGTATTATAATAGGACGGATGGGTGGGTAGATGTTGGATTGAGGAGGTGTGTGGCGGAGTTGTATGGAAAAAACGCATGGTTAATTTGTATTAAAAAAAGGGGGGGCATTTTGATTTACACACACGTTCGCTATTACACATTTTATAATGGACTGTGATATGATACTTTTATATGCAAATTAATGTAGTTATATTTACATATTCATTAATTAACTTAAATTAATTTATATTCATTACTAGTGTGGATGTTTTTGATCTATTGTATTTACATTAATGTCTACGGTGGACAATATCATATTAACTTCTAATATAATGTATACTTTTCTAAAATGTTAATATAATACATGCATTAATTTTTATTAAATGTTCTACCCTAACCACTTATATCAAGTGTATTTAATTTTTAACTTTGTATGCAGAAACATTATATGTTACTAATTAATTTCAATATTTAATTAATATTAATTTTAAATCCTTAGTATCTTAATTCAATTATTTAGTATTTTAATTTTAATTTAATTTAATTTATATGATGTTGCATTTTTGGCACAGCTATTTAATAGTGGCTATGTCATTTCAAGGTACATATATTTTTATGTTGCATTAATCTTTAATTATTAATTTTTCTATCTTACATCTTATTTTTAACATAGAATTATTCATTAATACATCCATTACTTTAATGTAATTGGATAGTCTATTTATTATTTATTATTTAACTAATTGATATCATCTTTGGATAGTATTTGGTTTAATTTTTAAATATTATTTTTCTTCCACTGCTATTTTCATTCATCGTATATTCATTTTTTCCCTCATAGATGGCAGCACCATGGTTTGTGTTGCTTTACAATAATATTCATATTATTCTAAAATCTATTTTGGCAACATGGTAAATTATTTTCTAAAACTAATTTTGGCAACATGTAATGATTTTTAGCAATTCATTCCCTCTCCCTCTGTCTAGTTATGCTCATATTTGGTTCATGAAGTGCACCAATATCTTTTTTAATCCAAATGAATTTCGCACTTTATGACTCCATTTCAAGTTTTAATCTGTTTATTATGGGTAAGATTTCTTTCCTTTTTAATATTGTATTTATTTTTTTTATCTTTAAGATTTTTTCACAGGTTTTATTTATTGTTTATGAGTAGGTAGTCCCAAAATTATATTCTTTAGCAATGTTATGGCTAATATGATGATGAAACAACTCATTTTATTTGTGGTATTTAGGCATTTGGGACTTGATAATTCTGTCTAAATTCCACAAATTTCATTTCATTCATTCAATTTCATTCATTCCATTTTTAATTTAATTTCTTCTTATTTTAAATAAGTTTTTGGTATCTATATTCAGAGTGTTGGGGAATACTTTCATTGTCAACTAATTATTACACACTAAATCATAATTTCATAGCTTAAGTTGGTGTTATGGTAATGTTTCATTTATGGTTATATATATATATCGAATTAGCTGTATATTTTGCGGTATAATTTGATTCATTCGTGCTTTTACAGAGACACTCCAAACAACTCGGATATATTATGGTCTTTGGGCAATAATTGTTTGAAGTACACTTTAATGTTGTTGATCTACTTCCAACATTACGAATTTATATGCAATCTTATACTTTATTAATTTATATAATGCACACAATATAAAATAGATAATATATAACATATTTATATTTACATAATACATACAATATAAAATAGATAATATATAACATACTTATATTTACATAATACATACAATATAAAACAGATAATATATAACATACTTATATTTACATAATACATACAATATAAAATAGATAATATATAACATACTTATCTATATATATATTTGTCTTACGTGGCGCATAAATAGGGCTGAATTTCTAGCTTATTGTTGGCAACAACCGTAGTTTCCAGAGCTCAGACCAATGAAAAGACTAGATTGTGTTGGATAGAGTAGCTCCGCCTCCAATATTGGCGGTCAGTGAAAGAGCAGTGAAAATCAAGTTAGCAAATATTAAAAATAAAATAACATGTACGTAATTCAAAGCGTCTGAGATTATTTCTCATTTTAATTATGAGTAATATTGCTATTTTCAAATGAATTCTCAACTCTTATTAGAAATTTATGAATTTCACTCACATGAAAAATCGTATAAAAATATCAACTTCTATGTTGCATCTGCTGCCATCTGTTGCAGAAATCTGTAATCAATTAGAATAGTAAAATGTCGAATGAAATTTAAACAATAATTGATGATAAACTATCTTCCTATTACGTAGTTTTTTTTTTTTTTTTTAAATGAATAAGCCGTGCTGTACAATATTATAGGTGCAATAAGTTTTAAACAAATTATGTTTCCAAGATCCTTTATTCATAGTATTTAAATGATTTATATGCTCATTAGTAGCTCCAACTAAATGCATTTTTAGTTGTGTTTTCAACGGAGTTCAATTACTTTTTTACATTAAAAAAATTGTCAATTTCATATATTCAAATGATTTATGGTAGTACTTATTCCGGCTAGAATTACTGCAAAAATAAAAAGAGGCGAGCGAGCTGGGACCGCATAGCGGTCTCAATGTGAATTGCTTCGCAATTCACGGGGGGTTGGCGAGCGTTAGCGAGTAGGGGGCTGAGCCCCCTAGTATTTATATAATACATACAGTATAAAATAGATAATATATACATATTTATATTTATTAACTCATATATCGTTTACAATTGTTGATATCCACTACAAAATGTTTCCTATAGGAAACGGTGTGACTGGCATTTATTTTTTATTTACAAGGACAGACAATAGAATTGGATTATACATCTATAGGCAATAGCCGATTGAAGTACGCTTTAACGATGCTATATTAATTTTAACATAATGAAATTGATATACGTTATTGTGATGCCCAATTATATCTAAACACAAAGCATTGTAACGCACAGTAAGTATATAAGCACGTAGTATAACAAAATTTAGTTCAGCTGAAAAAACGAATAACAGATTTGAAAATGCCTTTTCGACAAATTTCGTCAATACAAACGAATTAATTCAAATTCTATTGGCTTGCCCTGTTTATGATATGCAGAAATTACCAGGGCTTAAATTGCGCCGGAGCCCGGCTCCGGTACTTCTCTGCTTTTAGTAAATATTTAAATATTGGTCGAAATTCACCGGAGCCCAGTGCAAGCGCTTCCAATAAACCGAAGCCTAAATTACCCTTTCCTTTTCCTACCATATCGAAGCTTTTGTTTTCTTTTCTATCAAAACACTATATGTGACATAATGTATTGCACGCGTAGGAAATGGAGATGAAATGGGCTCACTTTTTGTATCACTCTTCGGGCTTGTGAGTGCTCGAACTCAATCTGTCTGTAAATTAAAAATGTTATTTATTCATCTCTCTCTATATATATAAAAAACTAACGATTTGGAAATGGACCAATGAAAATCTGCGTAGATAATCTGCGTTATTCTCATTCTCATCGCTTTTAAAAGAATATTTTCTGTTTTTAGTCAACGAGCATCAACTTGAGTTTTTTTTAAATCTTCTATGGCAGACGAGTACAAAATAACGTTAGTAAATTTTCTATTTATTTTTCATCAGAACACTATCCATCCTAAGGCTCTGCTCTGCACATTTACGAAGTCACTTTCATTTGTAAGTAGATATAATTGCCACGTAATGTTATTCTTACAGTAAGCAATTGAGCAGTTCTCCTTTTTTTATAAAAGCATCGAATCTTTCCGATCACGGTGTCAAATGTTTAATTTTATCTGATTTTCAAGGACTCATCACGAAAGATTGTTATATGGAAGGAATCGATTATATTTAATCGTTTTTAATCTTTAATCTTTATTTAATCTCAGAATTTTGCGATTAATTAGCATTAAAATTAAGCAAAGATTTCTATTCGGCCGGAGTGATAACTAAAAAGTGGAATAATTGACAGCTAAGTAAATGCAGATAGGTATATTTAAAATTTTTATTTTGCTAAGGAAAAAAATTGCTTTAAATCTTGCAAATACATATAATGTATGAAATATAAATATGCAGATTGGAGTAACGGTGGTTATTAGTACTGCAGAACATTAGGGCTCCGGTACTTTTTTTGTTAGAAATTACGTCCTATATAACATACAAAAATTTACATAAAATTGATAAAGCATAACCAGGGCCCGTTTAAGACTTAGAAGTAGGGTAAGCCCGACACCACACCGGGGGTCCCCTATTACTCTACCAATTGCTTTGTCATTTACTAAATCCATTTTTCGTATACTTCAACAACTTGCAATTTTGCCATCAATTTTTCGAGTAAATGACACTTTTAATATTAAACTAAAACTAACTACCTATGACAAATTATTTTATTATATACATAATTATACATAACAAATTATTTTTGTAAATAAATTCACAAATATGGAACTACAATAGCGAATATTTGAACTTTAAAATATTTTTTATGCTCCACAAATTGCAGTAGTTGTCAATTCTGAGAACAGTGCAGGAAAAACAAATATTTGAAAAGTAAATTTAGAAGCCCCTTTTTATTTCAGTAAGTAAGCAGGGGCTTCACGGGCCTATTCGGTAAGCAGGCCCTGAGCATAACGCAACTAAAAACGCACTTCCCACACTGTTATGCAAAATAATTCGTAAACATTACCGTCTATCGGTGTTAGTTTATTAAAATGTGTTTTAAACTATGTTATACATTTTCTAATTGAACAATATTTTATAGCATACTAAGAAGTATTTGTAAAAAGTAAATACTTCAATTACAGGGCTGCGTAAAAGTAATTGGATACATCACAGCCTACGGATGGTAAAAGCTGGAAGTGCGGTTTTAGTTGTGTTAGGATTTTTGTAGCTGAATAAAAATCAAAAGATTATGTACAGGAGTGCATAAAAAAATTGGAATGTCTTATCGTCTATCGGTGGTAACTGCTGAAAGTGAATTTTCGACTTTGTTGTGCGTTTGCTATTTTAATCAAATTTTGCCATATAATGTATTGTGTATAAAAATCTATAAATCATTCAGATGTGCTGCACAAAAGTTTCGAATACCTTAGTGACTAGTAAATTTTTAATTGTGTTACGCGTTTTCTATATTTTATTGATTTTGATATATTCATTCGACGCATCAAAAGATGAAGTTTCGTAACAATTAAGAAATGCCATTTTTTACAAGGCGAGATATACTTTTTGGGATTATTCCAGAAGTGTTGGAAAGTGTTTCATAATCTATTCGTGACGCAAGATTTTTTTTCTTATACTGAAAAAAGAAAAAATGTTGATTTTACTGTATAGTACTGGCATCCAGCTGCCAGTATTATACCGTAAAATCAACAGTAGTAAACAGTAAAATAAGCAGTAATACACTGCCGCGCATATACTGGCAGCTGGGATGCCAGTATTGTACCGTAAAATCAACAGTTTTTTGCAGTGTATTTGCTGATGTCAAGCATGATGTTTCAAGGCTTCATATAAAGGAACCCTTTCCTCAATGCAAGATGGGTTGGTTGGTTGGTTATTTATTACGGTCGATTATCACCGCTAGGGATACGGGTCGGCGGGGAGAGTGCTAATATGTTGTTTCAACTAATTTATCGCGAACATGGTAATAGAATATCAAGTTCCCTGATCGCGAGTGAGCAAAAAAATATAATTTTAGGGTATTTTTTGCTAACGTTTTCTATCTCTTCTCTTCCAGAATCTTCTAAAAAGATAATTCAAGAAGGCGGCTATAATATCAATGGTTGCATATCCTATCTCAATAATGACGAGATTATCTCAGGAGATGCTTGGCTCGATCGTAAGTTATTCCTATCATTCTTTCATACAAATATATGCAGAGTACGGTTAAATGTTATAAAAATATATATTTAGATAAGGATGTTATTTCTACTAACTGAATTTCGAAAACATCGTACTCCGCTATTTAAAAAATTAATGAGACATATATTATTTACGGGATGTCCCAGAAACCACGTCCATATTTTAAAATTCATTAATTTATTTATTATCATAAATATAAACATGAAACAAGTGATATATATCCAATGTAGCTCCTAACTTTTTTTTTTCAATTCCTACTATTAGCTCACACTCTCTATATATTTATATATCTTGTTCAAATTTTCAATCGTTAATAAAATACTTTTTATTCATCCATTCAAGTTCAAATACACTTTTTAAACTTGTAGTGGATGACACTTGATGTTAATACAGTTTTTTCAAATATTAATTCATTAATTAAATTTAATTAATTAATTTTAGTTTTATATGGAAGAAAAAAATTCTTTCACTGTTTTCATAAATGAAATGAAAGATTTTCCTCAAATGAGTGATACCACAAAAATAAAATATCGCAACGATGATTATAAAAAAATGTTCAATGACGATAACATGAGACATTAATGCTGCACGGGTTTATTTTATATATTTATGATTAAAAAGCAAAATTCAAATTCAAATGCTCAAATTATTTTTCTTTCAAATTTCCAATCGTTAATAAAATACTTTTTATTCATCCACTCAAGTTCAAATACATTTTTTAAAACTTGTAGTGGATGACTCTTGATGTTAATACAGTTTTTTCAAATATTAATTCATTAATTAAATTAAATAACCAAACTACTAGCATTCAAAACTCGAAGATAAATGAGCAGAAACACTCCATTGGGTTCCACTCTTCGAAAGAGCCACTACTACATGAAACTGTTGGCATGGTAACTTGTTGACTCGTGATTATGTTTTAATATTATTTTCTATACTGTTTCATATTATTTTTGGAACTTATGTATATTATCCGGGCCATTCTTATATTATTTATTAAAATGGAAATTTGCAAGGAAATTAGCTTTCTATTTTGCCATTTAATATTGTGATTCTGTCATATGTATATACATATTTATATTAATTGTAATTATTTAATAAAAGGTAACTAACATAAAATTTTTCTTTGTTGACCTAAGTAGGAATTGACTTAATTTTATATATATATACTAGGGGGCTCAGCCCCCTACTCGCTAACGCTCGCCAACCCCCGTGAATTGCGAAGCAATTCACATTTAGACCGCTACGCGGTCCCAAGCAATTCTAGCTGGAATGAGTACTACCATAAATCGTTTTAACATATGAAATTGACAATTTGTTTTAAATGTAAAAAAAAGTAATTGAAAACTTCGTTGAAAACACAATTAAAAATGCATTTATAATAGGCATAAATCATTTAAATACTATGAAAAAAGGATCTTGGAAACACAATTAGTTTAAAACTCATTGTTCCTATAACATTGTACAGCACAGCTTAAATTCATTAAAAAAAAAAAAAAAACACTTCCTGATTTTTATTTATTTCATCAAGACAGCAAGAGATGGCAGCAGTTGCACTCTAGACTTGATATTTTCATTCCCTCCGGTTTTTCATGTGAATGAAATTCGTAAATAAATTCTAAATATGAATTGAGAATTCATTTGGAATTAACGATATTACTCATAATTAAAATGAGGAATCATCTCAAACGCTCTTGATAACGTACATGTTATTTTATTTTTAATAATTGATAGTTTAAGTTTCACTGCTCGTGCCAGTGTGATACAATGGCCGCCATATTGGAGCTGGAAACTACGATTGTTGCGGATAGATTATTGACGGCCAATTATCTACACTAGGGATATAGGCCCGGGGGGAATGCCCTTCGTGGGGGTCTTTCTAAGGGAACCTAACCCGTATTTACGCATGGATAAATCCACGGCTCGAAGAAAACCACGAAAACTCCGAACGATTAGGCCGACGGGCGCGATTGGGATCGAACCCAGCACCTCCCATCTACCAGCTTCGAGAGCGCAACCTCTCAGCCACTGGTGGGGCCTACGATTGTTGCCAAACTACAATCTAGAAATTCAGCCTTATTTTCGCGCCACGTAAGAGAAATATATATATATAGATATTACTTGTTTTAAGTACTTTTCTTCAATAGATGGCTCGGTACATCGTCTTAGCTAGTCAGAAAGTTTAAATTAACGTGTAAACTGGATCGAAAATAGGTTTCTCAGTTTAGACCATTTTTCGATCTATTTAACTGTTGAAAGATTCAACAGTTAAATAACGAGAGAAAAAAAAAACAAGAACGAAAAATCATGCGTCAAGCATAGATTATGTAGCACTTTCCAACGCTTCCAAAATAATTTTACAAAACATACCGTTTAATAAGCTAAAAGATAACATCTAAGTAAACAATTTGGAAAACGCATACCATATTTAAAAACATAATTTCAGGAATTTCCAACAGATACAATATTCGGAAAAATATCCGAATACTTTTATTCAGCCCTGTATATGATCTATAGATTTGTATATGCTAGGATGCTAAATTTTAGTTTAGTTAGGAAACGCGTAGCACAGTTTAAAATTATCTTTCTGGAGTTTCTGTCAATAAACGGAAATGTGTTCGCGAACTTTTGTGCTGCTCTGTATAGGATCTACAGAATTTATACACACCATGTAATAGACAAAAAGCGAGTTAAAATTAAAATCGCGTTTAGTAACTTAAAACGCACTTCCAGGAATTAGTGTTACAGACAGTAGAGAATTCTTTTGTGTGTCCCTGTAAATGAACGATGACTGCTATACACACACTATTCTGTAGTAAGCCTCTCGTAATGCACCTTAGATATATATATATAAATTTCAATGCGTTTAAAATAGTGAAACATTATTTAAATAAACCGCAGACGATTTTTCTCCATAGACGTCATGTAACGGAATTCTTTTGACTGTCCCTGTAAAGTAACTATAAGTGCTATGCACACCCTATTCCATATTAAGCTTCTTCTAATGCACCTTAGTGATATATATAAATTTCAATGCGTTTAAAATACTGAAACATTATTTAAATAAACCGCAAATTATTTTTCCCCATAGACCGCAATGTAACGGAATTCTTTTGAGTGTCCCTGTAATAAAACTATAAGTGCTACACACTTCCGTTGAAATAGGGAACATGCTATAGATAACGACAATAACATATAAAAATTGCAGAGCAATCCGAGCATATTTACGGGAGTTAGAGCACGGACAGACGGCAGACGGCCAGACGGCCAGACAAACCGAAGTCATAAGCACTTTTCAACTAGGTTGGAAAGTGCTAATAAAACTATAAGTGCTACACACTTCCGTTGAAATAGGGAACATGCTATAGATAACGACAATAACATATAAAAATTGCAGAGCAATCCGAGCATATTTACGGGAGTTAGAGCACGGACAGACGGCAGACGGCCAGACGGCAGACGGCCATACGGCCAGACAAACCGAAGTCATAAGCACTTTTCAACTAGGTTGGAAAGTGCTAAAAAAGATTTTAATTTCGCTTAAGTTTTGAAATTAGTTTGAGCATTCTTAGAGATTGATACAGTTCAGCTCTATCTGTTGACGAAAATTTGAACTATTTTTTAATTACGGCATACAAAATTTAATCGCAGAATTGTACGATTTAATAGCGCTAAAATTACTATACGGAAATAGTTATATACAATACCCGTTAGTACTTGGCACCTACGCGCTTAATTCCACCACTCGCGCTAGTGTATTTTGTACGCCGTTGGATGTTACAAATTTAAATATGCATGTCACAAGTGGCCATTTTTCGAAAATATTATCACATATGCCTATTTTTAAGGGTATATTAATCACAAAGCTTTTAATCACAAGCATTAAATCATAAACATTAATCTATTTCCTTAGAAATTTAGAAATATATGGTGGGAGGGGGAGGTAGGAAGTTTTGTTGTGTGAATTTGTGTCCTTTTTTTTAAAAAAATTTTAAAATAAATAACTAATAGCCGACAAACATGTTTAACACCTTAAGCACCATATTCAATTTACTTATAGTATGGTGAATACCCAGATATATATTAAATTTCTTCAAAATTAGTTTATGTCATTATTTTCAATTATATGTGAATTATTTAATTACATGTAATGTAAGGAGATGAATTAAAGGTTTATTACTTTCTTCTATCTTTACAAGAAGAAAGTATTGGATTCATGAAAATTTTCGACTTCCGGTTTTCGACGGATTTATACGTTTTAGAATGTCCTGAACACGATTGGACTGTTTTTAGAAAATGTCTGTCTGTGACTCTGTCTGTCTGTATGTGATAAAAATTTTGTGGGCGCTCTATCTCAAGAACTAATGCTCGGAATTTAATAAAACTTTATATTCAGTTAATCTCTGATATAAATAGGTGCTGATTAGTTTTTGGTAAAAATCGCGCAGCAGGTGGCGCTGCTATGCAGCATTTTTCGCGATTTCCGCAATAGCTCTATCTCAAGAACTAATGCTCGGAATTTAATAAAACTTTATATTCAGTTAGTCTCTGATATGAATTGGTGCTGATTAGCTTTTGGTAAAAATCGCCCAGCAGGTGGCGCTGCTATGCAGCATTTTTCGCGATTTCCGCAATAGCTCTATCTCAAGAACTAATGCTCGGAATTTAATAAAACTTTATATTCAGTTAGTCTCTGATATAAATTGGTGCTGATTAGTTTTTGGTAAAAATCGCGCAGCAGGTGGCGCTGCTATGCAGCATTTTGCAGGATTTACACGATTTTAGCGATAGTCATATCTCAAGAAATAATGCACGGAAATTAATAAAACCTGAGTTTCAGTTAGACCTTGATATAAATTGGTGCTGATTCTTTTTAGTGTATGCGAAACCTGTGTGAGATAGAATAAAGTTTTGGGATTGACACATCCGAATTGTTTACATTATACAATCAGAAATAAGGTTCGAAGTTTGAATCTTCATCGCTTGATTCAAAGCTATAAATCAATATCGTCTATGTCATCATCAAAATTAGGAATATAATCACTGTCTGATCTGACATAATTATTCTATAAAATCACTATCTATCAGAGATACAAACAAACGCAAAAGCGAAACACTACAATTTACGAAAGACAACTGAACAGAATGACCAACGCACAAACGAATGAACGACGAAGAAAGAAACAAAACATCGGGAAAATTAATGAGGTTTTTTTTGCAGGTACGCCGTGGTGCTTAAAAGGTTAAAGGTTAAAGAAATATATAGTGAGCCCAGGAAAGTTCTTAAAATATCTATTATTTGTGTGTAGCACAGTTTTTATGGATTCCTCAAAAATCTTAAATCTTGGACTTATTGTTGCTGATTCAATTAGCGGTATCTCTCTCTATATTTTTTTAAATGAAATTTCAAGTGGAAGAATAAATAGTACACGTTATGTAAACTGAAATTTTATGGTATTTTACTAAAGGACTTTCTATATACATGAGTAAACACGGTAATTTCATTTTAAAAAAAAATTTTGTCAAGATTTTTTTAGAATTTTTTTAAATTTAAATTACGAGAAAAAAAATATTTTTTAATTAAATTATTTTTTTTTATTTTAAATTATTTAAAATTTTCTTCACTTTAATTAATATTCTGAATTTTATATACTGTATGTAACTCTTTTATAATTTCCCCCTATCAAAACAGGATGAGCATTATGCATGTGCAAATATGGTAGTCATTTTTGTGCTGAGATTTTTTTAAGGGTATTTTACAGCAACCATCATTATTCTGACTGACCCATGAAAATAGGAGGGAAATTGGATTCGTGTGGAATACAAAATTATGTAGCCTACCAACAAAAGACCAAGAAATCTATTTTCGGCAAAAATGGTGGTCGAAATTGAAATAATAAATCTTTAGTTCAGAGACTGGTTTTTCTAATTGTAAATACTTGTAATTTTTTTTTTTTAATAAACCACTACTATAGTTTTCGAGATATCTTTATTACTAATTAAAAAAGAAATGAACATGGTTTCAACAAAAAGAGTTTAATGTTTGTATTACAATATCTATGATATTTTACAATTATGGTATTTTTAAAGTTTGCGTTTGAAAAGGACCAGGGTCCATAAGCCGTGTTTTTGGCCCATGAAATAAGACTAAAATTCGATTTTGTTATACTGACTTAATTATTTCACTTTTTAAAATTACGAGGTTTATCCCGTACGATTTCAACAATAGTTTTTCATTTTGTTATTTATATGACTTACACAAGCTCAAAGTTTGTATTATTCGTAGTTTTTGATGAAAAATACGCAATTTCACATAATTTTACCTCAATTATTCATATGAGCGCAATCGCGCAACACTTTCTTCTTTACATATATTATTAAAATACATCAAAATGTACAATATATGTAAAAATAAAAGTGTTGCAAAGCTGCGCTCATAGAAAAATATTAAAAATAGAGAGTTAAGTAACTGCATTTCCTCACGTCACTAAGATACTTTAGGATGCAGCAATGTGTTTAAACGTGCTAAAATGAACGTAACTATTGTCAATAACTGTATTCCTTCACAATGGCAATAGTTACGTTCATTTTAGCATGTTTAAACACGTTGATGTATCCTAAAGTCTCTTAGTGACGGGAGGGAATGCAGTTACTTAACTCTCTATTTTTAATATTTTTCTATGAGCGCAGCTTTGCAACACTTTTATTTTTACATACATTGTACATTTTGGTGTATTTTATAATACAGGGTGTATCTGAAAATGCTTCAACAAACTTAGAGGGATGATGGTACTCATGAAGATGGACAAAAAATGCAATGGAACATGGGGTCGCACATGACGTTTAAAGGATGAAAATCGAGAAAATGCATCTGGAAATGGACAAACTGAGACAAGAAAGAAACACTCCCGAAAATTATTTATTGCACAGAATAGGTACAACACAGTTCGTGATGTCCAGAGAATACAAATATTTTACAACAATTGTTCAAAATGTCGACAGCGGACATTATTACACAGAGTACATCTACTGAGGAACGACTGGCGGACACGTTCGAAGATTCCGGGAGTTTCCTAGATTTCTCCTGCAGCGGTCACAATACGCGCTACTACTTCTTCTGGCGTTTTTACTGGCGTCTCATAAATGAGGGATTTCATCTGTCCCCAGACGAAGAAATCCAAAGGGTTACGGTCCGGCGAGCGTGGAGGCCAAGTAACAGGGCCACCACGTCCAAACCATCTTGCCGGATAAACTCCATCAATGTGGTTACGCACATCCACAGAAAATAGGTAGCCATTCCTACTAAAAACACAAACGAAATATTTTCGCAATGATACTACCTATCGTAGTTGGCGGTTCATGTACTTACGCACGTTTGGTGAAAAGTTGCGTTTATTGGTCTGTTTCTAAGAAGATGGAAAATTTGCATACGTTGGATTCCTGCTCACAGATTTGTTTGGCTTTCTTCCACGTTTTTGTTATCTCTTTCTGACCAGATATGCACAAAGTGAAAGGAAAACCAGCTTCGTGCTACTAGCCAGTTCTGCAGAAAAGCAGCATGCGAGATTTCGATATTTTTATTAGTTTTGCGATTTTCAGCCTTTAAACGTCATTTGCGACCACATGTTCCATTGCATTTTTTGTTCGTCTTGATGAGTACTATCATCCTCCTAAGTTTGTTGAAGCATTTCAAGATACACCCTGTGTATGTAAAGAAGAAAGTGTTGCACGATTGCGCTCATATAAATAATTGAGGTAAAATTAGGTGAAATTGCGTATTTTTCATCAAAAACTAGGAATTTGAGTTTGTGTAAGTCATATAAATCCGAACAAAATGCAAAAACTATTGTTGAAATCGTACAGGATAAAACTTCTAATATTAAAAAGTTAAATAACTAACTCAGTATAACAAAATCGAAATTTAGTCTTATTTCATTGGCCAAAAACACGGCTTATGGACCCTGATCCTTTTACCTGTCAAAAGCTCTTTAACTCCGTAATTTTTATTAGATTGTTTTAAAATAGAGAGGGGTTTTTTTTTAAAGATAATATTGCCTAAAACACTAATAAAAGAATACTGTTTAAAAAAAAAAAAATATGGCTGAGAATAATTCCTTAACTTTTTTTCAACAAATACTATTAAAATGTGCTTTTTTGCTGATTTGTATAACGCACAGTGGTTTCAAATCTCGAAAAACTGGCCAAAATATTATATAATATAAAAACGCTGTTCAATTTTTGAAAAAAGTTTATATAAAGGTCGCTTGTAACGAATGAGAAAGCAAAATAAAACCAATTGCAAAAGCAAAATGGTAGAATCTAACATGGCAGTCCAAAATTAAATATATGAGTATAAATTCGTTAAAAAATGTGCATATAAAGGTTTTTTTGAGTTGGTATTTATTATTTGGAAGCCAAAATATTTTTAAAAAGCAAATACAAAATAGCGGATCCAATTTAGCAGAGCTTAACTTAAAATTAAAATTTTATGAAGTAAAATATTTAGAGAGAGAGTTTTTTCAGGTTGGTTGGTTGGTTGAATGGGGTTTGATGACACAAAATCTTTTTCATGCTGTGCCAAAAAAAAGGGGGTTAAAACAAAAACATCCAATTATCTTTAAAAAGTTATCTCAAAATCTTGTCATAAAAACCTAATAAGCAAAAAAGAAAAAAAAAAAAAAAAAAAAAAAAAACCACTGTTTAATGAAAAAAGTAATGTGATGATACATGTAACTGAAATTATTTAATAAAGTAATAATAATATCATGTTTAAAAAAAAATAAAGACAAATTTTCACAGTTAAAATACGTACAATATGTAAAATAGCGATTGATAAAATGTCCAAAATTTGTAGCATAAACCGGTTTAATTAAAATTCAGACTATTAAAAGGGACCAATTTAAAGTCACGTAGTCTTAAAAATCTGAAAAATAGTATTCTCTTCAGTTGCATCAAAGTCATAGCTGTAAGAGTCTGATTCAATAGCCTCTTCAACATACTGGAGCAACTGCTTGGAATCCTTGATAGTAGCAAGCGATGGATCAAGACATGATTTCCTGTTTCTTGTTTCTTCACAGTTATCCAAAGCGAAGAAACTTGAGGTTTTCTTTGATTCTATTTTCCTGTATAGATGATTTTTGTTTTCCTTTCTGTGTTGGAGAAACGTCAGATTTTTGTATTTGCTTGAAACAGAAGTTTGTTCAGGCTCATGTTCGTTTGGCTTTTTAGACTGACTTAAAGATTTTTTCTGACGGATCATAGGATCATATTCTATTTTAACAGGTTCCGATGATGGTAGCAAAAGTTCTAATGCGGGCATAAGTCTTGTACTGGCGGTAGATTACACATTACAGGGGTTTTTTTTCTTTATAGTGCTGGATGTTTGTGTCATATTTGGGGGAAAAGAGGATTGAGTTTGGCTGCTTATATTTCTTACAGATTTTGCAATTTGTTTGAGTAAACATGAGGATAAAACTCCACAGATAGGGATCTTGGATTCAACAAGTTTGCGAGCTTCAGAGTAAAAATGTTTTGAGTTATTTTAACAGCAATAATTCCTTTTTCTCGGATTTAATTTCGACAAGAGTGAGAATATGCTGCATGGTCATCTTTACAATTTGCACAGCGTTCAGCTTTTTCACTAGATTTACTATAGTGGCCGACTTCTGCACATCGTGCGCACGTAACAGAACCATGTAGTTTTAGTATTACCGTAATGTTGGCATGGAAAGCATCGCAAAGGGTTAGGGATGTAAGTTCGAATAGCACAGCTAAGATATGCTGTTTCGATTTTTGTAAGTAGAGTTGGTCTATTAAAAGTCAGAATGAGGTGCCTGGTAGGAAGCACTTGTTCATTCAGACCTATAATTCTGCGGCACACATCGGTGATATTTTGACCTTTAAAGTTTTCCAGCAGCCTTTCTTTGGTAGAATATAACAGATCAGGTTCAGAAATTACACCACGGATATAATTCAGAGTAGGGTGGACCTGTATAGATACACAGAAGGAAACTATTTCTTTGCTATTTGAGAGAAGCTGTGATTGATTGGCTGATGAAGTCTCTATCAACAGATCAATAGAGTGCAGTTTTATAAGAGAGCAAACGTCATCAAGACCAAATTTAATAGTTTTTGTTATGACAAAGGCGAGGTATTCTTAAATGAATTATTAGAAATATTTTAGTACGTTTAATAACAAAAAGTGTGCATAACTATTCGTTTGTACAATTTCTTGCTCTCCACAAGGAAGAAAAATAAAAGAAAACAAAGTACTTCCATCTATAATGAAAAAGATCATTTCAGACACCGGCCGCACCGCCCATTACCGAGCCCAACAAGGGGATTCACGATCGTGTACCAGTGCTAACCAGGGCCCATACGCTCACAAGACATTCCCATGTCTGTCTCTACACTTAAGGAGATGACTAGTAAGTGACCGCTCACTTGATCCCTAGCCAGTGATAAGTCAACTAACCAGCCGGATGCATACGGGGCCATTATGCACCCCGGTCCAACTGAAGCAGAGACCAAAGTAGTGTGTCGGTTTCCCTTAACTACCAGAATACCTCTTTCCAGGGACACGGGTCGACAAGCACGGCAAACACGTGGATTGCTTATAATGCTCCGTATGTCGATATAGACAAGTCGATATCGGCTCATGGTGAATTACCTTCACCTCCGAAGAGGAAACCACAATGCGAGTGAAACAAAGAAGAGAGAATAGACAAGGAAGGAGAGGGAAAAGGGGAAAGATCGCTCAGAAGCCCGAGATTCCGAAGCAAACAAATACTTAAAGAAGGCATCCCTCTAGAGATATTTTTTTTTACAGATTTACTATAATACTGATATTTTAAAAATTAAACATATGTTTATTTTACTACAGTTTATGCATAGTTATGAAATCACTCAAAAGTTTTACGAAAATATATACAGTCATCATCAGACGTATGATCTGTTGTCGAGTTTTATCATTAAACAATTAAAAAAAAATATTTCGAAAAGTTAAAAGGCAACTTTGGGCAACTGATTTTACTTCTTTTTTTCACCTAGTGATAGTGTATAAAACATTTCAAAGACGATTTTACTTCAGAACTCCATAGACCTTATTCACATTTTGATGTTTGAATAACATTTTTGTATTTAAACATTATTGTTTTTTTTTAAATACATCAAGATGACTAATTTATAAATTAAATATATAAAAATAATTATACATGTTATTAATCAACGTACTGACAAATATCATTGTATAGAAATAAGACGCACTTATATTTTCAAAGATAACCTTATTTAAGTAGATCCTCGCAGATGGTCGCATGATCCTTTCACAGCAAATTCAAGACGCGGTTGCAAAGGGCTGAAATTTTTATGCCGAAAATTCTGATGCGTCTAGTATCTATCTATAGACTAACATATAAAAATTCCTAACTATAAGCTTTTTTTTACACTTTTGGCCAGTTCTTCGTGATTTGAAACCACTGTGTGATGATTAACCAGACATAAGGCTTTTTTTCCCATCAATATCTAGAAACTTCATTGAATCCACTTTACAACAATCAACTTTTTCCTGAAACGCCATTTTACCGTAAGTATGCCGTATCTTGCCGTAAGTATTAATGATAATGTTGCCGAATTTCAGCTTTAAATAATTTCATTCGTGTAGCGATTTCCCTTTTAGATTTACCGAAACCGCTATGCAAAAGCATTCTCTGCCCCTTTGAAACCCGAAAATTCTTTTCCATACAGCAAACTGTTGTAGAGTACAACTGATGTAGTGACTGTAGTCCTACATAATTTGTTTAATACTGTGATCGTGATATTTCTTATGTTGTTTTATAACTTTTTTTGTTCTGCAGTGATACCTCGGTTCTCAAACACAATTCGTTCTAAAGAATTTTTCGAGAACCGAATTGTTCAAAAACCTAATAAAACTTTACCAAAGGAAATAATACAAATAACGATTAATTGGTTCCTATTTTTCAACTTATTCTCTGTATCTATCTGTTGTAACAAGTACACTGTATAGTACAATACAGTAAAACAAAGAATATAAATACATTCCAATACATTACACGAGACAATAACAGTTTAAAAATATTTTAACAAAAGCTCAACAAAAATCGGACTTATGTCTTTTTTTGTTGGTGAAATTTTGGAGGAATAGAGATTGAGGAGAAGAGGGCGGGGGGGGGGGGGGATCCATTCTTATTCTCTTTGAATCATTAGGACCATTAAGATAATTCACTATTTCTTAATCTCAAAATGCATAAAACTCGTTAGAACCGAGATCCCTATATCACACGTATATGTGTTTTGTGTCCATTGAAAAAGAAAGAAAATTTTGAAAAACAGAAAAAGAAATAAAAATCAGTGAAATCAGCAATCTCGCTGAATAGGAATATCGCAGAATGCATGAATTTCGTTAACGCTGTAACACTGTAACTCATTTATGTTTAAAAAAATTAAAAATTTAAAAATTATTTTAAACTTGTTTATGAGTTTTAAAAAAATACCTCATTTATAACTCATTTACTCATCATTAACTCAATTATAACTCATTTAAGTGAAAAAAAAAATTAAAAATACTTTTTTTGTTTGTAAATTATATGTATATATATATACACACCACTTTGTTTACTTTTGCTAACATTTGGTCATTCGGTCGAATCGACAACGACATTTTCATTGTTCGATATTCGAAGCAAATTTTGCTCGCATTTCTTGTTGGAGAGCCAAACTGTCCGAAAACCGGAGTGTTCGAGAACCGAGGTTATACTGTATTCTTGTTAAATGATAGTCACAATAGCGAGGAAAAGATCCCGGAACTGAGGAAGAGCAATTCAACTAATCCAACCATTTCGCTATACGAGCTGGAGAATGTGTCGATCCAAAATACGACTTGTGTACTGCCACAGTATTGTTAATTTTATTAAATTTTAAATATTATTAATTTAAGTTAAAGAAGCTATGGAAGTACTACCAGTTCCAGCACTTTCATGATATCCTCATCCCTGAAATGTATTCATATGCATGAAATGGCGAACCTTTTAATCTTTCACTTAGATATATTATAGTCAGTACACATTCTAGTGTCATACATCAATATCTAGGGAAGATGGGGGATGAATTGGACAAGGGATGGATGGGACGTTCTCAATATTTCAGGCAATAAACTTTTCTTTTTAGTTGCTTCCTATCCTCATAGATTCACTACCATAGTGTGCTTCAGAACCAAAAGCAAGACCACATGGCTGTTTTCATTTTCCCTCAAATTTGCATTTCCTGAAAACTCTGCTCAAAAGTATTATTATTTTTACATTTGAAGTTACTTATTAAATATGTTATGCAATATAAACAATTAAGATATGTTGTAGTTTTTTATTTCAAGGCTCAATATTGGTAATTAAAATGAATGAATATTAACCATTGTGACAAAATAATTTTTGAGACATAATGGCTGACAATTGAATATATGCATCATGGGGATGAATGGGACTATCTCATTCATCGCTAGAGGATGCTGAAAAATATATTTATTAACTAAATAATATTATACAGGTTGATAAATTAATAAATTATGGTAATTATTCTTTTAAAATTTCATCCTCATTGTATCCTACGTCTTCAGCCATTGAATGCTTCCGTTTATGGGCCTTTTAAGACAAAGCTGAGATGAGTCTAAGATGATTGGCTGACAAATAATCCTGGAGATCATATTACAATTTATAATCTCTGAGCTTTTGCCAAGGAGGCATTTTTGTCAGCTTTTAGTCCTTAACTTTGAATACAGGGAGGGAAATATATTGTATTCCATTCATCCCTGCTGTGGGGATGATTGGGACAGAGAGGAACTTTTTTTTTAATTCCATAATATATTTCTATATAATAATAATCTTGAATAGATATTGTGCATAAGATGTAGTCAAACACTTAATGTATGAAATGTGATATATAATATTGATAATAACTTTTAAAAAATATTTAAAATAAATATATTTTGTTAAAATGTCCCATTCATCCCCCATCTCCCCATCTTCATTTTAAAAGTTTATATTCTTTACAATTGTTTCATTAACAACTTTAAATACGCGAAAGAGAATTCAATATTTATCATTGACAATCAACTATCTTCAATAGTCTTATAATTTTTCAACTATATGAACTCTTCTTATTATGTTTGAGTTTCTAAAATTTAATTAAAGTTCTGTGACAAACAATTTGATCATTCATTACCTTATTTATTGAGTCATTCAAACATGATGCTATCATAGAAGCGCTGGACTCATCGCTGTTATTTTGTTAATATTTAAAATTTCTATGCAGCATATGGATCGTATCTTGACACGACGAAGTATAGACATTTCTCGATTTCATAATAGCAAAATTGTCGGATTAGTCAAATGGGATACTTCTTTAAATCTCGGAAATCTGCTGGTTTTAGAAGATAAAGGAACACTTTTTGGAATCGGAAGATATTATATAATATTTTCGCAAACCTTCCAGCTAAAGCAAGAAACATTTCTCTCTTTTTACAGTGTAGGCACAGTAAGGGTGCACAAGTATATAAGTAGCAGGTCTCACGATTTCTCTTTCAATTTTTCCACTAATCTCGTACGTTGTGGATTTATGTAACCTTTCATTAAATAGTCAAACATTAACTGAACACTAAAACACTTGCGCATGTTTAACAATCATCAGCACTTACATAGAGTACATAGTCATCCCATTTTTTTTTTATCCTAAAGAATGTTTTAATACGAGGGAAAGTCATTAAGTAAGTTACAAAAGATAAATAATAACTTACAATGATATTCACTTCAAAACTATTTTTATTTCTAAAAAGATATTCTCCACCAGTATTTATGCACTTATATCACCGTTTTATCAGTGCCGTAACATCAGCTGCATAACATTCCTTGGGTTTCTGTCTCAGCCACATTAGGACTTCAAGTTGAACCTTTTCATCATCTGTGAACATCATCTTGCTTCCAAGATGGTTTTTTAGTGGACTAAGCAGATGAAAATCACTTGGGGCTAAGTCGAAGCTGTATGGTGGATGTTGAAGAAGTTGCCAACCAAACTTTTGAATTGTCGCCTGTGTTCAACTTGAAGTCCTAATGTGGTTGAGACAGCAACCCAACGAATCTTATGCAACTGGTGTTGGGGCACTGATAAAACTATAATAAGTGCATAAATAGGTGATATAAGTGCATAAATATCAGTGGAGAATATGTTGAGAAATAAAAATAGTTTTGAAGTGAATATCATTGTAAGTTATTATTTAATTATCTTTTGTGACTTACTTAATGACTTACCCTCGTAAAAGGGGTCCTAAAGTGTAAAATATGTATCTTTTATTTGATACATTCTGCCACTTTTGACATTGGTAGTGAGACATAATCTTCTTCAGTTTTAGTTGTACTGTGCAAAGAGTATAGATGAAAGTGTTTGTAAGTATGTTACATGAAATATACTTTCTGAAATAAGGTTATTCTAAAATTTTAAATCACTGTTAAATCTTACGCGAAGTTATTACCACATGAGAACTAATTTTATGACTTTGACACTGTATACGAACACACATTAAATAAAAAATTCGGGAAAATGGAATTAAACCAGTTTAAACATCATAAAATGGCGGAACTTTTAATCTTTCGCCTAGATGTATTACAGCCAGTATAGTGTTACACATTAATATCTATTTAATTTTAAAAGTTGGAATTATTTGCGTTGCATTAACAATTGCAAAAGAGAATTCTTTATCGTTTCTTTATCATTGACATCCAACTAGTCTTCAATGGTGTTCTAATTTTGCAATGCACTTTCGAGTATCTTTATATTCACGGCCTTACTTATAGTTATTTCAGTATTTAAACTTAACTGAAATAACATAAGTAATTATCAAGAAATTTTGTATTTTTCTCTGAACATTTTGTATCTTTGAACAGGCATGCGAAATCTGGCTATGTCATGTGCAATGGTGTGCCTCATTCTCTTAGGATCTGCCGCACCTCTGGGAATTCTAGGACTCATTAAAAGACAGATCAGCCCCATTATGGTTACCGGAGTCATGTATATGCTAGCTGGTAATTATGCAAATTATATTTCTTTTTTATTTTCTAAATTATAATTGAACCCTTTACATGACCATGTTGCACGTGTATAACTTAATACAATCTATATGTCAATTTCAAAATGCAGACCGCTGTATTTACAAGATGGACTATTTTGAAGAAAACAGAGTTCCATTGCAGGGAAAGAGTACCAAATCAAAACGGATAATTGTTAATAAGCGTAATTATGTTCTTCAAAAGTTGTTACAACGGAAGAAAGGAAAATGTTGGAGTATTGTGCTATTACTGCCAATACATATAGTGCGTCTCAAAAGTATATGGACAGGCGATTTTTTGAAATAACAGTTAAAAAAATAAAGAAATAATCACGAAAAAAATAATATGCATATAATATCATAACATAAATTTATTTCAGCAAAGAAATAAAGTATAAATGTTACAGATTTTTTGTAAAAAAAAAATAAAAATAAAAATAGGCTGTCCCAAAAATATATGGACTTTTCGAATATTTTGCATTTAAATTCAAATTTTGTATCCATTCCTTTTAATTATCTTGAAAACCCTATCAGGCATGCATCCAACTAATGTTTGGAGTATGTGCGTCTGTAAAGAGAACCAACTCTGCTCTACTTGTTGCTCTAATTCCTGAATAGTAGAAAACTGCCGACCATGGGCAAACACATCTCGTGCAAGTACCTCCCAAAGGTTTTGAATTGGATTCAAGTCTGGGCTGATGGCTGGGCAGTCTATAACAGTCACTTGATTCTGCTTAAACCAAGTTGTTGTTGAGTGGGAGGTGTGAATCGATGCATTGTCCTGTTGGAATTTCCAGTTTTCCTCCCCTAAGATGTTTCCGATTGGAAGTAGATTGCTTTAAAGGGCATTTTGATAATCCTCAGAGCACTGTTGACCATTAAGAAAAGCAATATCCGTTTCTCCGTTGAATCAGAATGTGCCCCACAGCATTATGAACCCCCTCCTTTTTGTCGACTAAAGAACTCGCGAGGTTCTTTTCGTAAGTCATGCCAATAGTATGCCCAGCCATCTGGGCCATCCAAATTGAATTTTTTTTCGTCCCTAAAGAAAACACTTAACCATTCTTACGTCCAATGCATCTGTTTTTTAGCCCAAAGAACTCGAATTTTCTATGGTGCACTTTCAGCATAGGTTTCCGACACATTCTGCGATAGTTATGATTTTCACTTACCTGTATGCGACGGTGAACAGTAGATCTGGAAATAGGAAACGCCAAAGTCCTCGCAATTTCATGAACAGACTTTTTTTGAGTTGAAACTGCCCTCAAAATTTCTCTATCTTGTCTTAGAGATGTTTTTCTTGGAAGACCTGAACGCTTTTTTGCAATCATATTGTCATTTTTGGATAAAATTGCATAAATTACAGATCTGCTACGCTTAATTTGTTTTGCAATATCAGAAACTTTAACATTTTGAGCCTTTAAACGCCAAATTTTAGCAATATCAGCAGCAGAGAATTCAACGTTGCGAGGCATTTTCCAACTGTTCGACAATTGAAGAAAGAGCAGTGATTTTATATTTTGAAGAGGTTACGTCACAAGTACAGAACGCAGAAAATGCAAATTTTTCTGATACGGTGGTGATAAAAGCAATTCGTTTCATTGTCCATATATTTTTGAGACAGCTTATTTTGAATTTTATTTTTTTACAAAAAATCTGTGCTATAAACATAACATTTCTGTATCGTAATAAACTTATTTTATCATTCCAGATGCTAATTATTTTTTTCGGGATTATTGCTTTATTTTCTTAGCTGTTATTTCGAAAAATTGCCTGTCCATATAATTTTGAGACGCACCTTATTACTGTCAAGAGTATTGGCAAGATCATTTACAAGGACCCTAGACAAAATCGGGTTCAATTGCGACCTACGTTATACACGGTCAGTGCATGACGTTTAAAACGTCACATGGAGTGGATCCGAGGCTAACGAAAAAGAAAGGCTACCGCGGTGCTTTCGCATATCTTTTTTTATAGACCGCGGGAGTCACGTGATGCTCGAATTAACCAATGAAGGAGTACGAAAAGACCATCACGTTACTCTAGCGGTCTGTAAAAAAAGATAAGTGGAATGTACCGCGGTAGCCTGTCTTTTTCGTTAGCCTCGGAGTGGATCATTTTTACACGGTGATTGCTGCAAAGCGGCGCCCCCTCTCCCCGTTTTGCACCAATCACAGTGTAAAAACCACAGAGTAAGGACAGAGACCCAACTTCGCCTGAAAAGAGCGACTGCGGCGGATGACTTAAGAACTAAATCATCGCTTTGGCGATTTTTATCTTCGTGATTTCCGTTTAAGTGTAACCCTATTCTGCTTGTCGTCTTTTGATGTTGTCATTTGCGCATGTGCAAATTTTCGGCGTTCGCTAATTGATTTTCGAATCTTGTTTAGTACTTATTATTAAAATTATTCTTTGAAGATCAGATAGTTGATTATCTCTATAACTAGCCGCCACTGGCGACCAGTTTTGTCTCCCTTAAATGTATGTTAAACATTGCAACACGTTACATTTATTCATAATTTAATTTTCCCTTAATCCTTCGCCAAATCGGAAGATTCTAATAGACAAATCATGAACTTTTGCGATCATGGTAGCATTTCGCATATTTTTTGGGCACAAATGTCACATACACACGTTGGCGCGATTCCCCCCCCCCTCACCCGCCAATTTGGCGAAAACTTTGTTATGGAAATTGTTGTTTATTTACTTTTATTTTTTATTTTAATTCTATAAATTATTTTTGATATGTATATCAATATTTATTTACAACAAACTATCATTTATTTATTTTTATTCTTTTTTTTAATTATGAGTATTTTTGTTAGCCGGGAGCAGATGATAATTCGCCAAATATCGTTCCCATCACCGTCATTCATACTACAATTAATTTAATTTTAAATTATAAATCTGTCACTCATTTCATTTAAAATACTTAACTTTAATCTAAAATGCTTATATTACATAAATTTAAAATACTTCACACTTTTCATTTAAAAGAGAAAATAAATAAATAAATAAGAAATAATATCATAAATCAAAACATTTGATTTCAAAATCAAAGTATCATTTCTAATTTGTACACGCGATAAATAAAAGCTGTATTAGCGATTTTAAAAATGCTAAAAATCTGATTCATTAAATATTATTACATGAGTTCAATTTACGTCAAGAAAAGGTCCGAAAGTTGAGTTGTATAGCACATAATTATGGTAAACTTTGATTGTCTCACTGGTGCGAATTATTTTTTTGACGCGAGGCAGCGGTCCAAAAATTCATTCGCGGAGAACTTGCTTTGCGAATGATTACCTCCATGATTTAATATTTTAAATGTTCACGACGAATCAATCTTTTTTTTGTTTACTTTTATGAATAGAGAATTTGAACTGCGAATCTTTTGACTGAAGTTATTGCAGAATATATACATAATTGAACGCAAGTCATCTCTCAAATAATAATTTATTTTGAACGATCTTTCTTAAAATGTAACTTTTATGCAGTTTATTCGAAAAAATAATTTTGAATAAAAATGGCCGCTTGGCATATGAAAAAGTGAAACGGACATCCCGGAACTGTTGAGGACAGTCACATGACTTACGGTTTTATTTTAGAAGATTATTATTTAGAAGATAAAACTGTAAGTCATGTGACTATCCTCAACAGTTCCGGGATGCCGCATCGCTTTTTCATATGCCAAGCGGCCATTTTTATTCAAAATTATTTTTTCGAATAAACTGCATAAAAGTTACATTTTAAGAAAGATCGTTCAAAATAAATTAATATTTGAGAGATGACTTGCGTTCAATTATGTATATATTCTGCAATAACTTCAGTCGAAAGATTCGCAGTTCAAATTCTCTATTCATAAAAGTAAACAAAAAAAAGATTGATTCGTCGTGAACATTTAAAATATTAAATCATGGAGCTAATCATTCGCAAAGCAAGTTCTCCGCGAATGAATTTTTGGACCGCTGCCTCGCGTCAAAAAAATAATTCGCACCAGTGAGACAATCAAAGTTTACCATAATTATGTGCTATACAACTCAACTTTCGGACCTTTTCTTGACGTAAATTGAACTCATGTAATAATATTTAATGAATCAGATTTTTAGCATTTTTAAAATCGCTAATACAGCTTTTATTTATCGCGTGTACAAATTAGAAATGATACTTTGATTTTGAAATCAAATGTTTTGATTTATGATATTATTTCTTATTTATTTATTTATTTTCTCTTTTAAATGAAAAGTGTGAAGTATTTTAAATTTATGTAATATAAGCATTTTAGATTAAAGTTAAGTATTTTAAATGAAATGAGTGACAGGTTTATAATTTAAAATTAAATTAATTGTAGTATGAATGACGGTGATGGGAACGATATTTGGCGAATTATCATCTGCTCCCGGCTAACAAAAATACTCATAATTAAAAAAAAGAATAAAAATAAATAAATGATAGTTTGTTGTAAATAAATATTGATATACATATCAAAAATAATTTATAGAATTAAAATAAAAAATAAAAGTAAATAAACAACAATTTCCATAACAAAGTTTTCGCCAAATTGGCGGGGGAGGGGGGGGGAATCGCGCCAACGTGCGTATGTGACATTTGTGCCCAAAAAATATGCGAAATGCTACCATGATCGCAAAAGTTCATGATTTGTCTATTAGAATCTTCCGATTTGGCAAAGGATTAAGGGAAAATTAAATTATGAATAAATGTAACGTGTTGCAATGTTTAACATACATTTAAGGGAGACCAAACTGGTCGCCAGTGGCGGCTAGTAATTATTATAATTCTTCAAAATGCTACGAAGAGAGGAATGTATTGTTTGCAAGAACAAGACGTCAAAGTTATTTTTTATTCCTAAGAATCGGTAAGTTGTGGTTTATTTCTATGTGTTATTTTTGTTTTTATTTTTCAAGTTCCATTATGTATGAAATATTTTATATATATATTCAGTGTTGGCAGATTTTTAACAAATTTTGACTTTATATTATCATTAAAATAACTGCCATACCATAAATCTCATTCATGTTAAAACAATTTCTCTATATAAAATTTTATTCATATACATTTTCTATCGCAATGTAAACATGGTACTAAGTTTTTTCCTATACTAGTAAATCTGCAGATCATTTTTTTAAATCTCATTTTAACTTCGTACAATCCGCAATTATTATTTTTTCAATTGCATGCATGTTTATAAGCATATAAAATTCTTCGAATGTTCCAGAAATTAGAATCCTTAAATTAAAGTGTAAGTAAAAATAAATGATTTTAAAAATTGTAAAAAAATATGAAAGTAAGATGTTTATATTTCCCGAACAGATGCAAAAACATATTCAAATATTTTAAGCAATTAATTTCTAAATTCTATTAAATTTATAAGCAAAATTTTAAAACTGTTGGAAATCCATATCGAAAATTGAGCATTCATAATTTTACATCTAAATCCATTACGCAAATATTCCATTTTCAATATTTGGATAAAAATGAAATTTGAAAAATCGTCTGCATCCCCATAAGAAAACATTATGACCTAAAAAAAAATATTCTATATTTTCCGAACGAATGAACCAAATTTAATCAAAAACTATACAGCTAATTCCGGATACCTCGCCAACATACCTACTAAAAATCAACCTAATCGGACGGAACCAAAAACATTTCGCGTCTCCACAGTGAGCCTTAACATGACGTTTCGGCACAAATCTGTCAACACTCAATGTATATAAAATATTTCAAACATTATGGAACTTGAAAAAACAAGAACAAAAACAACACATGAAAATAAATCACAACTTACATTTTGAAGAATTAAAAAAAAAATCAAATTTCCCTTTCAAACTTGAAAAAAAAAAATTGTTTTACCACAGCACTTATTTTAAAATAAAGTTGAATTCCGATTGTTTCAGAACATGTTAAAAATAATAAATCTGTTTTTATTCGCGTAGATAGACAATCGACCGTCTTAAAATCAACCAACCAACCAACCAAAACAAGAAGCAAGCAGTCGCCGTTTTTTTTTCTTCCCTCACTGGTCGCCAAGAAAGCGATATTAGCAACCTCGCTTCTGTTACGGCTGTGGTTTTCGCGTCATTCGCAGCTAGCGCCACTGTCTATGTGTAATCCCATGTTAAAGAATTTACCATTACAGTGTATGAGAGTTGATTCTCTGTTTAAAACTCCTTACTCTGTGGTAAAAACGATCCACTCCATGTGACATTTTAAATGTCATGCACCGGCCGTGTATGACGTATGTCGCGGTTCAATAGAAATGACTTTGTAATTTGAATTATGCGAATTCATGCTTTCAATAAATTTATTCTGCCTAACTGAAATTTCAATTCCTCTAAGCGTATACCATGCCATAAAATCGGACAAAAATATTTTGTGAAATGTATACCATATTTTTGAGAAAGTATAATTTATTTACCTTCAGGTACAACACAAAATTAAACTGTAATAAACTATGCGAATTCACAACTTCACGTTAGAGTAACCTAAACCTATACATATATTATATGAGAGCCTCCTCCTGTTAATGGCAATTCTGCTTAGAATAGTTTCAATCCTCGTGTTGTAAAATGGACATATTTGGACATAATTTTTTAATCCATCATGAATTATATGAGTTGTAATTTTCCAACTGGACAAAAAATGTCCGGGCCAGCATTCGAACTTGGGATCTCTTGGCTGAAGCTGCCAATGCTCTACCAACTGAACCATCCCGGTCGAATCTGGGGAATTCATCCAGTTAACCTTATTGATCACAGCATCTGGTCTGATATCTGAATCATCTCAACAGAATAAATCGCAGGTAATTTGGAACTCCAGTAAACGCTGGATACGTGATTACACTAGATTATTTGTTTAAAAAATTATTCAAATTGGTAAAGAAATCATATGAGTTGTAATTTCCAAACTGGGCGAAAAATGTCCGGGCCAGGATTCGAACATGGGATTTTTAAGAGATCCCAGGTGCGAATTCTGGCCCGGATATTTTCCGTCCAGTTGGAAAATTACAACTCATATGATTTTTTTACCAATTTGAATAATTGTGTTAAAATTAATCTAGTGTTATCATGAATTATGTTATGTGTCCTTCTATATGTTTTCATCTAAGACCTCCCTAACACTATTCCAAACATGAGCAATTAATTTTCGTTTTGCTTTAACATAGGTTTTAATGTTTTCAGAGATTGGGGTGATATTTACCCTCAGGTAATAAAAGAATGGCGCTTTACGCTTCGTAACATCTAGAAAAGAAAATTACCATGGTGTCGATATGATCTCTAGAAATGTTCAAAACTGATATAAAGAAAAACACAAATAAATTATTCATGCGTACAACTTTGTTAGGAAGGTCTTAGAAGCACATATATAGAAAGACATAACTCATGATAGTTTAAAAATTGTCACGACCTCGTCTTAAAGATCCTGAGGTCAAATACTTTCCATGGTACCACACAAAGGTTAATTAATTTATAGATTTAGATTCACTGAAGAGCAATCAAAAGTCTCGCCATATTTCGTGTTGTCAGGGTTGATTTCAAAGTCGATTGTTCCAATAAGCACTGCTTCTCGATTAATTTCGGATATTTGTTAATTTTTCGTCCGGATCTTAGCTGATCGTTTAAATCGATTTTTTTTTTTTTTTTTTTTTTTTTTTTTTTTTTTTTTGTCATTTCGGAAATTTGTTTACCATCAAAACGCTATAGTTCCTGACACAACTTGTTTACTTTTCACGCATTTCGTGTTTGTGATGACAGACGTCGTCAGCGGCTCCAATTGCCAAAACGTGGTCATATTATGAAAGTCTGGATGAATACTGTTGAAAGTTGTATATTTACGGGAATTTTGACGATGCTAATTACAATTTTGATATCAAAAACCGAAAATTCAAAATGTTAAATCCACTATGTCGCACAAAATGGAAATTTTTTTTTGAAAAGATAAAATTATAGAATTTGTAAATTTCTTTTATCCACTAATAAATTTATTTTTAATTTATTTATAAATTTCCCTGATATCGCCATCCTCTAAAACATTTTTCACGAGTAGAAAAAAATATTTTATTATAAATGCAACTATTTTCATTCACATGTTTTGACACCTAGCAGCTGGATTGAAATCAACTGCAAAAATTTAAAAAAATGTGTTACTAATATTATCCATAAAATATTAGATGATTTTTTAAACAGGTGGATAACACAATCACAAAAAAATATAATAATAAATAACATCGTCTATATTAAACTAATTGAAAATAGAATTGTATATATTTCTACTTTTATATGAATATTATATTCGTGAATTTCTAATAAAATCAGTAACATAAGTTATTACTTAACTCGATAAAGTTATATTAGTTAATCAATAATTGAAATAAATAAATATATGTATTTTTTCAAAATAGACTGTACAGAGAAAAAAAATACATTTTTACTATTTCATGAAAAAAAAAAAAAATTGCAAATATGATAAATTATAGAAAAACGTGCACCAGAAGCATAGAGAAGAACCAATAGACAGCTGTTTTTAGTGATTTTTGTTTATAGCAAATAGTCTGGAGATTATGAAGCATTCAGTTTAGGTAGAGAATTCAGCGGGAATCACAGCTGCTATTCGTGTTTCAAATAATATATTTTTTGAAATTGGTATTTGAAAAATATATAAATTGTAACCTATAAATGTTTTAATAGAAATCGATTTCTAGAAGCCTCAAATATGACAATCCAAAATTACAGTTGATTCTGCCAAGTAGTTTTTCAGTTATGTGAAAAAAAACTACCTGCATTGTCATTTGTTTTGTATAACGATTAAAAATGAATTTAATATTAGGAGTTCAAAACTTAACATCTACATAACTCCTAAACTATTTAACCGAATGACTCTCGTTTGCTATCCCAAGATAAAATTGACCAAATAATCCAAATAGGATGTCAAAATTAGGGTTTAGCAATGAGAATTTTATAGTTTGTTACATTTTCAATATAGAGACGACCCCTGAATCATAGTTTAAGTGTAGGGTTAATTAGCAGGCGTATTGATTCCACTAAACTGTCTGTACTGTACACTGCAAAAAGAAAAAAGTGTTGATATTACAGTATAATACTGACATCCCAGCTGCCAGTATTATACCGTAAAATTAACAATAATAAACAGTAAAATAAGCAGTAATTCGCTGTCGCGCATGCGCGGTAGCGT
Source organism: Maratus michaelseni (assembly GCA_963931845.1). Classification (NCBI taxonomy): domain Eukaryota; kingdom Metazoa; phylum Arthropoda; class Arachnida; order Araneae; family Salticidae; genus Maratus; species Maratus michaelseni. Next base: position 187,750,208 of record OZ007592.1, on the reverse strand, counting down.
ATTACTGCTTATTTTACTGTTTACTGTTAATTTTACGGCATAATACTGGCAGCTGGGATGTCAGTATTATACTGTAATATCAACACTTTTTTTTTTTTTTTTTTTGCAGTGTAGAGTTACTCTACAGGTTAGACATTCGATTGTCATAGAGATTCATTGTAATATTTCTAGTAAATCTTTGTTCTTGTACAGTTAAGAAAATGTGGCTTACACATTATGACTTCAACAACCCACAGTTATTCCCAATAAAGGGGTAATTTTTTTCGCTGTGGTCCGCGATAATTTGCTAATTAAACAGTATGGACTAGGGATGCACCGAATATTCGGTATCTATTCGGTATTAGACTTAATTCGGCCATATTACCGAATATTCGGTTTGGCCTAATATCAAACTATTCGGTCTGCCGAATAGTCGGCTTGGCCGAATATCAAACTATTCGGCCTGCCGAATATCGAAATATTCGGGGGGAGGGGGGGGGGGGGCAAGCCGAATACTTAAAAAAAACTTTTTTTAAAATACTTTTTAAAACCCACAAATTCTACTTTCAACTGTCAATTAATAAAGATATTTAAAAAAATCAGAAATAAAATCATATTTCAATGAAAGATAATGCTTTTACATTATTTATTCGCTGTTTGAAAAGTGTCACTTAAGAAAATTAACCATTAATGATGAGACCTTCATAGGAATTAATGATGTACAAATAAATGCAAGTTCTTGAATATTGTCTAGTAAATAATCTGTTTCTTGCTTTTTTGCAAACATCATGTTTCTAAACAAAAAGGAAAAAACTTTCACATGTGATAATAGACATCAAGACAGACAATTTTTGTCCAGGAAACCAGAATCGCAACACACTTATTCAATCAAAAATAAAGTGCATCTCACTCCAGGTCAAATTTAATTTTTTGTTTTTTACTTTAATAATATTGAAGATATTGTAACTATATTTTCAACACAATTACTTTGATTTCTGTGAATAACGATAAGTACTGGAAATTTCCACCATCCATATCTAAACAACACTGAGGCTAGATATTCCTTTATTCAGAGTGCAGCTGACAGTAACTACTTATACTGTGTCACTGGCCGAAATTCAGCCACTTCCAATTAGTATCATCCTATTTTCTACAGTCCAAATTAATACGATGCAAATATCGCTAAAACATCTTCATTATTGTTAAAGTTTTAAACAAAAATTCAGTTTCAGCTTGCGGTGACACGCTCTGTGTTTTTGATTGAATGTATTGTATTTTTGATGGAATAAGTGGATTGAGATAATGTTTCTTGATCAAAAAATGTTTGCCTTGACCACATTATCTACACAGAAAGTTTGTTTCAAGATGTTACAATCTCTGAATATGATCGCCCATTCCGGACACCTGCTCTCTGGTTCATTTAAAAACTTCCTTTCCAAATCAAAAGGAGCCGGAAATAAAAGTTATTATTGCTAATTTGCCAGCATTTTAATATATTGTACTGTTACTGTAGTCTCTTCCTGAAAAATAAACACTGCAAAATGCTTCTTCTAATTCATTCAAAAAATTTCTTTGATTTTAAAGTTTTTTTTTTTTTTTTATCGAATATGACAACATTTTATAAATTTATTTTAATTCACAGAAGAAGCTACGAAGTTTAAAGCTTTATTAATTAAAAAAGTTTTAAGACTATCCTCTTATTAAATTCTAACTCAAAGCACAAGTTTATATATATATATATATATATATAAAGGTTTCTTATAAAAAGATCTAGTTCATAAAATGGTAGTATCTGTGTTAAATATTCTGTAAAATTCCTTTATAATTTAACTTTTAATACTTTTAAACTCTGAAATATGAAAATATTCGGCCAGCCGAATATTTGGTATTCGGCCAAATAGTTACTATTCGGTTGGCCAAATATTCGGTATTCGGCCTCACTGTTACTATTCAGCTAGCCGAATATTCGGTATTCGGTTTACTTGTGGGCCGAATATTCGGTATTCGGCATTCGGCTAAAATCACTATTCGGTGCATCCCTATGTATGGACTATTTCTTTTTAACACTTTCCAACATAGTTGAAAAGTGTCTATGAATCCCATTTGTCTGTTTGCCTGTCTGCCGTCTATACGTGCTCTAACTCGCGTAAATATACCCGGATTGCCATTCAATTGATATATGTTATTGAGGTTTACTATGACATGTTCAGTATTGAAAATGAAGTATGTAGCTCTTATACTTCGTGTACAGGCGCATTCAAAAGAATGCCGTTACATTATGGTCTATGGGGGGAGGGGGAATCCTTTGCAGTGTATTTTAATCCTATTACACTATTACAAACATAATTTAAATTGATATACGTAGCTGCAGTGCACTACAAGATGATTACTATCGAATATAGCACGTGTAACACTTATAATTAGTTTACAGGATAACCAAGAATTCCGTTATATTATTGTTTATGGGGAAATATCATTTGCGGTGCATTTTAATCATATTACACTATTGCAAACATAAATTGAAATTGATATCATTTCCTAAGGTGCACTAAAACATGCTTTCTGTAGAATATGGAGTGTAAAGCATGTATGATTTATTTACAGAGCCACACAAAACTATTCGCTTACATAACAGTTTACGGGGAAAAACTGTTTGCAGCGTATTTTAATTATATGACACAATTTGAAATATAATGAAATTGATATACTTTACTGATGTTTACTACAAGATACTTGTTATATAATATGATATACATGGCATTTATCGTTCATTTACAGGGACACACAAAAGATCCAACAAAGTTGAAAAGTATTTATGAATTCGTTTTGTCTGTCTGTCTGTCCATGGTCTAACTCACGTAAATATACTCGGTTTGCCGTGCAATTGATACATGTTATGGGGGTTTACTATATAGCATATTAGGTATTTAAAATGAAGTGTGTAGCATTTATAGTTCATTTACAGCAACACTCAAAAGAATTCCGTTAAATTACGGTCTATGGTGGAAAATCGCGCGCGATGTATTTTAATAATGTTGTACTATTTCAAAAATATTGAAATTGATACATATCACTAACGTGCAGTGCAAGATGCTTACTTTAGAATAGGGTGTGCAGATCATTTATCGTTCATTTACAGGGTCACACAAACGAATTCGTTTACAGTAGTGTCTATGAACAATAAGAGCGTTTTCCGTTATGGTACGCGTTTTCTTAATTTAGCTAATTTTTTGCCTATTACTTAGAGCGTATAAATTCTATATATCAACTACAGGGCAGCACAAAAGATCTCGAGTACATTTCCGTTTACTGACGGAAATTCCTCAAGGGGAATTTTCAACTGTGCTATCCGTTTACAGTTTAACTAAAGTTTTGCATACTACGTAGTATATATACAAATCTATAGATCCTATACAGGGCTGTTCAAAAGAATTTGAATATTTTTCCGATTATTGATAGTAGTTCCTGAAATTGTTTACTTACACTGCAAAAAAAAAAATTGTTGATTTTACAGTATAATACTGGCATTCCAGCTGTCATTATTATACCTTAAAATTAACAGTAATAAACAGTAAAATAAGCAGTAATACACTGCCGCGCATGCGTGGTGGTGTATAACTGCTTATTTTATATATAGTGTATAACTGCTTATTGCCAGTATTATACTGTAAAATCAACTTTTTTTTTTCAGTGTAAACATAACTTTTTACCTTATTAAACGGTGAAGCTTTGTTACATTATTCTAGAATTGTTGAAAAGTTTTCATAATTTATGCTTAACGCATGATTTTTCGTTCTTGTTTCTCTTCACTTGAGATTCAAAATATCGAAGTTTGACTGTATCTATTATGCACCGCCTTAATAATCATAGCTTACTGTTTTTTTTTTCTTTTTGCAGATGTATTTGGTGTTTTTACCCTGGCATTCATGCATTTCAAGCGAGTGAAACCAGATGGATACTATACAAGTACCATTTTAGATTTGAATTTACCAGAGGAGTACCTGAAATTAAGAAAATTCACAGCAGGTTGGCCACCTGCCGCAGAAATGACTGGACTTTGTTTGTGTCTCATTGGAAGCTTATTTTGGCTTATTCTGGCAAAAATCTACAGATTCCAAATAATGAGTGCTACTTAGCGAGCATTTATTTTTACATACTCAATCTGATCGGACCAGATCGGGTGCTGGAGAAGCGATCTCTTTTAAAAGATGTGGTTAAATTCTTTTCCTTTCTCTACTAACTAGAAAGTTAGAGTGGATGTGCCAAGATGCATTGTAAACATAATGAACTGGTCTTCAACTTTTCAAAACCTGCGGAAATCTTCGATTTTTCGTGAAATCATGTGATTAAATGGTGATAATTAAGGCTTCTTTAGGATGAGCTAAATCATTGAAGCCGCCGCCGTCATTTGATTTCCTATGAAATAAGAACACCTGACGACATTCAGTTCCAAACGCATTATTACTCGGCAGCTTTATTAAGCAAAAATAGCGAATGAAAGTAGTTACTAATCACATGGAAAAAGGATAGTATAAGAGAGAAAATCAATTTTAATATATTTTTTTCATCGGTGATTAAGTATGACAATATAAATTGCACTAATATTCTGGTTTAATGTGAGGAAAATATATGTATATATACATGTAACTAGATTCCTATATTTTTACTAACTAGTTATGATATAATTTATGAATCAAAAGAAAAAAAATCATCTTAGTCATAGCCATCTATTGACAAAAATGTAAATGGTTTTTTTAATCATATAAAATTTATGAGCAACTTTTTAAACACACCACTTGTTTTCTTTATGTAGTTCATGAATTAATTAATTGTAAAGTTCGGACTTTCTGAGACACTCTCTACATAAACTATAATAATTGTGCGAAAAAATAAAAGAAACAAAACATTTTTTTAAGTACTGATGAAACTCCTTTAAAAAATTAGACCAAATATTAATTTAAGTACAATTCATTAGTGGATTCCTGCATATGTCACATATCTAAGAGGTCCGCATAGCACAGGTAGAAGATAGCTGACATAACGCGGTATGAGCAACCTTTCAGACAAAATTTATTGACAATATCATTACCTGTGGGCATCGAATCGCAATAATACATCAGAAAAAGATGAAAGAGTATGTAAATAGTTTGAAAATCATCTCTGTGAATCTCCAAATGAAACTTCTCAGAAATTTTTAGCGCAGCGCTAATTTATCACAATATCATCATCATTGGGACATCGGATTGCAATTAAAACATCAGAAGAAGACAAATTACTTTGTAAATTATTGGAAAAGTCTCTTCATGAATTTCCAAACTAAACGTCTCAGAACTTTTTAGTACAACTAGTTTAAGACAAAATCTCCAACGGAACATCGGATCGCAATAAAGATATCAGAAAAACGTGAATGAATTTGTAAATTATTAGAAGGCATTTTCGTGGATCTTCAGGTGAAACTTCTCAAAAAATTTTAGCGCAGCTAATTTATTACAATGTGGCACCTGGACAGCAGATCGCAATAAAGACATCAGTAAAATATAACAAGCAATTTTGTAAGATATTAGAAACGCAAATCTCCGTGAATATAAATATGAAAAATCTCAGATATTTTTAGTCCAGGTAGTTTACGTTACCCACATAAGATTAAGATAACCGAGACAGATTCTATCAACCATATTCAACTCGCCCGCCCTCGAGCCGCATGTAATCTGCCAATCTTTTATGATCTTTGTAAGACATATTTGTGATTCCAAGTTTACAAAAGTTAGAAACACGAAAAAATATATAATCGTTAGACAAGCGGGTAACAGTTAGAATTGCAAAGAATGGTGAGGAGAGGTGAATTAGACTGAATTTGATGTAAACCAGAGTTTGGGGGAGATGAAATTTTGAAAATAACCCAAAACACATTCTGTTTCAAAATGCACAAAATGGCATTTACTTTAATTTAGATTAGACATTTTGAATATATTGCATCATTATTTTGTGAGATATTCTCCTGGAAACGTACAAAACAATGTCATAAAATGCAGGAATTGGATGCATTTACAAAAAGATTAGATACATTTCAAAAATCATAATAATTGAAGAAATGGAATATAATTTCTTTGCAAAGCACTGGGCAATTCTCCGAGATTTGTTAAACGTAACCGTTTCGTACATGTGACCTTCAGATGGTGCGCATAGGTGATGCGCGAAAAAGTATTGCAATTGTGTTCAACCTTTTTCTACGACCATGTTTATCGGAAAACGTTTTACTAAACCAAAACTTAATGATTTACGATATTTATTTATTTTATGTTTTTGGCGCAGAAAATTCATAAAATTTAAAAGTATCATAATTCGATTTGATCATAGAAGAAAGGAATTTTTAGTTTTACTTATCAAAGCAGGGAGAAAGTTTTTCTATATACAGAGTCATCGAAAAAGGTTTGACACTACTACGATACTCTCACCGCGCGTCGCTTTTGCGCATAATTTGAAGGTCACGGCTGCGAAGCAGTTACGTTTAACAAATATCAGAGAATGGAACACTACTTTGCAATGAAAACCATTGCGCTTCCTAACTTACTTTTGTAGTTATGATTTTAGAGTGGATAAACTTTTTTCGATGACTTTTTTTAATGATACATTATTCCTTTTAGTTAAGTGCTTTTAAAGCTGATATGAGATTCAATTTCAAAAGGTAATCTTGTATACCGGGTGAACCAAAAGTTCGTTAAAACTTTAAAAATGCATGAAAAAGGAAGAAATTATGATAAAGAAGTGCGGTTTGGAAGAAAGGGCTCACAAGGTAGTCGGATTTTTTTTTTAGCAGCAAAAAAAAGTTTAGTTAAAAAAGTCAGTTGTAGGTGGCGCTAACATGCGAGAGTTATATTCAGCAGAATTGTGCAAATTAATCCTGCAATAAAAGACCGGGATACACGAGGATTTCTCATTCGCTTTCAGAATGTTATCATTGCCCGATCGAGCATTGTTGGTGAAGTTGTTCTATTTGAACGGAGAGTTTCTGCAATTCATTCCGACATGTTGCATTCAGCTGTAATGGGCGTTGTGAGTCGCCTTAGTCGCGTTCTGGAGATCATGTTGAACAATTGTTATTGCAAGAATAAATGGATGGAGCGTACTGTTGTCCTATTCATTGTGTTTCGGGTCGTCAGCGCCCTCTACCAGTGACATTTTTAACTTTTTTTTTTTTTTTTTTTTTGCTGCTAAAAAAATCCTACGACCTTGTAAGCCCTTTTTTGCAAATCGCACTTCTTTATCATAATTTCTTCCTTTTTTTATGAATTTATGATAAAGAAGTGCGGTTTGGAAGAAAGGGCTCACAAGGTAGTCGGATTTTTTTTTAGCAGCAAAAAAAAGTTTAGTTAAAAAAGTCAGTTGTAGGTGGCGCTAACATGCGAGTTTTAACGAACGAAGTTTTAACGAACTTTTGGTTCACTCGGTATTTATAGTTTTATTTGATAAATAGCTACTGTCACAAGAACATGAATTATGCCCATGGGCAGAAACTTAATAGCTTCTAAATAGCTCAATCATTTTAAACGTAAAAATACGTTGTTAGTGTTAATCTATGTGAAATATTTATTTTATCCTGAACATAAAAATTACACCATCAGCTTCTTGGACAAAATAAAAACAGATAAATATTACAAAAAAAAGTAAAATTATATAAAATAACATGTAATTACACAAAAATTCATTCAGCAGCCTTTTTCAATTCAGTCTAATATTTATTGTGTTTATAAACAATTAACGGAAAAAATTCAGGTATAAGGAGATTATGGTTATGAACATATAGCATCTACACAACGAAAAAGAAATAAAATTTAATAAAATATTTCTCACGATCTAGATAATTACTTATGATGAAATTAGATAAGCTCAAAGCAATATATATATATAATCATACATCATGTATTCTAGTACGAGCAAATCTTATGTATGTGTGGTTATATATATATATATAAATGCACATTTTATCTTAAAAACTGCTCTAACGATTTTGACAAAATTTTGTATCCAACCGTTTTGGGGCACCAGAAAACCATTGGGCTAGGTGACATGTTCCAGAAAATTCGATTAGTGGGTCATTTTGGTCACGGGTCATTATGGATCAAGCTATTTTTATCTTTAAAATGCTCAGAGGATTTGAACTAAATTTAGTATCCTACAGTTTTAGGGAACAAGAAAGAAGACTATTGGGCTAGGTCGCATGTTCGATAAATTTCGATTAGTGGGCCATTATGGGTCAAGCTATTTTTATCTTAAAAACGGCTCAGACGATTTGAACTAAATTTTATATCCTACGGTTTTGGGGCACCAGAAAATCATTGGTCTAGGTCACATGCTCGAGAAAACCCGATTAGTGGGTTATTTTTGAGTCATTGTGGGGTCATGTTAATTTTATCTAAAAAACGGCTCAGACTATTTTGACTAAATTTTATATCCTACGGGTTTCGGGCACGAGAAGACAATTGGGCTTGGTCACATGTTCGAGAAAATTTTATTAGTGGGTCATTTTGATCATGGCTCATGATATTTGAACTCAAAGCTAATTTTGACCACGCATAGCTGGGTCTTCCCTGCTCGTAAACCTTTAAGTTCAAAATACAAAAAAAAAAAAAGTTCTAGCAACAAAACTGACCAAATCTCCAATTTTTTATAAAGATAGGTAAATAGAAAATGTGTGCAAAATACTATAAAGTTAATAAATAATTAACCAACTCAAACATTAAATTACCGTAGCTCCAATTCAGAGCCAAACATACATGATAGTTTTAAAGAAAAATTAGAAAATAAATATTTAAAATAATAAAAGATGCCAGAAGAACAAAATGAAATTTCGATATGTAAACTGATATTAAAATGGAATTTGGGAAAAAATTGGAAAACACGTGCAAAGCATTATATATAATATCTTGGGAAGCAAAAAACATCAAATAAGTTCTATTGAATTCTGACCCAAACACCAATTTAAATATGGCATAAAGTGAATGAATAAAGAATATTTTAAATTAATAAATAATTAATAAATACAAAAAACAAATTACCTGAACACCAAATCAGAGATGGCATAATAATAGATACATATTAAATTAAAAGAAAAGCAGAAAAAAAATAGATAAAATGTTAAAAGATGCAAGAAAAGTAAAATAAATAAAAACCAATCACAATTCGAATCAGAAATGGAATTTAGATACCAAACGAAATTAAAATGAAATTCGGAAAAAGACATGTGACCATGTGTAATCATCAATTGGCGGCAGCACATGTCACATGTCAAATGGAAATGCAATATTTCATAGAATATAGTGGCATATAAATCTTAATTTGATTTTGTTTTTCATAAAAGTTAGCCCGGGAAATACACGTTTTTGGGTGAATGAGACTTTTCCTATCCTACAATCCATTAAACAAATTAGACTGTTTTTTCCTGAAGAAGTATTGTAATTTAATTGAAATAGACATTTTTAAATATCTTTTTTTTATTTCGTCAATTTTAAGCATTGATTAGCATTATGAACGCTATTAAAAAAAAAAATACTTTTATTTCATCTTTAAATTAAGAATCTTAAAATATATGTGTCGTAATATCAGTTTCCGTCATTTCAACGACTTTCTTATGCATGATTTTTTAAACAAAACTTAATAAAAAATGAATGCGGTCGAAGATGTATTATTAATTTTTAATTTATTACAAAAGTACGTGAGAAATACTATTAAGCCTCAATTTTTAAACGATATACTCGTATATATAGTCCAGAAGCCTATGTTCAGTTTCTACAGATTTCTTAAGTATAGCATTTGTACGTTAGTATAAAGGTTTTAAAAGCAAGGGGTTTTTTGTAAAACCTTTAACAAATGTAGCAGAGTTTTTAATAAAATTTTAGTGTTTGAAAATATTTGTAATTAAAAAATAATAATAATCAGAACAGTTTCTTTCTATTAAAATTTCTAATGTTCCCAAAGTGCATGGTTTATTTCTCAAAATTCTCATGCATCATTCCATCTATACAAATTACTGGGTATTTTGCACGCATCTAACAGCAAATCTTATCCAACTGTCATGCAATTGGATTAGTAAAACTGAACTATAAGTATATTTATTTTTATTTGATTTCCACATTCTCCTGAATACTAAGTCTACGCGCTGGAACAAAAACAGCAACTGTGCACTGTTAAAAATTTGCAGCAAACTATCCCGTCATATGACCGTTTTTATAGAAAATGGTTATATAACCGCAATTTAAGTAAATTCTGATCATATTATTGCCTATATTATGGACAGAATAGAGTTAAATTACGATTACGTAACCGTTTTCTATAAAAACGGTCAAATGACCGGACAGTTTGCTGCAAATTTTGAACAGTGTGGTAGGTGGATTTTTTGCAGCATTTCTGGGTTCCCTTGAATTTGAATACCACTATTTTCGAAAACACCGTTTGAAATTACGTGTATTCAATCTCAAGAAACCATACAAATGCTTTAAAAAAAGGCAAACGACAGCCGCTATTTTTGAGTCCGCACGCAAGCCTAAATTAGAGATCTGCACGGGCCGAAATTTTCAATCACGGCCCGAACGAAAGCTATCTTGGTCAGACCCGGCTAAGGGGCATCCATTGAAAACTGTTCATATTTTATCAGCTTATAATTTGATCCTTTTAAATTTGTTATATAGGGCCGGTCGACCCGTTTAATTTTTTTATCGGTTCTTCCCAGTCCGTATATTTTGTTTAATAGGTCAAGCCCGACTTTTAAAAATTGTCTTTATTTTGTTGGCCCGTTTGACAACTTGCCCTCATAAATAGGAATTTCGCTGGGACCAAAGGGAAATATCGTTATAGACAGGTTTATCGTTATAGACAGTATCATTATACACAGGTTTCACTTTATAAGGTCCGTCTCAAAAGTTTAAGCACAAACATAAAATGTCGATATTTAAAGAATAGAAAAAAGATAAAATAAACAACATTTTTTAATTTGCGGATTTCGCAACTTCATTTAAATAAATAATATCAAAAGTAGAAAAAAATAAATTGCATAATTGTAAAAAATATGATTTAAAATATCTTCAAACGAAACTGTTTCAAAAGTTTATGCACAATGGCAAAAACAACTACATTTATCATTTTTACAAAATTATTACGTACAAATTATTTTTCTTTGGTTTCTGATTAGTTGAAATAAACGAGCATCCATCAAAATTATTAGTTTTTGCAGGATTTCTGGTGGCAAAGAGTACCTTGCTTTTTCAATGGCCTCTTGGAGTTCTTCAAGAGTGTCATACTTCTTTCCATTGCTGTAAAAATGACCCAGACATTTTCAAATGGGTTTATGTCTGCACTTAAACGCTGGAGAGTCAAGAATTTAAAAAAAAAAGAAAAATTCTGCGAAAGCCACAGTTTTGTAGAATGAATGTCATCTGTGGATTGAGGCATTATGTTATTAATAAATCCATTCTGAACTCCCCCAAAATGTCACTGAATGGAAGCAAATGTTGGTTCGGCGCCTTTTTATACTTTTGAAGATTTTGTCTTCCTTTTGGAAGAGCCAGAGAGGTCTGGCCGTTGAAGCCGAACGCCCCCACCTCCAAACCGCAACAGACTTACCACCTTGCTGCCTGCTGAAGAATGCCCATGGTTCCTTTCGTAGATCATGCCAATACGTGTTCCACCCATCAGGGTCATCTAAGCTCCATTTTTTCCCATCACAGAATAAAACAGTAAGCCACTTGTCCCGTAGGATATGTGTTTTTTAGCCCAGTTCATTCTTGCCTGTTTGTGGTGTAGTTTGAGACACAGTTTGCGAGCCTTTTCCTTTCGTATGACGTAGTCACATTCTTTAATACGTCTTTATGCAGTGTCTTTGGACGCCTGTACACCGAGATCATTTTTAATTTGCTGCATAGACAAATTTTGTTTAGACACCAATCTCCATATTCTCCGATTCGTCTGAACAGTCGTCATATGTAGTCGTCCACATCTTATGTTCCGGTTTAAATTATCATTTCTTTAGAGTACTTGATATATACCTTGCTTTGATCGATTTAAATTTTTTAGCAATTTCATAAACAGTTTTATTTTGCGATTTCAATGTAAAACCTTTTAAAATCTTCTTTTTTGTGAATTCTTTATCCTTTGGCATTTTTAAAATTAGTCGAAATGATTTCTTCACTTTTATATTTTTATAAAACTGAAATGCGTCGTCATACAACGTCATTACACCCGTACAATCCTGTATTCCTAAAAAAAATTGCATAAAGTGTTTCAAAAAATAAAGTTGTTTCTTCAAGAAAATAAGTAAATTAAATAAAAATTAATGTAATTTTTAATTTAACCAACAAAAATTGCTTATTTTATTTGATTTTGATTAAGTGTCGAGTACTTATTGTAAATTGGCTTCATATATTTTCTTCTTCATTTTTTTTTTTTTTTTTTAAACTAGATTTCAGAGTGCTTACTTTTGATACGGACTATAGTTACAATGCTCCCAAATGATCCGCTTGTTGAATACAGCTATTTTTTTAGAAATATTTTATTTTTAGATTTTTCTTGCAAATGTTGCAGAAACCACCTTCGGGGGGTTAATTTTTACGGAAATGTTGTAGAAACCTACCATGAAATTTTCTGTTAAAAATTATCGGTATTCAGTTGGCCGACCATTCTGGGAGCCCCGTACTTATAAAAATTCGATTTTCGCTATCAGAAAGTTTATCACGAATGCCGATGGACTGTTTTTTTATTATTTTTTTTCTCGTCTCCGTGTGCTGAAGTTATTTTTCCAGGTGTAGCAAAAGCCGTGTAAAATTCGGTATAAGTAATTTTAGAAGAGTACTTTGCGAAGTTTGTTTAAAACAAAAACTTACCGGTTTATTTATAATAGAAGATAAAATGGTTCTGCTTAAATATTAAATTAGAAAGATGATTTTTTTTTTTTTACATGAAATAAAGAGGGGTATATAATTTAAGATTACTTTAACATAAAAATATATGATTTGTATCATACTCCGTAACGTACTTTTCAGAAGATGATAGATTTTGAAAATGCATTATGGGAATGCGGCCTATAAAAAGTTGCAAACAAATATATGTGGTCCGAGGGAGAAAAAAGGTGGCTATGGTTGACTTAGATAATCTATATTATTATGATTCTATTGTGGTATCAGAGTCAAGCTAACTTGAGAATCGAAGAAAAAAAGAAGGAATAATTAGCTGTCATCTTTCTGATTTAGTGCATCACTTACTGTCAAAAATCCTTGAATTCAAGTTTGTCTCTAGCATGTTTGGTTCTTTGTGTTTGGATCAGTTTAATATTGCCTTGTTTAGAAACAACAATAACATACAGGCGATGTTTGTCTTTTATGAACAGATAAAATCCTGCTTTCATTGTCAGTAGATTCATTTGACACACTCGAGATTTGAACCTGAAATATTTGTGTTTGTGGATGAACTTAATTAAATTCATTTATGATGCTATTTTAAAACAATAGTATTCCTTTAACTCAAACTAATTTTACTGAGAAACTTTATCTTCATTCATAAGGTTCTATAATTGTTATATTAAGAAAGGTTTTTCAGAATAAAGTTCTAAAAGTTCTCATAGAAAAGTATTAGCTGGATTATTTATTTATTACCAATTACTTATATTTTTTACACCAAACAAACAAATGGTAATAATTACTGAATAGAATGTTTTAATAACTTTTTATATTTATTCACCATAAAGCAGCAGTTTTAATTACACTAATTCACAGAAGTTATGAGATATTTGTAGAATGAGCAATAATTACTAGTGCAAAGAGTAGTTTTTTTATGAAATGATTTGATAATTATTGTAATTATTCATCTTAAATCTATAATTTTTTTTAAGTTTTTTCTTCTGATTTATATCTCAGATCAAATTAAAAAATTTCCAATGTTTGGCAGTATTTTACATTGTTATATTTTATTATATGCTTTTGTTTTACCAGCTGTTAGATGTTTTAAATAAGTTGGATAATTTTGAAAATATAAGACTGATAATTAAATCCTAATATACTCATCAAACATTTGCTTCCAACGTAAAATTCGTTTAATAAATATGAGTTATTTTAAACTACATATATAAATAAACCTCGACGTTTCGGTTAATCTTTATAACCATCATCAGGAGAAAAACTTCATAAATATGAACAGCAAAAACACATCTAACTACATCCGTGAATCTATTGAAATTTCATTAAGAAAACATGAAATTTGTAACGATATCTCATCATTTTCTGTTCCAGCTATATGGAAATGCATTTTGAAGGAACTTTTGTTTAGTTGTACATGAGTTTCCAGTTACATCGCTGATTCATAGAGGGCGCCACCTGGCTTATTTTGAATATATTGTTGTAGTTCCGTTATTTTTAGCGTCGTGTCAGTTAGAACATTGGATTCAATCATGTAACAAATTTTAATTTTTTTGCTGTTCATATTTATGAAGTTTTTCTCCTGATAACCATATAAAGATTAACCGAAACGTCGAGGTTTATTTATATATGTAGTTTAAAATAACTCATATTTATTAAACGAATTTTACGTTGGAAGCAAATGTTTGATGAGTATTTATATGTGCAACGTAAAGTCCTTATTAATTAAATCCTAAGATGTTGTTCTTACATGATAAATTAAAAACCCTTTATATGAATGCGTCCTGCATAAAGTTGCAAACACATATATGTGGTTCGAGGAGGAAAAATGTTGTCTATGGTTGACTTAGATCGCCTGTATTCTTATAATTCTATTACAGTATCAAAGTCAAGATTTAAGAAATGAAGAATCCAAACAGCAATAATCAGCTGTCATCTCTCTGATTTAGTGCATCACTTCCAGTCAAAAATCATTGAATTCAAGTTTGACTCTAGCATGTTTGGTGCTTGTGTTTGGAACAGTTTATTGCCTTATTTAGAAACAACATTAATATAGAGGCAATGTTTGTCTTTAAGAACAAATAAAATCGCACTTTCATTGTCAGTAGATTCATTTGACACACTGGAGACTTGAACCCGAAATATTTGTGTTTGTAAATGAATTTAATTACATTCATTTATGATGCAATTTTAAAACAACATTATTCATTTAACAGAAACTAATTTTATTAATAAACCTTAATTTTCATTATAAGGTTCTATAATGTTGTAATAAAAATGGTTAATCAGAATAAAGTTCTAAAAGATCTTACAGAAAAGTATTTTCTGAATTATTTCTTTTTTATCAATTCCTTATACTGTTTACACCAAACGAACAAATGGTATTAATTACTGAATAGTATGCTTTTTTAATAACTACCACAACTAATTACACTAATTATCCAACTAAGTACAACTAATTATCCAACATGAAGTTACAATTTTAATTATACTAATTCACAGGAGTCATGAGATATTTGTAGAATGAATAATAATTATTACAGGCCTGCGAAATTGAAGTTTTTGAAAAATATAAGTTTTCGCTGATTTTTATGTTATTTGGTGTGTTGATTTTGAAAATTACCTCCATTTTTTTTCATCACGTCGGGATTTTTTGTTAAATCGATATCGATATTTTTGCTAAAATCCTATTTGCACTGTAAAAAATGACCAATGTTTCTTATTTTATGAAAATATGCTATAACCCATCTTCCTTGATATTTGTGCTCCATTTCTTTGATGTCTTGATGGACCCCTGTTCTTCCTGACCCCTGTTCGCCCTGTTCACCAACATACTATTTTAATTTGTCTCTCTCAGCCTATCTCGTGTTAACATCCAACAGTAGTAGGCTAGCATGTTCTTGTCCCATCTTCCTTGATATTTGTGCTCCATTTCTTTGATGTCTTGATGGACCCCTGTTCTTCCTGACCCCTGTTCGCCCTGTTCACCAACATACTATTTTAATTTGTCTCTCTCAGCCTATCTCGTGTTAACATCCAACAGTAGTAGGCTAGCATGTTCTTGTCCCATCTTCCTTGATATTTGTGCTCCATTTCTTTGATGTCTTGATGGACCCCTGTTCTTCCTGACCCCTATTCGCCCTGTTCACCAACATACTATTTTAATTTGTCTCTCTCAGCCTATCTCGTGTTAACATCCAACAGTAGTCGGCTAGCATGTTCTTGTCCCATCTTCCTTGATATTTGTGCTCCATTTCTTTGATGTCTTGATGGACCCCTGTTCTTCCTGACCCCTGTTCGCCCTGTTCACCAACATACTATTTTAATTTGTCTCTCTCAGCCTATCTCGTGTTAACATCCAACAGTAGTCGGCTAGCATGTTCTTGTCCCATCTTCCTTGATATTTGTGCTCCATTTCTTTGATGTCTTGATGGACCCCTGTTCTTCCTGACCCCTGTTCGCCCTGTTCACCAACATACTATTTTAATTTGTCTCTCTCAGCCTATCTCGTGTTAACATCCAACAGTAGTAGGCTAGCATGTTCTTGTCCCATCTTCCTTGATATTTGTGCTCCATTTCTTTGATGTCTTGATGGACCCCTGTTCTTCCTGACCCCTATTCGCCCTGTTCACCAACATACTATTTTAATTTGTCTCTCTCAGCCTATCTCGTGTTAACATCCAACAGTAGTCGGCTAGCATGTTCTTGTCCCATCTTCCTTGATATTTGTGCTCCATTTCTTTGATGTCTTGATGGACCCCTGTTCTTCCTGACCCCTGTTCGCCCTGTTCACCAACATACTATTTTAATTTGTCTCTCTCAGCCTATCTCGTGTTAACATCCAACAGTAGTCGGCTAGCATGTTCTTGTCCCATCTTCCTTGATATTTGTGCTCCATTTCTTTGATGTCTTGATGGACCCCTGTTCTTCCTGACCCCTGTTCGCCCTGTTCACCAACATACTATTTTAATTTGTCTCTCTCAGCCTATCTCGTGTTAACATCCAACAGTAGTCGGCTAGCATGTTCTTGTCCCATCTTCCTTGATATTTGTGCTCCATTTCTTTGATGGCTTGATGGGCCCCTGTTCTTCCTGACCCCTGTACCCCTGTTCACCCTGTTCTTCACTGACTGATCCTAAATTTTCGGGGGAAAGTCCATATGTAAGTGAAGTAAATGTAATTTCACACTCATGGAGTAAGCCAACGCTTTAAATTTGTCCAGGATACTCATTACAATAGGTTTATAGTCAGGATCCTTGTAATTATCCAGAAATTTACTGACGACATCTTTGAAGGCAACCCAAGCTTCTTTTTCCTGTGTTTTCATGCTAGTATCAAATTCTTTATCCCCGATGAGCTTTTGAATATCTGGATCAACAAAGATTCCCTCTTTCAACTTGGCTTCGGATAAACCTGGAAACTTTTTGCACAGGTATTTGAAACAATCGCCATCTTCTGGAATAGCCTTGAAAAACTGCTTCATTACACCTAATTTTATATGCAAAGGGTGTAACAATACTTGTTTGGCTCAACTAAGCTGTTCCGAATCACATTCTTGGTGCCTTGTTCAAGATTTTGTCTTTTCGGCCATTTTTTTTACCCAATGTTGAGACTTATCACGGCTGTCCTACTCACAAATTAAATATGGGTACTTTGTGTATCCGCCTTGTTGACCAAGAAGCATGGAGATAACTTTCAAATCACCGCATCCCGCCGCAACGGTCCAACCGTGGTCGGCGTATTTTATTTTGTTGAGGATGTGAGCCAGGTTTCCATAGCGTTCTTTTAAATGCACCGAGTGTCCAACTGGTACAGATGCATAATGACTTATATGATAGTAGGTGGTGAAGAAGGACAGCTTTAAGGCTCCTTTTCGATGAATCTATAAGCAGCCTCCATTCATCTTGATCGTAGATGATATTAAATTTGCTCATCAATCCGGGAACATCAGAACAATAGACCAGGTTCTCCTCTTCCTCAAAGTACTTAACAAATTCCTTTTCTCGATCCCTGTACCAATAAAAAGAGGTTTCTTGGCCAATAAGTTTTTCTTTCAATCTGGAGCCCAACAATTCAGCTGCCTCTTTCGAAAGGCCCAGATCTCTAGTCAGATCATTAAGTTCAACCTGAGAGAAGGGCTGAGGTGAATCTCCTCCAGCGGACTTATATTCGGTATCAAAGTCTTGAACTTCCGGATGTTCTGAGTCTGAAGACTCTGAAGAGATGACTGGCAATTCCGCTGGAGGCAAAGGCACTGGCACATCAGGTCCATGAGGAACGTATGGCCGATGGAATGTTATCAGGATAAGAGATTAGCTTTTGATTTTTGCGGTTATACCCACGGGCATGGCAGGAACAAAAGTAATAATCATCAGAGTGGTTTTTCGGCTCTCTCCATGTCATAGGAATTCCAAATCATAAAATAGTAGTCTTCCCTGGGAGCCAGAAGCGTCGAACATTGAGACACTGCACCTAAACTTTATGAGGAGCCTACGATTTGTCCTGGTCTCCAAGTTTCATGCCAAAATACGCAAGATAAAGTTGTCTTACATAGTCTGTAATGCTACTCATGCGATTTTTAATAACACTGTATTCGCCGCATATGTAACAAAAGTCATTTGGCAAATTCTCACAACGTCTCGAACTCGAAGCCATGTTTCACGAAACGCACAGAGAAAAGCAACCGTTAAAATTGTTTCTGTGATGAAGTTTCCACTTGTCACTGTATCAGCGCACGCACGACACTACACATGAAAGAAAAATTGAGATGAACTTAAAAACTTCCACGTCTTTTATCTTACTAAGAACACGGTAAGTACACGATCTTCTGGGTTAAAGAGAGATAAACTGAGTCCCTTACGAGGACATATCTTTTATATATTTTCTGATGACTCAAGAAAAGTCGACGAATTCACTCTTAAGAAAGATAATACGTTCAGGATCAATCCAGATAAAGCAATAGAAGGTGACTGCCGATACGCTCACTTAGCAAACCAAGATAAGGATCTGAGATAAGGATTCGGGCGACGCTATTGGTAGAGAGATATTGCGACGGAAAGGAAGGGACGGCGACGGGGAGATGTCATAGAGGGATATTCTGTAGGTTTCATCACGGTAGAATGATGGTCAGGCAGGGTGGGAAGAAATTTCATGCTGATTTTTTTTAAGGTAAATGTTCATAAACATCCAAGTAAAATTGAATTTTTCAAGAAAACGTGACGTGATAGAATTTTTTCATTATATATATTTTTTTTTAATTAGCGCCAAAAAATACATAAAGTTCAGCTATCAATTCCCTTATATATTTTTTCATCGCAGGCCTGTGTTATTAGTGCAAAAAGTAGTTTTTTATCACATGATTTGATTATTATTATAATTATTCACCATACATCTACGATTTAAAAAAAAGAAGAAAATTGCTCGCCATCTCAAATCAAATTAAAAATTTCCCAAAGTTTTGTTAGTATTTTATTTATTTATTTTTATTATATGCGTTTGCTTTACCAGCTGTAAGATGTATTAAATAAGTCGAATAATTTTTAAAATATAAAACAAATAATTAAATCTTAAGATGTTGTTCTTACATAATAAATTGAAAACCCTTTGTATAAATGCGGCCTGCATAAAGTTGCAAACACATATATGTCGTCCGAGGAGAGAAAAATTTGTCTATGGTTGACTTAGATCGCCTGTATTATTATGATTCTATTGTGGTATCAAAGTCAAGATTTAAGAAATGAAGAAACAGTCAGCAATAATCAACTGTCATCTCTCTGATTTAGTGCATCACTTCCAGTCAAAAATCCTTGAATTCAAGTTTGACTCTAGCATGTTTGGTGCTTGTGATTGGAGCAGTTTATTATCGCCTTACTTAGAAACAACAATAATATAGAGGCGATGTTTGTCTTTGAGAACAGATAAAATCGCACTTTCATTGTAATTAGATTCATTTGACAAACTGGAGACTTGAACACGAAATATTTGTGTCTGTAGATGACTTTATTTAAATTCATTTATGATGCTATTTTAAAACAACAGTATTATTTAGACATAAACTAAATTCACTGATAAACCTTAACTTTCGTCATAAGGTTCTATAATGTTGTAATAAAAATGGTAGATCAGAATAAAGTTCTAAAAGATCTTATAGAAAAGTATTTTCTGGATAATTTATTTTCATCAATTCCTTATACTGTTTACACCAAACGAACAAATTGTAATAATTTCTGAATTGTATGCTTTTTTTAATAACTGTTTTTAAAAATTATCCATCATAAGTTACAATTTTAATATACTAATTCACAGCAGTCATGAGATATTTGTAGAATGAATAATAATTATTAGTGCAAACAGTAGCTTTTTATCACATGATTTGATAAATATTATAATTCTTCATCATACATCTACCATGTATTTTTTTTTTTTTTTTGAGAAAAAAAATTGTTCTATATCTCAAATGAAATAAAAAATTCCCTACTGTTTTGTCAGTATTTTATTTATTTTTTTAATTATATGCCTTTATTTTACCAGCTGTTAGATGTATTAAATCAGTCGGATAATTTTGAAAACATAAGATTCATAATTAAATAGTAAGATGTTATTCTTACATAATAAACTGAAAACCATTTATATGAATGCAGCCTGCATAAATTTGCAAACATATATATGTGGTGCGAGGGAGGAAAAAAGTTGTCTATGGGTGACTTAGATTGTCTATATTATTATGATTCTATTGTGGTATCAGAATCAATTTCAGAAACGAAGAAACAAAAAGAAGTAATCAGCTGTCATTTCTAAGTAAGTAAAGATAAAATCGCGCTTCCATTGTCAGTAGATCCAATTGACACACTGGAGATTTATTATTGTGTTTGTAGATGAATTTAATTAAATTCATTTATGATGCTACTTTAAAATAACAGTATTCTTTTAACACAAACTGAATTTACTGATAAACTTCCTTCATAAGGTTCTATAATGTTATAATAAAAATGGTTGATGAGAATAAAATTTTAAACGGTCTCATAGAAAAGCATTTCTGTATCATTTCTTTCTTTCTTTCTTTTTTTTTCTAGCAATTTCTTATATTTCTTATATCAAACGAGCAATTGGTAATAATTACTGAATAATATGCTTTTTTAATAACTGTTTTATAATTGTTCATCATAAAGTTACAATTTTAATTACGCTAATTCACAGAAGCTATCAGATATTTGTAGAATGGGTAATAATTATTAGTGCAAAATGTAATTTTTTATAACATAATTTGATTATTATTATAATTATTCATCATAAATCTACAACTGTTTAAAAAAGTTTTTTTCTGCTTTATATCTTAAATCAAATAAAAAATTTCCCAATCTTTTGTCAGTATTTTACATTACATTTTTATTATTACATGGTTTTTTTTTTTTTTATTAGCTGTTCGATGTATTAAATACATCGGATAATTTTGAAATATAAGATTGATAATTAAATCCTAAGAAGTTGTTCTTATATAATAAATTGCAATGCACTACACGTGTCGCAGGACGCATACGACTTTGAGATTGTTCTGTGTGGTCCTGCAAGTGTGGCACATAACTAAAATATGTACAGTCCGTCTCAAAAGTTTAGGCACACACTAAAATGTAATAAAAGTGGAAGAAGAAATATATGAAAAAATTCCATGATATATATTCAAAATGTAATTCAAACGGAACATAATAGCGAGGTTTGTCCATTGTTACTCTTGTGACCATCAGAGCAAATTTTCATAAATACTTCCATTTTTTTTTACTACAAAATGCAATTAGGATAAAAGTGATGTAACCAATTAAAAAACATGTATTCTACTTAAATAAAACATATCTAATTTGTTATAAAAGGCATTTAACTTGTGTATATAATAAATCCAACTTTTGTTGATCTTGTGACCACTGGTAAAAGCAATATTCAAAAATTGCGTCTGACGTAGAAATCCTACGAATTATATAAGAATATAGAACTAAAATTTACTGATTATATAGTAGAGTAGTTATAACTTTCCAAAAAGAAATGATCATTGAATTTATCTAATAACCAACCAGATGAATTAATTACATTTGATTTTTTAAAATGCTAAGTGTTATTCTTGTTGTCAGGTCAGAACTCAAAACAAAAAACAGAAAACAAAATCGCAAATTTCATATTCTCTTTATCTCAATAAATTCCTTACCTAGCTCCGACATAGAAATGTGCCGCTAAACTGCAATGGCGTGTTCGTAGAGCGGCTAATAACTTACTCTTAAATAAAATAAAACTAAACTTCAAATTTAAAACAAACAAATTAATAAATCTTAATTTTAATGAAATATTTATATACAATGCTTAGACTTAAAAACATTTTACACTGCTTAAATTTGGAATATACACAATAAGCTTAGGTTTAGAATATGTACAAGATTAAATTTAGAACATATACACAATTATATTACAATATTTATAGAGAAATTAACATACAATAAACGCAAAAAACTCATTTTCAAAAAATGTGGCACGGTTGAACTTTGCCTCCCTCATTTTAAATTATAATCTATCCTGTTAGGCACATGTGATCTCAAATTAAAGCTTTAGAAACCAAACACTTTCAACAATTGAACTATTTTAACGCAGCAATTTTTTTTTTTTTTTTTTTTTTTGCATAAACACGTCATATAAAAACTCTTACGCAAAATATGATTCCAATATGTTTCATCGCAGCAAAAGGTGTCAAGGCTCAGCGCCCAAAACTTTAAAATTGAGCTTTTTTTTTCTCTCATTCTATATGTTCCCACATTTCTAAGCTAAACTCTAACTAAAAACTACCTGCGAAAAAACATCTACCCGTAATTACGTCAGTCAAAAGGGCGGGAGAAAAGTTATTACGTTTGCTTTTTATACTCTATGCGCCATCTGATTTTATTATATGGTCGAGATTTCTCAAACACATGGCGATCGCCAACATCCTCCCACCTTGATTTTCTTAAAATCAACTATTTCACAATCGACAAAAACGTCTTGATATTAGAAATTAAAGTTAAGTTGAGCACTCATAGATTAAATAAAAAAAGACATGAAAAACAAAATAGTAAGAACTAAATTCAAATACAATATATAAATGATATAAAATGATGAATTAGAATTACCAATAACTAAATTATCTATTACAGTCTTAAACGTTATTTCTTACGTGGTTTAAGCAACCTTCCATATCTGGATCAATTTTTCGCTGTAAGGGTGAACACAGGATCTCCAGCAGTTAAAACCTCTAGTGGATAAAGTTTTTGAATTGGTCATGTCAAACAACCGTTGTTAGTTTTCACCTGTGCTACTCTGGAAGCAACATCTCTACTATTGTAGATTTTCACAATTTTTCCCATGGGCCACAACACACGTTTTTTTTTTTTTTTTTTTCAAGTTCGATGAGGACAACGTTCCCCACTTTAAGTTCTTGGCATTTAACACTGGCCCTCTGAACGAGGGCCCAAATATTCTTTGCAGAAACGATTTCTCAGTTCTTGTCGCAAAGTGTTGCAATAACTCACACGCGCATTCGTTTATTGGAACCGATGGAATCTAGATCAGGCACTCCCACTTGTTTATATCTTGCAAAAACATGCAGGGCGTCAAAGGTATGAGGTCATCAAAATCATCTGAAACGTAAGTCAATAGACGACTGTTCATTGTGGCCTCAACATCACAAAGGATCGTTAAAAGCTCTTTAAAAGTCACTGATAATCTTCCTAAAATGCGCACGATCAAAGTCTTAATTGAACGAATAAGACACTCTCAAAAGGCTGAAGTAGGAGGATTGAACGTCCAATTGATTGGATAACATTCGTTTTCAGTGATTTTCTGCCAATCAAGCCGCTTCAATGCATTGTCCGTTCCTCTGAAGTTGGTTCCGTTGTCGGAATACTTCGTTGACGGATGTCCTCGCCTGGCGATGAATCTTTGGAAAGCTTGCAGGAAGGATTCCGTGCTGAGTGCCGTCAGGGGCTCAAGGTGAATTGCTTTGTATACTGCACAAGTGTATAACACAATCTAGGCTTTCCCTTTGGTTTTAAAAGTAGAGGGCCACAAAGATCAATTCCCGTTATTTCAAAGACAGCAGAATCCTTTACTTTGTCAAGGGGTAACTGTATTGATGAAGTAGTTAAAGCTTTTGCCGTGAATATTTTGCATGCGACACAACAGCTTATATTTCTTTTTGAAGAAATGATCCAGTATTGCTGCCTTAATTTGGCAGCCAATATCTGCACACCAACATGACAGTATTTTATATCATATTGTCTTATCAGGCATTCAGTAAGATAATGCTTGGACGGAAGAAGAACTGGATATAAAAAGGAGAGTTCACCATCTCGTTCGATGATTTTAGTTTTCCTACGAAGAACATCGTCATCACCTCGCACCTCCAGCAGACTATGTACGGAATTTTCTTTCTCGTTAAAATACTTTTTCTGCTCTATACCCCACAGAATCATCTCAGCTTTCGTTTTTCCTTCCACTGTTAGGGTGTTAGTATTATAAGAAGGCTTCTTTCTCAGTTTATTCACAAACCGCAACATCCAGCAGAAAAACTCTCACAATTTTGGAAAAAACTAGAAAAACGTTCGTACTACTCAGGCCTCTCTATTTGCACGCTTAGGTCAATAATTTTTGTTCTTTTTAACTCTGATGCGATTAATTCTTCATCTGGAGAAAATTTAAATTTAATCCACTTCTCGGGAGTTGTTTTCAGAAATTCGGGACCCTTTCACCAACCGTATCGCAATAGATGTTGGGAGGTACATCCACCAGAGGCTATATCAGCAGGATTAATTTTTCCTGGAATGTGTCTCCAGCATTCTTTCTTCGAATCTCCTTGACTCTATTATTTACGAATACACCCCAATTTTCTTCCCGTTATATCCAGCAAAGAGCTACAGTTGCATCCGTCCAGTAGTAGATTGGAACTTCTTCCAAGAACAAAGCGTCAGCAATGTATTTGACTAAACGTGCTCCTAAAACACAAGCAAATAATTCCAATCGCAGAATTTTCACCTTCTTCAATGGAGATACACGATATTTTGCTGCAACAACCTCACATAAACCTTTCCATCGTCTTCACTTCTAAAAAATATAACGGTGGCATAAGCGCTTCTACTGGCGTCACAAAATACATGAAGTGACCAAGAATCTATTTTTCCATAACCTATGCGACGAGGAAACTTAAGCTGGGAAATACAAGAGACAGTCCCTCTGGTACCATGTTAAGAACTGAGTTTTTAATTCATCTGGTAATGGTAAGTCCCAATTTGCCTTAATTGCCCAGGCTTCTTGGAGTATTAACTTTACAGGTACCATTATTGGCACAACGAAACCTAGTGAATCAAATATCGAATGAACTATGGATAGCAGTTTTCTTTCTGATAAGTCTGATGATATTTGATCAGTTTTGAATGGAATTAATAAAGCATCGTTTATACAGTCCCACTGAAGACCTAAAACGGGAGAGACAGGATAAGTGTTCCGTGAAGATAAATTTTCATTTTCGGGACCAAATGTCCAAATACGCGATTCCATTTTGTCTTCTGCCATAATATTATTTGCTTGGTTCATAAATTCTTCAAGCTCTGACCTCGTATCAACTGAGTTTAAGCAGTTATCTAGATAAAATGAACTTAAAAGCTTTTGGACAACAACTTCAAACTCTGTTGGCATATTTTTAAGATGGAATGAGATCACTGCTGCCAACATCTATGGGCTACTGATAGAGTTGCAAAGGCTAGAAAAAACCCGATTTAAACCTTGGAATAAACCGGGTTTTTTGGTAATAAACCATGTCTTTTGGGAATAAACCGGGTCTATTGAAAATAAACCCGGGAATAAACCGGTTCTTTGCAACTCTAGCTACTGGTAACCCCAAAAACAACCCTTTCATGTCGGAATTAAGAAATTATTTTAATTTATTACCAAAGAAATTTTAGATAATTTTGGTCTTCCCGCTTTATGCCAATCTGTAAAAACGCTCGCCTAATATCAGAAGTTACGCCAATAGCCTTTTCTCTAAACCTCATTAAAATCGCTGGGATTTCTTCTACGAAATTCGGACCTTTTATCAAACAATCATTTATCGACTACGAATTATCTGATTTGCACGAGGCATCGAAAACGGGCTAATTTTGCTAGTTACACTATCTAAGTTTATAACTGGATGATGTGACAAGTAATCTTCCTTTTCATTCTTTTCAGATTCTGGAATTTTTTCTACTACGTCTTCAGGCAGCCATTCATTAAATATTTTATCGTATTCGTCAAAGTTATTTAATTCCTTCAATTTACGAGTGGTGGCAAAAAGCCCTTTTTCTGCAATATGCCAACTAGAAGCAATGTTATGGGGAAATTTTTAAACCCAAGGCAAGCTTACGCAATATCTCCCATCTTCGTTTCTATGAAACTCCTTCAAAAATTGTTCCTGAGCTCATTGATCCTCCTTCCGCTTCCTCCACTACTTTGGAAAACGTCTGTGCTTCATCTGCAATACCAATTGTTTCCAAACTCCACATATCAGAAACTTTCATGTTTTGAACATGGAGATTAGTTACTAACATGGATTGGGCACCCTCAAAACTCTGAACATTTAATCCTATTGGTTTTCCACACAAAGTCCAACCTAATTTAGTATTAATGGCTGTCAAACCCTCATTAAGTTGAATTACATCACCCGTAAGAATTTGTCCATAAATATCGCTACCTATTAAAATTTCTATTTCAGGGTAACCGTCACCCACATCTGAAATCCAAATTCTGTGCTTTTTTAATTCCTTCAACAAAGGACCTTTAGAGACGCGTGCTATCTATCAACAAATTCTTTCTTCATCTAGAAAGCAGAACTGATATTCAGTACGTCTCCCTACAGGACTTAATCTCATAGAGATAGAATATTGTGTATGATTTTTAGACTCAGTTCTTGTTCCCCCAAACAGAGTATGAGTCAAATTCTGAGAGGAAATGCTTTCTGATTTTAAAGCTTCGGCTGTAGATTTCAGAACATACGACTTTTGAGATCTGCAATCTAAAAGACATCTGACTTTTTTCCTCATGCCCCCTGACACTACTTCAACCATTAATGTCATAAGGAGGACTTATTTCATACATGAAGGTAAACATAGTAGTTTGCACCGTAGTCGAGCCTTTTGCACTCGCTGCTCTCTCACTCTTTTTTCTCGAACCTCGGGACATAAAATTATGGGGTGAGATCACTTGCACAAATGGCATTGTATAAATTGTTTACAATCTCCAGCAAAATGTCCAGGCTTAAGACAGCGTAGGCAGCACTTTAACTATCTTAATTTATCTAACCTTTCTTTTAGAGGCAAAGACCGAGCCAAAAAACGTTCTTTACTCTCATGATTTTTTCCGAAACAAACACACTTTTGCTCCTTGGTTGCTATCAAACTTGCAGCACTCACAGAAGGTTTTTTTATTTTTCAATTTCACCTCTTTAGGGAGTTTCTTCATGTGAGGGAGGAGAAATTTCAAACCCTGGCCGTGCAATTTTGACTCTCTGTTTCCCTTCAACTTCTTTTCACAAAAATTCTAAGATATTCGAGAGACGTAGTCCTTTGTCACTAAATAGAACGCTTCTCTGCCATACTCCAATCATTTCAGCCGATAAACATGATTAAACCATGGGATATGTTTAGAGTTGCAAAGAACCGGTTTATTCCCGGGTTTATTTCCAATAGACCCGGTTTATTCACATGTTTATTCCCAAAAGACCCGGTTTATTCCCAGGTTTAAACCGGGTTTTTTCTAGCCTTTGCTACTCTAGATATATCCAAGCAGCATTGGAGTCTTGGTGTACAGCTAAAGAGTCAAGAGCTCTGAGATGGAACTCAATTTTGTCAAACAATGACACCAGGGGTAACTTATCTTTACCTTGTGAACGTACGTTTCGGATAATTAATTTTAACAATTCTCTCACATATATTTCAGTTAAAATTTCTTTATTACCAAAACGCTCCTCGAAAGCAGAAATGACTTTCGGATAATTTTCCAAAGTTAAGGGATAACTCTCAATTAACTCATAAGCTCGAGTTCCCGGTAACATTGATAATAAAATTTGTCAACAGCATCCAAACTCTTATCCTCGTGAATTTTGTTAAACTGACCCCAGAACGAAAGATAACTTAACAGCTGACCAGCAAACTTTTTAATTTGAATTTTCGGCAATTTGTACCCTTTTTCATTACATGTATTTACACGACTATCAACATTAGAGCTCATACTAATTTTAAAGTCCAAATTATCCGTTTTTTAGGGTTTCGTTCATCTTACGAAACCCTGTTACTCCCGCTCCGTTGTCTGTCCGTCACAGAGCCATTCTCAGAAACTATATAACTTACAGGCATGAAAATTTGTGTGCTTATAGCTAAATACCTACTATGAAGCTCAAAATATTAAAATTTGAAAAAATCGTATTATTTTTATATAGAGAGATAGAAAACCAAAATTCTAACAGCCTTTTCCTATTAAATTTAAACATTTTTCGTTATAGCAGTTGCCAACAATTAAAAATCCACAATAAAATTCTTTCTGCAATAATTAATTTTCTATTGAAAGATTTCTACGTGAAAAGTGAAAATGAAATAAAAAGTTTCACCAATTGAAAAAAAGATTAATATTACGCCATATTGGTAATAAAACGGAAATTTTCAAACATTTCGCAATAATCTCCCAAAATCTCCTAATACAAGGAGTAGGAGTATGTGTATGTACAGAAAGCAGATTAATATCACGTCATTAGAGAAATAAAAAGAAAATTAATCTGACGTCCTATTGGAAGTTTAACGGATTTTTCAAATGTTTGAGAATAATACAAAGTGAGTATCAATATGAGTAATAGAGAATAGTAAATATATGAGTTTGAGAAACGTATTGAATCATGATAAAAACCAAATTATGGAAATACACTCGTTAACACGAACACTCAAGGGGAAACTTTTTTTGTTCGTGTTAAAAGTAGTTCGTGTTATCCGACATGCGACATGTTATACATTACATACAACTGGGCGGGGCAATCGGAAACAGTTCGTGCTAAAATTAATTCGCATTAAGTGTGTTCGTGTTAACGAGGTTTGACTGTATTGGCATATTTTAACATTTTGAAGGTCTCTATCAACATGTTTAATTTTGAAATAGATTTTTTTTTAAATATCGCATTTACTTCACATGGCAGATATTATTATGACAGAGTATAATAGCTGGCTTTGCCCGCTATCGGACCGGTTCAGATTTTCGAAAAAACGAGAAAAATAGACCGGTAAATTTTTACTTTATAAAAAACATGACTTTTTTTTTTCTCTGTATGAAAATGAAATTTATTTGGATTTATTAAAGGAAGGATAAAGTGTTTTGAAAGGAATATTAACGAAACCCTTTGTGCGATCTTCGATCACACATATCCACTTGTTCTTTTATTCGGCGATTGAGCGTTATAAATTCATCGGAATATTCCTCGCAACTTATAGCTTCAGTTTCTAAATCCTCGTCAGTAGTCTTAGCTGCTTTCATTAAATCTAACATTTCCGAATCATAAGATTTTAATTCAGTAATTATTATTTGTAATTTAACAAATTTATCATCTAAAACGGATTTATCCGGTTGATCTTTTTTTAACTCGTATTTTAAAACCGTAGCTGTTCTAGTAAAACAGCTACGTGCCGTCGCACGTTTTTTCTTTAAGTTTATTTTTTTATATAAAATGGAAATATACTCAAAATCCCAATTTACAATCTTACCAATATTTCTAACAATGACTCATAAATTCTAAACTCAACAGTCACAACATTATAATTATAATTTATTACAACAAATTAAAATTCACCGCACTCATAACGTATGAAAACGAAAGTATATTTAAAATATAAATACTAAATATGAAGCATCAGTTATTCCTAACCCAATTGCAACTATCAAATGGTATGATTATTTCCCGAAACCAAAATCTAAAATCATAATCAAACTCACAAACCTAGCAGGCTCGCTACTTTCTATGTCAGAATTCAAAACAAAAAACAGAAAACAAAATCGCAAATTTCATATTCTCTTTATCTCTATAAATTCCTTACCTAGCTCCGACATAGAAATGTGCCGTTAAACTGCAATGAGCGGCTTGACCAGGGTGGCTAGTGGTCAGGGAAAAATACAGTAAAAAAAATTATAATTACCAGTATATTCTTATAGAAAAATTTAAATTGATTATTTGATCAAATAATGAACATAATTTTTTCTATAAGAATATACTGGTGTTTATCACTTTTTTTTTACTGTATTTTTACCTGACCACTAGCCACCCTGATAACTTGCTCTTAAATAAAATAAAACTAAACTTCAAATTTAAAACAAACAAATTAATAAATCTTAATTTTAATGAAACATTTATATACAATGCTTAGACTTAAAAACATTTTACACTGCTTAAATTTGGAATATACACAATAAGCTTAGGTTTAGAATATATACAAGATTAAATTTAGAACACATACACAATTATATTACAATATTTACAGAGAAACTATCATGCAAAAAACGCCCACCTCCTTTTTTGTCAGAGCAAGTTTTAAGGATTAAAGATTATAAGGATTAAATTAGATATATACATCACAAGTTCTGATAAGCTCAAAACAACAATGATTTGAAAATAACAATAATAATTGAATCAATAAAAAACATTAAAAAGTATATAAACAATGATTTGATTCTAAAAAATTATGCTAATTAATATTTTACATGTAACTTGTAACTCGTGCTACTTTTCATATTAACATTTATTGAAGTGATTATTAAACTTCTCAAAATAATTATAATTTAAAATTTGTATCATTCAGAGTTGAAAAAGAAAACTCTAGCTAAGATTTAAATCTATTTCTATAATACAAATGCTGTTAGAAAATGAAATGCTGAATTTTATGTAATTTAGAATTATTTTTCTTAATTGTAGTAATAGTTTTCGATTCATTTAAAATTCTTCTTGTCTTTAAACCAATAAAACTGCACACTAAGTAATATTTTTTACTTGTTTACTTGTTGAATTATTAAATAATAAATTGATTGACGATGGCTATAATTGCTAAAATTTCATAGTAAATAATATTTTTGTGATAAATAAAAATATTTCACTAAAATAAGTTCTGTACATCCTTATAATTATCAAATATGAGAAATCAAAAATATAATTCAATCTCATTTATATAAAGACAAATAGTTTTTTTTTTTTAATTCTCATCAACTCTTATATCTGTAAACTCTTACTTCATAACTGTACGATAGGACCCTTTGACTTTCCTTTAATGTACAAAGTGGCAAACTATTCTATCTTAATTTTTCAGAATAACTGTAACATGCCAGTTAAATGATCTGTCTTGATTCAGTGATTCAGAGATAGTATTTTGGATACATACCAACACATTTGTGAAAGGAAAAAAAAGAAATCCCTGGTTTACACGAGAACAAATTTTGATGATATGCACCATGTCTAAAGAATTCGCAAAAGCAGATGACGCCAACTTCGTGAATGGATGCCCAGCTTTGCACACATATGCATACAATCTATATACAAAGTCGAGCATTCTTAACATTAAATCGCTTAGCACTAATAAATACTAACGGATAAGATGGTCCTGTTATTTTAATGATTAACAGACACACAAAAAAAATATTACCTTTTGATTTCATATTAGCAAGATTTGACTGTAATGAAATTATAAGTTTTTTTTTTAATACTGTATTCAAGTGTAATTATCAATTATAGGATAAAATTTTGTTTCTAACTTGGTAGGAAGTTATCCAGTTTTAATTTTGTTTTACATGATTAAGTGCATTTTTCAACTAATTTATAAATACAGTCATTCTTAAAAATGCTTTATATCAGTTTTACAGTTGCTTCAATTATTTTAATCTTGTAGATTAAGAACTTCAATTTTAAACAAAAACAAAATATTTGTGTTTTTCTATAAAGGAGTACATAATGTCAAAGTTATGTTAAAAATGAATTTTAGACATTAAAACTAGAAATTTTAATTTGATGCCTAAGATATTTATAGTAGCCATTATTTGACATCTACCTTTCATTTTCCAATTTCTATCACTGATTAAGAAGCATAATTTATATTTTTATAATTAATTAACAACATTATAATTATTAATTATAGAATAATAAAAATTGCAATAAGTCATTTCATTAGTTAAACAGCAAATATCATGGCTGCTCAAAATAACTGACATCCCATAAAATCTAAACTTACACACATGTATGTATAAGCAAACATTATCAAAATTAATTATACCTATTTATACCTCTTGCATACCTCTAGAGTAAATATAATTATAAAAATGAACAGTCACAGCTGCAATCCACATTAATTTTATCAAAATAATAAATATTAGTAATATAGTATTATCATGCACACAGTATAGGCATTATTGACATTTAGCGTTTTAAATTGGAAAGAACAAAAAAGTTTTTTGCCCTTTTCTATCACTAACTCAGGGATGAGAGCGCTCCGACTCGAATGCCCGATTGTCACCACTAAATTTTAATAGTATTTGTCACCTTATTCAAGGACAGAATTTCTGAAATTCATTAAGGTGGAGAATACTATTAAAATAGTGGTAATATATAATTGGACATTCGGGTCGGAGCGCTCTCATCCCTGCTAACTGTTTTTTTTTTTTATTATTATTTGCTGTGTACGAGCCGAAAAGTAGAAAAAAATTCTTTGGACTTCAGTAACTCTTGCTATTCTTAAGTTATGTTTTACATATAGAAATTAGGTGCAACTGATGTAATTTTTGTTTACGTAAATAAATTATTCATATTTTAAATTCACAAAGGGAAACAAGCGGAGGGGGGGGGGGGGGTAAAACTATAGATGTGTAATATACTTATATACAGCTTTTAAAGTACAGTTTTTGCAAAAAACAACCTCAAGCTAGGCCTAAGCAAATGTTACACTTTTTTTTTCAAGACTTATCAAGATACGAGTTTATAAACTTGATAGTAGTAGCTTTAAACAAAGAAGATAAATTGTAAATAATTATCAGAAGTAGTATACAATAACAAGATTAAAATTTAAATAATAAATACCATTTTTTAAAACGAAAGGCTCGTTTTTCACTTTAACAAAAATTTGATGACCATCCTCAAATATTCTTGGCATTAAAACAACATTTACCGATTGTTAGGAATCCATGTCGTCCACTGACATCAAACTTCCACATTTTCCATATTTTCAATCTAGCAAGTACACACTCAAAAGCAGAGAATAAATAGCAACTCTTAATGCCTTTAAAAGTGGTACCAGCTGGACACTATATTTAACTCGTAAGCCTTGCCGTTGGATATGATGTACTTATGGACGTATACTTCACAGTGGACAAAAAATTGAAGATGCAACTTACAGGTTATAACTGAGTTGAAAAAGAACATATAACAAATATTGCTGTATACAACTGTAATACTAGGGTTTCAACATCTAAAAAATCTTTTTTGTTTTTTAAAAAACAGAAGTTTCCAATAAACACTAAATACTATTGTAAAATGATAAAAAGATTAACTGCACTACCAAAGATTTGCTTAAAGAAAAAAAAGAAAAACCTCAGAAATGTCTTACCAAAATTTTAAAAGAAGAAAATTATTATATAACAATAACATGCAATTATTTAAATAATTACAGTATAATGATTAATGTAGTATAATGATTTTCTACCAGTAATCGTTAACGTGCAACATAAACATAAAAATTTGAAAATATAAACAAATAAGCAACGGAGCTATTATATTGATGCAACTTGAGGACTGAGAAAGTTGTTTTCAGAAGAGGCAGTAAGCATTTTTCAGCCCATACACAAGTGTTTCCAGTAAATGAAATAAAGAAAATAAAATTTTCGAATTTAGGATCAAAATAGTATTAATTATTTATAACACATTGCAACTGTTTATTTGACGATTTTTTTTTTTTTTTTTTTTTTTTTTTTTTTTTGCATATTATAAGAAAGAAATAAAAAAGACTCAAAGTTAAATATAAAATTATAAAATAAAATAAGTATGTTCAGCCAGCTTGAGTATGTTAATGTCGAATAATTTAAATTTGAAAAAATATAGTAGAATATTTTTCTGCAATTAAAAACAAGAACGAAAAATCGTGCGTCAAGCATAGATTATGAAACACTTTCCAACACAGCCAGAACACTGTAACGAAACTTCACCGTTAAATAAGGTGAAAGAAGATATGTAAGTAAACAGTTTAGAAAACATATACCACATTGAAAAATACAGTTTTTGAAATTACCTTCCAGTGTCAAAAAAGTAGTCGAATTGTTTTGTGCAGCCCTGTATATGGTCAATAGATGTGGATATATAGCATGATAAAATTTAGTTCAGTTAGAATATTCACATTTAGCAATTTTCGCCAATCGATGGAAATGCACTCAAATCTTTTGTACAGCCCTGTATATTATCTGAAGACTTTTGTACACACCACATATTAAGCTAAAAGGTAATTTAAAACTCACTCGCAGAAATTACCAACCGTAAACGACAATGTATATTTTTCTTTGCGTAGCCCTGTATATGAATTTATTTATATTCCACAAACTTCTATTATACCCTGTTCACATCGGACATTTAACATATCTTAGACCACCATTTTTGAGGTGGTATACTCCCGCAATTAAATACCTGTCCACACCGCAAAACTCATCTAAGATAACTCACTGAAAATCACTGTGTCCGAGATCTGAACAAACATAGAATGTGCGCATGCGCATATGTTAAAGGCAACCTCAACAGCCAATCGGTCTCCAGAGTCAATCAGAGTAAGTGGTACTTTCTGTATCTAGCAATAGAAAGTTCGAACTCTCTAAGTGAGTTTCTGGAACTCCCTCAGTGAGTTCGGCGGTGTAAGATATCTTAAATATCCGATCTGAACCGGGTATTAATCTACTAAATATAGTTCAGCAGGAAAATGCGTAACACAACTAAATACTACCTTTATAAGCACTTCACTCCCATAGTCTGTAATACATACAGATTCCCTTGTGTAGCCCTGTATATGAACAACCAAGTTTATGAACACACACGTACTATGAAAAAATTTAGTCAAACCTAAAAACGCAAACCAAAGTTGAAAACGCACTTATCACACAAACTGTAAATATCGCACATGTACTGTAAACGATATATTTTGTGTGTCACTGTAAATAAACACAATGCACACCACACTTTAAAGAGAGCAATTTATAATGCACCTCAGTAATGCATATAATTTTCATTATGTTTGAAATAGTGAAATATCGCTAAATTACACTGCAAACGATTTTCCCCCATAGAACAATGTGTAACAAAATTCTTTTGCTTGACCCTGTAAATGAATAATTAATGCTTTGCACCCCATATTCTACAAAAAGGATGTTTTAATGCTCTTCATAATTATATATTAATTTCATCATGTTTCAAATGGCGTAACATCATCAAAATGCACTTGAAACGATTATTTCCCATTGACTGTAATGTAACGGAATACTTTTGACTGTCCCTGTAAAAAAAAAAAAAAAAAAAAAAAAAAAAAAAACTATAAGTGCTACACACTTCAGTTGAAATAGGGAACATGCTATAGTAATAGACAATAACATATAAAATTTTCAGGGTGATCCGAGCATATTTACGCGAGTTAGAGCACGGGCAGGCAAACCGAAGTCATAAACACTTTCAACTAGGTTGGAAAGTGTTAAAAAAGGTGGGGGGGGACAACATATTTGATTAACGTTAATTATTTTCTATGTTGCACAGGTAACTGTACTTGTTACAACATCTCAAGAAATTAATAAATGTCCAAAAAATTATGAGAGTGATAAAATTGGCACCAGTGGTCAATTAAATACTTTGTGACAAATTTTAACTAATTTCTGATTTATTAGCTATTAGTATTTAAATAATCAATCTTTTAAAAATAAAATTGTAATAAACATTGACATTTAGACATCAGTTCATGAAGTTAAACTTATTCTACTTTGAAAAGGAAATAGATCTTAAAAATACAAAAATAGTAGTGACAAAAAAATTTAAATTTTAGTTATGACATAAAAAGTAGCCAAATATTTTTTTAAATCATATAACAACATGTATACTAGCCAAATGTTATATGGATAGTATACTGATAATACAGAATAATTCTTTTAGCAAGGCTATATAATTTTTTTAGAAAAAAACTTACAAAGCTGCTATATTATGTGGATAATTTAATTCAATGTGTAAAATCAAATTTTCAACTCTCTTTAATTGAAACTTGCTATTAATTTCATAAATAATTCCAGAGATTGCCTCACATTTCTTTTAAACAAACACACTTTAAATGGTGCAATAATACTATAGCATTTAAATTCATTTTTAAAATATCACATGAAAGTTTATATGTGATAATGTAGGATACAAGGCTTATTAAGCAGTGAAATGTGAAAACATAAGGCAATTATGTAACTTTATTAGATTACATTACAGCAATAATTTTTAAAAAGTTCTAATACACACAAGCATACAAAATATTACACAAATATGTATACATATGTACAGCACAGGTTTTTAAGTTATGTGTCACTACAAAAATTATTCAAATATATAAAATTTAGTTTACATTTTTGTTATTATTATTATTTAAAACATCTAAGAAAGATGAATATTTTAAACAGGTACAATCAAATATTAACAAGTTATTTAAACAATTCTGGTGGTATATCAATATTTAGATTCTAATAAATAGAGATAAATTTAATACATACATAAATACTAAACAAACGAATATACGGAGTGGAAAGGAAGCAGAATCTGTCATAGAAAAATATGAACTTACTACAAAATATAACAATATTTTAATTCATTTCAGGAGATAATATTTATTACTTATCAATTTGGAAAGAACAGAAAATAAAAATATTCACAGTTTAATTATTCAACAGGAATTAATAAAAAAAAAATCATTCATATCAAATAAGATATAAATGCTAAAAATGTTTTATAAAAAGCATCAATCAACAATAACTGTTTATGTCCCAGAGAGATTCCGCTTTCCGAAACGATATTACGCTGCTACAGCGCCTATAATCGCGACCTACGTTATACACGACCGGTGCATGACGTTTAAAACGTCACATGGAGTGGATCATTTTTGCACGGTGATTGGTACAAAGCGGCACGCCCCCCCCCCCCCCCCCCCATTTTGCACCAATCGCCGTAAAAAAAAATGATCCACTTTATGTGACGTTTTGAACGTCATGCACCGGTCGTGTATAGCGTGGGTCGCGCTATAATACATATAGTGTGGAAACCGGCTATCCCAATAATCGAGGCTAACGAAAAAGACAGGCTACCGCGGTGCATTCTGCATATCTTTTTTTACAGACCACGAGAGTGACGTGATGCTCTTTTCGTACACCTGCATTGGTGGATTCGAGTATCACGTGATTCCGCCGGTCTGTAAAAAAAGATACGCGTAAAGTACCGCGGTAGCCTTTCTTTTTCGTTAGCCTCGCCAGTAATGCTTTAAAAAGTGCTAAAAATTGTAGCCGATAAATGTGCAACGATGCTGTAAAATAATAGAGCGATCGCAGCGATACCTGTGAGCTCTTTTCACCGAAACAAAAAATTAGTAAATTATCATTTAGTAAATATAATTTTTTAGCCATGATCACTATCTTTCATAATTTTGAAGCTTTTGAAAATCACGATCTAAGTCAGGGGAAACGGGATATAATTTAAGTATTTAAAATACTTTCCACTGGCCGAAACGTTTGTTCTGTTTGATACGTTTCTATGTTTACGTTGAAAAGTGCTAGCAGATGTCGTTGTCATCGACCTCTTATCGTTCAGCATCGTTGTACATTTATCGGATTCAATTTTTTAGTACTATTTTACAGCCGGTTTCCACACTATTTATTCTAGGCGCTGTACGGCTGCTTCTGAGCAGCCGAAAAGAAGTAAAGGATATCCTACATATTCGAAATGCCTGAATTCCGCATTTTGAGGGGAGAATCGCGATTTTCGGAATAAGGAAAGATCAGTTGACGTCACTCAGGGCAAAATTTTGACGTCACTCAGGGCAAATTCGAAATGCCTGAATTCCGCATTTTGAGGGGAGAATCGCGATTTTCGGAATAAGGAAAGATCAGTTGACGTCACTCAGGGCAAAATTTTGACGTCACTCAGGGCAAAAGCGAGGCTAACGAAAAAGAAAGGCTACCGCGGTGCTTTACGCATATCGTTTTTTACAGACCGCGGGAATCACGTGATGCGCGAATGCATCAATGAAGGTGCTCGAAAAGAGCACACGTCACTCTAGCGGTCTGTAAAAAAAGATAACTGGAATGTACCGCGGTAGCCTGTCTCTTTCGTTAGCCTCAGGGCAAAAGCGAGGCTAACGAAAAAGAAAGGCTACCGCGGTGCTTTACGCATATCGTTTTTTACAGACCGCGGGAATCACGTGATGCGCGAATGCACCAATGAAGGTGCTCGAAAAGAGCATCACGTCACTCTAGCGGTCTGTAAAAAAAGATAACTGGAATGTACCGTGGTAGCCTGTCTCTTTCGTTAGCCTCAGGGCAAAAGCGAGGCTAACGAAAAAGAAAGGCTACCGCGGCGCTTTACGCATATCGTTTTTTACAGACCGCGGGAATCACGTGATGCGCGAATGCACCAATGAAGGTGCTCGAAAAGAGCATCACGTCACTCTAGCGGTCTGTAGATAACTAGAATATAACTAGAGATTCTAGATAACAAGATAACTAGAATGTACCGCGGTAGCAAGGCAACACTAGATACCGGGCTTGCTCATTCACTCTCAAAACGTCACAAATGGTGGCTGACCGCGACCAGCGATTGGTCCAAAGCAACGCGCCCATCGTTTTGTGCCAATCGCTGTATTTCTTTCCTCCTAGTCAGCCACCTTTTGTGACGTCATCATAATGAATGAGCAAGCCCGGTATGTAGTGTAGCCCTGGCGGTAGCCTGTCTCTTTCGTTAGCCTCGGGGCAAAAGATGGTTTGATTGGTGTATGAACAGGGACGAGTTTGTCTGATTGGTTAGGAGAGGGGGAGATTGATTGACGGAAGTGTTTGTTTG
This sequence comes from Maratus michaelseni, assembly GCA_963931845.1. Lineage (NCBI taxonomy): Eukaryota > Metazoa > Arthropoda > Arachnida > Araneae > Salticidae > Maratus > Maratus michaelseni. The sequence continues at coordinate 187,711,175 of OZ007592.1, read as the reverse complement.
CAAACATGCCCTTTCCTTATAGCACCTGGAATCACGGAATTCAGTACGATATTCCGATTCCGCATGAGGGGAGAATACGGCCGAAAGAGTGGGCAGTTATGATGTCACCGTTCGACAACCTGTCAGAACTCTGCGCTTTTCTTATGCGTTAAAAAATACTTAATTGTTATTTATCTTATGAATTTTCTGACTACATGATCTTACTTTATAGATAATTAAGTTAAAATCTGATAAATTCAAATTTTACCAAATACAATTAGTAAGTAAAAGTTTAAATATTTTGCTGAAGATTTTTATTTACAGGAGTTAAATCCCATTACTTAATGTTTAAAGTGAAAAATAATAAAACATTCGTGCATACAAATATGATTAAAAAGAGTAATTAAGCCAATTTGTAAATATTATAGACCAGATGTATCTAACAAAAAATCAGTTCCAAAAAATAATCTTTTTGTGAAAATACTTTGTATTTTCAACCTTTTTTTCATTTTGTAAAATTGTTAAAAGTTTATTTATTTAATGTTCTAAGATTGTTTATTTCTGAATATGTATAACTTTTTATTCATTTCGGAAAAGTAATGTTTAAATCTATTATTGAAATTTTCATTTTGTTTTATAATTTTATGAAAATAGTTCATATTTTCAAATTTTCTTCATTTATAATTAATTTATAAAACTAACAAAGTGTTGTTCTTATTATGTAGCAGGATATTAGAGATTATTGGGACTTAAAACGGCCTATAGAGGCGCTGATCGCGGCCGTCGGTACAGGAAAATTGTCTCTAACTATAGTTAGAGACAAATAATAGTTTCAATGGCACTTTAGCATTATAATGCTAAAGTGCCATTGAAACTATTATTTATTGTAAACGCGTTTGAAAGTGTTAGATATTCAAATTTCGATCCTTTTTACCTTGTCATAAAAACACAGAACACAAATATCACATGAAATCTGAAATTGACCCAAAAAATTATCATTAGGAACAAATTAAAGATGCATGTAATGCAATGGGCTTGCAAGGGATTTTCCTGAAGCGAGAAGTTATATATTTTCTCCACCAGATGGCGTATTCGAGCGCTTGAATTCCCAATAGGATTGGTGTTATATTTTGATAATTCCTAAATTTTCCTGTATATTTATTTACATTATTTTCTTCAAATATTTGTGCTTGCTTTTGATAATATTGAACATAAATTATCTTAAAATATTTAAGAGCATATAGAAATATTGCTGTGATTATTACTCTTAATTCTATAGACAATCATTTCTTATAATTCGTAATTTGTACGGAATTTGTTCTTTTAACAATCAAACTAAACTTCAAACTACATTAAATATTGCATGATTTTATTATTATTATTTATAATTTATTATTTACATTTTTAAATTTTGCTAACCTTTTAACTATGTATATTTTTTCGATTGCATTATAAATTATCTTTATCTATCTTACTAATATACTAATTTTACAGTATTCATAACTTAATTAAAATAGCAAAAATATTATGCCCAAACAAGTATCATTAACTTAATCTTAACAAAGCATTAACAAAACTACCAGATAATATTGTAAATAATGCTATTTTGATAAATATCAATAATGAATATTTTATTATTTGAATAAAACACATAAATATGATAACAAAATTAAATTAATTCTCTGATTTTTTAAATATATTGAGGTAGTATAAATTGTTATCTTCAAGACAAAAATTCATGTTGTTAAAAGTTTAATAAATTTAAAATAAAGTACAGTAAAATAAATTAATTACAATAATAAAATTATTCAATTTTAATATAGATCAAAGTTTAGTTTGATTGATAAAATAATAATGAATATTTTATTATACGAATTATAAAATATGTATTATACATAAACTAAAATATTAAATTTGATAAGTTTTAATAATATTGTAGTAATAGAAAATGTTAAATTAAATAAGACACTAATTTTAATAATATTATGTGTTATTTAAAGTTGATTAAAGTTTAGTTTGATTATTAAAATTAAAATAGAATGCACAATAGATTTACCTAACCGACTAAAAAACTATTATTAGTATTTATTCTATAATTTATAAAACTGAAACCTACAGAGGTTAATACATATAAATTGGCAATAAACTCAACATAAGTTTTATACATATACTAAAAAAATATTTTTTATTTACATTCGGAAGTTTTAAAATACATACAGAACTAAAAATATGTAAATTAAAATACCAACAATTTAAAAATAAAGCGTTTAGTAAAATTAAAAAGTAATAAAATAAATAAATTGCAGTGATACAGTATCCATTATTTAATGTACTTTAATTTGATTGAAAGAAAAAATCATGCTAGACTTATCTGATTATTATTGAAAAATTTCTAAAACTTATTTAAAGTAAGAAAAATAATATGCCAAATGAAATATTCTTCGCTTAATCTTTAAACAGTGTTAAAAACATAATCAAACAAAACTTTAAACTAATACATTAAATATTTTCTAAATTTATTATTATTTATATTATTATTTAAATTTTAAAAAAAATTAAACTTTTAATTATATAATTTAAAACATAGTAAGATAGATAAATTACCATAGTAAAATTACATAACTTTAATATAGTTCATAGTTTAATTTGATTGTTAAAAGAAAAAATATAATGCACATTAGATTTAACTATCTTAACTAAAAAATTATATTTAGAATGTATTCTATAACATAATTAAAATATAAAAATTTGCCGAAAGAAATATCACTTAAAAGAGCATAAATGCATTCCAAATTCAAAGCAATAAATTTTTAAAAGATATAATACGAGGGCATTTCGAAAAGTAAAGATACACCGTACGCCGGAGGAAAAGAAAAGTTTTGGCAAGCAAGTTGGCAATACAGGTGTTAACCTTGAACCGTTAGCTTTCTTCTCGCGGTCGTTCGGCATTTCAACATTGATTCTGGTTGGAGTAGGTCGTGTTTAAAATGGTTCCGCCGATTCAGAATCCCGCCAAATGCGAAGTGCGCTCCGTCATACGTTTTCTTCATGCAAGAGGTCAGCGACCAGCGGATATTCACAAAGAAATTGTTTCTGTTTATGGGAACATTATGAATCGACAAAATGTAACGAAATGGTGTCGCCATTTCTCTGAAGGTAGGATCGATGTTCATGACGAACAAAGAACAGGTCGGCCATCTGTGATCTCTGATGCCCTTCTTCAGAGAACGGAGGAAGCAATTCGTGCGAATAGACATCTCAAATTGAAAGAATTGCATCAGATCATACCGGAAGTGTCAATGACAATTCCACGACGATGATGAGATCAAAGATGAAGTTGAAATGTGGTTCCGACAGAGCATATTTTAAGGAATTTTCACTGTGCGACAATAGGTTTGATCTGTTGTCCCAAGCATATATCTATAAATTCAGCCCGCCCCCCCCCCCCTGATAACTGCAAACCAAATAATTAGAATATCGATTTTTATAATTCTGTTTTATTAATTCTGTCTATTTTACTTCTTTTGTACCTGGTAAGTAAATAATGATGTTTTCATTGAATCATGTAAACCCGTTCATTTATAGCTAGGTAGCATTAAAGAAAGTCTACATTCACAGTTCATACTAATTGTTAACCATTGTTATGTTAGTCATATATATAGTCAAACATAACATTCAACCTACCAAATTTCTGTATCTAATTAAAAATTTATGTATGAAATTTATCGCTAAAATTATGTTAAAATGCTGCTTACCTTTTACTGTTTCTACACTTGACTTTTGTACATAACAGTATTACATCTACCAATTTGGTATTTGGAGCCTGGAATAAATTATTAAATTGAAAAGCAAATTTGATCTGAATCATTAAATATTTGTTTTTAATTTCTCGTAACTATAGTTTTAGACTCAAAGTGGAACTAATCAAAAAGATTTTCCTCTTGCTGTTTAAAAATATTAAATAAAAAAATACCATGTTAAATTTTATAACATGTTTCCAAAATGCCAAATGAACAATAATTAAAGTGTTTAAACATCTTTAGCCTTTCAGAAATTACTGTATTTTGAAAAGAGTAGAACTAAACAAGGAAATCGATTTTACTCTTCATGTTTAAAAGAATCAAATTCTAACTGTAAAATATTTCCAAAATACTACAGAAATATTTACAATAGTTTAAATTTTTTATACAAAGGACTTTCTTATTGAAATAATGGAATTAAACAAGAGATCGATTCGTTATTTATATTTTAATGAGTTAAAATTTTTAATATTTTTATAATGGTTTTAAAATGTTACAATAATAGTTAAAATCTTTAAATTTTTTTTTACAAGTTATTATCAATTGCAAAGAATTTGTTGACAAACTCTTGTGTTTGTTAGAATTCTTTGTCTGGAAGTTTTCTCTTTCTTTCTTTGCTTTCTAGGAACCTTGCAACAGCAGGTCTTGGATCATAAAAAGCTGTTCCAATTCCATTAAGAGCAATAAATGTTCTTGAGTTTAATGCTTCTTTTGATAGTCCCGACTGTTTGTTAGATTTAAGCGTTGTATGTATGGGACAGCGCTGTGAGGTGTTAAAGAAACATATGATTGTACCAATTTGTTAAAACCTGAGTGGGGTTGAGACGCTTTAAAGTAATGATAGAGTCTTGCTGTTGATGAGGTCATATCTGATGGAGGAGGCAGTTTTTCAGCCGCGTAAAAAGCAACCACATCATCGGTAAAATCGGCAATTTTGTCTTTACCAAGAAGGTTCCCAACATCAAGGCGGGCTGCACTAACAACCTCTGTTGGTCTTCTTGCTTTTAAGAAAGCATCTATCCTGTTGGAGATGCCCAAGTTCTCAAATACGATTTTGACAGAATCCATGAGGCCTTCTGCTACTCGCTTACTCAATTTACATTCTCCTAGAAAAACTGATTTCATTTCTTATTCTTCTGTAATAAATCGTGCTGTAACAAATTATCAACTCCATATTTATCAACGGAACCATCTATCTGGATAGAAAAACAATCAGCCTTTTGCAACTGCGTGTCTGTATTTTCTTTTACTTGGTCACCAACAATATCAAGCATCTCGCGATACATTACTGGATTTCTATACCGCAACAGTGCTGGAGATGGATTAAAAGAAGAAAAGTCACACTCTAAACCATTGTCCATGTAAGAGGCAATTTGTGAGTCAATGTGAATTTTCGTTAAAAACCGCGAAAGCCAAAAATGAGCAGAGAGAGTCAACTGTCGGCTATCATTATAAACATCCAGTGCAAGCTCTATTAGCAATTTTATTTTTTCTGCATTGTGTGATTTTAAAGTTTTTATCCAAGAATGCTAATGAGATTGTGCCATCCATTTTTTTAATACGCTGCCGAAGACAGTGGGGCTCCAACTCTAAGTTCTTCTTGAGGCCAGGATGCACTGGATGAAGGTGGATGGATTCAGTGATGGGATTCAGCTGTTTTGCACCAGTTGTTAATTTGTGTGGAGTTCGGCGAACTGGTTCTTAAAATACTTCAAATGCGAAAATCGTATTTACATTAATTTACTTTTTCTTAATGTGCATCTGCACAACAGCATTTTTAAAATATAACACTGTGACATTTTGTAAATTGATTCATTTAATAAAATAATGTTTAGTTTGAAAAAAAAATTCTTCATTCCTGTGAGAATCCAATTTAACTTAACAAAAAGCATTAAAATATTGAAGATTTGATGAATTTGGGTATCTAAATCGGCAATCTAGGATAACTCCCTGGTTATATAGCATGCTTATTCAACATTTCTTAAATTTCTGCTATTCTTGCATTATCGTTATTGTATTATTAGGTTTTGATTCATTTTCTGTTAGAAATTTTGATCAGGATTTCATGATTGCCTAATATTTATTAAACAAATTACGTCCTTATAGGAAAGCCTGTTTCAGGATATTTTTTTTTCCCCATTATACTTAAAATTCAAAGTTTATGTTATTATTTTAATGTAAAGTGTTTCATAATATATGTGTGATGCTTAATTTTCCCTTATTGTTAATGCATCAAAAATCATTCGTGAAGCGAACCGGTTGTTATATTATTTGAATCCCATCACTAGATGGATTGTCGGAAAATAAATCTTTCAAGCAGAAACACAAAGATCACAACAACGACATGTTTCCCATAGGCCATAGGTCACACGGCACTTCCCGCCATCCCAGCCTGCCTCATATTGTATCGTACTGCCCCTACCTACACTCGGTATCTGCTATAACAAATGTCGACAGTTATAATATCCGAAGCACAAAGACAGCTTTTGTTATTCAAAATTTTTAATTTCAAAAATTGCCGGCATCATATCCTGTCACTGGGCGACAATAATTTCCCACTGGGCGACACTAGTGTCGCCTACTTTATATGTTATTTTATGCCCTGGGTTCCGACAACAGGCGGAAACCTTCTATGACTGTGGTATACAAAAGCTTGTGCCCCGACTTAACAAATGTTTGGATAACGGGGGTGATTATGTCGAAAAATAATAAATAATCCAGTTAATAAGATGTAACTTACGTTTACTAAATAAATGTTTTTTTAAGGAATGCGAGCCATTGTATCTTTACTTTTCGAAATGCCCTCGTAATTTAAAAACAGATATTAGAAAGCAATCGCGTTCCAAACACATGGTAAGTTGTAACTTATACTCAGTATATCAAAAGCAGGCAAAACCAAAAGTATTTGAAGTAAGTAATATAAATAAGTAAATGCATACACATATTTAAGATTTATCAAGATAAAACTTACTTTATTATAAATTGATTGAATTATCCTGAATTATATTATGTAAATAGCGCTTGAAAACTTCACGGAGATTCAATTTCATGTCCTTGCTTTCCCCTATGAAAGAAAGGACAAGAAATACGCCACCGAAGTGATCACGTATTTCTTGTGCTTTCGCCTGCTACGGGCCACAAATGGCCGAGTTTCTAAGGATAGATGACATAGCAAATTAAGGCTCCTACAATAGTATTATAGGAGCTCTAGAGCAAATGATATCTCTTATATCAAAATATCCAAATCAAGTGATAAAAGTGTTAGAAAAATAATATTTGTTTTAATATGATTATTTAAAACAATTTCCCTATGCGTCTATGGGTCTCGTGTGGCCGGAGCAGACGACAAGAGATAAATGACGTCACACTTCGGTTGCGTATACTAGTGTAGGGTTGGGGTTAGAAAACCAATTCAGAGGTCGGTCTACCGTTCCTGACGTCAGAGAGGTCAAGAAATTCCGCCTGCGGGCTTTGTAGAATATCAAGTAGGTGTTAGTAGTACCCGCCGCCTTCTCCTACGTTCTGAAGCGATTAGCGGAGTCTTAATCATTCGGACACAGAGGGTCCTCGATCTTTTGGTATAAGCATGCTTACAAAAAACACTTACGTCAACCAATCTACCACTACATTTTTCTCGTAGCAATCATTGCAAGAATCGTCATGGCGACAATCATATCATATCATAGACCTGTTTAACGTAGTAGACCAATCAAATCTTCCCATTTCATGTGTACAGTAGGAGTCATAACAAACGAACAGGATTTTTTTGCTGACCAACAGTAATTTAACCAACAGTGACGTCAGCTGCCCTTTCCTTATTTTGTAATAATTTAATTATTTCATGCTTTTATAGTTCAGAACAGGTAAAAACAACGACTACATATCCTTATCTTTCCAAAATAATGGCTCTCGTAATAGGAATACATGCCTATATTTACACAGACAAAATCCAAAACATTCATGAAAGTATCACGTGATCTGATTTAGCCCGCAAAATTTTCTCCCGTGCTGCACTCGATCGACCCAGAAAAAAATCTGTGGGAGGTTTGTTCACGTGATTGGGCTTTTTGTGTTTCTGTTTTACTTGGTTTGGTAGGTTGATTGATACAGCTGTAGCAGCCTTATCGGATATCTAAAATTTTCCAAATTTTTAACATTCTAAAATGATATTTTAAACCTTCATATTTTCTAATGATCCAACATAAAAATAATAGAATACCGAAGTATGATGTATAAAATATATACATCATATATGTATACATCATGCATGTCAACTTATATGTCACTAAAACTACAGCGCCTACTAAAATTAATATATTAGTTTAGTTGACAGCAGTTACATAAATATATGTATTGTGCAAAACAATACATATAATAAAATAAAGTTTAATTTTCTATAACCAGTGCATCCTTAACTAACAAGAAGAGGACGTTCGGATCACAGATTTCCTGAAACACAGTGTTGGTTTGAATAAAGATAATGTAAACGCTCAAAAAAAATAAAAAATACATATATTGTTACGTACTTTACAGTTGTTTGGGTTGTCCTACACCAGACATGTCAAACACGTCGCCGGTGGGCCACAACTGGCCTGCCGACAGCTTATTTGTGGCCCACGAAGCCTTTGGAATTTTGCTTGTGTTTAATTTAGTTGTTAGAACACGCATGGTGAAAATACACTTTGATCAAACATACTTGCACCAACCGTGGACTCAGCGATGGCCAACACCAAAAGGATATGTAAATCAGTGTTACAGTTTGGAGTTTTTTTTTTCAGAATGCTACCACCATTTTTGAATAGTAATATTTGTCTTATTTATTCTGTCATTAAATAGAGCAGTTGCAATTGACGTCACGTTGGAGGTAAACAGTACAAATAGGCAGTTCTGATTGGCGGAATTACCCTTACCTCCAAGTGAATACAATGGTTGATCAGCTGATTGCAACTGCCCTATAAGGGAAATATTTCTCTTCAGAATATGGTAGCATTATGAATTAAAAAATCTTCGCTCATCCGTCAGCAGTGTATAAGGCTCGTATACAGTGTATACGAGTCGTCGACAGTCTACGACTCGTCGACAGTGTATATAAGCAGTGTATAACTCAATTTTACATTGTTGCACAAACAAATTGTGGATACAAAGATAACCAATCAGAACGTAGCAAAACGCGAGATCTTGATTCTGAAATTTAAAGATTCATAAAATTTTTAAAATATTTTACTTATAACTTTTATTTGTTTTATGTCGAAACTAATACTTACTCCACTTTACAAAATAATGTGCTATATTTATTAAATATTAAGAAACGTATTGTAAAATTAATAAAATTCAGCGCTGATTAAGAACAATTAAATTTTTAAAAATATCAAAATATAAAATTGAATATGTTTAAATGAGTCGCTTTGAAAGTGTAACAAATTATGACTTTTTGTGCTTGACACAAAAACCTCGAAGACGCATCCAGGTTCTTCACTTGGACTTTAGTCGAACATAACGATTTTGGATTTAAGCTCTTTAATTATTTTCATTACTTAGGTTAATGATTGTGTTTGATTTTTCAAGAGTTCTGTATGATCTTTCTTTCATTTTTTATTGATATACAGATATTTTATTTTATTGGCATACTCACATACATCCCAGGATTTATTAAAAAAAATTGTTAAAGCTTTTTACCTCTATGAATAAATATGACAAAACTGAGCTGCGCCGCCAGGCACGTCAACCGCCGTACACTAGTTCTGGAGAACTTTTGACGCGCACGACCAGGAGAGTTCTTGTATGCGCTACTATGGCAGGTGGGAGTGCCGCCACCTGCTGACCAGTCCCATTTTTCCAATTAAATGGCGACAAAGGGTGGTGCGACGTGGAGACGACTCTCTTAGGACACCACCGCATTACACTTATGGAATACGCCGGAGCCCCACGACAGCTGCGGAGCCGGAGACCGGGTCCTACGCCTTATGCCGAGCTTCCCCAACGCCGCTTTCGATCATCGAGCTCCTACAAAGGATATGACTGGTTCGGCGGCGGCGACGAAGAAAGAGGAGCCTCTCGCTAACCCAGTATGGCGAGAAAAAGCATCCCTGAACGCATAGGCACGTCCTAGCTTGGGTTGAGAAAATATGATAAATTAAAGATGGACAGATAATATTTTTTTAAGGGTGAGTTGCAACAAAATTATATTCAAAGAATAACTGAAGTTTTATGCTTGATATATAGGCATTATTGGAGTTTGAAAATAATGTAATATTAAGAGGTATACAAAGCATAAAAAAAAAACTTGCAAAAATCTGGCTATGCATCGGAAAGATAAACTGTCAGAAGTGAAACTGATACTTTTTACAAGAGAGCAAAGTGCTTTCACAAAGCCCATTGAATTAAATAGATTTACTTTAAAAAACTAATTACTGTCTTTATTACATTAAATGCCCCGCGACTCGAAATCATTAACTACGAAATTGAAGAAATGATGTCTAGAGCAGTTAAAGAAATTCAAAAATACTTTAAGGTACTTTTAGCATAAGTACCATTGCTAGGAAGATTTATGTTTAACGGATAGATGTATAAAAGCCGCATATATGCTTAAAATCATATAAGGCTTATACAATTATATTATGTTCGTAAACACATGCTTAATATCGTCAATCTAGAAAATATCTTGAAAATATGGGTAGTAAAGGAAAACAGATCTACCTTCTTATACAGATATTTGAAGGCTTTCCGTCATAAAGTTTAACTGTTAATTTCAAACTGTTAAAAAAAAGTTTATAATTTTCATTTTAAATCGACAAATTATGAATTTGGATTATTAATAGACAAATTAATTGGAGTTTTCATTTGAAATTACATAGCACCAGAATAAACTTCAAGTTCTAGGCAAATTTAAAAATACTATCTTATTATTTGATAGTATTAGTTTTCAACTAGAATTTATTAGTTTGGTAAAATAATTTTCAAAAAGAAAATGTATTTCATTTTAAATGTTGCATTATTACAAAAATCATCGAAGTAAAAATTTTTAGAATACACTAAAAATACATTAAAAATTAATTCAAATTAAGATTTTTTAATTTCAAAAAATATAAAAAACAGTTTAATCTATTTACTTCAACTCTAATGATTGATGTTTAAATTATTCTTCAGAATTTATTACTGAAGCTAAACAAAATTCAGTGCGATTCCATATTAGAGAGAAAATATATGGATATGGGGTTTTCAAACTTCTGTAGTTATTCATGAATCCACCGATTTTTTAAAGTTCAGTATGCAATAAGGTATATTTTAGCTATGTTCGGTAGCACACTTTTATACTTCTTTGTGTAGCGCCAACATTTTATTACTTTTCAAGTCAAATAAACACAATTCGAACCAGAAAATGTATTTAATAAATGACATGAAATAAATAGCGCATAGATACAAGACATATTCTATTAAATAACTTTACTGCTTCAAAGCATATTTGTTATTATTTTTTTACTTGAATAAAACACGGAATATTGACAGGTATGCTAGATGAGGAAAATTCAATTAAATTTTATAGATTTGCTGGATGAAAATTAATTTTGAGTGTTTTTTCGAAAAATGAGATAAAATAAACAATGCATAATAATAACTTTGGAACTTTCCGTGTTTTGTACGTACTGTAACGTTCTCAAAAACCAGATGGTTTCTAAGTGCTAATAAACATTCTAATTGCATCTGCCGAGTCCCATATGGGCACTCGAAAATCTTACAAAATCCAGCTGGATGACGTTATAAACAATTTTAACGAGATACTTATTTTCCGTGCCAAAGTGGATTGGTGACAGTTTAGCACTAAACTTTGTTAATAAGACCCCAGATATACCACGTGGTCATCCAATTAAAAAACTCAGAGAACATGAATCGAAGCAGCCCCGTTTTTAGATGTGCTTTTGAAACGACAGAGTTCGGTCGCTTTTGGTTTTAGCACCGAAAAGTGTGTGGGGGCGCCATGCTCCTAGAAACTCTAAGACATTAACTTTCATGTAAAAATATTTGTTATGTGGTGTGTGTGTTTGAATGTATTGTAAAATAAAAGTGATTAGAAAAGAACTCTTAGTTCTCCATTAGTAATTAAGATTACTGTTTGTTTAAGAAATTTTACGGTACAGTTGGTTGTCAGAAGCGGGATGCGAGTTTGTTTAAGAAAGTTTTGAAGGAAATACACACACACACACTTGGAACTGCGTCAGCGGAAAGAAGAAGCGAAGCAAGCATTCGTCTTATGAGAGAAGTATAATCGCGCCAGCGAAGAAATTAGCTAATCATTAGTTAAGAAGACCCACGAAGAAAAAAACAAGCTCTGTTTTTTTTTGAGAAAAAGTGGTGGATGAAGCATTTGTTTCGAGAAAAAAGAATTATCCTGGACATTCGTGGATCAGAAGGAAAGAAAGAATCTTGTTGTTGGGACATGCCTTTAAGAAGAAGAAAAAAACGGAAGTTCCGATATTTCTAGTGGATAGTTACGGATTTTGGAAAGGAAGGAAGAAACACGAAGCAAGTATCGGAGGTCGTCGCCCTAACTCCCCGTTTGACAAGTAACGGACCTGAGATGTTGTCCCCCTAACAAGAAGTAAAGAGGAAATAAAGTTTTGGTTTCGAAGTCTGGCAGAAGGAAGAAGTTTTCGACACCTCGTTAACGGAGTGGAAATAAGAAGTAAAGAGAAGTTTGCATCATCGGTTCAGTGTTAACGCACAGTGTGAAATATGTAGTGGGCGATTAATTTGCCAAAGGTTTTTGTGAACCGAGAAAAGACGGAAGATTGTGCTAATGGATTTATCACTCATCAGAAGGGGTAAGTCAAAACTTTAAATTAATCTAGGAGATTTTTAATTTTGTAATTTTGGGAAAATAACGGGTTGTTGATTTTTTTGGTTTAAATTCAGAATTTTTATAAGTACTGTTGTATTTGGGAGTGACTCAGCAATTATATTGTCTGTGATATATATTTTTTTAGTGTATATATATATATATATATATATATGTAATATATTTATATTTTATCTAAAGAATTTTTTTTTCGGGTAGAAAAAAAACGATTTAGAATGGCGTTCCTCGGGAAGGGAAAAAAAGAAAATCTGGTACAATTAGTTGACGAGTTAGAAATTGCTCGTACAGGGAACGAAACTCGAAGCCAACTAAAACATTTAATTATGGAATCTGACGATTATGATGAGGCATACGTACAAACGGTTTATGAGACCATATTGTTAGCCGCGCAAGAAGAGTTAGAAAGACACGAAAGTGCACAGGCCCGTTTAGAGGCAATAGCACGCGAGGATGCGTTGCATAAAGAGAGATTTCTTCAAGAGAAGGAATTAAAGAAAAAACAGATGCAGTTAGATTTTGAGCTTGAAAAACTCAGAATTGAGAAAGGTCTGCCCCAGGCCGCGGCAAGTTCAGCAAATGTTAATTCGCGTTCCCCTGATTATAATTTAAAGAAATTAATTCCGGAATTTAACACTGAAAAAACCGACATTAGTCTGTATTTGGTTTTATTTGAACGCCAAGCAAAACGAGTTGGGATACCGAAGGAAAATTGGGTCTCACATTTAATCGGCCTTTTACCAGTGGATATCATTTCAATCATTGCCAGACAGCCAGAAACTGAATCCGAGGATTATGATAATATTAAGGGTATTTTACTTAAAAAAAATAAACTAAATCCAGAAACCTTTCGTCAGAAATGTATGAATCATCAGAAATTACCGTCTTTGAACTGGCAGGACTTTGCCTTTGAAATAAGAAATTATCTACAGGGATGGTTGGAGGGCCTAGCCATAACGAATTTCGAGCAATTAAAAGATCTGTTGGTAGTCAACCAGATCAAAAGACGAGCGAAGTCTAAAGTACGCGAGCACTTTATAGATAAATGGCCGCTGTTAAAAACAGAAGCCGAGATTGTTGACCTATTAGAAGGATATGAAATTGTCAGAGCAGGAATAAAAAAAATTAAGGAGAATAAGTACGAGTGTGGGAGTAAATTACCGGACCCAGTACAAAATTCGGAAAGAAATCCGCGGTTTAACCCCAATGTTTCATCTCCGTACAATCAAGGCTACACTAGATACCGGGCTTGCTCATTCATTATCATGACGTCACAAAAGGTGGCTGGCCGCGACCAGCGATTGGTGCAAAGCGACGAGCCCGTCGTTTTGTGCCAATCGCTGTATGTCTTTCCTTTTGTCGTTTCGCTTTCTACCAATCGCTGGTAGCGGCCAGCCACCATTTGTGACGTCATGATAATGAATGAGCAAGCCCGGTATCTAGTGTAGCCCTGGTACAATGCGAAAAATCAAGCTAAAGCATTCAAACGTAGGGTAAACCCTCGTTGCTTTCATTGTAATTCGCAAACGCATTTACGAAATTCTTGCCCAGAATTACGTCAAAATCGTAATTCTAGAGATGCAGTGAATCAAATAGAAAGTGAGGAAACGTTTGTAAAAGGTAGGGCTAGTCATGTTAGGACGGGAAGGCTAACTAATATTTATTTGCATACTAATCAAAGTAAATTCAGTAAAGATAAATTACCCCTAGTTAATTTAAATGTTTTAGGAAAAAAAGTCCAGTGCATTAAAGATTCTGGAACGGAATTATCGATTTTCCATAGTAAGTTTGTTCCAAGTAAATATAAAACGGGAGAACAGATAGAATTAATTCCGGCCATAGGTAACATAACAAAAGGATCTTGTTAAAGTAAGGATCTTGTTAAAATTCCAATTTCTCTTTGGAGCGAAAATACTTTAAATCCTCCAAAGTTACATATTACGGCCGCAGTAGTCAGTAATCTAAATAGTGATGCGCTAGTTACACCATCCGTGTGCAAACGATTGAATAACCTGACGACAGTAGATTATGGAAGAGCGAATTGGAGAAATTTCCCGGAAAAGTTGCGCACATCAAACTCATATGCAGAAAACAATCGCGAAGTTAAAAGGATTCAGAGATTGAACTCGGTTAAAGAATGGCGTGTTAGCAAGGGAAAAATTGTACCGGAATCGTACAAAAATGAAAAAGTTAAGAGTTTGGATAAGGTTAAAACTGAGTTACGTTTAGAAGAAATTGAAAATAGTGGGCGAACCGTAACAGAAAAAACGGATAAAGTTACCTTTTCTGGAGCAGAAAAGATATGTAACGTATCAGAAAATGAGTTAGTTAAATCGGAAAGTAATGGAGAAATATATCCAGGAGATAAGCTACCAGAACTGAGTTCAGAAAAAAATGTCTCTAAAATGGTGACCTTATCTAAGGAGGTTGAGAAAATTAGAGAAAGGAAGGCTTATACGCCGCTGAAGTCGTGACGTCATCAATATGGCGCTGGGCATAAACAGACTGAAGTGCCCATTGAAATAACATGGATGTAAAAAATAAAATCTTCTAGGAATAATAATTTTTATATATAAGAACTTTCAGGCACTATTCTGCAAAGTTTAAGGTATGCTTTTCATTATGAATTCACCAAACTTCTGATTTTGTGATTTAAATTTGATCAATTTATTAAAAACTCATTAGCTTAACTCCGGTTAGACAAACATCATGGTTGTTTACATCGGCTGAATTGGTGATATTTACATTCATGTCTGTCAAGATATCTCTGTCTCTCTCTACTTATAAGTAAAACTTTTATTTAATTTAAATTAATAATTTTACTAATTTTACATTTTAAAGAATTATTAAATATATTTTATAATTTATAAATTATTATAATACATAAATTATAAATAATATTTAAATTAAGTATATAAATTATATATTAAATATACAAAATATGATATATTATAATAATATAAATAAATATAAAATATTAAATTATAATACTAAAATTATATACTATATTAAATTAATTCAATTTAAACATATTAAATTATTTATATATTACATTAAATTAATATTATGAATAATTAATACTAATAATAGATAATTATTTATCATTTTAAATGATTAATAAATATAATTGATATTAATAAATAATATAAAATTAATTATTAATAATTTTAATTCATAATTATTTAATTACATATATAATTATTAATTAAAAATTATTAATTTAATTATATTAATTAATTATATAGTTAATTAATTTAATTATATAATATTATATATATATATATATATATATATATATATATATATATATATATATATATATATATATATACATATATATATATATATATAATTAAATAATAATTATTAATAATTAATTTTATATTATATATTAATATCAATTATATTTATTAATCATTTAAAATGATAAATAATTATTTATTATTAGTATTAATTATTCATAATATTAATTTAATGTAATATATATTTAATTTAATATGTTTAGATTATTATTATTATTATATTATAGATTATATTATAATTTTATATTATATTATAGATTATATTATAATTTTATATTATATTATTATCGATATTTATAATTATATTAATACATTTATATTTAATATAAATTAATAACATAAATAATAATATTATTACAAATTATAAATTTAAATTATCATAGTAACATAATTTAATTGTTATTAATTAAAAATAATTATAATATAATAATATTAACTAAAATATTAATAATAGCAAATTATAATAGCAAAAACCATAATTAATATTAATAATAATAAAATATTTATAATGAATATTAAATAATTAATATTGTATATATAAATAATATCATAATGAATTATATTAAATTAATAATATAATATATTAAATTAAAATACTAAATTTTAATATATTAAATATATAAAGTATTATAATATGTAAATTATTAAAAATAATCTAATATTTTTTTTTTAATTTTAATATGATTTTCTCTTTACTTATAATTAAAACATCAAATTACTTACAAGTAAAGAGAAATAAATACATCGTGACAGACCCGATTCAGACGATGTAAACAACCGCCATGTTTGTCTAACCGGAGTTAAGCTAATGACTTTTTAATAAATTATTCAAATTTAAAGCAAAAAATCAGAAATTTGGTGAATTCGTAATGAAAAGCGTACCTTAAACTTTGCAGAACAGTGCCTGAAAGTTCTTAAATAGGAAAATTATTATTCCTTGAAGATTTTATTTTTTACGTCCATGTTATTTCAATGGGCACTTCGACCTGTTTATGCCCAGCGCCATGTTGAAACGTCACACTTCAGTGGCGTATATTTCTCATGTATGTTTGATGTTCCATCAAATCTGGACAATGCTACAGAATTTTCCAAAACATGTTATGTAATGTTCAAAAACTCTAGAAAGTTAAACACAAGTTACCTTGTAGTAAATTAGGACTTTCCTACTTTGTTCTTTTGTCAATAGATACCTTAGAACAGTATGGAAAAGAAGTGATCACCCCTACTAATTATCCTGCAAAAAAGGTATACAAAACATAGGTACCAATTTAAATATGAAAATGGGAATAATGTCTACCATTAAATTCTAATCATAAATTTTGTTTCGGGGATTGTCTACATATAAAAAACTGCACAAGCGAAAATTTTTCAAATGCTAAAATCTACTTTTGACACTCTTTTTGAGTTCCCTGGATTGAGGCAACCTGGGAATATACTTCTCTTTAAATCTTCATAGAGTTATAAAAGAAAATGTGTTAGGGGTTTATCTAAAAATTTTGAAAATAAAATTAAAATCTTACTACAAAAAATACTAAAAACACTCATTTAGACACCAGTAAAGTTATACAGAAATTTTATATTTATAATTAACTTTCTTGATAAATAAAGAAACACTACAAAATGCTTCTGGTAATTCCCGACGATTTATTTTCTGTTGATCTTTTGAAAACAGAGGACAGTCCCCTTAGACTGTTGGAAGGTTCTCTATATCTCGAAAGCTAATTATTCAAATGAGCTGTAAACTGATTGATCGATGATTTTGATGATTGTGGTTTTTTAGACAAAAATTAATGCAAGGTCATAATTCAGAATTTTTTTAATATGAATTTATTAATAATTTTCATAATTAAAGAAAATGTCTTTGAATACAAAAAAAAAAAAAACCTGGAATATGTTTGGATCTGTTTTTTATTAAAAAATTTAAAAAAATTCACTCGGATGATTTTTATAAGTTTGTCAAATGCAACATTAACATTAGCATCATTAGTAATTTAACATTAGCATCTTCAAACTTTAAACTCTTCTAATTCTATGAAGATTTTAGATAAATTATATAAACTACACTTTTCCGCTGACTGTCTCGACCCAAGGCACTCAAGTAGGATGTCAAAAATGTGTGTTATAGCTTGAAAATTCAAAGTTGGTATAATATTTAATATGTAGACGACTCCTAAAACATAATTTATGCATATAGAGTTAATTTGTAGACATTATTTCCAATCGATTGGTAACTATAATGTTTTTACAATTATTTTTATAGGAATTAATAGGGGTGATAACCTTTTTTGTCCAGGAATCTAAATTAAGACATTAGTACAACTTGATATATCCATAGTTGTGTCCATTAACGCAAAAAATAAATAAATAAATAAATATTGATTTACTTTTTTAGCAATTTCAGAATTTATTAGAAGCTTGACGACATTTATGATTTTTTTTAACCGTCATTGTGCTGTGAGATACGACTTGACTAACTCTTCCCTTTTTTATACAATTATTTTTCACTCAAGCAAGATAGAATTATTGGGGTATTATTAGTCCATTGTATTCTAGTTGACCAACAATTGAGTTTGACTATTTCGAATACATTGGCCAAACATTTTTCTGTTAGTTGGACCAATAACTAATACTACATCTGAGCCAACGGTTGGCTGATCTCTGGTTTAAAAATATGAATTACCATTTGACCAACATTTATGTTTACTGGCAAAACTGTGCTAATAATAATAATAATAATAAAATATGCTAATAATTGATTATATTTTAATTAGTAACTTCAACTAATTTGTTTATTTTTTAGACAAAAAATAAT
Organism: Maratus michaelseni; assembly: GCA_963931845.1. NCBI lineage: Eukaryota > Metazoa > Arthropoda > Arachnida > Araneae > Salticidae > Maratus > Maratus michaelseni. Next base: position 187,692,431 of record OZ007592.1, on the reverse strand, counting down.
TATGCTTCTAGAATTACTGATTAAAATTGTTTTCCTTACAAGGAGACCGCCAAACATGATGCGCACAGATTTTGATGATTTTAAAGTATGTTGTAGGGGTCATACCCCTAACTATTCAGGTCAAAGGTTTCCTTCGAATGGGTTTTAGTTTTCGAGAAATTTGGGGTTAAAGTTCAGCATGCATTTCAAATACCCATTAGTTCGCAATCTTGAACGAGGTCTTCGTGGCTCTGTGCTAGCCCGCGCGATTTGAGAGCCGGAGATGAGGGTTCTGTCCTCTCATGTGATTTTTACCTTTTTTTTTATAAATTTGATTGTTTTTCGCGTTATAAGTTTTATGCAGATTTATGAATTCTGCATCGTTGAACTTTTTGATATTTTCCTAAAAATTCCATTTACATTTTCGAATTTTTCGTGAAAATTTATAGTTTTTGCGCAATTTTTATTCTAATATTTCTGTTGATGAAAATCCAAACTATTTAAAGTCTTGATATCTCGTCTTTTTAAAATGATTCTTGTTTACATTTATGTATATTTAATTATTTATTGATCGTATTTACGAAATAATGCATTTTTTTAGCTGCATTTTCTATTTAAAAATTTTTAAATGATTAAGAAAAAATTAACAAAATAATGTATCCTTTTAATATTTGATTTGTTCTAAATATATTGAAATATGTTAACTGCTGAAATACTAAAATATTTATCATTACCGACATCGACATTTTTAGTTTATTAAATATGGAACTAATTGTGTGATACATATCGTAAAAATATTCTAAACAAATTCCGCATTAAAAATCGCCTTTAAATATATTCTTTACGTAAATTGTTTTAACAATATTGGAAGAATGTATAAATTAGCAATATACATAACTGGCTAAAACTTGGATATGCGTTATTGTTTTAATATTTTATAACTCCTTTCAAGATATGTTGTTGAAATTACCTAATCATACATACCTTTAGAAGATTTGAAATAAAAAATATTTTGTATAGATTATAAAAGAATATAAAATTTTATTTAAAATTTCATAAAGTTAAAAAAAGTATTATTTTAGAACGGTTATTAAAATATAAAGGGTAAATAATAATAATACAAAAATAAACAAAATCTAGGCATAAATTAGTTTGAAATTTCGTGAAATATAAATTTCAAAACTGCACCCAAAAAAAAAAAAAAAAAAAAAAAAAAAAAAAAAAAAATTGTAAATTATCACGAAAAATTCGAAAATGTAAATGGAATTTATTAGGAAAATATCAAAAAGTTCAAAGATGCAGAATTCATAATTTTGCATAAAACTTATAACGCGACAAATATATTAAATTTATTTTTTAAAAAAATGTAAAAGTCACGTTAGAGGACAGAACCCTCATCTCCGGCTTTCAAATCAAGCGCGCTAGTACAGAGCCACGAAGACCTCGTTCAAGATCGCGAACGAGGTATTTGAAATGCATGCTGAACTTTAACCCAAAATTTCTCGAAAACTAAAGCCCATTTGAAGGAAACCTTTGACCTGAACAGTTAGGGGTATGACCCCTACAATATACTTTAAAATCATCAAAATCTGTGCGCATCATGTTTGGCGATCTCCTTGTTAGTTTCAGAAATGTTAATTCCCATTTACCGTTTGTATTTTAAAAAATACCTCTAAAACTATTATTGCAAATAAATTTTTCTTGTATGACTATTAAAGATGCGAGAATATCAGTGCTAGGTGCTCCAGCTTCTTTTTAAAAAATATATTTATTTGACGTAATATGAATTAGTTATCAAAGTCAGTTATAAACATGGTACAGATTCAATTTCTGATATAATCTGACCGCAAATGCTGTTTATTTACAACAGCCTTTTTTTTTTTTTCTTTAGCAAAGTAGCGTATTAAAAGGAGTCTCTGCTGGTGTTTGCCTCATCACACACACACACACACACACACAAAATATTCAAAATGCAAACTTCTTTCAAAAAAGATTTATATCGAGAATAAAAATGTACTTTCCGTATGAAAATAGAAATTATAAAACTAAACCTCATGCTTGATTTTTTTTTTTTTTTTTTTTTTTTTTTGAGAGGGTATTCGAATGAGGAAACAACACTTGTTTGTGAAAATAATACTATTAGACTTGCAGCATTTGATATAAGGAGAAATAGGAGGAGGAAGAGGTATTTTGTATGCTTAAAAATGACTTTATGCATCCGAAAATGCTGAATTAATATTGCACTATAAAAAGGTTTTTTACTGAAAAAGTACAAAAAAAAAAAAAAAAAAAAAAAGACTAGTAGCCTTAAATCACTGAAATAATTAAGTAAATTTATTTTTCTCTGCACACTTTTACCATGATATGCAAATTTCTTATCATAATTAGAAATCAAGGGAAATATTTAAGTTTCCATAATTGAAAGGAATCCCTCGAGGATTGCAATTCTGCAAGCTACAGGATTTTGCAGCCAGCATTTTTGAAATAAAACAAACCTACAACAGTTTCTGAATAGTAATAATAGCTTTATTTAATGATCGATTTTTCTGTGAATAAATAACACATTTTTTAAAATTGAAAATACATACCAATATTTCCGAATAGTTATTTAATTACGGAAAGGCTGTCATTAAATATAGCTAAGATTACTATCCGAAAACTATGGTAGGTTTTTGAATAAAAATAAGCTGGCCGCGAGATCCAGCTTGCAGAATTACAATCCAGACTGTCATCAAGGTTGTATTGCTCGAAAAGAAAGGTTATGTTTTCCAGCCAGCAACAAAATACACACAAAACGTTTTAGTTTCGAAAAGCATGGTTTCAATTATAGCGCAGGCTTTAAAGGAACGCAAGATGGGTCCTAGGTACTAATAGCTAAGGGACGGAAAATTCCCAAAATATTTGATCTGAGATTAAGACCTAAAAGATATCATTCCAAGAACAAATGAAAACATTTCTCTCAGAGTGGTTCCTGGGCGTAGTAGCTACGGCGCCCCAGGGCTATTAAAACTTTCCCTAGGTACATGATCATCTGTAGTACGAAAGTAGATTCCTCAATAAATAATAGTATGCAAACACGTCCGCTTTGGTTTCCGATTCAGTAAATTCATTCAATGTATCTTCAATTGCTTTATGATAATAAAAATCCCCCTCTATTGCTATTTGTCTTAACCCATTAAGGACGGAATTATTTTTTCTTTTAAAATACAAAAATTACATTTCATTATCAATTTTTTAAAAAAGAAACTTTTGTCTCCTTTTATTAAGGAGTTTTCTCTCATCCAACAAAGAGAACATTTCTCTTAAAAATACCGGTATTCCGTGACCATATGCTAGCGTTAGGCGTTAATGGGTTAATTGATGATTATCCTTTAGCAAATTCCCGAAATTTAATGCACTAATCAAAATGTATGCGTGTAGCCAGGGGGAAATATTGAAGCGGCTTAGGGGCGCGAAATTTTCCCTGGTTGATGGCGCACCGGCACTCGGGCCGATGGGCCCATGAACCTCTATAGAAGGACTTCTAACGCAATAGTGATAACATCGTGTCGAGACTTCGGCACTAAATGGCAGCTGCACAGCGAGTTTTGAATCCTCGGTCCATTCAGAACAGCTTTGGCGGTTTTATGCTGTTCTGACGTCTGAGAATTCATTTTCTTTTCAGATATTGTGTACATAAAAATTGAGATTCGAACACAGAGTAACATGTAACATCCTCCAATTTTAAATCTTTTAACTGGAAATATAAAACATAAAATCTTGTTTAAGAAATACTTTTCTAATGATAGTTGAATATTTACTAACTGCGTGGGAAAAATCAGTAGTTATTTATTAATCTTTAATATATCTTCTTTAATACGCACACGCATGATATTCATGCGCACACTGAATACATTAGTAAACAACAACACGGCTTCTCATAAGTCAGAACAGCGTCAAACCGCCAAAGCTGTTCTGAATGGACCGAGGATTCAAAACTCGCCTACGGCGCACGCCGCCAGAATCCGTGCTGCAGCAGGGCGCCTGGCTGTCACTGTCAAACGGTGAAGCAGACGAATTAGTGACGTATGCAGGATCCATCTTATCACATGCGCCACTTATTTGAGGCTTTTTTCGAGGAACGATTTCCTTCTTGGAAAGGCTACCCAGGTAGCACAGAAATATCGGCCAATATTTTGAAAGTCGCTGAATGTCGTACATCAAATTTACAACATCTGCCGATATTCACAGACATAACTTAAAATTAGTTTTAAAAAGAAAGCATTCAAAAGAGCTTTTTGCATTACTTATGACATCATAATACAGAAATAGTATTCTAAAAAATAAAATTTAATAATTTTGCCAATTTTAAAAAACTTGACTTTTTAATGCCTTACTTTTAATATTTGGTGACATTGGCCAATGTTGTAAAAATGATATTACTATTACAACATTCAGGGATATCTATCGACATTCGTAAAAAACATCATTTTTCGGACATTTCAAGATATCTGTCGACATTTAGCATATCTGACGAAGTTTGTAATCTTGACCGAAGTGATCGGAAAGTTCTAAAGGACCGCCCATTTGTCTGGTGTAGTTTTCGTCAATGTGCATTTGATGGAGGCGTTGGGCGTGAAATTTGCACAGAAAGAAAAAGCCTATATAAAAATTTCTGTAGGAATCTATAGTTATTTTTATATATATATAAAATAATGTGAAAATTTGTGTTTTATAAAAAACTAAAGATGATTTTATACTATGTATTTTATACTAATTTAAAAAATGTTTTTACAAGAAAAAAAAAATTATTTATATAATTTTTAAATGGATGCGTGTTTATCTTTTTAAAATGCTTTCGGATTTCCAACTTTTATGAGAATTTTATTTTTTATTATTGAAACAATACAAGTTTAGTTTCAAAATTAGGTCACTGAACTTTTAATTAGGCACTATTAATAATATATATTTTATACAGTTCATCTAAGTAATTATTATTATTACATAATAGTAAGCTTTTGGGCGTGTTAACACATGATTTTTAACACAGAAAGCTTTAAAATTTCTTACCTAATTAAAAATATTTTGTTACAAAATTTCGAACAAACTCAGTAATAAAAAGTGATATTTAAATAAATCTTTGCTAAAATAACGTAAAAAAAAATATGTCGATTGTGATTGAAAAATACGAGATAATTAAATCATAGTTTTATTATTTGTCAGACATTCTTTATTCCAGTAACAAAAATATCTACTCCCACCAGCTTTTGTTAACAGCTCTTTATAACAAGTTTTTCCCTGTGATTCCATTGATCATATTTATTAGTACTTGGGTTTGCCTTTGTCTTGTTGCATAATAACGAGACTAGACTTTCCTAAAGCAGAGATCGCTCGTTTTAGAATGAGGGATTTCCTTCCACCACATCTGGGGTGCGAAAAAGATATTGTTATTTAGTAATAGAAAAATAAGTCATTTAATATAAAAAAATGTTATTCAGGAATGTTTGAAAAATGTATCGCTCAATATCAAATCATGATATTCAGCAATGACAGAAAGAAATATCACTTAATGTTAATAAATGATATTCAGAGATGTTGGAAAATATTGGCCAATATTCACAGATGTCAAAAACTAATATTCACAAATATTATTTTAGGGGGGGGGGGGGTGGGTCATTTAACGTTGGCCAATATCAAATTTTGATATTGGCCGATATTACATTTTGATACTGGCCAATATCTTTGTGCTACCTGGGTATTTCGTTAAAAGTCCTGATATAGAGGTTCATGGATGGGCCAGTCCAAGCGCGACCTACGTTACAGTGCCTAGAAGTAAGTAGTGTGCTTATCGCCAATACAACCGCAATAAAAAAATGCCCCTAACAGGAGGAAAGCCAGATTCTCCGCGAGAGGGCGTCGAGTTCCCACCGCCGTTATTAACGTTTGAAGTTTCATTTAACAGGCTTGATCCTAATATTAGTTTCAATGTAATTAACGCTATATTTTCATAGAAACTATACCAATGTTTCTATTTCAATAATATTTTAAAGTAAACATATATTATGCCTGTTTAATGATAAATCAGTATGGATAAATCTGCAAATACTAAGAAAAGAAAAGCTGATCGAACATGCTTCGTTCCTGAATATACTAGTGGATATAAAAGCAACAAAATTAAAAGAACTCTATTCCCCCCTCCCCCTCCCCCAAAGACAAAAACTAATTTGAAAAATGGTTAAAAGTCATTCCTCGTGCCGATAAAGATCTGAACCAATATTCAGTTGCATGTGAATTAGAGTCCTGCCCGGGTCGGGTTGTACTCGACCCGAACTCGCAAATTTCATTTGAAGTCAACCCGAACCCGACAAAAAAAATTTCCTCGATTTCTGTAATCTGAAAAAAATATTGGACATTCTTTTGAAAAAGCGGGTCACCCCGAACCCGACCCGCAAGAGTAAAAACTTAACCCGAACCCGAAAAAGTGAATGTCAACCCGACCCGCAGCAAAAAGTAGAAGTCAACCCGACCCGAACCCGAACCTCAACGAAAAAATAGAGCGCCAACCCGACCCGAACCACGGGACGGGTCGGGTGCGGGTAACCCGACCCGATGCAGGACTCTAATGTGAATCGCATTTCATTTATTGAGAGAAATTACAAATGCACTATTGAAGGGAAAAAGATTTGCTCAATTATTTTTAATTTAGTATTTTAATTTTTCTATCTGAAATAATTAAAATATTTATCTTGTGATAATGACAATAAATAATTTAAACAATGAATTATTATCATAAATATTTTATTAATTATTGATATCCTAACTTTAAAATTTATTTTAACATGAATATTTTGTTTCATTAGTATGCTTTCATTCAATCATAGTTTTAAATACATTCACAAAATCAATGTATTACTTTTTGTAGGGTGTCTATTACTGGAATTAAAAGTGTTTGATTTATTTCTGTTATTAAAATTTTGATTCACATTGGGAAGTGTGAGTATGAGAATGGTTAAATATTGTTGATAGCTTAATGTAATATTAAAAAATAATAATAAAATATAATAATAATAACTATTAATCAAAAATAATTTTTAAATAATTTTTTAAGGATGATTGGCACATCTACCCTAATTTAAAGAAATTGCATTCTTGTCATACTTTCAGGAGAGTAATTATTATTATTATTTTCTAGATTTGAAATAATTATTAATTTTTTGTTTGATGTTTGCTAGTATACCTTAAATTATATTTTACCCTAAACTAAAGCTCTGAAATATCAGAAATTTTTAACAACTCAATTTACTCTTAGTTTGTTAACTGGATGTAAACAAGTTATGTAGTAATGAATACCGATTAAAAAGTTGTCAAAATAGCGACATGTTTTTGCAAGAATTCATCATAGTATAATGTATTTATCCAATATATTGTATTGTATTTATCCAATTTTAGAAATAACTAAATATTGTAGGAAGAAAAACATTGTCCTATGATAAAGTTTGTAACTGTTTGAGTTCATTACAATTAGTTGTTATGAAATCAGTTACATTTCTCTTCAACTGTATTTTCATTATTAGAATTTTTTTTCTTGTTCATTTTTTATCTAGAGCATTTTAAAGTACTGATTTATTACAGAAAAAAATAGATTTAAAATGATGTGTATGTAAAAACGAAAGTTACTATAGCCGCGGCGAGAACACTGGCGCCATCTATCAGCGTCCTCTATTTCTGAAGTATAATTTTGACGCCGATAACAACACTATCTAATTCTAGGCACTGTACCTACGTTATACACGACCGGTGCATGACGTTTAAAAGTCACATGGAGTGGATCATTTTTACCCGGTGATTGGTGCAATGCGACGCGCCCACCATTTTGTACCAATCGCTGTGTAAAAATGATCTACTTCATGTGACGTTTTAAACGTCATGCACCGGCCGTGTATAACGCAGGTCGCGGTCCAAGCCTGCAAATACGTCATTCAATCCCGTGTTGCTAGTCCTGAGGGAATGAGGCATTATCTCTAGGGGGCGTTGCACCAGTTCGTCTGCTTCTTCAAACTGTCTGTCGTCTTGTGGGTACTGATATACAGTTTCGGTTTGATGTTGTAGGTGGCGCTGCCATAGCAGTTAGATTCTTGCCGGCTGCGCAGAATCGTGCGCGTAGCTGTGCAGCTGCCATTTCGTTCCAAAGTCGCGACACGATAGTACAGCGCCTAGAATACACAAATATGTATTCTTCTCTGGGGAAAAAAGTATTCCCCAGGCGCTGTAACGATAGTAACCAAAGACATTTAAATATCATTGATAGTAACACGTTTCGTTAGAAGTCCTTCTTTAGATCTACGTTCATGGCTCTAACCATTCGGCCAGCAAGTTCACTTCTAGTTTTCATCAAAATATCATAGAGAATGTGCATGTTTGTCAACAAACTGGTTCCTCACTAGACCACGCCTCTTCGGTAGGCAAAACATTTCCCGCTCAATGCGCTATTTCTTACGGTTTCCTATGGGAAAGCGAAATTTTTGCATTCAATTTATGGATCACATTTATTCAAAAACTAATTTTCTTTTATCAGATTATGCACAGAACTTAGATTCTGTTGCTAATCAAGATTATTTAACAAAGCTTAGATTTGTCAAACCGAATAATAGTGTTATTATTTTAGATGATCCGTATATTATTGTGGATGCAGATTGGAAAGCAGATATGGCTTTTTGGCCATCGGTTGCTTCAGCAGATATTGAAACTTATTTAAAAAAGTTTCCAGGGAAGAATTCAAGAGCTCAAGAAGCGTTTCAACTTGTTGTAGCTGGTAGGAGAAAGATTTTTTTTTTTTTTTAATTATGTCGTAAAGTTAACGTTTTATTTACTTTATTTCTACTTGTAGTTCAAGTAGTTCTTGTTCGTATGGTAACTTTTTATTGCTTGAGCTTGTTGAAAAATAAATGAAAGGAAATAATCGGCATGATCCAGATTAAATAATTATATCAACAAATAATGACATACCACACTAACATAGCTTTCAGATACAAGCGCCAGCAAAACGCGGCAGGCATCAACAACTACTGACCGTTGCCAAATTGAGTTGCCAATCTTGTACTCAAAGGCTGTTGCCACTTCACAAATTTAATACAGTGTACAAGTTAGAAACAGTTAAGTTACACATTAATAACATTTAAAATATTAGAATTAACATATTTTAACACGCCCCCTTGCTAATTATACTATTTTAAATGATTAGAGTTCTTCAATTTTAAGAATTTGTAAGTGAGGGCATAATAATATACAACATAATACTTCTACAATGCACGATATAGAACATACTTCTACGATACACAATATGGTGCATAAATTAACACCTTACCAGTTACACTGGTATAAAAGAGAAAATAAAAAAATATATACGTGCAAAAGGAAAGAGTTCCAATGTTTAAAGTTCAACACTGTGTCCTTATGTATTACAGTTCATGTTCATACCATAATTGAACTTCGACAATATCTTCTTAGACACTGTTTTTGTCAATAAATCAGCGTAGTTATTTTGGGACGACACATGCTCAAACTGTATCACTTTGTTAATCACCAAGTCTCTTAAAAAAAAAATACTTGATACTGATGTGCTTGCTTCTTTCGGATGTAACAGGATTCTTTGAAATAAAAATAGCACCTTGATTATCAACATGGACCTTTTGAGGAGTATTAAGAAACTCCACACAAATCTCTGCGAGCAAGTTCTTCATCCATATTACTTCTTTCGCTACATGGCACATTGCAACATATTCCGCTTCAGTAGATGATAGGGCAGTGACAGTTTGCTTCTTGCTTGACCAGGAAATGGGTGCACTAGAGAGAAAGATCACGTATCCGCTAAAGGATTTTCTGTCATTTTTGTCACTACCCCAGTCAGCATCTGAAAAAACTTGCAGGCCCCGGCCATTCTTCTTGAACCTAAGTTTCTTGAACATGGTTCCTTTGAGGTATCTCAACATGTGTTTGATCCCCCTCCAATGTTCTTCGCTTGGCCTTTCGTTGAATTGACTCATATATGTAACTGCATATGCTAAGTCAGGGCGGGTGCCACATACTAAGTGCAAGAAACTTCCAATTGCTTGTCTGTACGGTATCCTTTTGCTTTCTTCTTTAATTTTCTCCCATTGATAGTCATCGACATGCTTGTACTTAATATTCGGATCTAAAGGTGTTGCTGCGGGTTTGGCTTCTGACATTTTAAATGTGTCGAGAATTTCAGTAATGTAGGAAATCTGATCTAGAGTGATGGAACCATCAATATCTTTGTCTATCTTCATTGACAAGATTTGACTAGCTGGTCCAAGATCCTTAGCAATGAATTTTCTCTTGATGTTTTGCTTAAATTCTTCTATATCCTTCAAATTTCCAACAATAAGGAGATCATCTACATAAACACCAATGATAAGATTCCTTTCAGCATTGTAATAAATACAGGGATCTGCGTCAGATCTTTTAAGACCACATTCAGTCAAGAATTTGTCCAAACATGAATTCCAAACTCTGCCAGATTGTTTAAGACCATACAAACTTTTCTTTAAGTGACACACTAGGTGTTCTTTACCTTTCTCCACACAACCTACTGGTTGGGCCATGTAGATGTCTTCTTCCAATGTTCCGTTAAGGTATGCGGCTGTCACATCCATTTGATGAACTTCAAAATCCTTTTCTGCAGCTATGGCGAGTAGTAAACGTATGGATTTGAGCTTGATAACTGGTGAAAACGTGTCTTTGAAATCTACACCAGGCACCTGGAGATAGCCCCTTGCCACTAACCTGGCCTTAAACTTTACTCTTTTTCCAGTTTCGTCCTTCTTTTTGCGGAACAGCCATCTGGAAGATATTATCTTTACACCGGGAGGTTTGGTAGTAAGCTCCCATGTTTGGGCTTGAGTGAGGTTTGCTATTTCTTCATTCATGGCCTTTTGCCACATGTCTGCTTCGGGGGATTCCAGAGCTTCCTTTACTGTCACTGGGTCTCTCTCATCATGCCAGCATATCTCTTGGGCATTGTAGAGATAGAAATCTTCAAGATGTTTGGGAGGCTTGACAGGTCTTGCTCCTTCACTTCTCTTGATTGTACGAGTAGGGTTATCTGTCATCACTTCAGCTTCAGTGTCATATTTGTCGGGCATTTCTATTATTTCTATAGCTGATTTTGGAACATCTTCAAGCTGTTGGTAAGAATACTCTTCAGGACTTGGGTCATCTAATTCTTGAAATGAGTCAGGCAATCGATTTGAATCATCTGTGTCAAGGTTTGATTGCTCTTGAAAGGTATCTTCAACTTCTGCTTCAGGTGTATACAAGTAGTCCTCTTCAAAGTTTTCAATACGGAGTGAGACTTCTGTGGCATTATGACAACTGACAGTCTTCAATGGAAAAACATTTTCCTCAAAGATAACATCTCTGCTCACAAAGAACTGTTTTCTCTTCATGTCATATAACTTGTATCCCTTGGTTCCAGTGGGATAACCAACAAAAATGCATTCTGTTGCCTTAGGATCAAGTTTGCTTTTTCTTGAATATGAGCGCACATGGCTCCAAGCTCTACATCCGAATACCTTGAGATGATCTATTTTGCCTTCAGAATTTGACCACATTTCTTCAGGAATATTGCCATTTATTGCGCAAGATGGTCTCTTATTATGTAAGTATGCTGCAGTGGCTATTGCTTCTGCCCAAAATCTGTAGTCCGCTCCTGATTCAATAAGTAGGCATCTTGTTGTGTTTACTAGAGTCTGGTTTAGCCTCTCCGATTTACCATTCTGCTGCGGTGTTTCAGGTACACTTAGCTGCCTTTGGATTCCATGTGTGGTGAGATACTTGTCAAAATTTTCATTCCTGAATTCTCGACCATTGTCGCTTCTTAAAAATTTTATCTTCTTGTTATGGAGATTTTCAACCATGCTTCTGTACTCATCAAATTTTTCCAATACTTCACTTTTGGCCTTCATGGTATACAATGTAGTATAGTTTGAAAAATCATCAGTAAATGTCACAAAATATTTTGAGTCTCCAAATGATGATGGGGAAATTTTGCCAACGACATCCGAGTGTATGATTTCAAGGAGATCCTTAGTTCGAGTGTTGGATGATTTTGGAAATTTCTTCCGCTTCATTTTTCCCTGAATGCAGATAGAGCATGGTGCATTTGGTAACACTGGTAATTCTTTGTCAATAGACTCTAAGTTTTTGATTGCATTATAATGCGGGTGACCAAGCCTGCGATGCATCAGTTCAATGCTTTCAGTTCTTGTTACACAAGCCATTGATGCCTGCTCTTCAATAATGTACAGCCTTCCTTTCTTCTTGGCTGACAGGAGTGTTTTGCCCTTGTTGTCGATCACTCTGGCCTTGCCATCTGCGAATTCGACCTTCAAGCCCTTCTCCTCAATCCTTCCAATTGACAGCAGGTTTCCTCCTAGTTTTGGGACAAATAAAACATTTTGAATTGTAATGTCTCTCTCTTCACTTTCTTCATATATCTTGAGTGATATATTACCTATTCCACTGACATTTATTCTTTCTGAATTTGCAACTTCAACTTCAGATGAATGTGGTCTAAGGCTTGAAAATTTCCTTCTATTAGAGGTCATATGTTCAGTTGCTCCACTATCAAGAATCCAGAGATTTTTCCTCTTTGATTCATCTTCATCTGCTAATAGTGCAACACTGGTCTTGCGGTCAACTGCTGTTTTGGCACTGTTTTGATGTTGTTGTCTGGCTTCTTCACAGTTTCTTGATATGTGTCCCCATTGGCCACAGCAAAAGCATTTAGTGTTTTTTCTTCTGTTAAATTCAGCTTCTTCAGTAGTTTTTCTTGGCATAAATTTCTTAATTGATTTTGCTGCTGCAGGTCTTCTCTGATTTGATGGGAAACTTCTAGTGTGGAGGGCTTGTTCTTCATGGCATGCATTGGGTAAACTGTCGTTTCTTGCTATCCTTTTTTCTTCAACCAGCAGTCTGGACTTGACAAATGTGGTTGTCAAGTTTGCTTCATCTTTTTCAAGATTCAGGATCAGCGATTCATAGGCCTTGGGTAGTCCTAACAGCATCACTAGGGCAACTTCCCTATCTGTGAATGCATAGCCTCCGTTGGATAACTTCCTGTGTAAATCCATTAATCTTGCTAGGTAGGCTTGCACAGATTCATTAGGCTTCATTACAATGTTAAAAAATTCTCTCATGAGTTGTAGAACATGTAATAAACCGAACTTCGTATGCATTTCTTTAAGAGAGTTCCAGGCGTCTCTGGCTCTTATACAGTCCCCAATGTCGTCTAGATAAGTATCTTCAACAATAAGAAATAATAGGGTAAGTGCTTCGTCATTTTTCTTTCGCTCGGCATCATTCATGTCAGTTCCATATCCCGGTTCAATCGCTTCCCAACACCGCTTCTGGACTAGGATAGCGCGGGAACGAATACGCCAAGTGTGATAATTGTCGCCGTTTAATTTCGGCATTTTATATTCTTCAGAGGTCATTTTTTTTTTCTTTTTTTTCTTTATACGTTAAAATTTGAATTAAAAAATCCACCAGCAAATTATCTTCTTCAAGCGGTAAGGAAATTCATTCACTTCGTCTTTCAACGTGGTTAGGCTTAAGATCGACCTCGTGCTACAACATCAAATACTTTTCCATTCTGGATCGCAATCAGCTTTCTAAGCAGAGCTTCGTGCTGATAACGTGTTGAAAAATAAATGAAAGGAAATAATCGGCCATGATCCAGATTAAATAATTATATTAACAAATAATGACATACCTCACTAACATAGCTTTCAGATACAAGCGCCAGCAAAACGCGGCAGGCATCAACAACTACTGACCGTTGCCAAATTGAGTTGCCAATCTTGTACTCAAAGGCTGTTGCCACTTCACAAATTTAATACAGTGTACAAGTTAGAAACAGTTAAGTTACACATTAATAACATTTAAAATATTAGAATTAACATATTTTAACAGAGCTAATCGGAAAATGTTTACAAATTTCGTTATATTCAGATTAAATGATCGATTAAAATGATACCTATGAGTGTTCTCAAATCAAAACTGCTTATTTTCTGAAACACTTTTATATAATTTTAACATGTTGTATTATGACAAGGGAATCTATGAAACTGAAGCATAAGTTTTGTCAGAATTTGGTTTTATTAGCTGAAATAATTTTTATACTAAATAAACACTCCTTAGGTTTAAATAAAATATTTTTACTATTCTAATAATATGTATAAAAACAGGACAAAACAAAAAATTGACTTATATGAAACATTAAATGAAGTACTAAGGGTGATATTTTTTTTAAAAACATTTTACTCTTTCTTTTTTCTTTCTTTCTTTTTTTTTTTTTTGTAAAAGAGAATTATATAATTTAATCTAAAAAAAAAAAAAAAAAAAAAGTAGATGCCACGTTTTTGAAAAAACCTTACCATTTAAAAAGCATTTAATCAGGTGTCGATGATGCAGTTTTTTTTTGGTGGGGGGGGGGGGGGCATTTTGTGAAAAATAAAATTTATTTTTCTGAAATTTGTTATATTTTTGTGAAAAATAACATTTTGTAACAAAAGATGATATCCAGTTACTCAAAATCGAACCAAACATTTATTAATAACGAACTGACTAGCGCCCGTGATAATAAATAAATAAATAAATAATAAAAAAAAACTCAAGTTTTCAATATCGAGTCGAATGAACCAAACCCTGTTGAAATCGAGCCCTTAGAACCCAATAAAAAAATGAGTCTCCAGGCGGTGGAATATGCACCCCTGTAAATTTAACCACTTTCTAAACTTAACCCCTTATCTTTAACAGTAACGCGATTTCTAATTTACGACTGTGGTGAGTAAACGTAAGTTGATGCCGAAAAAGAAGATTAATATTTAAAAAAATATCCTTGACAGCTTGGCCTACAGGCACAGGTAAATTTCGAAGATGCAGACCGGGGCAGCCTATTTATTGGGATTGCAGAAGAAATGACCTTTTTGCCATGATGCTGCAGTTGGGACCGCTCACTTCGAAATCTACCTGTGTCTGTAGGCGGAGCACACAATTTTTTTCTATAAGGGTTGGTTTTATAATAAAACTTGTCAATATAAAAGTTGTAGATAATATTAAGAGGATTTGTAACAAATTAGCGGATTTGATAACTTGTGAATTGACAAAGTTATGATTTTTTTTCTTCTTAAACTCCTATTCTCTCCCCACCCCCCAACCACTTGAGGCCATTTTTAATGATATCAAAAATCTGTCATATATAAATTTTCGGCCCTTTTCCTAGAAATAATAATAACTTTAAACGGATTCGATACGTATCATAATTAAGAAGTTATGGGTAACGTAAGGGGCCCAGGGTCCCGGATCTTGTCCGAGAAATTTTTGGTCATTCATGTAGTAGCTGGAAATGCTAAGCAGTTATTAGAAAGAAAAGCTAGCGAATTGGACGATTTTTAAGGGAGCTATAGTAGGGGGCCCAAAAGGGGCCGCTGATAGTTTTGAGCAGGGCCCTAAGATGAACGGTCCTACCTGGAATGTAGAAATGGGGAAATAACTAAATGGAGAAAACGCCCCCAAAAACGAAGATCGAATTAAAAGGATACAAGGACGTTTATGTAGTAACTAGAAGTTCTAAGTTGTTTGAAAAAAAAGTTAGTAAATCAGACGATTTTTAGGAGAAATATAGTAGGGGGCCCAAAGAGGGGCCAGCTGATAGTTTTGAGCAGGGCCCTAAGATGAACGCTCCTAACTGGAATGGGGGAAAGAAATGGGAGAAAATTTAAATGGAGAAATGGCGCCAAAAACGAAAATCGGATTAAAAGGGTACAAGGTATTAACAATTTAGGGAGCAAAAACTTCAAGGGGCCCAGGGGGCCCGGATCTTCACCGAATTTTTTTGTTTTTTGTTTTTGTTGTTCATGTAGTAGCTGGAAGTTCTAAGTTGTTAGAAAAAAAAAGTTAGTGAATCGGACGATTTTTAGGGGAACTATAGTAGGGGGCCCAAAAAGGGGCCAGCCGATAGTTTTGAGCAGGGCTCTAAGATGAAGGGTCCTAATTAGAAAGTAGCAATGGGGAAATAACTAAATGAAGAAAAGGCCCCAAAAACTAAGAAAATCGGACATGTAATTATCAGTTTAGGAAACCAAAACTTCAACGGGCTCCGTACCAGGCCCTAGGGGGCCAGGGTCATAACTAGAACGTAGAAATGGGGGTGAAAGCTAAACGGAAAAAAGGCCTCAAAAACGATGAGGATCGGATAAAAATTGGGTAAATTATTAACAATTTAGGGCAAAAATCTTAAAGGGGCCCCAGGGGGCCGGGGTTTCAAAAAATAAAAAATCCGAGCCTCAGGTGCATCAGGACCTACCTTGGGCTATCCGCTGCAATTAAGAAAGGCAAAATTAATGAATAATTAATTTAAAATAGATGAATAATAAGCACATAACACAGCTAACTATACAGTAGGCATGCGTATGTTTTGCCTACCGTTCGTTCTTTACGGCTTCGTGACGTCACATGCACATTCTCCAAGGCTAAGGCTGGGATTGCGGTGCCTCGCTTAAGATCAACTTAGAGACTTACGATATAAACAAACCGTAAACGGCATTACAGTGCCTCGCGATCTTACGACAGCTTCGAAGCAGCCGTAAGTTAAGACGCAAGTGGATGCGCGCGCAACCGAAACAAATGCAACTGCGGCCTCTGATTGGCTGACTGCAGGAGGACTTACACCGAAGCACGAGGACTTACGCTGAGGCACCGTAATACGAAGTTACGACTGATCGCAGGAACGCCTATCCTACGATCGAGCGTAAGATACGGTAGAGCGAGGCACCGTAATCCCAGCCATAGGCTCCTATAATAGGAGCTGACGCATATCCATTTTGTTTCGCATTATTCGGGTCTCAGTTCAGCATCTCAATCTCCCGCTGCCTGAGCTGGGGTTGCCTAAGGCCTCGTTCCTCCACCTTCTGAAAGAGGCTGGATATTAAATGGCGGAAATTAGCTTGGTTTTTCGACTTTGAGACACATATCTGCGAGGATGCGTCAGCCTGTATTATAGGAGCTCTATCCAAGGCTAACGAAAAAGAAAGGCTACCGCGGTGCTTTACACGTATCTTTTTTTACAGACCGCGGGAATCACGTGATACTCGAATCCACCAATGCAGGTGTACGAAAAGAGCATCACGTCACACTAGCGGTCTGTAAAAAAAGATAAGTTGAATGCACCGCGGTAGCCTGTCTTTTTCGTTAGCCTCGACATTCTCTATTAAAATACGCAAATTAGTCAAATCAATGTTTTGAAAGCAGACAGTGTAGAACCACTCCATATTTTAGTCTTCTTCACCCGCGCGCCACCTGATCTTCGTCTGTGAACACAGCCCATGAAAAGACAAAAACTATCTTTTTATTTTATTTTAGTGGAAGCAAGGGAGAAAATGACGTCATGCGTGAATGATTTGTAATTTTGACCTTCGGCGCATTGAGTTTTGATTAGTTGTAAACACTAGATCATGCGGAAGATGTGCTAAATAAACAAGACTCGTTGTTTGGATGTTAGCTTATCGTATCTCCAATTAATTATTTATTAGAATAAAATGCCGCCGCGTAATTTTAATAATAATACTAAGAAAGAGAGTTTTCTATTTAAATATGTTCTTTCATCGTCTGCTGCTTCGGTTGCAGAAACAGGTTGTTAATTTACTTTATTTTATTCTTACTGATATTTTACGATATGATCTTTTGTATTGTTAGTTTGTTTATTCCCGTTAATATATATATATTTTTTCATCTGGTTAAAGAATAATAATTAATGAAATATTATATGAAGTCATGTTTTACTTTAGCACCTTCTTTTGTAACATGATTCATATGCATTAAATTTCGTCATCCAAAAATCTGTTTTAAGTTATTGTTTTGTTTTATTGTTGTCTTATATATATAGACTGATGTACAGTGCTTTTGTTTTCTGGTGCATTTTTCCTTTTAAACTTTTTACTTAAAAAAAGTGCTTTTTAGATAAACATATGAAGACAGAGTCTTAGATATTATATAAATCAAATGTTTTGGAATATTTACAGCATGAAATTTCCTAGTAATAACATGCAATATTTCTTTAAATTATTATTTCAAAAACGCTCTATTTACTCATAGTTACTTAAATATGTTTTAGCCACCTATCCCCTGGACATTACTAAGACTCGACTGCAAATTCAAGGGGAAACAGCCCTTAGTAAATGTGGCTTTAGCTCTGCTGTTAATAGTAATTTTAAGGCTAAAGGCATGCTGCATACTGCTGTAGGCATAAGTAGGTATTTTAAATTCTATAGCAAAATTTGATCGTAATGTTTTGTATCATGTAATTAAATTATCCTTTATATTTTAAATAGTTAGAGAAGAAGGCGTACTTAAATTATGGCAAGGTGTTACTCCTGCTATTTATCGGCATCTTGGTGAGTTATTTTATTAATTTAATAAAATAATTTTGCTAGTAATAATTTTTATTTTTAAATTTAATTACATATAAGAAGTTTGTAAAATAAATATGGATAAATAGTGTATTCAATTCAATTTATATATATTTATGCATTGTGCCGTCACAAGATGAAATTCAGGATAACCGTATTAGCATACACATACACAAGCTTTATTCCCAACAACACAGCAACAGATAAATGATTAAATACATGGATGGAAATTTACATAGATTCTTTGAAGAATTTAAGTCCTTGTCAGTAGAACTCCAGCTCTACTCGTGAATTCCTACTGGGTTTCAAGTATTATCTTTATCTACAGTGTCTCACAAAAGTGATGGGACACTTGTGCTTTATAAAAAGAAACTGCAATAAAATAAATAAACAAACATGTGCAAAAATTTTTTGGGTGTGTTTCATATTTAAAGTTAGTAACAATTATTACATAACATACATTTTGTCAAAATATTAAAATATTAATTTAGTAAAAATACAATTGTTCAGAACGGAGCAAAAAATGGCTCACATAAGTGATGGGACACTTACTTTTCCATCAAATATTTATCCACAAATTTTACTTTTTAAAAGGTTTTAATATTTTGTTGGATTTCCTTTTACTTTTAAAACATGATTTAATCTTTTTGGGATGGATTTGACTATTTTTTTTGTGATTTCTGGAGTGATTTTACCCCATTCTTCTTGAAGCACCGATTTTAGTTGTTGTTTTGAAGAAATGGTGTGTTTGCGAATTCTTGATTCCAATTCTTGCCAAATATTCTCTATGGGATTTAAGTCTGGAGATTGTGGTGGTGT
Source organism: Maratus michaelseni (assembly GCA_963931845.1). Lineage (NCBI taxonomy): Eukaryota > Metazoa > Arthropoda > Arachnida > Araneae > Salticidae > Maratus > Maratus michaelseni. The sequence goes on along the minus strand of OZ007592.1, from coordinate 187,673,166 downwards.
TTTTATTATTTCAGGACAGTTATATAGCAGCCAGAGTCTAACGTTCAGAGCAGTGTGCTTGGGGTCATTGTCCTGGTAGAATTTAAAATCGTTATGAAGGTTCAATTTTCGTGCTGAAGATTTCAAATTTTGCTTTAAAATATCAATATACTTGTACTGATCCATTATACTGTCAATAAAAACAAAATTACCAACTCCAGCGGACGACATACACCCCCATACCATAACTCCTCCTCCACCATGTTTTACTGTTGGTACCAAGTTCTGTTTGCGAAGTTCTTCCCTGGGTTTTCTCCACACCAAGATTCTACCGTCAGAACCAAATATATTAAATTTACTCTCATCAGCAAATATAACTTTATTCCAGTAATCAGAATTCTTATTTATGTTGGATTTTGCGAAAGCTAGTCTGAGTTTTCTATTCTTTTCACTTACGAAGAATTTTTTCCTGGCTACTCTACCGTGATATCCAGCAGATCGAATTACCCTTCTAATAGTTTCAGGATTAACAATTATTCCATATAATGCTTGTAAATCAGCAGCAACTTTTGAAGCACTAATTCTTGGATTTTTTTTAATATTTCGAACAATAATTCGCTTTATTCCATTGGATAGCTTTGATGGTCAGCCAGGTCTTCTTTTATCCTGAATCATATGATTCTTTTTATATCGTTTAATGATATTGAAAACTGTTGAACGACTCAAGTTAACTGTTTCAGCAGTTTTTCTAATAGATTTTCCACGTTCAATATGCAAATTAATAACTAATTTTCGAATTTCAGGCGAAGTTTCTTTTCGTTTAGCATTCATGACTACACAGAGCTAAAAAACACAAAAATTCCAAAACAAACTGGAGAGAAATACTGCAGACGATTTTATAAATTATTGCCAATTGCTTTTAAGTAAAAATAAAACCCCAAAAAATATTTTTATTGCTTATTTCAGGCGATTTTTGTTGCATATATAATGGTGTCCCATCACTTATGTGAGCTATTTTTTGCTCCGTTCTAAACATTTGTATTTTTATTAAATTAATATTTTAATATTTTGACAAAATGTATGTTATGCAATAATCTTTACTAAATTTAAGTATGAAACACACCCACAAAAAAAATGTGTACATGTTTTTTTAATTTATTTGATTAGTTTCCTTTTGTAAAGCACAAGTGTCCCATCACTTATGTGAGACACTGTATCTCAAAGATGAGATGTATGCCTGAGTTTATACTCGACGCAACCTGGCCTCCAATTACCAGACAGAGCCTATGCTTTTGGAAAGCACAGAAAATTAAGTACATTCAAAGTACATGAAACAAGTACATTCAAAGTCAGAATCCCCGAGATGTGCCATGACCATGAGCAATTAAATATATATTCAAAAGCAAATCATTTTGCTGTTTGCCACACTTCGCAAAAGCATCTAGAGTGCTCTGAGATTTATTATATCGTGGCTGTTTGAAATACTACCAGAGTTAATTCCTCGGTTTATGTAGTGTCAAATGGAGAAGTTTGGAGTGAAATAAGTAAAACTTATTTTATGGATAAGCTAGTTTTAATTTTTCTAATGTAGGATATAAGTTAATTGCTATTTCTTTGTTTTCTCTTCCATTTGAAAGAAAAAAAAAATTAAAGATCTGGATCTTTCATCTGTAGAACTTGATGCGATAAAGTATTTTCAAGATTATGGGATTCTAGCATAAAAAAAGTTGTGCATGATATGAGACTTTATTTAGTAACAAATTTAAACAATGGTTATGTAATGTTAAAAACTGATAAGCCAATATCTTTTATTAAAGAATGTGGTTTGATGTTTCCAAAATCATTTGTAACTGCATAAAAATTTATTTCAAGCTGGTCAGATGGATAACCCCCCCCCCCCTAGGACCTATATCCCTCGAATAGATAATTGGCTGTCATAAATCAACCAACTAACCATATCATTGCATAAAATTGTGTTTAATGTGATACCTCTAAAATTTCTGGAAGTTACGATAAATCTTATATGCTTATAAATGTATAAATAACTTAACAAAATTTAATTTTACGATATCAAATATAATGCAGATTATAATAAAAATTAGTGAGATTAATGAGCAATAATTTGTAGGTCTGACGTTGAGGCCTCTGATCTGTAGAATTAATAGTTAGTTTAAACTGTTTTGAAATCCCGCCCAAAAAATTTCCCCATTTTCCAGAGAAATTTGCATTATTTAATTTACCTGCAACCGAACGATAAATTTCGTGATTTTTTCCCGTAACCGATCGACAAACTTTGCGTTTTTTAAGCGATTGAGCGACGAACTTTGCGTTTTTTCGCGACAAATCGTCGAACTTTGCTTTTTTTCCCGCGACTGATCGACGAACTTTGCGTTTTTTAAACGACTAATCGACGAACTTTGCGTTTTTTCCACGATCGATCGATGAACTTTGCGTTTTTTCCGCGACAGATCGACAAACTTTGCATTTTTTCCATGACAGACAGACGAACTTTGCGTTTTTTCCTCGATCGATCGACGAAATTCGTGTAATTTTTCGCTTTTTTTCTTTCGACAGATTGACGAAGTTTGTGATTTTCTTTTTCCTGTGTCCAACTGACAAATTTAGATTTTCCTCCCTAGATTCGGCTGATGAATTTCACGATTTTCCCCCGCAACTGACTCATGAATTTCACATTATTTTCCTGCGACTGTTTGACGAATTTCTCGATATTTTCTGGCGAGCAATCAGTAAACTTCATGTTTTTTTTCCTTGACCGACTGATGAACTTTGCAAATTTTTCCGTAACCGATTGGTGAATTATTCGGTTTCTTCTGGCAACAGATTGATGAAATTCAATATATTTTTTTTCTTGTGCCTCACTGAAAAAATTTCAGGATTTTTTCCGTAACTGACTGACAAATTTCGCATTATTTTCTTGCGATCGATTAGCAAACTTCGCCATTTTTTCTCGTGACTGATCAACAAATTTAGCAATTTTTTTTCTATGAACATAGACATAGATAAGGACTTCTAATAAAATAGCCTTTCGAAGATGAAAATAGTTTCTCAAAAAATGTTTTAAATACATTGTCTGTGTAGAACAGTTGTATTAGTAAGCCTACTTCTTCAAATTGTCTGGTAGGTATAAGAGATTTATTCTATGGCAATTATCTGTATTGTTGTTCGTAGCTGACATTACCTTAGCACAGCTGTACACTGGCTGCCATGTAGTTCCAAAGTCATAAATTGATATTAACACTATTTCGTTAGAAGTCCTTATCTTTTTCTGTTCATGCATAAGACGAATTTCATTATTTTATTCCCTCAACCAATTGACTAAATTCACAATTTTCCCCAATTACCAATAGACGTATTTAAAGATTTTTTTCCTGTGACCGAAAAGAGGGAAAAGAACAAAAAAGAGCAGTAAGAGCCACTGGTTGCTGCACCCTGTCAAATTGGCCTAGACTCAGCACTAAACAAAAATGAGATTAAAAGAGCTGCAAAGATCTTATTACTTTTACTCTTGAGGTAAAGGAGTAAACCTTTTTAATCCTTGTAGTAAAAATGGGAATAAAAATGTACCTTGTGAAAGAGGCTTCAACACCCTAAATCAAACAAAATCTAAATTCAGAAATACATGGAACTTGAAAAATACACTGCATATATAAAATTTAACTTTCTTCCCTTTTTTATAATAAAAATAAACATTTTACGTAATCATTCTGCTTTGACTTAATTTTTTCAATGGTATTTTGTCATGTCTGTATTAATGTAATTCTTTAAATAGCACGTAAAATAATAGTGGGGTTTAAAGATATTTTTTTCTCCCTCCCAAACATTACAACTCCTCCCCATTTAAAAATGTTAGGAGGGAGACTCCTCTCCTTGGAAAAATTGAATTTCAAGCCCTGTGTGTAATTAATGTATCAATTAAATGTAATTGTTATTTCGCTTAGTTAAATATTAAATATTTGTTATCAAATTTTTCTATATTTAAAAAAATAAGTATTCATTAATTTATTTTTTAAATCACCAAATAAGTGAGAAAAGTGCAAATATAAAACTCTGTGGAGTAAATTAGCAACCTTTATGTTTCTTTAAATTTTCTCTTAATTTTGAATGAACTACAATTCTGGATTGCCTGTGATTTAAACTAAAATTCTTAAATAGGATAGTTCAAATGTAGTCTTAAGTGTGCTAGTCTGTTTTAGCTGTTATTTGTGCCTCTAATTACAGGATTTCGAATTCGATAAAGCATGTTTTTGGATTTTTACTGATCTTGTGAAGCAAATATTTATTGTAAATCTGAATGTTTGTAATGTTTATAAAATACTGTTGTTTTATCAGATATTATTTGTGTCTATGTTAATATTGTATCATACTTTTAGTTTATAGTGGATGCCGTATGACGTTTTATGAAATATTTAGAGAAAAAGTATTAAAAAAGAAAGATGGAGCACCAAGTATATGGTATGGAATTTGTAGATTTTTTGTATTATTCTTAGAACAATTTCAGTATGCAATTATTTTTTTATCAAAATATATTAAACTGTTTAAATTTTATTTAAAATCATGGTACTTCTCCATTATCCCATCGACCACTTTTCATAACAAAAAGCTATCACCAAACTACAGGATTTAAGGCTAAAAATGCATGATCCTGGTATCACACTCACTTGATGTCAGAAGCGTTATATGTGTTTGTTATGACATCAATTGGTTTTTAATTCAACATTTACATTAATTCAACATTGTATTTTTCATTATGTTTTACTGATTTATTAGTTACTAGCTAACCCGCCCGGCGTTGCCCGGGCTCGAGATAATTAAAATCTCAGAGAAAGGCGTTAACCCCCTCCCTCCCCATACCCGCAAATATAACGAATAAATTGTTCAAGAGAACCACCGTCACATACATTAATGCAATAATAAAATAAAGAATTACATTTTTCTGATAATTAGAACATAACGAAGACGCTACGCTAAAATAACCAGCAGATGACACCCCTTCCCGACCTCAATTTCAAATCTATATCTTAATTAGTTAACTAAATATGTGTTCATTAGTAAAATTTGGCAATTATTTCCTTTCATTTTCGCAAATTAATTGAGAGGGATCAGCCAGAGAAACAGATCTCTTTGTAGTTCAGTTTTTAATGAAAGCCGATTCCTGTCTGAAAATTTCTCGGATCGTTTTCACTGGTGCCGGCAGATTTTTGGCAGTGTTTTGCGTAAATAAAAAAAAAATACCAACCGAATTTTTCAAAAATCACATAGCCAGATACAGAATATTTTCTTACATATGCTCAGAAATTTTCAATTTGATATCTCAATTAGTTTTCTTAAAATTCGCTAATTAGTTAAATAATTTAGAATTCGTTCATTTCCTTTTGCAAATCCAGTGTGCCTGGCCGTTTCTTTCACCATTTTGATTTGAACTATGATATTTTAGAAGCAATGGTTAATGAGAATCTAATTAATATCTAGGCTAATTATCAAAATATTAAAATTCCGAGGCTCAGGTGCACATGGCCAGACCTTGGACTATCCACACCTAAATTTCCAGCCTTCTAGGTGGGCTAGATTTTGCTAGCCATCGCCAACAGACACACACACACAGAGCGAAATTTTCTTTTATTAAAAAAGATTTCGCTAAAATTAAAATATAACAATTGCATCCTTAAATGGCAATGCCATGATTCTAAAAGACAAAAAGCATTGAAAATATGTTGCAATAAGTTACGTACAATAGATCAGTCTCAACTGACGTCACAAATATTTATTCACCAGCTAAGAGGGATAATTAAGAAAAATAATGTAAATATCCCAAGATTATTTTTTTTTCTTCCATTAATATAAGGTAAATTTTATTGTTTACTAAGTTAACACATTGGTGAGTGGGGCTTTTCTGAGTTTCTTGTATTTATTTATTTTATTATTATTATTATTTTTTTGAGATTTCAATGGCAACATTCTTCCATTTGTTTATTTGGCATTACAGTTTGGCGATAGTTTTTTGTTATGAAAAGTGGTCAATGGGATAATAAAGGAATACTAAACTCATTAAAAATGATTATTTATGAAAATATCATTTTCACTTAGTTAATAATAATATCATAAAAGTTACCAAATAGTAACAAAAATAATCTATTGATAATAAGCAAATTAATGTATCATTTTATTTCAAAATATCAAAACACTTGTAAACACTTTGTAATGCTTTAAATATGCATTCATTAAATATATAGCACCCTGTGGATGGCTGTCAGCAGTAAAAGATAGTTGCAATCAGGCTTTACAAATTTGATAAAATCTGGTAACCAGCAAAAAATTCTACTTGCCAGTAAAAAAATATATTTATCCCCTCCCCTGTTCATTGATTTTCAAAAAGCACAAAAGTTTTTTATGAATTAATTGAGAATAATAATAATAAGCACAGTTTAGAATTATTAGTTACATAATTCAGATGGATAGTATAAACTAAGTTTTCTAATAAAACTTATCAAAATTACATATCTATGAAAAAAAAGAAGAAGAAATACTGTTAAGGGTGAATTAACCGACTTGTTCTGGAAATGCTGATTGCCGAATGCTTCAAATGTGCAGATAGTTGAGTACTACAGAATCTATATCTGATGAGTTGGGGGAAATAGTGCAGCAGGAAAACAATTTTTGCATATTTTCTTATCGTCAGTCATATAATTCTGACTTTATTATTTTAAAATTTGCTCTTAATAAACTTGTTTTTATCAAGTTAAAAATATTTTTTGTTTGAATATAATTTCTAAGTTAATTTCTTAATACTTTGCAACGTCTATAATGAGACATCTTTTGAGAATTTTAAGTTAACATTGTGACTGATATGAGTAAGAGATGCTGCTCTTGATAGACATTGTGGGCAAGTGACATACTAATTTTAACAGGATGTCTAGCCACCTGGAAAAGTCAGGGGAAATTTATATACACTGGGAAAGTCATGGAAACTTGTATAGAGTGGAAAAGTCAGGGAAAAGCTCATGGAAACTTGTATAGAGTGGAAAAGTCAGGGAAAAGCTCATGGAAACTTACCATTCCTAAGAAAAAGCCAGGGAAATTTGAAACTTCCAAGAAAAAAAATTAGGAAGATGTTTCTTATTATAAAACGAAGGATAGAAATTGCAGTACCTGGAAAATCAAATTTCATAAGTACTGTAAAGAGTATTTCAACCTCTCATGCTAATCACTTTGTCTACCTCCTTTCAGTCCTTCCTTGTAACTCAAAGATTTTCAATTCGAGCTCCACTGATTAATCAGTGGAGCTCGAATCTTGTGGGAATCTAGATTTAAGTGTATAATCAGTCATTATACACCTAATCAATGTAGGATTGATTAGGTGTTCCAGCCTGTATACTTATCTTAGTGAGTGAATTGAACATTTGTTATCTTAATTTATTGAATATTTATTATTTGTATTAAAATCTGCTCCACTGTTCTATTGCTTTGATCATTTGGAGGGGGAAAAAAATCTTTTACAACTAAATATCCATATTTGCATGCTGCCAAAAGCAGTGGGACCTCCAACTTTGTTTGAATAGATTTTTGTCTAAAATATAAAATCCTACAAATTTGAGGGTGTACGCTGCCAAAGAGAATGGGACCCCCATCATTAGGATTGTTTGGAGAGACTTGTTTAAATATATAAAATCACTCAACACCAATTTTAGGTTGTTATCACGGGCCCTGACAGTGCCGGAGGGGTCAGCTAGTAAATGAATATTCTTAATAAATCACTTCACAGTCACTAGAACAAGAGGTATTAAAATTAGAGATTGACCGAAACAAGCTTTTCATGCCAGAACTGAATTTTGGTCCTTTCTCGAGTTTTGCAGGGAAGCAAAAACAAAACTTTCCTAAATGGAATTTTAAGCTACTATTATGTTGGATGAGTTTTTATTATGGTTTCTCTTAATTTAATCACAATCGTTATTAATTACCTTTCTTTTAATTTACTTACAATTGGCAGTAACCTTCATACGTATGAATATGTAAGTTCAACTTAAAATCTTCAAACAGTAGATTGAGACTACAATTTGTGTTCTTTTGTGACAAGCAACCAAGAACCCATAAGTGACAGTTAACTGGCAGATGCAGTCAAGATTTTAAATTTTGAATAAACCACCTGAAATTGAGGTGAAGAATATAATTAGTGGTGGTTAAAGACAGCATCTGACCACGAGATGAGCATAATCACAAAAGCACACTCTATTTCATGGTAAGCATGAAACGTCCGAAATTTAGAATAAATGCTGCTGAAATCTTAAACATGAATACTTAAGGAATTGCGTTGTGAAAATCCTAGTATAATATTTAGTCAAATTATCTCATTACCTGACAGATTACATAAATACCTGGAACCGACGTGTTTATTGATATTTTAGTACATTCTTAATTTCCTCATTTTTTGTAAATAAGTATAAATGCAGAAGCCATGAAAGTATGTAGTAAACTGACTAAGGTCTTCACACAGAGTGTATCTTATAACTTAAAAATAATAAGCTTCAAATTTGATCTTAACTCTCAAAATAGGTGGAGCTACCCCTCCTTAACATTTGTGAACTATAAGAGTTCTCCAATTACATTAAGTCAGTTTATAGACAATAATCAAGCACTTAATTGAACAAAGTGAACAAAATTTATTTAAGAAACAGAAAGTATATTTTTTTTTAGTCTCATCAGTTCTTTCAAGAACATCTACTAAATTTATGGGATAAACGACAAGGATTATCAATTGAAAACAAATCGTAGATCATAGAATCAAAACATAGTTACAAGAAGCTATAAAGACTTATACCTGAGCACAAACACTATTATGCTATTACTTTCTAAACAAGTATTCTGGAATGGTGATAAGAACAATGATTTTTAAATAAATCTTATTAGTCACAAGATATTTATATAACTAAACATTCTCATATAAATAACAAGATAGTCTCTTTTTTTTCACATAATACAACAAAATACAGCACTCACCAGACAGCCTCGAGCAGTCGTACTTTACCGTTTTAATTCTCACAAACAGTTCATCCATACACTGGATAAGAGGGATTTTTACGGTCTCTAGAACCGGCGTTGTCTCGCCAACTCCCCATCACAGCTTTCACTTTTCTGCCCGTGGACCACAGAAGCTTTTCGCCGCATCTCGATGATGAAGCCTCCGTCACAGGATAACCGCAAATCTCAGCAATATGATCTTCGCTAGATTACGAGCGAAGGGATCGCTTTCCTTTTTGCCGTCAGAGTCGCTGCTTCCCCGTGCATGCGTCGCTACTGATCGACGTCGCGAATTTTGCGAGCCTTGTGTCGCCTGTCAATAAGCCTTACGACCTCCGGTAAGTTACGCTCTCTAAGACCGGTGCTCCCACGTCACTCATGCCGCTAACCCCTTTCTATTTTTCCGTGCTAACTCCGCTTTCCAAAAGGCACTCTCCGATCCTGCTAACTTGCCTTCATTATTTTTCACTAACTGTCAGAGCCTCTTCTATCTACATCTCAATCTCCCGATCTGACATACACACCAGCCCAGCTAATTCTCTTCCATCATCTTACCCAATCAAAAGGACCCTCTTTTTTCCCTTCTTGCATGCTCTTAACCGAGACCCATGCAATTGGTCAAGAGTGCACACAGGGTCAAACTTGAGTTGCTAGGTCTCCCCCTTTACTTTCTCCATGCCGAAACCTTGTGAGAAAACAGCTCTGTAGGCCACGTTTTGTAGAAAAACCTGGTAATTTATGATGACAGCCCATACCCATCCGTGAAATAATAACGTGCATTTATGATGCACTTTAAATACACACAAACAACAACAAACCTTATTTTTATGAGTTTTAGAAAAACAGGCAATTATTCTCACTTGAAACTTTTTGCAATAAAATATCCCACTCCTGTTGTAAAAGAAAAATATCTACTGTGTGGTCCTTTTAATAGCTGCACATCCGTGAGAAAATAGCTGTCTGTTAAATACTGATGAATGTGGGAAGGGTGTGAAATCTTTGCGATTTACCACCCGTACGTCTAAAACAAATATCTGAGAGAAGGAAAACTTTTCTATCTATACAAATTGTTGGTTAAATTTTATACAATGTTTTATTTATTTATTTATTAAATTTTATTTATTTTCTTAAAACGGGGGGGGGGGGGGGGGGGTCTAGAAGAAAACAGAAAACGTACATTTAAAACTATAAAACAGTTAAAACTCATCTGTCATAACAATTATATACATACTTACAAAAAATTATTAATTATTCACAAATACACATAGCTATTTACAGAGACCATTTTACTTATGCATATGCGTGAATGTTCACAATGAGTTTCACAATGTTTAATATTTAGCTTTTTACTTGGTCAAAAAGAAATATTTAAAATATACTGCTTTAAGAACTTAATAGTACATCCATCCTTAAAAATCAAGAGTTGAGAGAATAGCTGTTTTAAAATTAAATTACTATTACTTCAGTAACAATTTAAAAGTTAGTACATGAGTTTTTAATTTTTACACTTAAATGTTAAAGATTTTAATTTATTATTAACATTTCTATTATTTTTAATACAGTGACTTTTTAAATATATACAATTAAAGAGATATGTTAAAAACAAGGCCGGTGCATATCTGAAAGCAACACATATAAAGGAAAAACTTTAATGTCTTAATTTTTTAGAAACATATAAATTACAGTCAAACCTTCCTGTGTGACCACCTCCTGACAGCAACTATCTATCTCTATCAGCAACCCCCTTTCTGAACAACCTTATTTTCATGGAGCGAAATTTGTTTCCATAGGCTCAATGTTAATTTTACCTCCATTTCAGAGACCATTCTCAGTGGAACTCCCTCCAAGAACGACCAATTTTTTTGAAGAAACTGAAAGAAATTCCTTTTTTTCCTGTTTCGTTTTACTTTTAGCTTGACCAATGTGTACATGTTCCCCCACCTAAAATGGAATGGAGATCATCCCCACTTTCTAGAACAACATGCTTGATGAATATCAGAGAGATAATTCTTTTATGGCCTTCTTGCTGTAGGGAAGTTCCTATTAATCTATGGTTCTTACTTCCTCCTTTGTTATTGTGATCAAGGTGACAAAAGTTGTTTGAGAATGTGTCCACTTGTTTCCGCCGTTCTCCCAGTGCAGATCTGTTTTGGTAGCATTTTAACAGTGACAGCTAAAAGAGCAATTTTTAACTTAGAGGAGCGTATATATGTTATAAATGAACATAAAAATACAAGTCTGAAAGAAAATTACTCAGATGTTTAACTGTGGAAAAATGCAGCTAAACAAAATTTAGAAGAATAAAGAGGGCTTTTTAAAAGAATGGCAACACGTGGAATAAAATGAAAACGTGAGGTGATGTATTCAAGCAGCAAGAGCCAAAAATATCCCACTTTGTGGAATTTTAATAAAAGACAAAGACATTCAAATAGCTGAAACTGCAGACTCCAAGATTTTTGTGCAAGTTAATGGTTGGCAACAAAAATTTTGTAATCTTAACAATATTGCTTTTAAATTGATTTGGGAGAAAATGCAGGTGTGGACAATGAGCTGCATGCAAAAGTTGAAAAATTCGACTTCCCTTGATTCTTGCTGGATATGAAGATCAAAATATTTATAACATGGATGAAACAGGATTTTTCTCTCACACATCACCAGCAAAAATAACATCATTATCACCAAACATCAATTAAATCGGTTATTTTGAAAAGGGTGGAAGTCATACATTTTAGCTAAACTTAGTTACAAAATAACTTTTAATAACATGGATGAAATTTACCCAACTCATATTGCCATGTAACTTTCAAATGCCCATGTAAAAGTGAATTAAAATTTGTGTATATTTAGTTATATTGGCATAAATGTCTATTTTTCTTTTCACTTTCAGGAAATCTGTACTTTGTGGTAGTGCTTCTGGGGCATTAGGCCAATTTCTTGCTAGTCCAACAGATTTAGTTAAAGTCCAAATGCAGATGGAAGGGAGAAGGAGATTAGAAGGTTATCCACCTAGGTAATATTAAAATGTTTTATTTTTTATATATCCTATCTCAACAATGCATAATTGTTGTACTACAAAAAAAAAAAAAAGTCTTTGGATAAAGTTATGGGTGTTTTTACAGTTATTAGAAATAAATCAGTCCTTTGGTTTAAAAAATAGTACTCTTGCCCTTTATTCAAAAAATAGCACCCTTCTTGCTCCTCTATTTAAAAAAAAACTGTGCTTCTTCTGCCTTTTGTACTAAAAAATGTGCTTGCATAGTAAGATTTGACTCGCTGTGTCTTAAAGAGAGTGCCCTCAACTTTTAAATATTAAAAATGCCTTCTAAAAATTGCCCTTAAAAATCTGAAATGTGCCCTTTTCTACCAGCAACATACTGCACTTTTTTGAACCTGAGAAAACTGAATGCAATTTTGAATTCATTTTGACGTATCTTAAATTTTAATTAATTACAAATTATCTTATTTTTTATTAGTTTAATATTTTTTGATGTTTTGTTTGCTTTCATATTTTAAAGTTTTATTTAAAAATAATTGAATTATTGTTTGCTTTTTCTGTGTAGGTACTCACATGGGTGTATGCAGGATTTTCCTTAAGAAGGGCCAGTGATATCTAGTTGGTACCTTCACTTAGCACAGGCGCCGGCAAGGGTCATTGCCCCTCCTTGGATTTTGAAATTAACTAAATTGTCTTTATTTCTGATTGTTTAAGAAAAATAATAAAATTTATTCTTCTCAAGGGACTTTAGAATAATTAATCACAAAGAGAAAGAAAAATTAAGAATTTTTCACCACTGGCATTCTCCTGACGGGCACATCTCCCCCTGAACAACCCTTAAAAAAACAATTTTTAATTCCGTTTTTTCTTTTTAAATCCACATTTTTCAAATTTATATTTAGCAAACCTCTTGACAAAAAAAAAAAACTTTTTTAATTTTTATTTTGTAAAGTGTTAGTAGAAGGTTATTTTTTAATATTTCATATTTGTTAATTTTTTTTATTGCTTTTTATATTTATCTGTTTAAAAATTGTCTTGTATGGAGAGTTCTGGCAAAAAATTCTTAATTCAGTTTATTTCATGTGTATATTCTGTGTTATAAAAAAGCAGACCATGCTATCGACCACAGGTACATCTGCTTTAAAATCTTGCCCCTCCCTAAGTTTCTTTCTGCCGTCATTCATGTATCTTAGTATTTCAAGTTATATCTTACTATTTTCAAAGATTTAGGGGGTTGCAGCTCCCCCTCCTGTGTACACCCATGGATAGTCAGTGTTTATGGTATGATGTTTTCAAAATAAATTTTGAGCTTGCTTATCAGTTACTTGCTTTAAAGTTGTACCTACTTTTGATATCACACCTTAGCATAAATGTTTAGAAATTAGAAAAAAATGCATGTGAATGTTTGTAAATAATCAGACAGACATGTATTATTTAATTATAACATAATTATCTAAAAATTAAAATCCAGAACCAACTTTCATTACCATTCTTTTTATCCACTTTTTACTCAAAATTTTAAATTGGGTCTTCGAATATTGAAACCATGAAATTGCCCATTATTTAACCTACTGATAATAAAAGTTTTTTATTTTTTACTTTGTTTTAGCATATTTTAGTGAGTGGGATTTGGAATAATAGAATGATTTTTATGGTAACCCCTTATTCATTTTAAAACATATTGTTGTCAGTAATGTTCGTGTTTGGTGTGTAATAGAGTATCCAATATTAAAAATTTTGACATGTTTTAGTAAAAACAAATATACATGATATGATACCCAATTTTTATACATAAAATAGCACTGTGTACCATAACAACATTATCAGATAATTGGTAAAATTATATATATTTAAAATATTAAAAGAAAGTTTTATTACAAGTTTGACAATTCAAGCAGCCTGCTTTGCAATAAAGGAACTCTATTGATATAGTTTCATCTATTGTTCATTTTTAATGCTTTTAAATCTGATTACTATTATTATTTACATTTTGAGGAAAAGTTATTTTTAATTAAAAAAAATTAAAAGTAGCAAATCCAAATGATAAAAATTAAGCTTACTGAAATTTAACAGAATGTATAGTAAGTTGTCATGTCATTTACTGAAATCTGATAAGTATAGCTATTTTACATACTCTTAATATGACAATAAGCTATGGAAGAATTTTAGAAAATGTTGTATTATAACAGGATTAAACAAAACATAACTTTCCACTATTTTCTCTTTTTTTTTTTATCATACATTATTGGTTCCGACAACTAATCCTTATTTTTAAATTTAAAGATTGAAACACATGTTTAAATAAGTTTAAGCAACAGTGTATAGACTTTAGGGAATTTTTGTTTGTTTGCTTTGTTTTATGACTAAATACTTAAACATAAATGAAGTGATAAAGAATTGCAAATGTAAAGACATATATTGTCATTACTACTTGTAGATAGTAACAAAAGTAATATTATAAAGACAAAATAATTGTAAATGTAAAGACATGTCTTATTATTAAGATGCCAGACCCAAAAGGGTTATAAAAAAAACTTCTTCACTTGGTAAACTAATCAATGACTTTATGAAATATCTCCATGCAAGTTTAGATTGTTATTTATAATATTTTGTATTTATATTACTTTTTGTTCAGTAGAACACATTTTTTTTTTTTTTTTTAAGATTACCATTCATTAGTTAATTTAAGTTTTCATTCAAGAAAAATTTAAATCGAAGTATTTTTTTAAAAAATCTCACATGTTTTGTACCCTCTAGTTTCTAGTTCTGGCATATAAGTAATTTCCCCCTCCCTCTCCCTCTTCATGGAAAGAAAATAAAAAATATGTCCGTAAATGTCATAATCCCATAATCTCTACACTATTATGATCTACGCTGTGTATATTGTAATTTTATTGTATACATCACCTAACATACCCATACTATTCCTAAGTGAGTCATCTTACTTTGTTTCTTGTCTTTGAGGTGATTTATGATTGCGACATTAGAATCTGTCAATCTGATTGTAAAGAAATAACGAAAAAGGGAAATTGTCTCAGATTATTTCATATCCCCCCCCCCCTTAAAAAAAGTAACTGACATGGAATAAAAAAATTTTAAATCCACTTCATTTACATCATTGTACAGCAAAGTATTACAATAGAAACTTACAGCCTCTTTATTTTCTAATTATTACTTAGTTAGCTTATTTTTCTTTTAAAATGGCAGTTTCAGCATTTTTTTTTTCAAAAATTGGAATCTAAAGGTTTTTTTTATAAATTTTTTTCTTGCATTTTAAAATACATACATAAAAGGAATATACATGAGTTATTGGTAATCAAATCATTCCCCTTCTGTTAAATGCTAAAGCTGAAATGTAGTAATTACACTTTTGTAAACATTATAATAATAATAATTTGTTTTAATCTTTTAACCCTTCCCCAATATCAGAATTTTCTATGTCAATCTGCAGCAAACTAAAATTTATCTGTGACCAAATAATGCTGATTTAGTAAAATTTAGCTGATTTAGTAGCTGCTAAGTAAAATTTGCATTTTCAAAGAAATTGCAACAAGTACTAAAGTAATTTTAGCAAATTTTTTTCATATCCACATTTTTTTTTTTTTTTTTTAAGCTGTTAATGTACAAAAGTCTAAAATAAACTGCAGTGCTGCTGCCTTGCTGCAATGTTTCTGCTGCTGGGAACCCTTCTTAAAAATTATTTGTATTTTTTTTCTTCATATCACTTTTACTATATGAGATGTAAAAACATATGGACTTGTATGAGCTTTTATTAAATGTATATGCAATTTCAATAAACTGTTTAAACTTCTATGGAAAAACCTTAAAAAATCTTTGATCCCCCTTTTTTTTATTTGTGAAAATCATCTTGCAAATAAATATATTATGCGAAACTAAGTTAATTTTTCATATCAAATTATAGTTTTTATTTATATCATATTTTAAGAAACATGTTTTATCTTTTTAGTAACATTTATTATTTCTTATCTCTTTATGTTCTTCTAATCATGTTTCATATTTCAGAGTGCAGAGCACTTGGCATGCTTTCAGAAAGATCTTAGCCGAGGGTGGCGTCCGAGGTCTGTGGAAGGGTTGGGTACCAAATGTCCAGCGTGCTGCTCTGGTGAATATGGGAGGTATGCCTGGTGTTCCACCCTTAAGAATCATCCTGTGAAATACATTTTGTTGCTTATTTTGATATAAATTTTGAATTTATTTAGTTGCTGTGGACAAATTTTCAACTTTCACAGTTAAATAATGCAAATCATTAATAATAAAATTAGGAGATGAAAACAGTGTAGAAGTATATCTCCTTTTTCTCTCCAGATGGTTAATATAAATACATGACTATAGTTTTGAGAACAATTAATTGGCAGTTCTCATCATCAAGTGATCAGTAGCAGAGGTTAAGAGGCTACTTCACTCAGGCAAAAACACCCGCTCACTAATGTTAACCCTATGGGGGAAATAATTTGCAATATCTCTTTCGCATTTCAATATTTTTAAATGATATTTTTTTTGCATTGGATAGCTGAGGTCAATCTCTATGCACGATCTTTTGTACTTTTTCGATTTGTGTTGCAGTTATTTTTGCTGAGGATTATTTCACTTTCGAAGCCGGTTTCGAAAGTGAAAGTATCTGAATAATAAAAACTTGTAATCAAAATCGAAAAAGTACAAAGGAACATGCATAGAGATTGACCTCAGCTATCCAATGCAAAAAAAAAAAAATCATTTAAAAATATTGTAATGCGAACAAGATATCGTAAATTACTTCCCCCATAGGATTAACATTAGCGAGCAGGTGTTTTCACCTGAGTGAAGTAGCCTCTTAAAGTCCCAAGGATGTTAAAATGTCTTATCTGATGGTTAACTACTCTCTGCTATTGATTACCTGATGATGAGAGTTGCTAATTAATTGCTCTCAAAAGATGTATTTCTATCATGTAAATCATTATTAAAAATTTGTCGCAATTAATAGTTATTTAAGGGTTTTTTTTATGTGTTTATTGGAAGATAAAATCTGTATTTGTTATGTTTAGTATATTTAAAATTGTGGTTAAAACATTCTAAATATCATATGCTTAGTTAAAAAAAAATAAGTGTGAGAAGTATAGTATTTTTGAGTAATAGATTTCTTTTTTTTAATTCTATTTAGTTATCAAGCTTTATTTAAAACTAATTTAATTTACTATATTATATATGACTATATACCCTTATGAGAAAGCATGTGACGCAATTTTTAATCATTTCTAGATGCAAAACTACTGTTGTAGAAACTTACAGAAGTCTTGTATCGAGAATAGAGTTAATGTTGAGCAGAGTTGTAGTGAGTAGCTGCCCAAACTGGGTTTAAAAAAAAAAAAAAAAAAGGGTTTTTTTTATAACCCTTAGGGTTGTAGTGGGTAGCTGCCCAGGTACCCGCCCGGGCTGTTTTTTTTTTTAATTTTTTAAACTCAGGTTTTTTACAACCTTAATGTTGAGTCACTTTCGTTTTCTGTAGTTCATAAAAGTAATGAAATAGAAAATGCCCACTTGCTGCCTCTCCATGATATATTTTCCAGTTGCATGAATATGCATTATTATTAGCATGTACCATTGATTAAAAATCTAAAAATCTTGGTATATTGATAAAATAACTTGATAATGAAGCCCCCCCCCCTTCTTTTTTTTAATGCTTTAACAGAGATGTTTGTGGTTTTAAAAAATCCTAAAATTACATTAAAGTGACTTTTATGACTTATGATTAACTTACTAAAAATTTTACTAACATTTTTGTATTTACATTACATGATGTTTTCTCTCAATCATCTTTAAAAAATAATTTTAAGTAGCATCCTTCACTCAAGAAACGTATTAGGTAGCAATTCCTTAACAAATATCCCTACTTAAATGTTAAATTTTGAATAATATTAAAATCTTTCATATAAACATCATGCATGATGAGTTTAAAAATGTAATTATTCTTCCTACATGGTATACATTTTTATTACAGATCTCACAACATATGATAATAGTAAGCATTTTATTCTGACGCACACCAATCTAAAAGATAACTGGTTAACTCATATGCTATCTAGGTAAGTTGTATATGTTCATAGTTGTTCTTTTTATTGAAAAATATATATTATTTTAAAAGAATGATTTGGCATAATTATTTGGGCTATAAGCATGATTTTCAAAAATAAAATCATGCTTGTTATAATTTCTAAAGAAAATTATTTATTGCTGTATAGTTTTTATTTATTTTAATGCAACAATCTTGTTTAAAAAAAAAATAAAAAATAAATTCTGAGTACAGTTTAAGCAAGTTTCAAAAGAATAAGTTCCTACTGCATGAAAGTCTATCTTATAATATGGGATTAAAATGAGCATTTTGATTTTATAGTATTATAAAATGTATTTGTATATCATCTCTTACATATACAGGGCAAATGAAAATTATCTTTATAAGCTTTGACACCCAATAACATCTGAAGTAAAATAGCTATATGTTGCTTGAACATACAACAGGGTTCCTACAGGTCAAGGAAAAGTCAGGGTATTCGAAAATCTAGGCCAAAAGTCAGGGAATTTTTGTACTACTTTCAAACCTCAGTATTTGTTATGATTGCTGCCTCATTAATGTAATGCTTTCTTGCCGAACATCCCATCTGAATAGCATTTTGTGCACAGCCTGCTCCACCTCAGCATTGTTTTGGAAATGACGTCCTGAGAGTGCAGCTTTCAATGCAGGGAACAGATGAAGGTCTGATAGGGCAAGATCGGGGCTGTAGGCCGGGTGATCCAATCTCTGCCATCCGAAGCAACAAATCTGATCTTGTGTGAGCCTTGCTGTGTGTGGTTTTGCATTGTCGTCCAAGAGCACAACACCTTCACCCGAGAGCCATGGTCTCTTTCGTCAAATGGCAGACCTGAGTTTGGTGAAATTTGTATCCAAATAACCTTGGGCATGCCAGTCTGCTGCTACTCACTCTTCTTCAGTGCTTTGTTCATGCGTCATTCCTCTGCTGACGCTCCTTCCATCGTTGTACCAGCAACGGGTGTGGATTCTTATGGCAATTGTTTGTTTCACCTAGTGTACCATCTTCTCTTTAAAAAAAATAAATAAATGACAAAACTTACTTTCAGAATATCCCTTGTATATGAGCAGATAAACACTGGCATGCAATTGCTCACAACATAATACAACAGAAGCTTCAGGAATAATTATGCCAAAATGAAGACATCAAATCAAGCAGCTTCGTAGCTACAATCAAAGCTGAGCTCAAATTCTGAAACTCAATAGAACTATTGCTGAGAATTAATTTAATTCTACCCCTTCAGATCTTGCCTTTATACACACTTTCAACAGTGCTGACCCATCTAATTTTCTTTCATTCCAAAAGGTTTCAGGTGGAACTCTGCTTGCATAGCCTAAACTCTGTACCCATGGAAGCATGATTGTCCTTAGCTCAACACACTTGGGCATGTCAAATATATTTTTGTCATGCCCATCTCCTTCACCTTTTATCTAATCAGAGGCATTTTAGGCTGTACAGTTTCTGTTAATATTATTGTTTAGCTCTGCTCAAAGCCTAAAATATAGACTTCCAAGTTTGTAACAATACATACTGTCTTCCGAAAATATGATACATTTAATAATTGTCAATCTATATGTCCAAAGATTTCTTCAGAAATTTAAATTGATACATTCTCAAAGAAAAAAAAAAAGAAAAAATTCCATTGTATAGATATATTGTTCATTCTGCCATATTATTTAAATTATACCAATCCTTAACAAATATTTTAAAGAAACATTAATATTATTATGTTATTTTATCAATGAGAAACTGTTTAGTATTAATTTCTTGAAATACACTATCCCTGTGCATTTTATCAGAATTATTGTTTTTGTAACATGTATTCATTTTTGGAATGTTTTCTCTATAATTGATTTTTCTTTTCTTTTACACATTATAGTAGTTGCTCAGGACTAGTTGCAGCAACACTTGGTACCCCAGCAGATGTAGTAAAAACTCGTGTAATGAATCAGCCAACTGATAGTAACGGAAGGTACTGTTATTATTATAGTATTTTTGGACATTATTTATTTATTTTATATTATTGAATTTTCCTACCTTATCAATATTTTGAAAAAATTATGTTACATATTATTTTTTTTAATCTTTAATTAAACTAACCACATACACATAGTTACTGATCATTATTTTTTAAACAGCTTTATAGTTTAACAAAAATATTGTTTAAATATTTTTCATGTCATTAGAGATATTGCTTATATATGGATTCATAATTGGAAAACTTTAATTCTCATGTTACATTCACTGTAAATATAATTTTTATGTCATAAAAAACAAATAGTAATCATAATCATAGTGTATCACATGCTTAAGTAATATGTTTTGAAATTATTATAATATTGTTCACTTTCTATTGCTATGAAATAATTTAATTTATTGTACTTGTTCTTTTACAATGAGTATCTTGTTTTTACTTTGAAAAAAAAAAAAATGACATCTAACATATGAGACCCACCATACTAATTTATAGTTGAAATTCTGAGAGTTTAAAAATAAAAATTCTGTGAAAATCCCAACTTGGATTTTTTTTATATCAGCCTAAAGTACTATATTTACTTAAATATATTTCACCCACTTATTAAAAGCATGCACAGTAGTTCATGATAGGTCAGTGCATCAAGCTGCCATGCTACAGGTCAGAGGTCCACCTCCGGATTTGGACAAGGTAAACTCAATGGGGTCGATAAAATGTGTACCAAGCTTGCTTGGAAACTAAGCCCTGTGTGTTCCACGTTTGCCTGATCATCTGACTGAGACATATGCAAAAGTTTGTTTTCTTCACAAAAATAGAAGAAAAAAAACACTTTACATTAATTAATATAGTATATGTTGCTCTATTTGATGACCTTTCTCCATCTGTCTGGGTGCTGCATAATGTCATACTCAATAAATACCTGAGATTTTTAGTTAAAGAACTGATCCAGATTAATTTTCAAATCTTCCAAGGAAGTAAAACTTTTTCTATTTAAGTAATTTTGAAGTAATCTAAATAAATAGAAATTGGAGAGTGTAATGTTGAGAGAGCATGGTGTATAGGTCAAAAGATTTCAACCAAGTTGTATAAGTTTGTGTCGGGTGGCCAGAGACACATGGTCTAGCATAGAGGTAAATTCAATTTTTTTTTTTTTGAGCCCAAGCCGATACTGAAAGTATGTATTAGAAAAGAATACTTTAAAATTGTGTCAAAATTAATTTTCTTATTTAAATTTTTTTTTTCTTACATAGAAATATTAATCCTAAATGCTCCCTCATGACAACATTAAGGAATTTTCGTATCCCTGAAAATCTGTTTAAAATAGTAAATTTGTCATTTGTACCCAACCACTGTAGAAATCTGCAAAAGTTATAATTCTTAATCTTTTAAAATACCTACAAGGGTGGTTTGATAAGTTCTCGGCCTGACAGTGAAAGCACAAGATTTTTTACATAATTTCATATTTTTCAATGTAGTCCCCTTGCAACTTAATACATTTAAGACACACTTTTGTGTGTGAATTCCTTAGTGCAGCCCTGTATGAGGGTGGTTCGAAAAGTTCTCGGCCTGACAAAAAAAATACAATATTTTTGACAATATTTCAGTTTATTTTTCAACTTGCAACACAATACATTTCAGAAGACTCTTCAGAAATGTTCATTCTTTAGCGTTTTTGGTCAACATTCAACAATTGCTTTGAGCGGAAAGCTTTTTCATGCTCAAAACATTGTGTAAAATGTGGTGGACAAGGTCTATCGAGATATTTACAATGTTGCAAGTTCATGTATCTTCAATCAGTGATCATTCAGTTTGATATTGTGAATTTTTTTAAGCATCCCAAGGGTTTAGTATCGTGAATTGATTTTCTACCATGTTTAAATTCAGCAGCCCACTTTTTTATCATCAAATATGAAGGACAAGAATCCTCTAAGCTGGAATGTGACTCTTTTTGTATGTCCATGGGGGTTAAATATTTTTTTAACAAAGTATTTTATGACAGCTTGAACTTCAATTTTTTCCATTTTTAGAAAATTTCAAAACTTGTTTACTTTACTTTATTGCACAGCAATGACCATTAAACTATCTGAAACTTGGCAGCATGTTATCTAAAAGATCATACTTTACAAACATCATTGTCATTTGGTCATACTTGTTCCATCTCTATGTCAGGCTAAGAATTTATCAAACTATCCTCGTACAACTATGGCAGAAAGAAATGAATTCTGTTTTACAGTGATTTTGGAAAAGGACTTTAAACAGACAAGCACGGATATCCCACTGCTTCTTTAGGACTTCATTCTGACCATGCAAAGGCCAGAATCAGATAGAATATTTCTCCTTAGATCTCATCAACAGCAATTCAATTCCCTTTCAAACTGATTTTTAAAGGATTGTAAAACACCTTAAGAAACTGGGGCTACCATCTTGTTTCTCATTAGCAAGTTTTTTTTTCTTTTTTGAAAAATTTGTGAATAGTTTTATTAATTTTACTCTTTGTTTCCTCTGGGACTATTCTGTGGATACTAGACATACTATTTTTTAGTCTTAAAATATTTGAGGGAAAAAAGTGTGTACATAAATATGATATACTACAACAGGCTACAGAAATATTTTGTAAAATGTGCTTTTTAAAAAGATTGATTTCAGTAATGCAATAAAGCAGTTTTCAATAAATTGTTTAACTTTTGTTTAGGATGTGATTTAAAAATTATTTGCTTAGGTGTTTTTTAAATCTAACAAAGTATCTTGTTTTTCTTTTAGAGGATTATTCTATAAATCATCTATTGACTGTTTGTTAAAAACTGTTCATGAAGAAGGCTTCATGGCTTTATACAAAGGTTTCGTTCCTATATGGACCAGAATGGTAATTTTTTAGATTTTATTATATATATTATTTCTGATGTCAACATTTCTTTTTTATACATGTACACAAAATGCACAAAGATGAATGAGGTATCATTCAAAAGGTTTCTGAACATGCTTTTGACATAGTACACTCACATTTTTAAAACACATGTTTGATTAAAAATGCAGTTAATTAAAAACTAATGAAAAACTTATCGGCAAACAATCTCAATGATTGCAGTGTGAAACACTTGCATAGGTTTCACTGGTAAAATAATTTAAAAACCTACAGTATTCAGTGATGTCACTGGATCCTAAAAATCCTGGGTCCCAGGGACCCAGGATTTTCAAATATCTGGGTCCCTTTTTTAAAAAAGCGGGTCCCCATTCATAATAATTCAAATTCATATTTTAAACGAACAAGTGAATTTGTTTATTTGGAAAAGAGAAATGCAATAGTTATTGTTTTGATAATAATTAAATAATGAATAATTAAAACCAGTATTTCTCAATCAAATAAGATTTTTCTTTTTTTAAACTATTAAGAGAAATTTTCTTTGCCTTTTTTTAAATGTAAATGCTTAATTATAAAATAATGATTATTTGAGTGTAGAAGATAACAAGTATCACTAATATTTGCATTTCCTTTAAAAAGGGGGAGGAGGGATTTATTGAAAAGGACATTTTTGTTGGATAAAAGAATACTTTTGTTGAGTAAAGGGGCACTTTTTGTTGAATGAATGGATGCTTTGATTAAACTTCTCATTGGATTATTTGTCAGCATAGATCAGTGTTAGAATTTAGAATCAAACATTTTCTTTGGAAAGGAGTTTCAGGAGTGATTCTGATTTTTAAAAAAAAATTTCTGAAATTCACAGCAAATTTTCTGAAAGGTTACGTTACAGCAGAAAGGGGGGGGAGGGAATCCTCTCTCAGCACAATTTTTGTTGTTGTAGGTCAGATTATTAACTAACTTTTGATTCAAGTCAATTTCAGGCTGAGTGAATTTCGCATTTTTTACCTGGCCTTTGGACGATATTCGCGTTTTTTCAGAGATCCTTCGACGAAATTCGTGGTTTTTTCGAGATCATTTGACGAAATTTGCTGTTTTTTCAGAGATCCTTCGACGAAATTTACCGTTTTTTTTAGATTCTTCGACGAAATTTGCCGTTTTTTGGCGATCTTTCGACGAAATTTGCCATTTTTTTTTCAAGATCCTTTGAGAAATTTTGCCGTTTTTTGGCGATTCTTCGACGAAATTTGCCATTTTTTCGAGATTCTTCGACGAAATTTGCCGTTTTTTCGAGCTCCTTCGACGAAATTTGCCGTTTTTTCAAGCTCCTTCGACGAAATTTGCCGTTTTTTCGAGATTCTTCGACGAAATTTGCCGTTTTTTCGAGCTCCTTCGACGAAATTTGCCGTTTTTTCAAGCTCCTTCGACGAAATTTGCCGTTTTTTCGAGATTCTTCGACGAAATTTGCCGTTTTTTCGAGATTCTTCGACGAAATTTGCCGTTTTTTCGAGATTCTTCGACAAAATTAGCCATTTTTTAGAGTTCCTTCGAGGAAATTTGCCGTTTTTTAGAGTTCCTTCGACGAAATTTGCCGTTTTTTCGAGATCCTTTGACGAAATTTGCCGTTTTTGGGCAATCCTTCGACGAAATTTGCCGTTTTTGGGCGATCCTTCGATGAAATTTGCCGTTTTCTTTCGACGAAATTTGCCGTTTTTTCGAGATCTTTCGACGAAATTTGCCATTTTTTCGAGATCCTTCGATGAAATTTACCGTTTTTTGACGATTCTTCAACGAAATTTGCCGTTTTTTGGCGATACTTTGACGAAATGCACCGTTTTTTCGTGATCCTTGGACGGATTTCGCGATTCTTCGGAGAATTTACGCGTCCCATGGGACGCGTAAGAACTATTTTTTTTGCGTCCCAACTCCAATTTTTCGCGTAATTTACGCGCTATAGCGCGTCCGCGGCATCGCTGGTATTCTTTTAAAATATATATTCAGTCACAACATGTATTTCAAAGACTGCAGTGTAAAAGTTTTATACAGATCCACCAGTTTAATCAAAATCATATGTAATTTTAAGAGTGATTGTATTTAAGCTCAGAGTTTGTATTAGAGTGCAGATTTGTGCAATGATTGTATAGTCTACTGAATGGGGATTTGGGGGGGGGGGGGGTTGAATTCAGAATAATTAATTAGGGGAAAACAGGAAATTTTTAGAATCCTGTCTGTAATGTAATGAACAATGTCAGTTATCCGCCTCCTACTATATGAGCTTTAGCCACTACATGCAAATTTGTTGTCATAAACTTTTTGTGATTAGAATAAAAAATATCTGTTAAACAAAGAAAGCTATCAAAAGATTCTTCATACAAAAGTTGTAAATCTGGAAATTCTACAGGAATCTCGCATGAACAACCGTAACATGGGTCTTTATAACATAAACCTACCTAAAATGGAAAATGATTAATATATAATAATAAATTAATTAATAAAACAATGTTTAATTGAGTACAGTCATCCCTAAACATTTGCGAGTTTTAATTATTCACAAAATAAAAAACGTTTCAATCATGAATACTTAACTTGGTTATTCATAAATTTTGTTTTATAAAGAATATTTTTTACAAAGTAAACTCACTTTGTTTTATCAATTACATGAACTATGTAACATTGGACACCTGCATTGTACTGTTAGCCCAAGTTCTGTGAACTTCAACCCTTGTGTTGAGGTAAAATATAGATCAGTAATTCAAAAAAAAACCTGAAACATGACATGATGCTAAAAATAGACTATCCCCATTTCTTTGTTCGAATTTTGCATTTCTCCATTCTCTACTGAAAGACCAAAACAACAAACCCTCTTTTCGAAGGATGTAATGTGCATGTTCTTTCTCAGTTTCGTTTACCATTTCAATTGGCATACTTTTGGCAAGTTTTTAAGACTAAAGTAACTCATGTAAGTTCCCTGTGATATTGCTATCACATTTCTTTATTTTGTCGTGCATTTTGGTCTTATATTGGCGCACAATGTGCTTAAGCCTACATCAGCGACCTTCCCCAGCCAACCGCACTGCTCTTTTCTAAGCCTGCTACAGTGTTTCGTAGGAGCGTTTTCACCGAAGATGTTACTCCAGTGACATCGCTTTTATTCTGCGGTCACTCGGAGGCATGGCTTCTTAGTTCTTTTTCCCTCTACATTATTGCTGATGCTAAAGATGTGTTTATTTTGACATATTATAAATTATGTTCTGGTTTCTGTTTAATTTAATTTTTCATGTGCTATCACTTTTGAGCACCTACTTTATTCATATACTAGCTAACCCGCCCGGCGTTGCACGGGCCAAAAATATTAATAATCTGTTCTATACGAAACTTAAACCAAACCCCGTTGTAATCGGGTCCATAGTTCCACCGCCAGGGGGCGCAGTCTGTTCTTTAAGAGGCCTTTTCAGAACACTCGACCCAACCAAATTTCCTAGTAGAATTGAAATTTAACCACGGGTAAACATTGCCAAAATAGCGGAAATCGCGAAAGTTGGTTATGTAATCGATCGGTTTCTAAAGGGTTAATGTAGATATTTTTTAAAACCCAATCATGCGTTTTGAAGAAAATGAACGCGTCTATGATCTGGAGTCTAATGTTTGTCCGTACCCACATTTCCTGAGTCGATGCTGATTTTTAAACCTGGACCGAAAAACGAAAATTGCGCGAGTGAGTTTTGGAAAGGATTTTTTTTTGGAGGGTTAAAATTAAAAATTTTCAGAACTGATACCAGATTTTAAAAAACAAAGGGATGTAGATTAGTTGAGGTATTTTTAGTTTTTCGTATCTTGTTTATAAACGCCAATTCGGATTTTTAAAGATAGGGGAAATAGTTAAAAAAGCGAAATTGACTTATGGTAAAAAACGTTTTCGAAAGGGTTAACGTGATTTTATTTTTAAACTAAAGGTTTCTGCCTAAATCCGACAGAACGTAGATGTCTTTAGGTGTGTTTGATTTTTGTTTGGTTATTTTAGAAAGCCGATGCCAGATTTTATATATCATAGAAAATCAGAATTCTCAAAAGAGAGTCCTGCGCACGAATTTTTGTTGAAGGGTTAATATTTGTATTTTTCAAAAACAAATACAGATGTCAAAAAAGGAATAAATGTAGATATTGTCTGGTATTTTTAGTTTTTCGTACCTTTCTCTGAATCGCCGATGCGAATTTTTAAAAATTGCCAAAATCGTAAAAATCACAAAACTGCATACAGAAAATATACTTTTTAGAAGGGTTAATTTTTGTATTTTTTAAATCCAAAGGGGGCTTTGGAAAGGGCAAAGTCAGTTCTTTAATTTGGTGACCTTCGTTTTTCCGTATTTTTTGTATTTCGGTGGATGCAAGGCTCGGAAAACGGGAGAAAATAAAAAACATGAATTCGATGCTTTTTGATTATTTTTTTTTGAAAGGGTTAAATGTAAATTTTTTTCAAACCAACCAGATCGTTTGAGACGTAAAAGTATTTTCTTTCAGAATATGTAGGCGGTTTTTCAGTATTTCTAACCGTTTGTCCATGGCGAATTTAGAAAAATTTTAAACAAAAACGGGATGTGTTGTGCTTTCTTTCTTCTATTCCGGAAGATATGGATATTGGTTTCTGCACATGCGCCAGCTAACTTTTGAATAATGACGTTTTTATTTGTGATCTTTGATCAGTTTTTAATTAATAACTACTTTAATTTTCAAAATATTAAAATTCTGACGTAATGGTGCATCAGGAGAGGGTTTGGACTACCTATATATAAATTTGCAGCCTTCTAGGTTGGCTGGATTTTCTTAGCCATCGCCAACAGACACACACACAGAGAGCGAAACTTTCTTTTATTAGTATAGATATATGAATGTAAGAACATTTTATTTCAGAAGAAGATTAATTTTTGATTATGTAGCATGTTTGTTGTTTCGGTGCAAATTCTGTTATCGGAATTTGCATTTCAATATGCTGAACTCAAATTCTTTTTAACGTTCTTAAAGTTCCAGCAGTTTTATTTTTATTTTAATTTATTGTGCAGTGAAATTATTTTATTTAAAATTTTAAAAAGTATGCCTTGCCAAAATTAAATTCTCCAGTATTTATTGGATTTTATCACAGCAAAAGATAAACAGGTGTAACAAACTTTAAACCATTAAATTAAGAAATGCTGCATGAAAATATAGTATACTAGGAATGGGTAAGTTAACAATAATAAATATATTTTAAAGTAAGTTTATATTAAATATAATTTAAGAAGTGTTGTGAATTTAAATAAACTTGGTAGGTTTTTAAACCTAACAGGTCTTACCAATATAAGTATTTTTTAAGATGTTTTCTAATATGAGCTGTAATTGTCGTAGTTATATGGCAAAGATCAATCTGAATACTATCAAATTAACAAAAATTAATGGTAATTATAGTGCTGCTAGAGAACGTAATGCGGATGAAAAAAGAATTAGAGAGTAACAGAAGCAAGAGTCAGTGCTTAAGGAAATGCCAAAAGAGAAATGTGCACGACATCGGGGGTCCAAAGTGCATGGGTCGGGCTTAGAAGAAGATCATACTGTTTGGATAGAGAATCAATGTAAGAATGGATGTTGTTTATCTACTGTTTTGATACGGATAAAGGCGAAACAGATGGCAAACGAGAAAAGATTTGATGACTTTATAAGGTGGTCCATCGTGGTGTAGTTGCTTTTTTAAAAGAAACAGATTGACAATAAGAACACAGACAACAAATGGGTCTACCGAATGTGTGGATGGAAAAGAAAGTGTAATCTTGAATTTCGTGAAAGAAAAAATCAAACTGTCAGCATTAAATCTATCGTAGATTTTAAATATGGATGAAGTACCCATATTCTTTGTTATGCCGATTTTATCGGACTAAAATCTGTTCCAGTGGTACCGACTAGGAATGAAGAAAATAGCTTCATAGTTGTACTTTCCTGCATGGCATCTGGTGATATATTAGCCCCCATGATAATATTTAAGGGAAAGACTGTACCAAAAGAAACTTTTCCGAAAGGGATAATCATGCTCTGCAATGAAAAAGGTTGGATGAACCAAGAAGTTAGGACTGAATGAGCCAAAAAATGTTGGCGAAAAAGGCCCAATTCTTTTTTTTTTTTTTTTAAAAAAAAGTCTTATGGTTTCAATGAAAACTCATATAACGAATGGCACTAAAAAATATCTGGCTTCAGAGACAATGGAAATAGCTATCATCCCAGGCAGATTTACAAAATTAATTCAACCTCTGGATGTAAGTTTAAATCAAACATTTAAAGTACAAAAGTGCCATTTTTAGGAAGAATGGATGTCTGGAGAGAATCGCACTTTTACAAAAAGTGGTCGAATGCACAGAGCCACATACGCACAAGTTTATGAATGGAATGTTGACTTTTGGGATAAAATTCCTAAGAAAATGGAAAAAAATCATTTTTAAAAGCAGAAATAATTCAAGGTAGTGATGATGTTGCACAGTCGAGCTCAACATCTGATCCGGATCGCTTTTCTGATGACGCGAACAATGCAGATGATTTCATGGACACTGATCAAATCTTGTCACCAGAAATTATAAAATTGTTCCACAGTGACACCGAAGATGAAGATTTAGAGGGATTTTCGGATGTATAAAATTATTTTAGTGCTGTATTATTATTTGATTTATGTTTGTTAAAATAAATAATGTTGATAGTGACATTAATTGTGCAATTAATTAAAAGGTAAGTTATTTATTTTAGTTCTAAATGTTTAATTTAATGTCCACCAGTTAATAATTTTAAATAATTACTGTAAACTTGGTATTGTATTTATAACGAATGTGACGTTATATGCAGTAGGGATGCAACAAATATTCAGTTGATATTCGGCTTTAAAGCTGAATATTTGATTTGACCGAATAATATATACAGTATTTGGCCAAAACTTATATTTATAATAATTAACAATTGATATATTTTAAGTAACATACCTATAGGTTTATATTTATATGTTGTTACACATTAAGAAAATTTAAATGTTTATTAAATTTATAATACAATTATCTATACTAATAAAAGAAAGTTTCGCTCTGTGTGTCTGTGTGTGTGTCTGTTGGCGATGGCTAGGAAAATCTAGCCCACCTAGAAGGGTGCAAATTTAGATTTAGGTAGTCCAAACCCTCTCCTGGTACACCATTACGTCAGAATTTTAATATTTTGAAAATTAAAGTAGTTATCAATTAAAAACTGATCAAAGATCACAAATAAAAAAGTCATTATTCTGAATCTAGCTGGCGCATGTGCAGAAACCAATTTTCGTATCTTCCGGAACAGAAGAAAGAAAGCAGAAGACATTCCGTTTTTCTTAAAAGTATTTCTAAATTCGCCATGGACAAACAGCTAAAAATACAGAAAAACCGTCTACATATTCTAAAAGAACAACATACTTTTATGTCTCGAACGATCTGGTTGGTTTGAAAAAAATTTACATTTAACCCTTTCAAAAAAAATAATCAAAAAGCATCGAATTCATGTTTTTATTTTCTCCCGTTTTTAGAGCCTTGCATCTACTGGAATACAAAAGATACGGAAAAACGAAGGTCACCAAATGAAAGAACTGTCTTTGTCCTTTTCAAAGCCACCTTTGGTTTTAAAAAATGCAAAAATTAACCCTTCGGAAAAGTATATTTTCTATATGCCGTTTTGCGATTCACAGAGCTGCCAACTGCTACGAAAAAATCGTAGTTGCTACGATTTTGAACCAAAAACTACGATGCTACGAAAGTCTGTCAAAAACTACGATTTTCTGCAAAAAAAAACGTGAATTTCGTCACAGAATCGCTCGAAAAAAAACGCGAATTTTGTCACATGATCACGCAAATTTTGCCACAGGATCGCACAAAGAAACACGGATTTTGTCAAAGGATCGCGAAAAAACTGCATATTTCGTCAAAAAATCACGAAAAACGATAAATTTCGTTAAAAGATCGCGAAAAAGCGGCAAATTCCGTCTAAAGATCGCGAAAAAACGGCAAATTTCGTCAAAAGATCGCGAAAACGGCAAGTTTCGCAAAAAAAAAAATCATGAAAAAACGGTAAATTTCGTCAAAAGATCACGAAAAACCTCAAATTTTCTCAAAGGATCGTAAAAAAACCATATATTTCGTCAAAAGATCATGAAAAAACGGCAAATTTCATCAAAAGATCGCGAAAAAACGGCAAATTTCGTCAAAGGATCGCGGAAAAACGGCAAATTTCGTCAAAGGATCGCGGAAAACGGCAAATTTCGTCAAAAGATCGCGAAAAAATGGCAAATTTCGTCAAAGGATCACGAAAAAACGGAAAATTTCATCAAAGGATCGCGAAAAAACCGCATATTTCGTCAAAAGATCGCGAAAACGGCAAATTTCGTCGAAAAAAGTCACGAAAAAACGGTAAATTTCGTCAAAAGATCACGAAAAACCTCAAATTTTGTCAAAGGATTGTAAAAAAACCATATTTCGTCAAAAGATCGTGAAAAAACGGCAAATTTCTTCAAAAGATCGTTAAAAAACGGCAAATTTCGTCAAAAGATCGTGAAAAAACGGCAAATTTCGTCAAAGGATCGCGAAAAAACCGCA
Organism: Maratus michaelseni; assembly: GCA_963931845.1. Classification (NCBI taxonomy): domain Eukaryota; kingdom Metazoa; phylum Arthropoda; class Arachnida; order Araneae; family Salticidae; genus Maratus; species Maratus michaelseni. The sequence goes on along the minus strand of OZ007592.1, from coordinate 187,641,626 downwards.
TATTTCGTCAAAGGATCGCGAAAACGGCAAATTTCGTCAAAAAAATCACGAAAAAACTATAAATTTCGTCAAAAGATCACGAAAAACCTCAAATTTTGTTAAAGGATCGTAAAAAAACCATATATTTCGTCAAAAGATCGTGAAAAAACGGCAAATTTCGTCAAAGGATAGCGCAAAAAACTGCATATTTCGTCAAAGGATCATGAAAACGGCAAATTTCGTCAAAAAAATCACAAAAAAAAACGGTAAATTTCGTCAAAAGATCACGAAAAACCTCAAATTGCATCAAAGGTTCGGTAAAAAACCATATATTTCGTCAAAAGATTGTAAAAAACGGCAAATTTCGTCAAAGGATCACAAATGAACCACATATTTCGTCAAAGGATCGCGAAAAAACCACATATTTCGTCAAAGGATCGTGAAAAAATGGCAAATTTTGTCAAAAGATTGCAAAAAAAACGGCAAATTTCATCAATGATCGTGAATAAATTACAAATTTCATCAAAAGATCGTGGAACAACGCATATATCGTCAAAGGGGTGTGGAAAAATAACACTTAGTTAGTGCCGGGAGTGGATTCCCCCCCCCCCCCCCTTGTTGTAACCTTTCAGAAAATTTTTTCCGAATTTTAGAATTTTTTTTTTTACTCAGAATCACCCCTGATGCATATACACATGCGTTTAATTGATTAGTATATGTTTGCTTAAAATTTGCAGCATAAAAAACAGCCACCAACCAACCAACCAACCTCCAGATAAATTTGAATTTGGTGTGCTACTATTTCTCATTTTTAAAGGTTGGCAGGTCTGGATTCAGAGACAGGTACAGAAAACTAAAAATACCAGACAATATCTACATATATTCCTTTATCGATATCTGTATTTGTTTTTGAAAAATACGAATATTAATCCTTCAAAAAAAAATTCGTGCGCAGGTCTCTCTTTTGCGAATTCCGATTTTCTGCTATATATTAAATCTGGCATCGGCTTTCTAAAATAACCAAACAAAAAGCAAACACACCTAAAGACATCTACGTTCTATCGGGTTTAGACAGAAACCTTTAGTTTAAAAAATAAATCACGTTAACCCTTTCGAAAACGTTTTTAACCGTAAGTCACTTTTGCTTTTTTAACTATTTCTCCTATCTTTAAAAATCCGAATTGGCGTTTATAAACAAGATACGAAAAACTAAAAATACCATGCCTAATCTATATCCCTTTGTTTTTTAAAATCTGGTATCCGTTTTGAAAAAATTTAATTTTAACCCTCCGAAAAAAAAATCCTTTCCAAAACTCACTCACGCGAATTTTCTTTTTTTGGTCCAGATTTAAAAATCAGCATCGACTCGGGAAATGCAAGTACGGACAAACAGTAGACTCCAGATCATAGACACGTTCATTTTCTTCAAAATGCACGGTTGGGTTTTAAAAATATCTACATTAACCCTTTAGAAACCGATCGATTACGTTCACTTTCGCGTTTTCCGCTATTTTGGCAATGTTTACCCGTAGTTAAATTTCAATTCTACTAGGAAATTTGGTTGGGTCAAGTGTTCTGAAAAGGCCTCTTCCAGAACAGATTGCGCCCCCTGGCGGTGGAAAGTGGAACTATAGGAGTATATCTGGTTCTATGTACCCGATTACGACGGGGTTTGGCTCATTCAACTTGATATCTATAGCCTTAAATATTTTAGCTGCACTTTCGACCGCCAGGATGCTTTCCGATCTTGGGTTTTATGGGCCCGATTACGACGGGGTTTGTCTCATTCGATTTGATTTCGATAGCCTTACAGATTTCAGTCATATTTGTATAGAACAGATTATTAATATTTCGGGCCCGGGCAACGCCGGGCGGATTAGCTAGTTAAATATAAATTTAATAATCATTTGAATTTTCTTAACATGCAATACATAAAAAATAATCTTATTTAAAAATTTCAAGTAAATTTATTAATTTGAATTTTATATATATTATAAATATGAACCATATTAGACGATCTCCAAAAGAAACAATTAATCTGGTATAGCCATGTTAAAAGAATGAGTGACGAGAGACTACCCAAAATTGCATCTAATTACAGAACAAACCAAATGAGGAAACGAGGAAGACCACGAAAGACCTGGATGGATGATATAAAAAAAGCCATGAGGGATAGGGGTCTAGAAGAAGAATGGACCCTTGACCAGAAGAAATGGCGTGGTCTCTTGTAGATTTTTCAGATGGCGGCACCTGACGCCACAAACTGAGTTTATATACAGGGTGTCCACGTATAACCTGACCGACCTTTATTTTCACAACCGTTGGTCCTAGATGCATACTTCCAATTACAAAAATGGTTTAAATAAGGTAAAGAATTATTTTTAAAGCGATTTGGGTCAAGAAAAACATTTTTTAAAAAATTATGAAAGTTAAATTTTTATACAGTCCCCCGGTCCTATAAGTGATATTTAGTAAAAATTTACTGTGACACTAACAAGTAAGATAAAAAAAGTCCTACTCATCTAACATTAAAATTGACCGAATTATGAAACTTTGAAATGTATGACTTATACCACTTTTTTGCATCTGAAAACAGAGGATTTCGGCCGTGCTTTCAGGGGTCATATATAAAGTACTTAAACTTATTTCAAGGTATCTGCGCTTTGAAAGAAATCGTACAACTATTACGATTGACTTAAATTTTATTAGTTAAGTTTCATATTAGTTAAAATATTTGTATTTTATCATATGTTTTATTTTGTAAGGATTTGAGACTATGATTTATTTTAACTTTAACTCACTTTCAAATGTCCGATCGAAGTTAAATTTTGCATACTGACTTAAATCCGATGACAATGTAATATTATTATAATTTTCGACGCTTACCATCTTAATAATACTCATATTAGAGGATAACACAAAAAAAATTCAGATAGATTACCGTCAACAAGTGTAAGAAAAAGGTTTAGATTAGATAACATAAACCTGCGATGGTTGTATTTTTTAACTTTTATAATTACGTTTTATGTATTTTTTAACACTGAATAAAAAAATTACCTTCACTTTTAACCCTCATGTCAAGATTTTTCGCAAATCGTAAATTTCAAGGTTAAAAAATAGCGAAAAATCTGATACTATAAAATGTAAGACTTTTTTATTCAGTTTAATTTTATTTAATTCAATAATTTATTCAATTTTTTGGTTTATACTGGGTTTTTTACAACTAAATAGCTCAGGGGTCTGATGAGGTTGGGAGGGAAGGGTAGGATCAATTTTAACTTTGAAATTTTCGATTTGAAAAAATCCTTATGTGATGGTTTAAAATGAAGGTCATTTTCGGATTCAGTGCTAAAAAATACATTAGAATCAATTTTCAAAATCTAAAAAACATGGCACAACCCAAAATTTCAGGGTTCATACGGTGCTTGAAAGTCCTTTAATTTTTAAGAGAGAAAAAAGGTCCTTGAAAGTGCTTGAATTTGTTTATATTTTAATAAAGGTGCTTAATTTTCATTATTTTTTTTATAGGTGCTTAATTTTTCTTATTCAGATATTCGAAATAAAATATAATTGCAAGCTTTAAAGAAAAAAAAAAGGCAAATATTTGTTTTGAGATTGTTTTCTTTTCAGGGGTTCAGAGTACAAGCATTTGTCGCTTCTCCCTTCCCTTTATAGGATTAAGTTAACAAAAGAAAAATGAAAAGAAGGGTAACTTGCTGCTACTACCGACAGCAAGATCGGAAATTTTGTTCTTATCTTTCTTCCTTTGTACGTTCTGTTTCTTCAATATTGCAATGCTAAAACTCGATCAGTTGACGCATGCACACATGCACAGGGTTCATACTTTATTTGAATAACAAAATTCCCTGACTTTTCCAGGTTTTTTCCAGACCATTTTTCCTACAATTCCATGCCCACAATTCACGACATTTTTAGAAATACGAATAGCAATTCTAGATCTTAATGATTAAATATATCTCTGGAAATAAAAGTAATCTATAAAATTGAAACTAAAAATCTATTACTTGATATTTAAAATATAAAAAATGAAAAACAATTAAAAATATACAATTTGGATGGATTCAAAGTAACATTTTATTGATATAATTAGATTTCACATATCAACCATTCAAATATTTTTTTACATTTCTACTACCATGTCATTTGCTTGTGTTGTTTCAGAAACAGTTTGTTATGTAACTTTCAATTTTTTGTCTTTTAACAATTTAATTTCAGCTACAGCTTTTCTTTTTTGCTTACTTTATAATTTTCTTTCTTTTTCTTATTTAAATATTCATGATATCTCATCCTAACCACCTTAACATGGCTCAATATTTCTTTCGCAGAAGTATCACCTATTTAGCAACAAATTTGTATGGCTAAAGCATCATTATGTTAAAAATATGAATGTAGCAAAAATACTACTCGCTAGTAAAAAATCTGAATTTTTTGCAGACTGAATTCTGAACTCGCAAGAATCTTGACACATGATAGCACATAATATATATATTTTTTAAATCCCTAACTTTTCCAGGTTTTAGGGGAAAAATGCAATTTTCCCTGACTTTTTGAGCACTTGTCATTTTCCCTGTTTTCTATATTTTCCAGTCGCGTAGGAACCCTGCATGCATGTACGCCAGTTTTCATAACAAGTAGTTTTCATCTGTAGTGCATTCTGTAGATCTGTAGTAGTAATTATTCGTTGAGATCGGTGCCTAGAACATGCAATTTTAGTGACTTGTGGATAGAACGAGAAGAATACAAGTGTTGGTCAGGGGTGCAGAATATGTCCGATCCGGCGATCTAGGATTGGGGGAAATTTTAGCCATCTGGGGAAATTTTGTGAGAAAACATACAATTGATTTCGGTTCTAACAATGAATTACATAATTTTTCGATAAAGAAAATTGCAGTTTTATTTCGAGATCGTTTGCCGAAAACCACAGTTTGATTTTCATCAGACAATCGCGAAATCAGTTTTATTTCACGACCGCCTGATGAAAATCGTGGTTTTATTTCACGATCGACTGATCAAAATCGTGGTTTTAATTCGCGGTCGTTTGACGAAAATCCCGGTTTTATTTCGCGATCATTTGTCGAAAATTGCAGTCTTATTTCGCTATCACTTGCCAAAAATCGCAGTTTTATTTCACGATCATTTGAAGAAAATCGTGGTTTTAGTTCGCTGCCGTCTGACGAAATTCGCAGTTTTATTTCGCGATCATTTGACGAAAATTGTTTTTTTTATTTCGCGATCGCCTGACCTAAATCGTTATTTTATTTCACCGACATTTGAAGCAAATTGCTATTTTATTTCGCAATCGTTTGACGAAAATCATGATTTTATTTCACGATCGCTTGACCTAAATCATTATTTTATTTCACGATCGGCTGATGAAAATCGTGGTTTTATTTCACGATCGACTGATGAAAATCGTGGTTTTATTTCGCGGTCGTTTGACGAAAATCCCGGTTTTATTTCGTGATTGTTAGTTTAAAATTGCAGTTTTATTTCGTTGTCACTTGCCGAAAATCGCGGTTTTATTTCATGATCATTTGAAGAAAATCGTGGTTTTAGTTCGCTGCCGTCTGACGAAATTCACGGTTTTATTTCGCGATCATTTGACGAATATCGTGGTTTTATTTCGTGATCGTTTGACGAAATTTGCAGTTTTATTTCGCGATTATTTGATGAAAATAGTTTTTTTTTTAATTTCGCGATCGCCTGACCTAAATCGTTATTTTATTTCACCGACGTTTGAAGCAAATTGCTGTTTTATTTTGCGTTCGTTTGATGAAAATCGTGGTTTTATTTCGCGATCGCCTGACCTAAATCATTATTTTATTTCACCGTCATTTGACGAAAATTACGATTATATTTCACAATCGTTTGACAAAAATCGCGGTTTTATTTCGCGATCGTGTAACGAAAATCATGGTTTAATATCGCGGTGCCTTGCCAAAAATCGCGATTTTATTTCGCGATAGTTTGACGAAAATCGTACTTTTTTTACATGATCACTTGACAAAAATTGCAATTGTTTTCCGCAGAAATCGCCGATTTGATTTTTTTTAAAAATTAAGAAGCGGAAATCTGCCGTTCGGCAGGCAAGTGGCATCCCTGGAAACAAAATGGCGTTATGAAATCGGATGTACTACTACATGAAAAATAGAAATTGCCTCTTTGGCGATCAGATGCATAGCATAAAATCGCCAATTTTTTACATTTAGTCGCCCTGTGGCCGGTGGCGACCAGGAATTTTAACATTGCACAAGAAAACATCACAAAAAGTGAATGTTTCAAACTCCCAAGAAAAAATATTAAAAAAACCCTCTGCTTAGCTTAAACAACTTAAAGAATAGGTGAACCAAAAATTTTAAAACATATGAGACAATACTTCAGTAGTACCCCATCTTTAGAAAAGAATCAAATCAAGACGATCCCACACCGCCATTGGTCGAGAATATTGAAAACCTCTGCTCAGCTTAAACAAAGAATATGTGAACTAAAAATTGTAAAACATATGAGACAATGCTTCAGTAGTAAACTCATTTTGAGCTCTACCCCATCTTTAAAAAGAGAATTACATCAAGAAGATCTCACACCACCATTGGTGGAAAACTCACTACAAGCTCTCACTGAATGGGTGAGCAAAAATATAAAAGAATTTAAATTTAATAATGAGAAAAGTCATCTTAATCAGTGGACAACTTTGAAGAAAAACATTCTAAAAGCTGAATTAAAAAAAAAAAAATCCTGAATTCTGAAAAGAAACCATCATTTCTAAATCAAGACAGCAGTATTCTTTTATAATTCAAGATTTTACCAGTCCTGATGTGTACGCTGATGTACCAGAAATAGTTTACCTCCTTGAAAACTGCTTGAAAATTTACAGTGAATGTGTTTGTGAATATGTTGGCTCTATTATTGGAAATCACATTTATAACTGAACCCTAAAATCTGATAATATCTTTCATGAAGTGTTTATATCATGGAATGGACCTCCAGTGCATAAGCTACAGAATTATTAAAAGCATCCTTAAACAGACATCATTTTCATGGTGGAAATTATCATTTCACTATATTTTCTCCAAGAAACAGACTCAAGATCTACAAAACATCAAACGTGATTGACAACATCCACAAAGTCAGTGGAAGATAGCAGTTTATCAATAATTGACAAGTTATCAGAAAAGGTAATCAGAAACATTGTATTTTTGGTTAAAATTGTGCATTTATTAATTAATATTAGGCATGAGAATTAGATTAAAACTTACATGCATTCACTTACCTTTCCAATAACTAGACATGTTATAAGTTCAGTCTATAGGTTTTTAAAGAGGCAACTTGTATATTGCAAAATTTTCTATACCTACGGTAATACAGAATTTATTTTGGGGAAATTTTCAAATGGATTGGGGGAAATATTAGGAGTAAAAACATTTTCTGCACCCCTGGTGTTGGTTAGAAGCAGTACCGAATAGTGCATACCAGTTCCGATGCAAGTTATGCTGCGCTGCCCGGCAATTGGAGAATCTGCATTAACAAGTCATATGAGAGGGAAGTGTTTTCCATAACAATAAATATATAATTTTGATACCTATTGTAAAATGTGAGGAAGATTGGAGGCGATGTGATAGCAATGTTATTCACATGTCGTGAATCATGGGTACCAGCAAACGGGAGCAAGGAAAGGTCATCGCCCTTGTTGTAATTTTAATTGTTTTAATTAGATAATTTAAATTATTTGGATTTACTTTAATTTTAGTTTTAAGAAAAATAATGAAATTCATTTTTGTTGCATGACTTTGTTTTGATTAATCAAATACGTATTTGTTAATAACTCAATGATTGAACTCTCACCAAAACGAAAGAAAAATTGTCCCATTCCTAAATTTAGTTCTGACAATATTCGCATAGTGAATTGATTTATTAATTAGTGTTGTTTTTATTGCATACTAGTTGACCCTCCCAGCGCTGCCTGAGCCCCAATCAAATTTGTATGATTTTATATTTTAAAACAAAAATCTTTCAAAACGAATCGGGACCTCTACTGACTTTGGCTGCTTATTTCCGTGTGTTCCGTCCGATGTTGCCTGGGCCCCCAATCGAATTTTTATTTTTATATGAAAATATTTCAAAATAAGCCTGTGATCGGTGGCTCCACTACTTTCGACAGCGTATAGCAGTGCCTGTTGGGCGATTTTCACCAAAAACTAATCAGCACCAATTTGTATCAGGAACTAACTGAATATAAAGTTTTATTAAATTTAGTGCATTAGTTTTTGAGATAGAATGCCCACAAAATTTTTGTCACGTACAGACAGATACAGTGTTTCTACACCACCTGGAAAACCTGGAAAAGTCAGGTAATTCGGAAATTAACACAAAAAGTCAGGAAACTTAATTTTTTCCCTCCAAAATCTGGAAAAGTCAGGGAAAATTTCGCAGCGATAGCCAACCGAGCGAAGTCCGCGCCAATGTTGAAACCCATCCAGAATCTGGCTCGGAGCCAGATTTTTCCCCACACCAATCCGATTGACATTGGAAGAAGCATAAAAGATAGCAACTATAGTTATAGGATATTAATTTATTGGTTCTAAATATTCAAAATTGAGATTAACCTTATGTATGGTTTTTGTTTTTAATTGAATTTTACATTTTTTTAAAATAAATTATTCTATCGATAAAAGATTTTTAGCACCTTAAAAGTGAAGAAGTGGATTTTGAAATGATTTTTTTTTTTAAACAGTTAATAGTGGAAAAAAATTCATTGTTTCAGTAAGTTTCATTAAAACTATTATGAAGACATTGTGGAATTATTTTATTCTTGTTCCATGCATTTCTTTTATTTGGTGTCTAGATGAAATATAAATTCCTTTTATTATTAAACGTATGTGATTATATCTCAATCAGTTAGTTATATTTTGAACTGACTGAATACTTGAGTTAAAACTTTATATATTTTTTATTAAATAACATTGTTTGATATTATTTTAGCATTTTTCTTTCTTCACTACAAGATTCAAAAGTGGAATGTTAAGTTAATCTTATATGTACTTAGAAAAGTTTAGTTTTTTCAATTGATAATAAACTTAATTTGCCTTCACCGCAACCAATACGTATTACCACACTTGTCAGGAAATTTTTAAAAAATAGTCAGGGAAAAGTCAGGGAATTTTTTTCTCCTGCTTGAGTAGCAACCCTGCAGACAGAGTCACAGACAGACACTTTCTAAAAACAGTCAAATCCTATTCAGGACGTTCTAAAACGTATAAATTCGTCGAAAACCGGAAGTCGAAAATTTTCATGAATCCAATACTTTCAATAGATAGAAGAAAGCAAATTACTTAGTAATAGTGTGAATTTTCTATTATGATGCATAGCGACATTGAATAATTTTAATTTTCTATGAGCTCAACACAAAAAGTTACTGGCTACTTCAAAGATGCAAAAATCTGTTTTTGAGTGTGGAAAAGTACCTATTTTATTGCAACAGCCCTCTGAGGAGTTAGAAGCTTCTGCATCTTTACCATTGTCTGCGGCTTCAACCTCACAAGCGTCTGTTCTATTATCATCACAAGCTCCTGCCTTATCATCTAAACCTAAATCTATAAGTGATTTTATGGCTGGCAAAGAAGTTTTAACAGCTGAGGTTTTGTGGGCATTAAAATGTGTGACTTCAAATTACTCCTACAATTCTTGCTCAGAAGTAAGTGATGTACCGAAAATTATGTTCACAGATAGCAATATAGCTAAACAATTTACATTATCACCAGCGAAATGTACTTACTTATGTTGTTTTGGCATTGCACCACATTTTAAAGATCTCTTAATCAAATTAGTGGACAAAGGTCATTTCACTGTATTATTTGATGAAACGCTGAATAAATTGACACAGTCCAAGCAAATGGATTTATTAGTCCGATTTTGGCATCCAAGCTTAAACTAGGTATGTACTAGGTACATAAATTCAGTTTTTTTGCGTCATTCAACAGCAAATGACTTGCTTAATGACATAAAAACTGCACTCAGTAATTTTAATTTGGGAAATATTGTGCAGTTATCCATGGATGGACCAGCTGTAAACTGGAAGGTATATGAAAATCTCCAAAAAAAAAAGTATGATCATGATATACAGGGTGTCCATAATTAAATGACCCTACTTTAAAGTTGTCTACAGACGAAACTATTGGTCAGAAAGTTGTGAAATTTTGTGAAAGACATAATGAAGGAATGGGAATTTGTTTAAGCAAAAAAAAAATTAGTTCAAAATTTCGCCACCAGATGGCGTTTTTAATGAATTACACATTTAACCACTGCCCACTGAATACTAGGCCATAGCGCTGACAAAAGAAAAATGGTGGCTGTCGTAGGCAGGTTTTTTTCAGAGTTTGTACAGTCCGTTCAATTCGAACATCAATAATTTTTAAAAGTTTTTATGCTTTTTTTTTCTCAGATTAAATAAGTCAAAGATAGAGACCGCCCCCTGAAAAATATTCACGTGGCGGTGACTTAGCATACATTTGCAATAGTTTACAAATTTTATTACAACAAAAAATTTTTAATCAGAAATTTCGAATTCACACCAGGAAATCTTAGTAGATTTTTTTTGCTTTCTTTAATTCAGGATATTAACTTGATTATGTAAAGCAAGAAATATTCTTTTAGAATTTACGGTTAGAATTCTAAATTTCTGAATTAAAAAAAGACATAACTGAGATCTGGAATCGTCTAGTAAAATTTCGCCACCAGAGGGCGTGAAATCCTACAATTTCAATAAAAATGCAAATAAATTTCTGTCGACGTCACGCAACAGCTCTTATAAAACTTAGAAACTTTCGCAGAGATTTTGTTTTCGATGTGCTTGTTATTACAGAGCAGAATGTCGTTACGTTTACCAGACCGAGCTTTGTTAGTAAAATTGTTTTATCAAAATGGTAATTCCGCATTAGTTGCTCTACGGAAATTTCGGACTTCGAAGGGGATGCGGAAAGGTCCATTGACTGTTAAAAATCTTCGATTAATGGTAGCCAGATTTGAAGAAACAGGATCGTTGAATGTTCGTACTGGAAGAGGAAGAAAACCTGTTTCCTCAGAAGCAATAGAGAGAGTTGCGCTTCAGGTAGAAGAGGACAAAGCTTCCAACGTACAGGCTAGTACCAGTGTCCGTCATGTGGCAGAAGCATTGGATATGCCTCGTTCAACTGTACAAAAGATCATGCGGAGAATCCTCCAGTATTATCCGTACAAGCTTCAACTTGTGCAGGAATTGCTTACACATGATTTCGAGACTCGACACCGGTTCTCACTTCAGTTTCTTGCTCGCTTTGAGGTTGATTCAGAATGGCCTTGGAATATCCTCTGGACAGACGAAGCGCATTTTCATTTGGACGGTTCAGTGAATACTCACAATTGTCGAATTTGGGAGCCAGAAAATCCGTGTTCAATCTTACAGATTCCGTTGCATTCACCAAAAGTGACGGTGTGGTGTGGGTTTTCTGCATCGTTTATTCTTGGCCAATATTTCTTCGAGGATTTAAGTGCTAATGGTCCAGTAACATGCTCGATCACCGGGCAGCGATATGCATCCTTGCTAAAAAATAAAATTATACCGGATCTGCAAGCACGTCAATGCCTTTCAGATATAATTTTTATGCAAGATGGAGCTCCTCCACACATTAACCGCTGTGTTAAGGATGTCCTAAAGCACCACTTTACAGAAGAACGTATCATCAGCCGCCACTTTCGTAATCTATGGCCTCCACGATCTCCAGATCTTAATCCATGTGACTTTTGGCTTTGGGGGCATTTGAAACGTTTGGTAAGTCATGATAACCCAAGAACTTTACCTGATCTTAAAAACAGCATTTCACGACATGTTTTTAGCATTTCCCAGAACACACTGCGGTCAACTGTGGAACATGCTATCCTATGATTCCAGATGGTAGCTGAAAATGATGGCCGTCAGGTGGAACATGTTTTAGTTCAATAAAATATGTAAACTATCGTAAATGTATGTTAAAATGTGTAATTCATTAAAAACGACATCTGGTGGCAAAATTTTGAACCTTTTTTTTTTTTTGGCTTAAACAAATTCCCATTCCTTCATTATGTCCTTCACAAAATTTCACAACTTTCTGACCAATAGTTTCGTCTGTAGACAACTTTAAAGTAGGGTCGTTTAATTATGGACACCCTGTACTAAATATAATTACCTGCAGCTTGCATGTGTTACATAATGCATTTAAAGCTAGTGGAGCTTCTTCAAATTGGCAAATGGATGTATTTTTGTTTAATTTGCATAGGCTATTAAGTACTCTCCAGCAAGACTTCAAGATTATTATGAAGTATCATCAACAGGCAAGACTGCCTTGAAAGTTCTGCAGACATAGATGGCTTGACAGACTACCAGCTATAAAAAGAGCCATTGAAATCTTGGAAGATTTAAAGTCATTCATCTCTTGTCGAAAAAAAAAAAAAAAAAAAAATCCCAATCCCAACAATCGCACATATGACTCCATAAAATTTTTTTTTAAAGATGGATTGTTAATTGTTAAGTTGCATTTTCTCTGATCAGTTGCTTCTTTGGTGCAGCCTTTCATGACGAAATATCAAACTAAAAAACCTGTGCTGCCATTTTTTTCCCGCTGATTCAACAAAGGTAATTTGGTCATGCTTACTGAATTACAAAATTCTTAAGGATGGTGAAATAAAAAATGTAACAGTTTCGAAATTTTATCAGTTTGAATTCAAAACTGATATGTAGAATTCCATTGCTAAAATAGAAACTGGATTCACTGGGGAAAAATTGCTCAAAAATCTTAACAGAACAGAAATCTGTGAAAGAAAGTGACGTTATTGCTCTGAAGCAAGAAATAAGGGACTTCATTTGTACAATGATGAAAAAATCATCGAAAAAAGCCCAATAAATTATAGTATTGTACGCAATTCATCTTGTTTGAATCCTGGTAAAATTACACGGAACAAAGAAAACTGCATTTCACTAATGAAATCTGTCATAAATGCCTTCCAAGAAAATGGTTGGATCCCAGAAGATGACGGTGAAACCACTTTTCTGGATTATCAAGATTTCCTTGAAACAACAAACTTATCAGTTTTCATGAGCTTTAATGAATCGACAGATATATCAGATGATTTTCTTATGATCATATGTGTGTTAAAGGACACGTTAAAGCCTTCCATGTGACCAAACTTGTGTTGCTTTTGTCCCATGGACAAGCTTCTGTCAAGAGAGGATTCTCTATTAACAAAAATATGGAAGTGAAAAACGTAAAAGAACATTCTTATATTTCTTTAAGAATTATAAAATATCATATAGAGTGTTGTGGTGGCGTGCTTAAAAGTACCTATAACAAAAGAGCTACTTTCGTCTGCATCCAGTGGTAAACAAAGGTACATGATGTACCTGAAAGATCAGCAAAAAGAGAAGGAAAAATGTCTCACTGAGAACAAGAAAAGAAAGCTTGAAGATGATTTAGATGACTTAAAGAAAAAGAAAACATGTCGGGAAGTTGACATCAAAGAATTTCTGGATTCAGCGGATGAGTTGTCTTTGAAGGCAGAATCTACAAAGAAAATGATTTTCTGCATACAGTCAAACAGCCTGAGAAAAACCGTAAAAGAAAAACAGGCTGAAGTTAAAATTTTAGATGAAAAAATAGAAGAGGCAGTTAAAAAGCTTATAGGCTGAAAAAAGTCTTGTATTTAAAATGCAGTAAATTATTCATGCTGAAACATGCAAATTTTTCTTTGTGTGTGTGTGTGTGTTTTGATATACCTTTTTGTAAAATGATTTAGTGGATGTTTTCAAATTAAGGTAAAGTATGAAAAATTGTTTAGTTTTTTTTATTTTATTTAAAATTGTGTGCATCATAGCAGTGCAGAATTATCAAGTGTCTACTTTTGTCTAGTGTTAGCACAGATAACTTTCAAAGTATACTGCAAAAGTATTTTCGGTATTTTTCTGAGACTTTCTCATAACATTTCACTTTTGAGACTTCGCTACTATATGTTATGTATGACATTCACCTGAAAACATATGAAAATGAAATTTTTTTTCCCTTTATATATTTGCATTATAAACAGACATAGTATTTTGTAACGTTAAAATTTTCATTTCTGAAAAGATGCTTGAATTTTGGGTAAGGTGCTTGAATTTTATCATGTAAAGAGAGCATGAACCCTGAAATTTGAAAGACAGTGTAATATAACAGCATTTTAAAATCTTAATTGAGGCTGTTGTTTTTCATTCTTTTATTTAACAAAAATTCTGATATTTTTATCCTCTTATATGTTCAGTACAAATTGTATATTTTGCATTAATATGTCAGAATGATTATAGATTTTACATTTATATTAGATTGCAATGTTAATTTTGCTCTCAACTATTTTTTTGATATATCTGACGATTATTTATACACTGCTCAAAACAATTAAAGGATATTTGAAGTTTTATATAAAATAAAGATATAAACGAAATTTTTTTTGCCGAAAATAGAAGAAGAGAATCACAAATGCAAATTTTTCTGGTTTTCAAACTGTGGAGTATGCAAATTTTGAGTTCGACGTCAAAAACGTCGCTTCAGCGGCAGCGAATGAAATTTGACTTTCAACTGGATAAAAGAGAATGAAGACAAGGATGATCGGCATTCAGTGATTGCTTTGTTTCGATGAGTACGATGTCTCAGCGAAGTCATTTGACAGATTCAGAAGCTTGGAGAATTGTTGGTAGGTTAGAAGGGGGCCAAACTCAAGCCGAAGTAGCGCAAGCCATTGGAGTGTCACAAAGTGTCATTTCCAGGATCTGGAACCGTTTTTTGGAGAGTGGATGTGCAGGCCGAAGACCAAGGCAAGGTCGTAGACGGGCAACAACGCCCAATGAAGATCGGTATTTAGCGTTAACAGCTCGGAGACACCGAAACATGAACGCTACTCTTCTCCAACAACACCTTCGCTCGGCTACAGGCACCACGATTTCAACTCAGACTTTCCTAAACCGGCTCCATGCTGTAGGTCTGTATGCTCGCCGACCGATGGTATGTGTTAGATTAACATCAAGGCATCGTCGCGACCGCAGGGAGTGGGCAACCGAGCATGTCAACTGGAGGAGAAATGAATGGAGCAATATTCTGTTTTCTGACGAGTCCCGTTTTTCTGTGCATCCGGATAATAGGCGTATTTTCATCTGGAGGGACCGTGGCAGTAGGAATAATCCTGCGTTCGTGCACGAAAGTGTCAGATTTGGCGGTGGAGGAGTGTTGGTGTATGGTGGCATCTCCATTGACGGGCGCACTGACCTCTACATCATTCGAGATGGAGTTCTGACTGGTCGCCGATATAGGGATGAGATCCTCAGACCTATTGTAGTCCCTTACGCTGCAGCAATCGGAGATAACTTCATTTTAATGGACGATAACTGCAGGCCACATCATGCAAACCTGGTGGAGGATTTCCTTTTCGAGGAAGGAATCGTTCGAATGGAATGGCCAGCGTGTTCTCCAGACATGAATCCAATCGAGCACGTTTGGGACGCTCTAGGAAGACGAGTTTCTGGCCGCCAACAACCGTCACAAACTCTCCAAGAACTGGAAAGAGCTCTTCTGGAAGAGTGGGGCAGAATACCCCAACTCGTCATTAATAGCCTCATTGAGTCCATGCCTCAAAGGTGTTCAACGTTGCTGGCCGCCCGTGGAAACCATACCCCTTACTGAAAATGATTTTCTTTGAAGAAAACACCTTTTCTTATTCTTTTTTTCTCATATGCACAAATTGTGTTTTTTTCCTTTTGTACACAAATGCGCAATAAAATGCATTTTTTTCTGCCAAACATGTGTAATTTATTCTCATATAACCTACTATGTCTGTCGACCATGTATCAATCAGCTAAAAAGTTTCCCAGATACAAAATCCACCTAAAACTGCAATATCCATTAATTGTTTTGAGCAGTGTATTTCTACTCCATTTGTGAATGACCCCTATTTTGCAACAAAAAATATACTCCAACTTTAAACAGCTATTACTCGGTCAGTTTTAATCGTAGATGAATGGGACTTTTTTTTATCTAACTTGTTAGTGTCACAGTAAATTTTTACTAAATATCACTTATAGGACTGGGGGACCGTATAAAAATTTAAATTTCATAATTTTTTAATAAATGTTTTTCTTGACCCAAATCGCTTTAAAAATA
Source organism: Maratus michaelseni (assembly GCA_963931845.1). NCBI lineage: Eukaryota > Metazoa > Arthropoda > Arachnida > Araneae > Salticidae > Maratus > Maratus michaelseni. The sequence goes on along the minus strand of OZ007592.1, from coordinate 187,625,436 downwards.
ATTCTTTACCTTTTTTAAACCATTTTTGTAATTGGAAGTATGCATCTAGGACCAACGGTTGCGAAAATAAAGGTCGGTCAGGTTATACGTGGACACCCTGTATATATATAAATATAATTTAATTATGCTTAAGATTTTCTTTAGAGAAATAAGTTAATTTCATTAATAATTTATTCAATTTCTGCAAGTTATAAAAATACAGTAAAGTTGCATAAAAAAACATCTCCTGTCTGTTGAAATTGCTTCACAACTTGTATTGCAGTTTAGAGTAGAAGTTTGTGTTTTCTTGTTGTTGTCAAGAAGTTTGGAATAGTGTGAAAGATTATAAACAGGGAAATGATTGGGCAAGAAAATATGTAAGGGAAAGGGATTGTTTCTAAGATGAATATTTGTTTTGGTTTAATTTAAAGATAAATCTTTGTGAAGCTAGAAAAGAGGTAAGGTAATATTTTTCAGGAAATGTATTTGTTTGATACATAAAAATTAGAAATAAAATGTTATCAAAGGGAATGAAAATTATAAAACAACAATTTTAAAATAGCTCAATAAAAAAAAAATAAGCATTACTTAATTGGTCAAACATAATAATGTAATATAAATATATAATGCTGTATTTGTACTTTGATTTTATTATTAGATTTAAAACAGTAATTATAATCTTTAGTTAAACCTTATGAACAAAATGTTTTAGTATAAGAATAAAATAATAAAAGCTGATTTATATTGTAATAATCATTCTGAGCTTTTTTTATAAAATATTTTACTATTTAAAGGCCAGATATTTTTGTTTAGTTTTAATAAAATTGTTTAAAACTATTTTAAATTTTGTGTTTAATTATCTTTAAGGCAAGGCTGAGTATGTTTTATAAGAATTGTATGAAGATATCTATATATAGTATTTTGGTTTAAATCAGAATTTATTAATTAATATTTGGTTATTTGGCCAAACCGTTGTTCGTTGCATCACTAATGCGCGGATGCGGCAATATATCCGATGCAGCATTAAGCTAGTTTTCTAAAAAAAACGTTACTGCACCATTATTCCCAGAAAATACAGTATATTCTTTTTTATTTTAATTACATTTATACACAGAGTTTCTGAAGAAAATTTGATATAACAGTTGGAACTGATATTCAGGTTTGAAACCAGATAATTAAAAAAATGAAATTTTAGATAAGTTTTGCAATTTTTTAAAAAATCTAAATTATAAAATAATATTTAAGTTGTTCTTTAAAAAAAAAAAAATCTGAAGTATTTTATTTTTAATATTTCAAACCTATTGGATTGAAATTCACTGGTATATATTTTAAACAACCATTGTTATATTTCATTTATATTCATGTTTTAGTACTTCACAACACAAAATCAGGACCAATTTTACTAAATGTGATTAAATAAATATGTAAACAAAAAAATTAAGGAAGCATGTGGTTTTATTATAAATAAAATAAGCTTTATGCAAAAAATGTTGATTCAACATAAAATCTTATATACAACAATATATACACACTGTTTTCTTTTAACATAATAATAATAATGCTATTGATCAATCCACAGTATCTAATCTCAGCTTTTTTGATTCTTCATGAAATGAGTCAGTATTTCTTTTCTTGAGATATGCTGAAAAAGTTGGCGATAAACTTTCTTTTACTGGTGATTTATCTGTATCAGGTTCTTTTAAACTAAAATAGAATTAAGACATTTTTAGAACAAAAACAATTTATTCTTTAACATTTTATATATAATGATTTCAAAGCCATTGTGGTCGCCTGATGTATTAAATATCTCCAGCCCGCCTAGAACCATTAGTCACTGTCTCAAACTTATTGAATTTAGCTTTTAAATTCAGTAGGATTTTCCATAATCGGATCTACTACCGTTCAGGTCAGTATCTGAAGGAAGGAACCTACAATTCCATCTTTTCTGTAGAATAGTGGAGCCAAATTCATTAAGTTTGAAACAACAAACAGCAGCACCAGTTTTTTAATATGTCGGATGACCACGACTACTTCTAGATTAGAATTTTGTAAATATATACATTAAAAATATTATAAGAAAATAAATTTTGTATTTATAAGTTGAATTTAAAAAAAAAAAAAAATCTGATAAAAAAAATTCATCTGTAAACAAGATACTTAAGGGATAGGGATATCTGTGTGTGTAACATATATATGCATGCTGTTTTTTAAATAACTTATTTTATTTTACAGGCTCCATGGTCAATAACATTTTGGGTAACTTATGAAGAATTACGGAGAATAACTGGTGTATCTTCATTTTGAATTGAAGCAGAACATTTCCAAGAACACTAGAGGAAAAAAATGTTTTATACGTATTAAGCTCATTAGATGTTTTATATTGTGTACATATATTTTTAAATAAATAGATAAAAATAAATGGATTTCTCTCATTTAAAGACAAAACATAAAGCTAATCTTCAACATCAAACATATTTTTCCCCCTCTTTTTAATTAGAGTTACAAGAATATACACTATATATGGCCATTAATGACCAGCAACTTTCAATTTTAGACGTTTTGTCGAATATTTAAAAATATACTTGTCAGATTCTTCTGGAATTTTAGGGTCCAAAAGAACAGGTTTGACTTCATATTTATCATTGTTGATTTGATAAGGAGGACAAATAGGGGACCAAAAAAAAATTAAAGAAAAAAAATAATTGGGATCACTCTGTAAAATAAAATGCACCAAATGATATATCACTACAGAATATACATAGGCAGACATTGTACAATATGTGTATTCATTTGTGTAAGAATAGCATGTATAGTAATAGAAATATAGCGATTTTTTTAGAAAATTAAAAAAATTGTTGCATGTTTTTTGCTTATAACATACAGGGTTTTTAAGCAAATTTAACGCCAGTTTCAGAAAAATTGACAAAATGTAGTAGAAACAATATAGTGCAATTGAAATATAAATGTATTAAATATTTAAGGAAATATGGGCAGTTGTATAAAATAATTTTTATCTGCGCATGCGCGAACGATAACAAGGAACTTTTTGCATAATTTAACAGTCAACTCTATGAAGCAACTTATTAAAAAAAAAAAAAAAAAAAAAAAAAAATCAGTCAAATATCGTAAAAATTCAAAGAGATATCGGCGTTAGTTTGAGCTGTTTTTTAGTTTCTCACTAAAACTCGCTGAATGATAAGGGATTTTCCACAAATTGTCATTTTTTATTTTATACTATTTTCCAATTTTTAATGATACTTTAGTTCTCTTTGAAAAACTACCCTAACGAGCTTATTCGAACAAAAAAAGAATTATCAAAATCAAAGGATCCATTCCAAAAGTATTATAACCTGGTGCAATAAAGTTTTCCAAGGCGAACTAAAGTATCAATAAAAAATGAAATATAGTATAAAAATTAAACATGACAATTTGTGGACAATCCCTTATCATTTAGCGAGTTTTAGTGAGAAACTAAAAAACAGCTCACTCTAATGACGATATCTCTGAATTTTTACGATATTTGACTGATTTTTTTTTTTTAAATAAGTTGCTCCATAAAGTTGACTATTAAATTATGCAAAAAGTTCCTTTTTATCATTTGCACATGCGCAGATAAAAAATATTTTATACAACTGCGCATATTTCCTTAAATGTTTAATATATTTACATTTCAATTGCACTATATTATTTCTACTATATTTTGTCAATTTTTCTGAAACTGGCGTTAAATTGGATTAAAAACCCTGTATGTTATAAGCAAAAACATGCAAGATTGTTTTTAATTTTTTTTTTAAATCGCTATATCTCTATTAATATACATGCTATTCTTACACAAATGAATACACATATTTTGCCATGTCTGCCTATGTATATTCTGTAGCGATAGATCATTTTGTGCATTTTATTTTACAGGGTGATCCAAAGTATTATTTATTTCTTTAATTTTTTTCTGGCCCCCTAATTATACTCTTTATCAAATCGACGTTGATAAATATGAAGTCAAACCTGTTCTTTTTAATTCTAAAATTCCAGAAGAATCTGACAAGTACATTTTTAACTATTCCACAAAATGTCTAAAATTGAAAGTTGCCGGTCATTAATGGCCATATAGTGTATATGTACTAGAATTTTGTATATGTTGCTAAAATATTACAATTTATTTATTTAATTAGATTTTACATTTTAAAAATCTCCTGTATTTGGAACAAGTAAAACATGAAAGTTTTTCTTATCTGGCAAATGTGTATTTTGTTTTTTAAGTTCTTACTTCTTAATACTGTTCTTTTAAAAAATCATTAAAATTTGATCTTTCTAATGTTATTTAGGACATTTGTTTGTTGTTTTGCTATAAAGTTGCATTTGGATTTTAGATTTATCTTAAGGCTGTTTAAACCTATAGGCATTTTATGTGTTAAAAACTTAGCAAAACCGAGTAAGATTTCACACTTCACATAAAATTAAGTATATATTTTAGAAAAATTTTGACAACTAAGAAAGAAAAGATACATCCTTTAAAAAGAACACAGAAAATAGAAGTTACAAATGTTAATTTCCTAGGGAGATATTTTAAATATATATGAATACATCCTATGCCCATAGGTTTAACATTAGTGAGGGGAATCAGGAAGTTCACTAAGGAACTTTAATGGTCTTAAGTTGACGGTAAAAAATTTTTAAATAATTATTCTGGCTCAATATTTGTTGCTACAGGAACTGTCTCATAATCTAACATAAGACCTTTTGGATTAGACAAATAACAGTGTAAATTAAAAGACAAACTGTGAAATTTCATTAGCGGCCACTTTTTAAAAAATGCTACACAGAAAACTTTCATTAAAATTTCTATTAGTATTAATTTAAAACTAAATAGACCAAATAAATATGTTAATATTAACATGTTGCAACCAGCAAGAGTAGAATCATTGATGGCATGCAAGAAAATTTTACTCTCTCTCTCCTAGAAGGAAGGTGGCCATAAAGAGGCTGTTGGCAGAGCCACTATTTTTATTTAATTGTGGGTGACCACGACTAATTTTGTCCTTTATTGTAAATGCAATTTAAGAAGCAACATTCAGAATATCCAAGGGGGAAAAAAAGTGGGGCTTAATTAAGAAAATGAAAGTAAAGAAGCAAAATAATTCAGTGTGTATTGCTGCAGAAATGCTAGTTTTAAATTCATTAGAATAAAAAATAAAGACTATTTTTATCAATAAATAGGTTTTCTTCAGAAAACTAGTAATTAGTTACATTTTTCTTGGTTAATCATTTTTTATTATTCATATCAATTTTAACACGTGTATTTTTTAAAGCGATTTCACACATAGAATATGAATACACATTTCTTGCTAAAATTTTTAATGGTATATTTAGCATCAATCTCTGAATAGAATTTTTTCTAATTTCGCATAATACACATTCTACACAGGGGTCAATGCAGGTTTTTTTTTCTTGGGACCCATTTTGCAAAAAATAAAAGTTATTTTTGGAAAATTTATTGTATTTTTGTGAAAAATAACATTTTGTTACGAAAGATGAAATCCATCTACTCAAATTCAAACCAAGCATTTAATAATAATAACTTCTTTAAGTCCTTCTGCTAAAGTTTTCATTTCTGGTCAACTTGTTTTATTGCAAATGACACAACCTAATAAAATAAAAATAATGGAGAGTGTGTTTTTATGGAATGGAATTTTGTGAAGCGACCCTATTTTATCAAGAAAAATTTTGTGAAGGGATCTATTTTATGAAGAGGAATTTTCTGAACGGGCCGGGTCAGTTTTATTAAATGGAATTTTGTGAAAGGGTCAGTTTTATTAAATGGAATTTTGTGAAGGTGCCCCAAATAGGCCCCAAATTTTTCCTGGATCGACCCCTGTACACATAATCTCAAAACTGCAGAAATGTCATGGGTAAGTTTCATTTCAGTTTGTGTATTCTGCAATACACATCTAAAAATATATATATTACCTTGAAAAATGCTACAACTTAGAAATAATTTTATAAATATCGAATTAACTCACACAAAGGAGATTTAAGATTTGTTATCAGTAAGATCTCAAATTCTCCTCTCCAATATTAAACTTATAGCCAATGCATTCAGATTTTTTGAATTTCTCACCAGAAAATTATTCTTTAGCATTTTTATTTATTTCTCTTGTATACTTTTCTTCAATGATCTTTCCTTGCTGTCTAATTGCCAAAATATTTCTAAAATATCTTGTTAATTTTATTTAAAGTGCTAAAATCTTATTCACAGTTCATCAGCTTCACTAAGATTTCAACACTTAAAAATATAAAACTAAGCAAAAAAAACATTTAAGAAAAAATAGCAAAAAAGAGATTAAAAATATGAATGCATTCCATGGCACATTAGAGAGGGGAATTTGAGACATGACTGATCCTATATTTTGAGAACCCTTATTTGCAAACAGCAATCTCAGTAGTAGATTTTTACTACACATGTAAAAGAAATATACTACTAATTGAGGGTAAATATTGTCCTAATCAATTTAAAAATCATATCAAATTTATGCTCTATCAGAGTTAATTTTGAATTTCCAACTAAATATGATAGAACTTCAACTATTTTCTGATAAAACAAATTATTTAAAAGGTTGGTTCCTATTTGAGGGCATCATTTGGCGAAATCTTGCCAAATCGTTGATAGTCAGCCAGATGTAGCTCTTTTATTGTTGGAAAGGCTGAGCTATGATATTTTTTTTTTATGACGCGTTTGTTACATATGGCGTATTTGTTACATCATCAAGTGATTCTTTATTCAATGTTTATTTGTATTTTAATGATGTTTAATGATTTATTATTTATTTAAAACATTTTTTTAATATAATTAAATAACACTTACATCATTAAATGGATATGTCATGATATTAAAAGAAAAAAAGCATTGAAAAAATTTCATCATCTGCTTGTTTATTTAAAGCTTGATTTTTTCTTTTTTTTTTATGTTTGTGAGTGGTTACTCTTGTTACTTTAGAACAGTATAAAAATTAATTGACTGCAGTTTTTATGGAAGTCTCATGTTCACGAAGCGATGTCTTTTTTCGGTTTCATGTTCATGAAGGGATCATACGTGCAGTACAGTGATCGCAGCATTAATGAATTTCGTGTATTTTTGGGGATTCCGATACAGCGAGGTTGCTGTATCCAGTGATGTTTTTTTTTCGGTTTCATGTTCGCGAAGCGATCATACATGCGGTGCAGTGATCGCGGCATTAAAGAATTTCATGTATTTTTTTGGGATTCCGATACGACGAGGTTGCTGTATCCAGTGATGTTTTTTACGGTTTCATGTTCACGAAGCGATCATATGGGCGGTACAGTGATCACGGCATTAACGAATTTCTTGTATTTCTTGGGATTCCGATACGACGAGGTTGCTGTATCCAGTGATGTTTTTTACGGTTTCATGTTCACGAAGCGATCATATGGGCGGTACAGTGATCGCGGCATTAACGAATTTCTTGTATTTCTTCGGATTCCGATACGACGAGGTTGCTGTATCCAGTGATTTTTTTTTTTTTCGGTTTCGTGTTCGTGAAGCGATCATACGTGCGGTACAATGATCGCGGCATTAACGAATTTCGTGTATTTTTGTTTTTTCAACTTCACATTAATCGTTAACTTTTATGTAATATCGATGAAATGTTTATAAAAATGTTGTTTTTTACTGCTAATATTATCTTTTTCATATGTATCTTATTAAATTTGTCAAATAAAATATTTTATTTCATTCATAAATGCAGTATCTAAGAAAAATCAACTGTGTATGGTTTAATTTAATAATTCTGTATTAAATTATCATTCTTTTGTCCAAATTGTTTTGAACGAATAAAATTTTACATTGTTACTCTCGTATAAATGCAATCTATTTTTCAGTTACGTTTTTATCACTAAATCTATGACTTTTCCTATGTATAACTATTTAAAAATTAAGAATGGCAACATTTTACCACTTGCTTATTGTGGGTTACAATATGATAAATGTAAGTAAACAATTTAGAAATCGCCAATGTGGCATCATTTTTAAAAAGCGCCAAATGGTGCCTTGAAATAGGATTAAACCTATTTAAAAAATCACTGCAGTTGAAGTAGCGAATTTTTGATTTACTCATCCGTACACATCATATGATACTTGATACATATTAATGATAAATAACAAATAAAGATATTGTCGTACAAGCATTGTCTCTTATACATAGTGTAAAAAATAAAATAAAGTAAAAAATGTGGACACTTTTCGCCTGTCAGTCACCAAAAAAAAAAAAAAAATCTCAATTTTTACCAATCAGTTATAAAAAAGAAAATATTTTACAATTTTCGTTGATCAGCGAAGAAAAACTCTATTTTTGTCCTTCAGTAATACAAAAATTGTCACTTTTCATATATGTAGGACAACTCTACAATATATAGCCAATTGTTTTCATATTTTAACAAATCACTTAACGCAACAGTAATACAACAAGTTTCACAAAACCTTTCATTTCTCAAATTACTAAATATTGACTTACTCCACTGACCTCCTCATTTATTACTTCTTTGAAACTACTTCTTCATAGAGTTCTATCTTTAATACCATTTGGATGAAATGTTTCTTTATGATAAAAAGTTATTTATTTTATTAGCAATTAGAAATTTTTTTCATTGTAGGATGCCTAGAAGTATACATTTAAATTATTAAGAAAAAAAATCCATGCCTAACGAGGAAAACACAAGGTGCAGCATGAGATTGATTGCTTTTATTCTTAATGTTAATTGAAATGCTATTTGAGGGGGTTAGAATGACAGTGGAGTAAGTTTTGAGAATTGAAAAATCTAGATAACCACATTTTCACTGAACTCTGTTCTGTGCGGCAGTCAAATAAGTCATAGTTCACTTAGGGAGTCGCTAGAGGGCAAAACAAGTTGGACCACTTAATGCAACAGTAATACGACAAGTTTCACAAAACCTTTCATTTCTCAAATGACTAAATATTGACTTACTCCACTGTCATTCTAACCTCCTCATTTATTACTTCTTTGAAAATCTTAATGATAACAAAAAGAGACAAAAGAAAGGATAATTTACATATCTCATTCTGAGATGAAAGAGAAGTCTTTAATAACTAAAATAAAAGGATTCAGCCATTACGAAGATACAGAACCATGTAAAACTCACTTATGTGTCACTATGTCATTTAGTACTTTATTTTAATATTTATTTTTAATGTATTTTTACCTTAAAAAATTTTTCATTACATATGTACTTCTTTTTAGGTGCGTTCGTAATTATATAAATATGTAGCACCTATAGTCTCTGTTTGTCGGCATATAACAGCACAAAACATGCCCCACTATGTAATTTAGTACTGTATTTTAATACAGTCGAAGCTCGTTGACACGAAATAATACTGAAGTCCCGTCAGATGAGTCTGAAAATCAATGTTAATTAATTCGCTTAACACGAAATAGAATTTTGGAAAATCCTGCTAAGGCAAAATATTTGTTAAAGAAAAGAAAAAAAAGAATTTTAAAAAAAATTTAAAAAAAAATCCTTACGCAATGTTTTTGATATTTCAAACTTACATGTCATCATATACCATTATTAAAAATGGAAATTTTTCATGGTTTGAAAAAGATATAAAGTGGAAAAGGGTTTCAAAAAATCGGGAAATACTGAATTCCTCACTAATCCCTGCTTTTATTTGATCTCTGATGTGCGCAAGTGTTCCCAGATTAACCATATGAGCTATAGATCAATCACAATGGAAGTTTGGATGAAGGAATTTCATTTTATGGAACGGGATTGTTTCATTGCTCCGTTGACTGCATTGAAAGTGACATAAACCATAAATTTGTTTCCGAATTCCCCTATCTGTGAGTGGAAGAAGTGAGAATCCTTACTTCACTACCTGACTAACATAATTGAAACTGTTCATAGTTGCTCTGTAGAATTCTGTGAAATATGAGTCGAAAACAGCAAGCTGTATCTATCTTTAGAAATCAAGCAAAAATTTTTTAACGAAGTTAGCGATAAAGTGCTGAGAAAATTAGAAAATGCGGCGAAGTATGGGATACTTACAATTTTTCTACAATTGGTCCTCTCTAAAATTTTAAAGAATCGTGAAAAGATGGAAGCGGCTTATGTGGTGAATCAATTCAAACCAGTAAGAAAACGAATGTGTAGAAGAAAGAATTAATAAATTGAAATTGCTCTCTTGTGGTGGATAAAAGAGGCAAGAAGCCAGAACATTGTTTTAACTTTTGCTGTTTTGCAAGAGAAAGCAAAGGCTGATGTTCTCTGTGAGACCAATTTCATATGTTCTAACGGATGTGTGACAAGATTTATAGAGCGTCGTAGAATTTTCTACAAAAAGGTATGTAGCCAAAAACTGGGAAATTCTTTCTTAGACATTGTTTTTTCAGAGTAGTTGTATAGATGAAGGTGTACTGACTTTGGATGTGACGACAGACGAAGAAATAATTGCTGAAAAAAAAAAAAAAAAAAAAAAGATGACAACATTGGAGTGTCAGATAAGGATGAAAAAATTTATACTGAACGGAAAAGTTTAGTGTCATTAAATTAATCTACTGTAGCATTGAAAACTGTACAACGTTTCCTTATGGAACAAGAAGATACTTCCCGAACTTTGGACAAATTAGATGAGGTTCACACATTCCTAAAAGAACTACTCTACAAAAATTGAAGTAAAAGTCAATAACAGACCTTTTAAAAAAATGATTAGTAAGTAAATAAATTTAATATTGCCTAAAAAATGATGATTAATTTGTGAATGAAATTTTCTATTTCTTATTAATTTACGATTTTATGAGCAGGGATATATTTGTAGGTTAATTTATTTAGTTTTTATATCTAACATAGATGGTGCCACTATTATGACGATTAACATGAAATTTCGGATAACAAGAAAAAAAATTCGCAGTCCCTTCAATTTCGTGTTAACAAGGTTCGACTGTATTTATTTTTATGTTTAATGTATTTTTACCCCCAAAAATTTTTCATTAAAAATGTACTTCTTTTTAGGTGCGTTCGTAATTATATAAAAATACGTAGCACCTATAGTCTCAGTCTGTCTGCATATAACAGCACAAACAATACCCAACCAAATGGTTTGAAATTTAATATATATATAATCATTGCAGAATTTTGTCGAGTCATTTCAAATTTTATAAAAATCGAATCAAAACTTAAAAAGATATTAATAAAAGTTTTCTTCATTCTATTAAATCCTATCATACGTAATCTATATAGTATAAAAGCACAAGCCATGTGACTGAGGAAAACAAATACGGGCTAACCACATCTTTTTTCAATATGCGAAGAGGCCATTTTTATCATATATTCTAATACGAGCAAATCTTGTGGGTGGTTATATATATAATATATATATATATATATGCAAAAATTATCTTAAAAACGGCTCTAACGATTTTGACGAAATTTCGTATCCTACCGTTTTGGGGCACCAGAAAACCATTGGGCTAGGTCACATGCTCGAGAAAATTCGATTAGTGGGTCATTTTGGTCATGGTCTAGCTAATTGTATCTAAAAAACGGTTCAAACGGTTTTGACGAAATTTTGTATCCGACCATTTTTGGGCATGAGAAGTCAATTGGGCTGGGTCACATGTTTGAGAACTTTCGATTAGTGGGTCATTTTTGGGTCAACGCGGGTCAAATTAATTTTATCTAAAAAACGGCTCTAACGATTTTGATTAAATTTTGTGTCCTACGAGTTTCGAGCACGATAAAAGCAATGGGCTAGGTCGTATGTCCGAGAAAATTTGATTAGTGGGTCATTTCTGGGTCATTGTGGGTCAAGATCTAAAAAGCAGCTCAATTTACACTAAATTTTGCATCCAATGGTTTCCGGGCACGAGAAGACTGTTGGGCTAGGTCACATGTTCGAGAAAATTCAATTAGTGGATCATTTTGGGTCATGGTCAAGCTAATTGTATCTAAAAAACGGTCCAAACGATTTTGACGAAATTTTGTATCCGACTATTTTCGAGCACGAGAAGACTATTGGGCTGGGTCACATGTTCGAGAACTTTCAATTAGGGGGTCATTTTTGGGTCAAAGAGGGTCAAATTAATTTTATCTAAAAAACGGCTCTAACGATTTTGATTAAATTTTGTATTTTACGAGTTTCGGGCACGCGAAAATCATTAGACTAGGTCACATGTTCGAGAAAATTCGATTAGTGGGTCATTTCTGGGTCAATATCTAAAAAGCGGCTCAATTTACACTAAATTTTGCATCCTATGGTTTTCCGGCACAAGAAGACTGTTGGGCTAAGTCACATGTTCGAGAAAATTCAATTAGTGGGTCACTTTGGTCATGGGTCATGATATTTGAACTCAAATTTAATTTTGACCGAGCATAGCTCGGTCTTCCCTGCTCGTTAAAAATTATTTTTTCGAATAAAATTGCATAAAAGTTACATTTTTAGAAAGATTGTTCAAAAAAATTGTTTGCTTGAGGGATGAGTTGCAATAAAAAATGTACAGATTCTGAGATAACTTCAGTTGAAATTAGATTAACAGCCTAATATTTATCCCAATATCCATTAAAGTAAATAAACACAAAATATTCGTTCATCATGAATCATAAAAATATTAAACCATGGAGGTAATCATTTGCAAAGCAAGATCTCCATGGTGAATTTTGCAGAGCTGTCTGGTGTCGGAAAAAAATTTCGCATCTGTAATAAGAGAAGGCATGCTCATTTCGCTCATAGCAGAGGATATAATTAATTTCACTGAAATAATAACGATTTTTTTTACATTGTAAAACTGGTTATAGCACCTCATTTCTCACATTTAACATACAATTTCTAACTTGTTAATGTTTTACGTGTTTACTTACTCTTCAAAGAGTAGAATATTTTCTTTCTTTGGAATTATTAAAATGACAACATTATGCATCACAAAATGTGCCCAGGAAAAAAATCACAAGTACCAAAAATTGCATTATAAAAAATTTTGATGGAAAACATATTTTATAGATGATACACAAGACTCTGGTGGCTTTTATGTAAAAACATAAAATATGAAATTTGACATACTTTGATATGCCTGTCAGTTTGACCTGTTGACATAAGAAATTAAGAATCTGCATATCCTGACAACGCTTGGTTAACCTTTTATGATGTCTATCTGCAAGAACAACAGGGTAATATTCAGAATAAAAATTATGCTTTTCTTTTATTGCAATATTTTTGAATATTTCAAAAAACATTAAAAATAAAATTTTTTTACCTAAATATGGTAAGAAATCCCTGATATAAGATGGCACTGATGGAATTTTTAGTAGTTCTTGGAAGTCATAGAGGCTGTGAAACAGACTAATCACCATAATTGCTGCAGAATAAGTTTTATTATTTGTAACCCACTCTACACTGAATTTCAGAAGGGCTTCTAAAATAAAAATAAATGCATTTAAATAGTATAAAGTAAATTCTAAAGTTATGCAAAGTTTTGTGTAAATTCATTCAGGCAGATTAAATGAATTGCAAAAAGTGTGGTTTCAAGTGAGAATTGTGTAGAGTGTAGTAGAAACATCCAAAGCAAAATGTGCTAAAAATACAAATATACTTCAGATGTCTGCACAGTATAGGTGCAGATTCACGGTCGCCAGTCACCACATGGCGACTAAATTTTTTGCTGTGGCCCCTAACTTTCGGTGTTTAAGTCGCCATATGATTTAAAAGCAATCAATTTCTGGTATTCCCAGTCCGCATCGTGAGATGTTGATTTTTTTTTTTTTTAAAGATTAAGACCAAAACACATAATAAACATTATTATTATCTTTTAATAACATTTCAGAATGATCTGTTTAACACAGCAAACTATTAAATATATTCGAATAGCAATGTTATTCGTAACAGTTTGAGTCTGATAATTTTACATAGACTGTGATTTAAATATATATATATATATATATATATATATATATATAAACAAATGTTTGAAGTGTGTTTTGATTTTTATAGGGCAAAATAATCTCACAAATTCAAATTTTCTTTCATATGTACCTTTGTCTGGCAAAATCAAAATAAGAAATATTGTTTTTCTGATAGTCCCCGCTATCATGATTGCTTAGCTTATACATATTTTTTTTAAACCATATCTTGCCCAACTTTATCTCCTGGCTGTACATGATTTAAGATTTAATTAATATTCAAATTTTTTTGTACATGTGTTTATATTAAATAAATTACTTTACACTTTGAATTCCTGAGATTTTTAGTTTTTTACCCCATATAAACACTATTGTTTTTATGCGTTTGTTTTACAATTGTGGCCACTGGATTTTTTGGGTTTAGGAGCCAGTGACTCCTTCTAAATTTTGGGAATCTGCACCTATACTGCACAGGCTAAAATTTTCAGGTCTGGCCCAATTTAATTTCTAGAGGAAAAAAGTTAACATTTCTTAATGTTAATAATGTTATCCTAGAACTAAAATTCTTTTAAAAAAACATAGTAGACATACTTATGTAAAATTTTTCAAGCACCAGGTTTCCCTCAATTAGTGCAGTTAATCAATCCAATGATAATACCACATTAATCTAAACATACATTGAATGGAAAAAACTGCAATAGATCCACAGCCGATTTTTTCAAAAACTCAGTATACAAAAACAGACAATGTAATAATATACTACAATATTTTTTCAATGTATTATTTTTAGAAAGTACATATTACAGCTTGATTTGAAATTGCAAAAAAGTTTATGTAATTTTTATGAACTTTCATTAACATAAATGTGTAAGCTAATTTAATAAGCAACAATCATAAAATATTAAAAGGTCAATTTTAATTTTGAATTACTACAATTCTTTAAGTTATTTATGTTAGCTTAATTATCATTAGGTTAATAAAAAATATATATATATGCAATTTGAATTAAAACTTATTGTAATAGATAATGAAGAGAGGAATTTTTTTTTTTTTCCAACTTGGTAAATCATATTTAAGGGTTGAAGTATCATAGTTGAGGTTTATTCTAAGAGAGGGAAAAATGTCTGAGCCAGGACTCACTGCAGTTCCCAGCCAGGACATTGTTCGGGTAGCTCAGTTGGAAGAGCGTTGGCATGGCAAGCCAAAGTACCCAGGTTTGAGTCTTGGCCCAGACATTTTTCGCTCTGTAGGAATAAACCTTCACTATGATACTCGAACCATTGAATATTATTGTAATACATTTTTTGATTACTTCAAACTTACACACATTTTAATTTATTAAAGCGAAAGCTTAGCTGCCAATTTCACAGTTCTTCTTTTCGGAATACATTTTGCGGTAACACAAAATTTATTTCATAAACTTTGGTGGTTTACTTGCATACTTCTACTGATGTCTGGGTCTATTCTATATCGATCAAATGCTGTTTGAGGAATTCTAATTTTTGAAAGCTTCCTTGAGTTCTTTTTTTCCAGCATTTTCTTCAGATTTCATTTTTTTAAATTTTATGTCACCTTGCTGGGGTGGGGTGAAGGATCACACACTTTGTGCTTTGTATACTAATTAAAATTTTTCCCACACTAATTGAGGGATCATCTAAAAATAATTTAACGCACTAAGCGAGGGAAACCTGTATAGTATTTTTTTTAGATTATAATATACTTTCAAAATCTGGACAGCCTGGGACCAACGACTTTATTTTGCAGATTTCAGAAAATTGCTTTGTTTAGTTTAAAATCTCATCAGAATAGTATATTTATATGAAATAAATATCTATCTACCTATATATATATACATATATATATGTAGGAATTTTACTTATAATCTTACAATTGCATAAATATTCACTTGACTTACGGCTATAAATGACTGTAACAATCTTTATTACTGACTCAAATAAACAATATGATGATGAGATCACAATATTTAATACCTATCAGTACCATAACCTCTTCATAAACATAAGTAAGAATTCACCTAGAATTCGAATTTAAATCCTTTATTTGACATATTGGATTTACAACCTTCATATAGGGGTACAAAACTATAGGACAACTATTTCTCTCGCTTTCTGTTTAAACTTCACCTTTCATGAGCGTCATAATAATTTTGCAATATCATGTAGCTATTAACTAAACCCTTGAACCTGTTATCTTGTATTGTTGTGGATATTAATTTGCAGATTGGTATTATTTATTATTTCAGTCCCACACACACACACATACATATATATATATATAATGAAAGTATAAAAAGGAAAAAGAGGGAAAGGGTATAGCCAGGTTTCCTATTAAAATATGCCTTTGAGTCAACCAGATTGAGTCCTGCATGAATCGATAGTCCTTCAATAGAGATGTGTTTTTGCCAAGTTTGAAGCATATATCTCAAACCCATGGGCAGTTATGACTCTTTATGTGCGTTTTGGAAACAGGTGCATTGTGGAGAAAGTAGTGATCGAATTTCCCCAAAAAAAATCGAGGATGTGTAATACTAAAATACAAATAGTGGATATTATTTTCTGCAAAATAGCCAGTTTTATAAAAATTTTCTTGTTTTTAATTTAACTTTTTAATTAAGAATATATCGAAATTTTTCAGTGACCACCTTCATGTTTTTACCAAAAATACTACGAGGTATGATGTATATTTGGTGTGAGTTTCAACTTTCTACGATGGGTACATCATAGAAAAAGAATTAAAAATTTGCTCCAGGGATGGGGGAGTTGCAAATTGCGTGTATTATTACAAGTTCATAAACAGTTCTATGTACAGTTTATGTATTTAGTTATGTTGTTGGTAGCAATTATTTGAAGGATAGAATTGTGTTTTGTTAGTTGACAGTTGATGGATTTTTTTAATAGTTTTCGGCTCAGTTTGACTTAACACTGTTGCTAATTAATCGAAAACAGTGTTAACCCATTTTCGGCCAAAGATGCGTAAACGCACCATTTCAAAAAATATATTTTTATTAACACTGTGACGTATATTTTTCACTAATTTTATTTTTCTGCTATTTTTAAGGGTTCTGGAGACATCTATAAAATATTAGTAATTCAATTGAAGTAATCACTTTCTCTTTAAATTTTTTCAAAATACGCTGGTTTTTTACCTAAAACGGTTATTGACAAATTCGACTTTTTGAAAATGTATAATTATTCCACTTGAGATTAATCATACGTTTTTATAATGGAGTAAAGTTGCAAGTTCTGTAAATAAAATAAAAATAAAACAAATACCATAAGAAAACTTAATTTTTTTTATTTAAATTTAATGGTAAATTAATAATGGTAACGTCAAATTAAATAAAATATTATTTTTCATGCACGAAACTCTTTTGGTGTCTTAATGAATGTAATTTAAGCAAATTTCAATACAAATAATACTACATTTTATAAAATTTCTATGCTTGGCCTAAAATGGGTTAACACACTGAGGAAAACACAATTGGGGAAAACTTCCACCAGTAAATTTTAGTAGATATTTTTGCCTTATTTAAACGCTCTAGTCACAAAAAAATTACTGTCTTGAATAAGAACGAAATTTCTCTTCATTTTTACTGGTGGAAGATTATTCCGTTGGTAATCAGGCTCTGAACGTGAGATATTAATTCACGTCTTTTGAAGATCTGTAATTCAGCCCATGAGCGGTGCTTTTGTGTTTCATATGTTACATTATTTCTCAAAGAAAATACACAAAATTCGCATTTTTACAATTAGAGTACTATGCATATTAATAGTTCGATTAGAAACAATACCACTATTACATACATCTTTTTATAATAGAAACACATGGTGATAAAATTTTTTGTTAAATAATGGAAAAAGCAAATGTAACGCCCATAGGCGGGGCTTCATGTTTAAAAGACGAAAAGCAATGTGTTATGTAAAACTGCAACTAAAAAAAAAATCAGTCAACTGTCAACTAACAAAACAAAATGCTTTCCTTCAGATGATTGCCACCAACAGCATAGCTACATGTGTAAACTGTACATAGAACTGCTCATGAACTTGTAATAACACACGCAACTTGCAACTCCCCCCACCCCTGGTAAACATTTTAAATTTTTTTTTCTATGATGCACCCAGTGTAGAGAGTTGAAACTCACACCAAATATACATCATACCTCGTAGTATTTTTGGTAAAAACATGAAGGTGGTCACTGAAAAATTTTGATATATTCTTAATTAAAAAGTTAAATTAAAAACAAGAAAATTGTTATAAAACTGGCTATTTTGCAGAAAATAATCTGAAAATAATATCCACTATTTGTATTTTAATATTACACATCCCTGATTTTTTTGGGGGAAATTCGATCACTACTTTCTTCACAATGCACTTTTTTCCAAAACGCACATAAAGAGTCATAACTGCCCATCAGTTTGAGATATATGCTTCAAACTTGGCAAAAACGCATCTCTATTGAAGGGCTATCGATTCCTGTAGGACTCGATCTCGTTGACTCAAGGGCATAGCGAGATCTAAGTCCTGAATCTGGTGAAATGTAAAATAAGAAAAACAAATAACTCACCAGATAGATGCCACAGAGTAGTTTATTCAATTCAAATGGTGCACTCAATGAAATTCAAACAAACAAATAACTATACTTATACTTCACAATCATCTAAGTCACAATATTCTTCTTAAGATGACAATTTTTTGATGAAACTACTATATATATAAAAATATGTAAGATATTCAGTTCTTGAAAGTTGAATTAAAATATTATTCGTTTAAAAATGGATATTGTCTTTAGTTCTAATTTTAATATTACTGCATTAAGAAAGTTTATTATGGTTGAAATTGTCTGTAAAAATATGGCAGAGTCTGGAAATTAAAAACGATTGTTCGTAAGTCGTAAAAGTTCGTAGTTTTGATGTTACAATTGGTGGATGGAGGATCTTAAAAAATAGAAAGTTTGCTGACTGAACTGGAAAACTATTAAGGATGATTATATCTCGTGAACGCTGCTTGCTTCAAACTTTCGAGAACTCATAGCAGGAATGAATGAGAAATTCCAGCACTGATTACTGGATACGAATTTCAGTGAACACCGAAGTTGATCTGATGTTGAAGTTGTAGAACAACATTAGTTAAAATTCTTTGTAACGAGTAATTCTCTTAAGTTAAATTCTTTGTAACGAGAAATCGAAGACCTGACTTCTGGTCTAGATGATAATTAATTATTGTAAATATTCTGGAAATTAGCTGGCGCTTGAAGTTTAATACGTCGGAGTTATTTCGCTAAGAGTCAGCGATGAAATAATATCAGAGTTGCAGAAAAATATAGTTGATTTGAGAAATTGTAGAAAAAATATTGCAAGTTTAGCGTAGCATCTAAAAAGTTAATGAAAATTTTTTCCTTCGGAAGCCTGCATACTTTAATAGTCGCTGCTGAATTCTGCTGCCGAGAAGTCTGCTGATAAACTGACGATCTGCCAAATAACTGCTGCTGAGCCAGGGGCCCAGCAGCCTATATAAGTTGTTGTTCACTCATCAATCACGTCTGGAGAAGTGATCATATCCAGATCTCTCAAAGTACGGTTGAGCTCTCTGAGATTTGAAAATCCCTCCAATCAGGTGACAGCATTTCCCAACGACTACAAAATTCACTGTTGCGTGCCTAACCCCACTTGACGGAGTTTTTACAGAAGCTCACCCACGCGGTCAAAGTTAGATATTAATGGTATTGCACCCCTTGACGACACGTCATCAAGAATGTTCCGCGCGCTTCGACTGTCACCTTGAATCGGCTTAAAAATGACCTTGCACTCCGCAAGTCATTGACACAGACCAAATGCGTGGGAAGGGGTTGTTGTTTACACGAAAACATCTGAAAATCTTCTCAATGGCCGTTCCTAGCGAATATCTACGAACTTCAAAACAAAACTTAAGGAAGTAATGAAAAATCCATAACTCCCAAACTTATGGATGAAAATAAATTAAATTTCAGCAATCAAAATAAAATAAAAAGTTCTTTCCAATAGATATGTTTTGAAAGTGAAAATATTTAATTTAAAGAATTTTGAAAAGTAATTTTTGAGACTTAAAGGATATGAAAAGATCGGGATTCTGAAAGAGAAATTTTGCATGAATCAAAATCAGTGAATCTGAACTTTCCAAAAAGAATAAAATTAGCGATTAACCATTTTTAATAATTATTATTGAAAAGGAAATACGCTGTATTTTAGAATAATTATTTATTTTAGACTGTTTGTTATTAAGATGGATATTATTTAAAAGTTAGAAAAAGTAAGTTAGAAATATTTTTCTTTTAGATAATTTGAAGTGAATTTTATTTAAAAGGAAAGAATTAAAGTAAATATTGTAAAGTAAATATATTGTAAATGAAATTTGAAATGAATATCCTAAAACATATGTAATGGAAAGATGTTTATCTTAAATTATACTCTCACCAAAAGTAAACAATTTTAAAAAGAATGTTTGATTTAAAATGAAATAAGGAAAATTTAGCTTAATTAATTTAAATGAATTTAATGAGTTTATTTAAATGGATGAATAAATTAAAGTTAAATATTAAAATACTGAGTCAATTAAGAATGAAATTTTAAATCATAACAAAGGGCATATTTTAATAGGAAACCTGGCTATACCCTTTAAGAGGAAAAATGTAAATGGAATTTTTTTTAAAGCAGAAATCTGTCAAAGTGCTGATGATTCTCACCCTTGCATACACATGTGTGTATGAACTTTTAAATGTTATGTCCAAACAAAAATGAACTAGAGATGCATCAAAGAGCGATTTAAAGATTTTTTAATTAGAGTAATAGAAGGAAGGAAATTTAGACAACATTTTAAAAAACAGAAGATTCTCACAAACATATTAGGTTACATATTGTTAATTTTCATGAGTATGTTTAAATAAAAAATAGACAAATTCATGAAAAAAAAACCTTTAATTTGCCTTCAAGAAAATTAAAATGTTTTATTTTTGCTTGATAAGATTATCAAAAATATTAATATTTTTTTATTTGAATATAATATATGCTGAAAATATTGTGAAATACATAAAAGTTCAACATGGTAAAAAAATCTGTTAAGCAGAAAAACATTTGTTATTAATATTAAAATGTATTAATAAAGATATTTCAAGTTACCTTGCTGATCTTGACGCATATTCGAAAAAACTTTCTGAAAGACTGATTCTCCATTTCCTTGCAACAATATTTCTGCAAATGATTTAAATAATAAGTATATAATTTTAAAAAGAGTACTTAAGCTTTAAGAAAAATTAAAAATATAAATACTACACAAATATATAAAACTTACAAAAAATGGCATTTAGTGATTATTTAAACATCTAAAAAATAAGAAAATAATAATAAGAAAAATTTTGAAAAGATGGCATCAAAACTTGAGTAGCTATTTTCAAGGTAAATAAACTGTTGTGTATTTAACCTGATTTACAACAGATGGCACCTGTAATGCACGTTCTCTGTGATCGGCAAATTGCCGAGAGTTCAGCAGTCTTTGGCTAGTCATAATGTAGTGAGGTTCTCTATCCCTCAATAAACATCTGTTATTGTTTTCAATGAGTCTCATCATGACACCCGCAATAATTAAATAGCAACCCACCTTTGTAACAGTGGCAATCATATGAGATTATCAGTAGAAAATCCCCCACCTCCCGGTGGAATAATGATGATCTTAGTCATGCCGCACTAAACCTAACATGCAGTCATGGAGTTGCGAGTCGCCATGCGTGGTACTAAGCCCACCAGGCAGATCATAAGGGTACGAGCTTTTAGCTGTTAAAAATCCACAAAAGCATAAAGATGGGCTCTTTTGGACAGATTCTTGTCGGCCCAGCTACCTATGCATTGCTCTGGAATTTACTGTCAATATTGCGGACTGCGAAAACACTCATGGAAATATAGAAATTTTAAATGCTCACTTTGACCCAACAACGTTAGAAGTTCAACAGCAGAGTATGCAGAGCCAGCGAATTTTGTGGCAGAGCTACGCTGTTTTGATAAATATGTAACTACAGTACACCACTCAACGATATGTTGTATAATTACAAATTATAATGAAACAAATGGTTAAATAATGAAAGAGTACCTTCTATTATTGTATATGCCATAAATGGTTTATCTAAAGTTACAGCTAATCCTAGAGCCTTCACCCATTTCTTCTCATGTACCAAATTAGAAAGCTTCTGTTCTCTATTTGGGAAAAAAAAGTTCATTCAAATAAAAAGACTAATTTATGAATTTTTCATTAAATAAAAACTTTTGTTGATTGCATTTGTACTTACTGTTTAATGAACTCTTCTTTTTCAGCTATTTTTACCTCTTTTTCAGGTGCTGTTGTATCCTATAAATAACAAAGTAAGTTAAAAAAGAAGTAATTTTAATAAAAAATTGATCTTCTAATAGAAATTTTTAAAAAAGTACCATAATTTTAATAACAGTAATAAGTGTATGTATATATAACAAAAATAAAATGAAATTAGTAGAAATATTTTATAAATGAGATATATTTATATCTGTTTTATTTAGTGTAATTTTCTGCCTGAAATCAATTTATAATCTGTTAAAAAGGCAAAAATATTTATACTCTGGCCACAATAACTTGGTTGATGACCTTGAATGAGTTCTCAATTCTAAGAGGAAAGTACGTAGCTAACAGACACAAATGGTGAAAGAAATTAATTATTTAATTCAAAATTATATAATGCTAGCACTTATTGTCACATTTAATTAACAAATAAATTCATCTAAATTTGTGTTACCTATCTTCCAACTTATCGTGGATGGACTACAATCCTTTATGCCCTGACCAGCAAGATTTTAAAGTTTCATTAAAGAAAATCTTACGTAAAATTTATACATCTTTTAATAACAGAAGATGTTACATTTCAAGCAAAATATTTTACTTTATCATCTTTAGAAATTACAATCAATTTTATGAAGCTAAATATTTTTTTAATTGTATATTTTCATAATAACACAACATTTACATAAGGATAGCTCTTATAATGTTGAAAGATGTCTTGTACACAACATTTTTACTTTATTATTTATTACAAAAACTTTAAAAATAAAAACAAAGGTGCCATAAATCAAAATATTTTAATAAATTTTAGAGGTAAAATATAACTTACTTCCCACACAATAATATTAGAATCTGCTCCGCCAGATACTACATAATGTTCAGATGTAGAGGGAGTTAAAGACCAAATTCTGCCAGTATGTCCTTCCAAAGTTTTGATACATAATTCGTGTTTAATATCCCATAGCTTAATATTTCCATCTGATGCACTAAGTAATAAAATAATTGATTTAAAAAAGGAATGTGTTTATGAAAGCATGGTTTCAAGTCAATGGTTCTCAATCTTAAGAATTTTATTGTTTATTCAACATAACCTCCTTGCAACTAACTTCAAAGATAAGAAATATACAGAATGACACTACCATAACTATCAAACAAAGAAATATTCTTTCATTTAAAAAAACATTTAATGTAATTACAGAGGGTGTTTGTACATTTTTAGAACGATTTTGGTAAAGGATTAAAAAATGTACATGAGAGAATTTTTTGAAAAAATTTCTGGCAACAGCTTATTTGAAATTAAAATTGCCATCTAATGCTTTTAAATTTATTCTTCTTTTACAATGACAGATCTAAACAAATTATGGATTGAAGAATATGTTTTTGTACTTTTCGAGAAGAAATATTTTTATTCCATAATTTAAAAAATTTCTGAAATGCATCATATAAAAATTTCTAAGTACAAAATAAGCAACATTATTAATCGAAAAGGGCAAGCCTGTCAATCAATATTTCTATACTAGCCGCCACTGGCGACCAGTTTGGTCGCCCTTAAATGTATGTTAAGCATTGTAACAAATTATTTTTATTCATAATTTATTTTTTTCCTTAAATCCCTCGCATAACTGGAAAAATCTAATAGATAAATCAAGAACTTTTGCGATCGCGGTAGCATTTCGCATATTTTTTGTTGTTATGTATTTCATCTTTCTTGACAAAAACTGCTTAACCCACTTAAGAATTTATGCTTCATGTCCGTTTGCTTATCACTTGCAATATGTTCGCTAATGCGGAGATTCTTAAACATATTTGGCGCAAAACAAAAAACGCGCCAGCCCCAGTGCGTCCGTGACAGCTGTTTCAATTTAAAATACATGACGTTCACATTTTTCATTTAAAATAGAAAATAGAAAAATAATAATTATCATAAATCAAAACATTTGATTTCAAATTAAAGTATCGTTTCTAATTTGCACGCGCAAAAAATAAAAGCTGACAATTATTTTCGAAATTTGATCCATTAAATATTATTACATGAGTTCAACTTACGTCAAAAAAGATCCGGAAGTTGAGTTGTATGGAACAGAATTAAGGTAAACTTTGACTGTCTCACTGGTGCGGATTATTTTTTTTACGCCAGGCAGCGATCCAAAAATTCATGGTTTAATATTTTAAACATTCACAACGAATGAATCTTTTTTCTTTGTTTACTTTCATATATAGAGAATTTTAACTACGAACCTAATTTAAACTGAAGTTATTGCAGAATGTATACATAATTGAACGTAAGTCATCTCTCAAATATTAATTTATTTTGAACGATCTTTCTAAAAATGTAATTTTTATGCAGTTTTATTTGCAAAAATAATTTTGAATAAAAATGGCCGCCTGGCGTATGAAAAAGTGAAACGGACATCCCGGAACTGTTGATGACAGTCACATAACTTACGGTTTTATTATATAGATGAAAAGAGGACTCCAAATAAATACTCCCCTTCCCAAAAAGGGTTGGAATGTTTCTAATATTTTAAAACTAAAATTTCAAAAGTGAAATTGCTGTTAATAAGAGATAATCTGCTGATGCAGAAATCAATGGCAAAGTCTTTAACATGTTTGCTACTGCATACGCACACATGGCATCTGATGGAACATAGTTTAAGTGCATTAATACTAACCTCGTAGTGAACTTATTAAATACATATGTAGCAACAATAAATTAAGATTTACAGCTTAAAAAAGCTAAAAAATTACATGTTCACTAGAGCCCTGTATGAAAGTCATTCATGGGTGCAAGAAGTCTATTCAAGCCAAGGCTGAAAACTTTTCTGAATATTTGGAATAACCAAATGAAAACAAGCTAGAAGATTTTTATGTGTTGCATTATGGCTCAAAATTGATATCTAACAATAAATGAAAGTGATTAAAAGTTCTTGATAGTAAAATTGCTATTATTTATTTAAGTCTATAAAGTAGAATTTACTATCTGTCAAAAATCTGTCCAAGACTGAAATCAATCCTGAGATTTGAAGGCCTTGCACCCATGAAGTCATTTAACAGAAGATAAATGGAAATACATTGTTGCCCTTGATGAAGCATGGGTTTACCTAAATGACTGTAACGAAAACAAATTCATTTACTATCAAAAACGTAGAGAAAAATATGTCCAAACATGGTTTGGAGAATGCAAAGAAAGTTACAGTAAAGGCTTTATGATTGTCAAAGGTTTCTCTTATAACTGGAAATAAAAAATAAAAAGAGCGATTTTTTTTTTTTTTTCATCACCTCATCATATTATCAAGATAATGTTTTATGCTTGATATTTACAGAAAAAATTCCATTTCTTTATCCTAATGACTTTCAAAGAGTGAAACTGCAGCAAGACAAATGCCACCAATCATACTTAGAAAATTACCAAGGTATTCCTTGAAAAAAAAAAATGAAAACTAGCACAAATATTGCATATATACCTTTTCAACATAATCCTGCAAAGTTCCCTAATGTTTCACCTATGGACATGCTTTTGGTCTACTGAAAAGAGATCTTTCTAAGCACAAACCCACCATTTAATATCTATTTTTCCATTAATATATTTTTCCATTTAATATCTATTTCTTCAGAAACAGCTATCCAGAAACTGTCGGTAGATTATATGAGTGCTATAATTAAACAATTTTATTACACAAATTTGGTTTTTAAATTCAGTAATATGGAAATAATATGACTCCATTTTAAATAAGATGTAATCACCATGGCAACCTAGTATCATTACCTATCATGTGATATCATTGAATTAATTACATATGATAGGATTTAATAGAATGATACATCTCGGTCACTTGACGATTATCCTCAGAAGCTACTATAACAAAGAAGCACCAATTTTATAAAAATTGAAATTACTTAATAAATATTTTTATTAATATCTTTTTTTAAGTCTTGATTCGATTTTCATAAAATTTGAAATGGCTCGACAGAGTTCGGCAAAGATTATATATATTAAATTTCAAATCATTTGGTTGGGTAGTTTTTGCACTGTTATATGCGGACGTACGGACCAGACGACGACTATAGGGGCTACGTATTTATATAATTACAAATGCACCTAAAAAAGGAAAATTGAATAATTAACTGCAACATATGATCCACAAATAGTCAGTTGAGAACCACTGCTTAGAAATTCATTTTTATCACATTACACAAATAAGAATATATACAAAAGACACTAAATCATACATAAACCAAATATTCTATTCTAGATTCATTATCAGCTTATAAATTTGATCACAAAAATATTTTTCAAAAAATAGTTCATTTTAAAGTAGTGAAAGTAATTTATTCCCAAATACCAAAACTTTTTTTTGGAAATTACTGAAAACAAATACAGTTGTAAACTTCCATTTAATGAAATTTACTCTGGAACTTAGGTTTTTAACAAATGGAATACAGGAAAAAAAATCTCTAAATAATGAACATAATTTTCTATTTAGCGAATGTTTTTCAGATTAAAATGTCAAAGTTCTAATTGATTTATAGCCTAGAAAACAAATAATTTTCAAAAAATTCTTCCATTTTCTTTTTCAATCAATATAATCAATTCTTGGAAAGTCTGAAGTGACACATTTTGTAGTTTTGAAATACTTAGCATTTATTATGTGTATCAAGTAGAAAATTCCTTAATTTTATTCATAAAATTATAAAACTAACTAGCATTTAAAAAGTTTTTATTTTTAAAATTATAATTTAAATTTTTTAGAAAAAAGAATAAAAATTAATTTTATTTGAATGTTGTAACATGCCTAATCAAATAGCCACACATTAATTTTATAATTAAAGCTAGAATAAGAATTTTTGGAAAATTATAAGTGAAACATTCTTAAATTATGAAGCATAAAACTGGCATTTCACACATTCCTAAATATAAATTGAGAAAATTTTCAAATTTAAAAGAGGTCAGAAAATTCTTCAAAACAATGAAAAAAAGGTTACCTAGAAATTAGTTGAGTTCCTCTAGTTAAAAAGTTAACTTGCAAAACTGTAGCTCCATGCCCTTCAATAACCTTTACAAAAAAAAAAAAAAAAAAAAAAAAGAAAAAGAAAAACACATATATGAAAGGATGAAAAATTAAAGCATTTTTAAAATTCAAATTTTAAATTCCCCAGTTGTTTTTTGTAATTTTAAAATCAAATACTTAAAACTAATTTGCCCCTGCTAAGTTTGTTTCCCATCTGGACAATTATTACTTCCAGACAGGAATTGCTGAGCTAAACAGAACTCTCCTTTTTCTGTGGTCAGTCTGCTGGAAGCAATTCCCAGAAGATTCTCCACAGACTGACCCAGATATTAATCAAGAATGATTAAACCAATAAGTTTAATTTTTGCTCCCAATTTAGCCCCCTACTGATAAAAATCTGAAGTATATCATTAAAAGTGGTCTGCTGAGAAAAAAATGTGCTTTATCTTTAAGACAGGGCCTGACTTAAGGCTGCTCATCAGAAAACTTCCCGATTCCCCTTAATAATGGGTATAAGATGCATTCGTATATTTAACACATCTCCTCAGGAAATTAATATTTTTAACTTCTGTTTTCTTTGTGTTGTTCTTAAAGGATGTCTCCTTTTGTCTTAATTGTCAAATTTTTTTTTTAAAGTATATACTTAATTTTATATATAATAAGTGTTAAAATCTTATTCATTTTTGCTAAGATTTTAACACAAAATTATAAATTAAGCACATATTTTAGGAGTATTTTGACAACTAAGAAAAAAAGAGATATCTTTTAAGAACAACACAAAGAAAACAAAACAGAAGTTAAAAATATTAATTTCCAGAGGAGATATTTTAAATATACAAATGCATCCTATGCCCATAGGTTTAACATTAGGGATGGGAATCGGGAAGTTCACTGATCAATGCATCCTATGCCCATAGGTTTAACATTAGGGATGGGAATCGGGAAGTTCACTGATCAACAGCCTTAAGGAGCCTGTTCACTCACACGAAAATACCCATTTGCCAACGTTAATCTTATGGGACAATTATTTCATAATATCTCATTTGCATTTCAATATTTTTAAATGATTTTTTAAAAATTTATTTTGCTAGCTGTGATCGATCTCTACAATCGCCATTTTTTACTTTTTCAATTTTGTTTATGGAATATTTTTATGTGGATACTTTCACTTTCTAAACTGGTTTCAAAATATGAAATAACTGTCCCATAGGATTAGCATTAGTGAGCGGGTGTTTTTGCATAAGTCAACTAGCCTCTTTAAAAGGATAACACAGAAGTGAAAAAGAAATAAAATTCATGTCCCCAAAAGAACTTGTCTATGTGTTTCATTATGTAACCCAGTTAGGTCAACTCACGACTATAACTAAGTCAAAATGACGAGGAAGTAAAGTAAATGCCAAGCATATATTACACACATGTAATATGAAGTCATTAAATTTCAACCACAAATTACCAAGATAGTTTAGATGAGATTAAAATTGAAGGAATTTTTTCCAACAGGATGTAAAGTATCCAGGCCAGGAATCGAACCTAGGGTCTTGGCTCAATGCACCAAAGCTAAGCCAATTGTTGGGAAAGTCCACTCAACTTTAACTTCTACTTGAAAAATATCAACAATTTGGAGTTTAAATTGCTCCATATTTCCATCCATAATTATATCCATGGGTAATGGAGTTTCTATGTGATATGATGTGATTTCATTGGTAAAAAGCTATGGCCTTGCAGGACTGGTGATACTAACATTTGAGAGAATTGTGTCAGGTTAGAATGATCTGGATAGTTTTGGCAGAGCACTGGCACTGTCAGAAAGTAATTTTAGGAGTGGCAAGATTTTGGAACAGATCTGCCTAGGGTCCACACAACTACGACTGCCAATATAATGGCCTTAAAAAAATGTTTCTTACCTATTCGAATGTCCTGGTAGGCAGATTCAGGAAAAATCACAAAGATGTTCACATAATCCACATGGACATTTAAAACCACAAAAATTCACAATAGTTCAAAATCCGAAAAATATTATATGTTCAAGAGTAATCTATTAAATCATATCACTTCAAATGTTCCAAAATTCATGCTGCAGAAGTAAGACCAGTTCTCAAGAAGCATTTTTAAAAAAATGTTGCTTAATTCAATAATATAATCAGGAATCATCTTCAGAATGGAAGAGTAATTAAGAGATTAAATAATTCTAATGTTTATTAAACAGTAATGTAAAAAAAAAAAAAAAAAAAAAAGAAAAAAAAATCAAAATCATAAAATAGTCTTAATTCCTCAGATAAGCAATTTATACTTAGTAAGTAATATTTAACTTTCATACACTATAATAAGTTAACAATTCAAGTATCCAACATATCTCCCAGTAGTGTCATGCTATTTTAACAAAAACAAAACGCCATGAATCTTAAATCGACATTTTTTCTAACTTAAAAAATAATATAGCAAATTACTTGACATAAACATTGTTAAAATCATACTATTAATTAAGTTACACAGGTTAAACTTCTCAATTTGGAGCCACAATAACAAAGAACAAAAGATATTTCTTCTCAAATCAATATATCTTTTTAAGCATCAGAAGCAAATAGAAAAATAAACAAAAGCTTGCAGTGTCAAGAGTGGCAGACTGTCACAAGTGAGCCAAGGCATTTGAAACAAAAACAGTGTTTGTTGCCCAGAGCCTAGTTTGCTTTTTATAAAAGAAGAATATAAAATCAAATAAGCTAAACTAAGAACATTTTGTCAGAACTATCTGACAATATAATTTTTAAACATATTACCATAAAAACCATACAAAAACTGAACAATTAAGAAATATTAAAGATTAAAAAATAAGTTTCTACCAGCATTTTTCAAAATGGAGAACTGAAATAGTTCACTGTCATTTTCCTCAGGAAGGGAGTCCTACCACCTGAACTCCCTATTTAAGATCAATTTGAAACACAGCTCCCCAACAAAAAAATCTTAGTTACTCTTTTTCCTAGTGTTTAATTATTCTAAAATTACATGCAAAGAATAAATTTTGACCTTTTTTAAAAAAAAATAATAATCAGAGATAAAGAAAATTTAGTTTAAAATTTTTCACATTCCAGAAAAGAGCAATAGACCTCCTCTGCCTGCCCTTGCTATCGCCTATGATTGGCATGTTGAGCTAAGGTCCCAAGTTTAACTGACCTTGATACTTTTGACTCTGTTGCGAAAATATTTTTCAACTTTAACCGGCACCAGAAAAATATCAGAAATAACATATGTACATAAACAGTAATAAATAATTATATCTTTAATTACATATAGGATAACACTGAATCAATGTAAAATAAAATTCACTGTGATATTTAGAAGTGACCCCTCTTTCTATTTTATAACCATCTTTTTCTATTATTGATATTCCTCGATCTTCATTAAGTGAAGAGTAAATATTATGTTGTTAAATACGGAGCATTCAAACTCTAACCAGTAAAGAAATTTAGATATTCAAAAATAAGAACTGAAATTATCAGAAGAAATAAAAGCTCACAAAATCCTTTTCAGCTGAAGCCTGAAATATTGGTAAACTTAAGATTTGTAGGCTATTCAAGTAATAGACTTTATGCAGTTTAGACATATTTACAAAAGCCATTTCCAAAATAGTAGAAAAGGTGAACATAGTAAAAAGTCTATTTTACTTTCCAATTACCAATTTTAACTTGTATGGCTTCTTAAATCAAGGAAGATAAAAGTTTCATTTCTTTCCGTTTTCAATTAACTTTTCTTTCTTTTTTTCTTTTAAGTATTAAGCATCAAACAATATAATATAATATACCTGCCTGACATTGCCCGGTCAGCAAAACAGCACAAAATACTTATACTATTTTGCTTAAACAGCCAAAAAACTTTCTTACTTTCAAACATGTAAAATCAACTAATGACCATATCCTTATAGTTTCATCACTTGATGAAGTAGAAACAACCTGCAAAAAATTTTAGAAAAAAATAACTGAAAAATTGAAGAGTATTTTACGTAAATAAGATAAACAGAAATATATATATATATAAAAAAAATTGTCATGTTAAATATTATATTATGTACAGTTAATACAAATAAAAGTATATTAACAAAAATAATAATAAATAGCCATTCTCAATAGAGTTTAAAATTCTGTAAGCTACTTATGGTGTTGCCCAAAGCAACACAAAATATTTAAAATCCAGAGCAATTTCAGACACAAATAGAAATATAACTGTGCTTCTAAGTCCTTTAAATATTTTTGTTTAATGACTTGGGTACAGAACCGGAGCACCTACCTATATATCTAATCTTTAATGTTTATAAGCAGGTCATATTTCAAGGTTTGTGAAGAATGTTCTCCACAATTTTGATTGTTACCAGAATGGGGGCTATCACCAGACTTCATACCCCTCCTCCAGCAAGACATCTTTCCATACAATAGATTTTACATGTACAGTACATACCTGATAGTTTTCCAATGGCCATATATGAAACTGAAATTTTCTGACTATGAGTTCAACACTGTAGCCATTCACAACTGAGGACCAAATTTAGATAATGGAAAAGTCAGTAAACAATATTACTAAGTGTAGTTAAAACTAATACAGATTCTCATAAGATTCAATATTGCTGTCTGATATGGTAGGTTTATACTTAAATAGCCAACATTATTGGTCAATATATAATAATATGCAGGGTTCGACAAATGTAGTCACCAGGTCCCCACTGGAGATTAAAATATTTTAATTGGTGATTATATTTTCGGGACCTAAACTTTTTAATTTTAATATTTTGGTGGAAAAATCAACATAAAAACAAGTGCTATGACAGTAACCTTGTCAGAAAAAGTGTTTGTAAAACTCTTATCTAAGGGGTAAAGGGCCATAAAGAATACTTTCCAGAGTTTTGGATAAGTAATGTCTTTGAAAAAAAAAAAAAAAAAAAAAAAAAAAAAAATTTAGCTAAGAACAATTGTTTTTCTTGAGATTTGCATTCTTTATTTATTCAAACTTAGAATATGTAATTTATATAATTTTGATAATTTCTGTTGAAAAACTTAGTTTACCTTTTAAAAATTTTTTATTAATAGAGTTGAAGAGTTAAGGCAATTCAAGATTATATCATTAATATGCTCGTGATTATTCTTTCTCAATAAGTTCATTACAAACTTCTGTGTTTTCTTAAAATCCATGACTAAATTTAAAATAGAAGAAAAACTGACAATGGTGTATGTGTATAGGGTAGGAATATTTTTTACTGGCAACTAAGTATTTTTGCTGGCTACCAAATACTTTTCAATTTGTAGAGCCTGGTCATACAGTGCAGTATTTTTTGGTTACTGCTCTGTCCATTGCGTGGGAGATGGAACCCTAATACCACAATTTAATGCTATTACAAATCATTAGATTAGTTTACGATACATTTAAAAATGTCAGTTTACATATTTATCTGATGAAAAGAAATCCATTTAATAAATTAAGGAAAAATCTACAGCTACACTTAAAAAATAAATATTTAAAGGAAATATCTTACCAAGTCAACAGGAGAAAATTTAACACACCAGACTCCTTTTTTATGACCTCTCAGAGTTCCTAATAATGATAAATCATTTGTATCCCAAATCTAAATTTAAAAGAAGAAAAACAATAAATATATAACAATAGCATAAAATATATTATAACCATATCATAGAAATTAAAATAAAGAAAAAAAACACAAGAAAAAAATTGTATGGACATTTCACAAAGATTAAAACATTCACATAGGAAAAATAAAAGTAGCATAAAAAACATTTGTGTATGTGTATGAGGGCATGCTATCAAAAAAGAATATAGATTTAATAAGTTTCATATTACAAACAAAAAAAAGAAAAGAAAGAAAGTAAAGAAAAACATGAAATAATCAAGAATAAGGTTAAACATATATAATATGTAGCCTAAAATTTTATTTATTCAAAAGAAAAATGTATAGAAAATAGCTGACTTGTCCAGCGTTGCCTGGGACCAGGATAATGACCTTAAATATGCCTAAAGAAAGTGCTAAATTCAGACATTTTTCTCTGGGGGGGGGGGGGGGAGAATTCCATAGCTACAAGGTAGAAAAATGCACTTCTAGATCATTAATAAGCATAAAATCACAAATTTTCTTGGAGGGGAACACTTCAATGCTCTGGGGAACCCCCCCCCCCCTCCCTTCCCGCTCCTGTCAGGCCATCTCCTTAATTCAACACTGCCTAAAGTAACCGTACAGTTACTTTAAATCTATCTCAATCTCACTATGCTAGTCTGTGTTTAATCAATAATGTATCTCTATAAAAATAAGCAATTTAAAAAGTCTTTGTAAAAAAGAAAGAAAAGAAAACTAACCTAAAAATATAGACTGCAGCAAAGTCACATGATTTAATTAGTTATGTCGCATTTATGAAGGATTGCAGTGTCTTATTAAAAATTAAAAAAATTCATATAAATTCAAATTATTAATATTGTTCGATTTTCTTTTTAATTGATTCCCGAAAGTCTGCTTCATACAGGAGTATAAAATATAAGATTAGATAGATAAGGTATCAAATAGATATAAGATAAGAAAGAAATTTCTCAATTTCGCTAAAACAGAGTTTATTTTTTTATTTACAAAGTTGCAAAAAATTCAAGATCAGCATATAAATTCTAAATAAAATTTATTGAAAAGAGGACAAAATTGGCTAAATCGGACAAAAAGATTAAATTTGGACTTTATGAGCGGCTCAAAATTGCCAGTAAGCTGGGAAAATATACAGATTTTCCCATTTAATATTGACTTCCAGAATTTTTTTTTTCTTTTCCAAATAAGTAAATATTTATGTATGTATGTATGTGTATATATATATATATATATATATATTAAATGAAAGGTACTGAGAGCATAAAAGAATTTGCTATAAGTGGGTATTTTTGTTTATTTTGTATTTGTATATCTATAAGGGCCACAGGAATGGTAGTTTAAAACTGCAGAAAAAACAAAAAATGTGAAAATGACCACCAGAAAATGTTTTTTAAATAGTAAATATTAATTATTAATACATTTTAAAATGAAAGATACCTTTACAACCGGAAAGGTACCAGGAAAATTTACGTTTTTTTTTTTTTTTTTTTTTTTTTTTTTTTTTTGGGTAATGGGCTAGGCGATTGTAATTTAAAAATGAAAAAAAAAAAAATGTAAAAACAGAATGTTTACTACATCTGTGCTTGAAAAACTTTGAATTCCGCAGACATGTGCTGAAAAGATGTTAACATCAGCAAATTACCTCATTCATTAACATTTAATGAGGAGTTTTGATTAATATCTCAGCTAATTATAAAAAAAAATGAAAAATCTCAGTCCCAGGTGCATTCAGACTTATTCTTTATCGAAATTTGCAGATCTCTATGTATGATAGATTTCCCTAGCCATCGTCAACAGACGCACACACATACAAACATCTTTCTTTTATTAATATAGATATGAAAGAATTTTATCTTGTCTTCTCCCTTTTTTATTGCATTCATTTATACATATGCTATAAGTAGCACACAACTTTATTGTTATTAGAATTGATTTACATTTGGTTGCTTTTATAAACAAATATAATTTTCTAATCAAAACTTTCTCATAATTTTCAATGAACCCAGAAAACTTATAAAATGATCTTTCACTTTTAATGATTGATTTTAAATCTGTCTTTCAATTTTTAGTTTTTTGTTTTACTAAGTTCTTATTACAAACTTAATCTAGGATACTGCAAATGCTGCCAATTCACATGTGCTTTAATTTATTTTTAGTCTCCTTCTAGTTGAATAGACTATAGAAAAATATATCTTAAAAACTGAAAAACACTACACATAACTCAACCACAGAATGAAAAACAAATTTTCAATTTAACTATTGTTATGAAATCTTTGGCTTTCAATAAAGTGAAAGAAGACACTGTATTTACACATAATAAAATGCACACTGTTCTTTCCCAACAGTTATATAAAACAATGTATGCATTCACTAAGTCACTGCACACTGTAGGGGAGAGTAGGGTAAAACCAGATAGGGAGGTCAAACCAGGTACCCATTTTTTTCACTGAAGGGTACTGCCCTATGGACAGCATCTTTCTTAAATACATCTCTTAGCGTCCCCTGGCAGTGTACTATCGGCTTATGAAGTGAGTTCATCTCTGTGCCTGTACAGTGCTATTGGAAAAAAATTCACCTCAAAAGTTTTAATTTTTTGCCGTCTTTTCTGCTTTTTAAATAAATCCAGCCTGACAAATTGATTTAGGTAAGTAAACCACTGTTTTCTATGGCTTTCACATGATATTTTGATTCCAAGTAGAAGTATGTATGTCCAGCTATCCAGGAGAACGACCCTGTTGATTTTGGGTCATCTATTGAGACAAAACTGGGTACATATGATTTTGCATTGAATTCTGCGATAAACTGTTTCTTCACTCAACAAGTGGTGAAGGATGGATACAATGTTCAGTCTGAAAAGAACGGACACAAGAGGAGTGCAGCAGATATGAGAAGTAAAAGCTGAGAAAGTCATTACATGACAACATTAAAAATTGCTTGAAAACCAGAAAAAAAAGATTACTGACCTTAGAAAATGTATATATATTTTAGAGTTTGATTTAAAATTTATTACAACAAAGCTTTTTGTTACTGGAAGTGTAAAAACTTAATTTCTACTTAGTACCCAGTTTTACCATACCACCAAAATTCGAAGCTGTTTCAAATGGTCCTAGAAAACGCTTTTAAGTACAAAAGAAATTTCCTGTGATGACAGGTATGGTTTTTCAATAGTGCAGATATCCCCAAACACTTTTGTAGGGTGTTCCGATTTTTCTGCCCTTAGGCAAACCATTAGGTACCCAGTTTTACCCTAATTTCCCCTACATAGATTTTATAATACAATTATTCAAATGTAGTAGCAATACGTGAAATAATTGTGTTTTTACATGCCATAGTCTGTGCAGTATGAGTAAATACATTGAGCAAAATAATTATATAAACAATGGTTTTTTATCTGAATATAAATGACACAACTGAAAATTTCCATTTGCTTTTACTATTATTAAAACTAAATCAAACGATCATTAAAAAAAAAAAAAAAAAAAAGAAAGAAAGAAAAAAAAAGGGGGGGGGCCAAAATGATTAAAAGTTTTTGCTTATACAATTGCCATTATTTAAACTGGTAAATCATATATCATAAATATACACATTAAACACAGTTATGGTACAAAAAGCTTTGTAAATTGACTGGTAAATAGATAGAAGCGATTCAAGTTATTATTCAAACCACAGGAGTAACTCATACCATCCAGGAAATGGCAAAGTCCCTTTTTTATTTTCAGGATGATGCAAATTACTGGAGAAAAATAAACATACAAGAAAAAATACTATACAGAGTCAATTAAAATTTATCTTGAAAAATGTTTAGCAAGGAAAGAAAATGTTTCTCATTTTCCACATTTGATTTTTTCAGGCAAAAAGAAAAATTATAGTTGTATCTACATTTTAAATAGATTTTTAATGCTAATGTGATAGTAATTCAAACTATGGATGGTTTTATATGCCATCTCTCTAACTTTAAATAATTTTACTATCATGTATGGCATTTATACTGTCATACAGTCTAATTCTTCAAACTGTAGACCCTGTAATGCCATTTAAATTGATTTAGCACATTTTACTGTTAACTAGCCAAAGTTTCACAAGTTATTTGAGTTATTTATTATATTAATAAATAACAAAAATGTGCTGTAGAAAGTCACTCACATTTTGATGTACAGTACTGGAAAAAGAAAAATACAATCATTTTTACTAATTCTGCTAAACAAAATCATTTGAAAAAGACATGGGTACCAATCGAACTGGGAATAATGTCCTAATTAATGCAATGCATAAATTATGTTAAGTGGGGGGGGGGGGGGTCTACATATAATCTACATATTAAAATGTGTGCCAACTTTAAATTTTCAAATAGTAATATACCTATTTTTAACACCATATTTGAGTTTCTTGGATCCAGGCAGTCCAGTAAAAGGTATAGTTTATATACTTTTTCTTAAATCTTCATAGAGTTTGAGAATGCTAATGTTAAATCCATGGGGTAGCTTTAATTTTATCTTTATACAGGATGGCTACAGAAATTGCAAAAAAATAAGTTCCTTGATTTTTCCCGGACTACCTTTATCAGGTTTCCCTGATTTCCATTATTAACGGTACACATACAGTATTTAATGTACACTGCTTTCTCATATAACACACTTATCCAGCTTGATAATACCTCATTTGGGAGAAAAAACAAAAGAAAAACATAAAAATTGCAGAAAATTCATAAAGTACTGGTTCACAGTTTCATAAATCCGAACTCAAAATTTAGACCAACAACTTCATATAGTGGCCAATGAATATATGGCGACCATAAAATTTCCTTATTTTCTGAAGAATGTTCAAGTTTAATTCTAAGATACATTTATATCTGATCGGAAAGCTAATTGGATTAAGCTGGCCACCTGGTCAGCTTATGTTAATGTACTGTATAATTTTCGGAAATTGGTAAATTACCTTCAATACACAGAAAACGAGAACATCTGATCACCTTAATTTGTATTAAATACCAAAAACTCATATCATGTAAATCTTTTAAAAAATATATAAAAATTTTACTTTTCTTTACTGTAGTGCTGCACAACCTTTTTGTATGAAAATCATTTGCCACCACTATCTTCAAAAGGTAAGCTTTGATATATTTAATAGCAAGGTTTCCGTCATTAACCTAAGGTAAAATTTTCTGTGTAAAAATAGTGGTAATGTTGGTGGCCCATGGGCCACAGGTTGTGCATGCCTACTTTATTGTGTACAATTATTGGCTTAAACATAACCTGTTTGTCGACAAATCAGTCTTGTGCAAAAACATAAATATTTTCACATATAGACCCTGATTTCACATATATTCCTTGATTTTCAAGTACTTTTACGAAATTCCCTGACTTTTCCAGATTGATAAACCTCCCTGATTTTTCCCTGATTCCCAGAATCTGTAGCTACCCTGATTTAATTAACCAAGCTTTAATTTATATCTTTCCAAATAAATTATCAAATTGAATTTTTTTTTTTTTTTTTAATGAGATAGATGAATAAACTCAAACATATTCCATGCAGTTTTCTATTTAAAAACATTTTTTTCGTTTTGTTTTAATGCAAATTATTAATAAATTCATAAAAAAATATGTGAATTTAATTTTTGTTATAAATGAACCACAATCATCAAAAGCATGAATGTGCAAGTTTACAGCTCATTTAAATCATTAGTTTTCAAGTGTAGAAAATTTTACTTTTCAACTTTTTTTTTGGTTAAGACTTCTTATTAGTAAACTTCCCGATTCCGCTCGCTAATGTTAATCCTATGGGCATACAATGCATTCGTATTT
Organism: Maratus michaelseni; assembly: GCA_963931845.1. Classification (NCBI taxonomy): domain Eukaryota; kingdom Metazoa; phylum Arthropoda; class Arachnida; order Araneae; family Salticidae; genus Maratus; species Maratus michaelseni. The sequence continues at coordinate 187,586,748 of OZ007592.1, read as the reverse complement.
TTAAAACATCTCCTCAGGAAATTAATATTTTTAACTTCTGTTTTCTTTGTACTGTTCTTAAAGAATGTCTTTTTTTCTTAGTTGTCAATTTTTTTCTAAAATGTACACTTAATTTTATGTGAAGTGTTAAAATCTTATTCAGTTTCGCTAAGATTTTAACACATAAAAACATAAATTAAGCACATATTTTAGAAATATTTTGATAACTAAGAAAAAAGGAGACATTCTTTAAGAACAGTACACAGAAAACAGAAGATAAAAATATTTATTTCCAGAGGAGATATTTTAAAAATAAGAATGCATCCTACACCCATAGGATTAACATTAGTGAGGGAAATCCGGAAGTTTACTGATGAGCAGCCTTAAGATAAAATTAACATAACTTAAATCAAATTAAACTATGTATGAGCTTAGAAATGCTAGCAAAATTGAAAATACCATTTCAGAGAGTGTCGGGCATTTTCATGAAATATTTGTTTGTCCAAAAGACACCAAAAATTATATTTTTAAAAAGCCTTTTACCGTCAAGATTAACTTAACTAATTAATTTCACCTTGTAAATTATATCCAATCTGGGATATGTAGAGCGATTTACAGAATTTTTCATATAACTTACATTAACTGCAGCATAACATCATGACCTCAGAGCAGAAGTGTGAGAGACACTCCTCTTAGTCTTTTATCATAATAAATTGATTTCTAAATTACTTTTTTCTACAGACCACTTTTTATCTCATATTGGCCACTTTGGCAATCCATGGTTTAAGGGGGACAGTCTTCTGTTATCAAAGGTTCCAAGGAAAAACAAAATCAGATATTTACCAGAAAAATTTTGTATGGTTTTCTTTTATATAAAGCAAGTTTATTACCTATCTAAAATTAATTTTACTGGTGACTAAATGAGTGTTTTCAGTACTTTTCCTTGTAAGATCTTAATTTTATTTTCTGAACTTTATGGATTAATCCCTAATACATTTTCTTTTATAACTCTACTAGTGTAAATGCCTGTTCCAGGATGGTGGGTAAAAATCATGGTTTTCACTTAAAATTTGAAATAGTTGATAAAAATATACATATACTATTCTTCAATCAGCAATAAGGAAAACTGATCTGAAACGTTAAGTTCAGGGCCTGATTCAGATGATTCCCAAAGCAAAATTTATCACTCGCATTTAATAATAGATATTATTCCTAGTCAATTGGTACCTATTTACTTTCTATAATTATTTTCAGGAGAATTAGAAGGGGCTGATAACTTTTTTCCCTCCAGGATTCTACAATTATTTCATACACTTATGAATTTCTTTCTTCAACGAAAGCAAAAATCTATATAAAGATTTTACTAAGCAGTCAACACATATTTTTTTTATATATTATGTATATATATATATATATATATATATTATGTATATATATATATATATATATATTATGTATATATATATATATATATATATATATATATATTACATTATACATATATATTTTTTAATATGAAAAGATTCACCCTTTTTTTTTCTCCACAAAATATTTTGTGGAGGTAAAAAAAAAAAGTGAATCTTTTCATATTACTTTTCAGAGAGAACAAAAAAATATATATTGTTATGTTGATATTATATTATTATTGTTGTGTTACATTGATAATTCTAAATATATAAAAATAGTATTTTAAAGTATAAGTTAATTACACTAGATTAATTTTAACACAATTATTCAAATTCGTAAAGAAATCATACCAACTGAGCTATCCCAGTCGAATCTGGAGGACCTAATTCATCCAGTTAACTTTATTGATCACTAGATGGAACCCGTCAAAATTTGACGGCAAACAACTTGATAATACCATAAAAGTAAAATTTATAGTTGCTTTAACTTGACAAATTTCATAGTGGGGAGCATAATATGATTAAGTGGTCACAGACTTTTCCATCGATAAATCACATGAGGGGTGTATGCAAAATTTAGAAAAGTACACCCTTGGGGGATCAAAGTGGGGGGATGGACATGGGAGATGCATAATATGATTAAGTGGTGACAGACCTTTCCAATGATATATAACATGAGGTTGTGTGCAAAATTTAGAAAGTACCCCTTGGGGGGGGGGAGCAAAGTGAGGAGATGGACACCGGAGATGCATAATATGATTAAGTGGTCAAAGACCTTTCTAATGATATATAACATGAGGGTAATGTGCAAAATTTAGAAAGTACGGGGGGGGGGGGGGCAAAGTGGGGAGATGGACATCGGAGATGCATAATATGATTAAGTGGTCAAAGACCTTTCTAATGATATATAACATGAGGGTAATGTGCAAAATTTAGAAAGTACCCTTTGGTGGGGGCAAAGTGGGGAGATGGACATCGGAGATGCATAATATGATAAAGCAGTTACAGACCTTTCCAATGATATATAACATGAGGGTAATGTGCAAAATTTAGAAAGTACCCTTTTGGGGGGGCAAAGTGGGGAGATGTACATCGGAGATGCATAATATGATTAAGCAGTTACAGACCTTTCCAACAATATATGACATGAGGGGTGTCAACAAAATTTAGAAAAGTATCTCTTGGGGGGGGGGGGGCAAAGTGGGGAGATGGACATTGGAGATGCATAAAATGATTAAGTGGTCACAGACCTTTCCAATGATATATAACATGAGGGTAATGTGCAAAATTTAGAAAGTACCCCTTCGGGGGGGGGGAGGGGAAGTAGTGAGGAGATGGGCATCGAAGATGCATAATATGATTAAGTGGTCACAGACCTTTCCAATGATATATGACATGAGGGGTGTCAACAAAATTTAGAAAAGCATCCCTTAGGGGGGTGGGGGGGGCAAAGTGGGGAGATGGACATTGGAGATGCATAATATGATTAAGTGGTCACAGACCTTTCCAATGATATATAACATGAGGGTTGTGTGCAAAATTTAGAAGTACCCTTTGGGGGGGAAGGGGGGCAAAGTGGGGAGATGGACATCGGAGATGCATAATATGATTAAGTGGTCACAGACCTTTCCAATGATATATAACATGAGGGTAATGTGCAAAATTTAGAAAGTACCCCTTCGGGGGGGGGGGGGGAAGTGGGGAGATGGGCATCGGAGATGCATAATATGATTAAGTGGTCACAGACCTTTCAATGATATATGACATGAGGGGTGTCAACAAAATTTAGAAAAGTATCCCTTAGGGGGGTGGGGGGGCAAAGTGGGGAGATGGACATTGGAGATGCATAATATGATTAAGTGGTCACAGACCTTTCCAATGATATATAACATGAGGGTTGTGTGCAAAATTTAGAAAGTACCCTTTGGGGGAGGGAGGGGGGCAAAGTGGGGAGATGGACATCGGAGATGCATAATATGATTAAGTGGTCACAGACCTTTCCAATGATATATAACATGAGGGTAATGGGCAAAATTTAGAAAGTACCCTTTGGGGGGGGGGGGGTGCAAAGTGGGGAGATGGACATCGGAGATGCATAATATGATTAAGCAGTTACAGACCTTTCCAACAATATATGACATGAGGGGTGTCAACAAAATTTAGAAAAGTATCCCTTGGGGGGGGGGGAAGTGGGGAGATGGGCATCGGAGATGCATAATATGATTAAGTGGTCACAGACCTTTCCAATGATATATGACATGAGGGGTTTCAACAAAATTTAGAAAAGTATCCCTTAGGGGGGTGGGGGGGCAAAGTGGGGAGATGGACATTGGAGATGCATAAAATTATTAAGTGGTCACAGACCTTTCCAATGATATATAACATGAGGGTAATGTGCAAAATTTAGAAAGTACCCTTTGGGGGGGGGGGGCAAAGTGAGGAGATGGACACCGGAGATGCATAATATGATTAAGCAGTCACAGACCTTTCCAACAATGTATGACATGAGGGGTGTCAACAAAATTTTGAAAAGTGCCCCCCTTAGGGGGGGGGGGGCGGGATGGACCCCGGAGATGCATAACATGAATAAGTGGTCAAAGACTTTTCCACCGATATATCACATGAGGGGTATGTGCAAAATTTAGAAAAGTGTCCCACATGGGGGGGGGGGGGGGATGGACACCGGAGATGCATAACATGAAAAAGAAGTCACAGCCGTTTCAACTTGCAACCTTTTTCTCGAAGGCATTTGACAATATTAAATTTTTTTTTACCCAAGACAATTTAACGATATTCCTATTTTTTTTTGCGTAATTCGTCAAACGTTCATGGAAAAAATCAGGAAATTCGCTAATCAATAGTTGATAAATTATAAAATTCAACAATCGATAGCAGTAAAATTGGTCAATCGATAATGGAAAAATCACGAAATTCATCAAATGGTCTCCCGTAAAAAAATTTTTCCTGCACACTGATGTGATGATCAAAAGGGTTTTGAAGTATAGGACAAAATTAGCACTTGCCAAACAGCGAGTAATACTGAAAATTGGCAATGGACTTTATTGCCACCACTGGTCAAACATAATAGTCACACTCACCAATTGCGATGATTGAATGGAAAAAGATTTTTTTTCTCTGCTGTCGCGCGACAAATTTTGAAACCATTTGGTAAATTTCATCCCCGAAATTGGCAGATTGTGAATTTTTTTCTCGAAGAAATTAGACGATATTCGAAAAATTTTTCTCCCGAAACCAGTTGATGAATTTTGCGATTTTTCCACTGTGTAGATTAATGAATTTTGCACTTCTTCCGCTATCGATTGACGAATTTCGAATTTTATCGACTATCGGTTAACGAATTTCACAATTTTTTCCATGAACGAACAAATTGCGCACTTTCTGCTAATTGACACATTTCGCCCTTTACAATTCAGTCAATGAGTTGAACGTTGTTTCTTTCGAGAAATGTCAGGAATGAAACAATGATTCTTTAGGTTGAATTTACTTCGTTCGATGCCCCATGGAAGAATGTGTGTGATGCAGCAACGGGCGTCACAGACTTTTTAGGGCACCTGCAGACTAAAAACATCTAACCAATCTTCGCGGGGGGAAAATAACAGATTTTGTCAAATGATTGAGGAAAAAACACTACTTTATCAAAGGATAATGGGAAAACATGACTTTTGTTAAAAGACCACAGAAAAAACGTAATTATGCAAAAGGATCGTGAAAGATAAGCAAATTTTGTCAAAGAATCGCAAAAAAGGAAATTTCACCAAAAGATCACGCTTTTTTACTAAATTTCGTCTAAAAATTGCGGAATAAAATGTATTTTATCAAAGAATTGCTGGAAAATGCGAATTTCGTTAAGGATCGTGAGAAAAATGCGAAATTCTTCAAAGGATCGCTGAAAAAACATGAATCTCGCCCAATAACAGAAAAATCATGGTTCATAATCATTATATCTAGTAGTATATGTAAATACAGTTTGTGATATAAGACAAAATTAACATTCACCAATCGGCGAGTAATACTGGAAATTGGTGATTGATGTTATTGCCACCACTGGCTAAACTTAGTCACACTCGCCAATTGCGATGATTGAATGTAAAATGAAATTTTTTTTCCCGCTGTCACTCAAAGAATTTTGAAACCATTTGGTGAAGTTTTTTCCGAAACCATTTTGTGAATTTCCCGATTTTTTCTTCAAAATCATTTGACAAAGAGACTTTTTTCTCGATGGCATTTGACAATATTCAAAATTTTTTTACCCAAGACAATTTGACAATATTCTTAATTTTTTTTGTGCAATTCGACAAATGTTCATGGAAAAAATCATGAAATTCGTTAATCAATAGTCGATAAATTGTGAAATTCAGGAATCGTTAGCGGTAAAATCGTAAAATTTGTCAATCGATAACGGAAAAATAATGAAATTCATCAAACAGTTTCCGGTAAAAAAATTGTCTTGCACGCTGATGTGATGATCAAAAGGGTTTTGAAGGCATTTATTTTATTTGTTGTATTGTGTATAAATACCTAGGTGGAAACAGTTTGCTTATTTTGTCAAATGTTTCAACAATATTCGACCCAATACGCATGCATAAAAAAAATCTTCCGGTAGGACCGGCCAATGAGGTGAAGGTCTATTACGGTCTCTAGAAACGTGTTTGGGATCATCTCCTGTTGTTTTTTTCTTGCACTTTGCGTTAAACCTAGGAAGGTATTTATATAGAACTCACTGTGGAGTGTTTAGAAGGTATTTATTTATTTCATTTATTATAATTTGTATGAATACTTAGGTGTCCATTTCGGATTTACTGTTTAAAAATGAATTTAGGCTCTTTTAACGTTCGCGAAATCAATCCCGATGGAAATTGTCTTTTTAGATCTCTATCATTTTGTTTATATAGTACAGAAAATGATTATTTAAATGTATGTAAAAATATCGTAGAACACGTAATACAAAATTGGACCACTTATAGTCCGTTTATTATCGGGGATGAATCTTATGGTGTTCCGATTGCTAATGAAGACAATTATGTAAATATATGGTTCTTCATAGAGGTATATGGTTCTTCACACTTCAATAGAAGCATTGTTTAAATTAATATAATTCTACAAATATGATGCAGTTTTAAAATATCGAGTAATGATTAATACTGTCAAAGAATATACTCATATACGTAATTAAGTTTTGGTACTTCTCTATTATCTCATCGACCACTTTTCATAAAAAAAAAACTATCGCCAAATAAATGGGAGAACGTTGTCATTGGAATATCAAAATAAATAAATAAAATATAAGAATTTAAGGATACAATTGTTATTTTAATTAATGAAATAACTAATAAATCAAATAAACATAATAAAAAATACACGCAAATGTTGAATTAAAAACCACTTGATGACATAAAAAACACGTATAATGTTTTCGACATCAAGTAAATGGGACTGCAATTTTGGCATTTAATCATACAGTTTGGCGATAGTATTTTGTTATGAAAAGTGGTCGATGGGATAATAGAGAAGTACTCAAGTTTTTTATACCAAGTTTGAAAATTTATCTTTTTTTGACATTTAAAAAAAATAACATAAAAAAACATTACAAATTTGCCCATTTAAAACATTCAAGATTTGTATATATACAAACAATACAATGTAAATATTAATATTGTTACATGATACATTATATACATTGTTTGCATATATACTTCTTTGTATACATACAAACAAATATAATGTAAACATTATTCAAATATTAAGAGTTTGCAAATCAAAACATTCTAAAGATTTGTATACATACAAACAATATAATGCATACATACTCTTTACAAATAAAATAGCCCACTTATATAATGACAAAACTTTTAAATCGAATAGAGATAATATATTTCTGTTTTGTTATGAAAAGTGGTCAATGGGATAATAGAGAAAAGTACCTAAGTTATTTATACCAAGTTTGAAAATTTATCTTTTTTTGACATTTAAAAAAAATAACAGAAAAAACATTACAAATTTGCCCATTTAAAACATTCAAGATTTGTATACATACAAACAATACAATGTAAATATTAATATTGTTACATGATACATTATACATTGTTTGTATATATACTTCTTTGTATACATATATTGTTTGTATACATACAAACAAATATAATGTAAACATTATTCAAATATTAAGAGTTTGCAAATCAAAACATTCTAAAGATTTGTATACATACAAACAATATAATGCATACATACTCTTTACAAATAAAATAGCCCACTTATATAATGACAAAACTTTTAAATCGAATAGAGATAATATATTTCTGTTTTGTTATGAAAAGTGGTCAATGGGATAATAGAGAAAAGTACCTAAGTTATTTATACCAAGTTTGAAAATTTATCTTTTTTTGACATTTAAAAAAAATAACAGAAAAAACATTACAAATTTGCCCATTTAAAACATTCAAGATTTGTATACATACAAACAATACAATGTAAATATTAATATTGTTACATGATACATTATACATTGTTTGTATATATACTTCTTTGTATACATATATTGTTTGTATACATACAAACAAATATAATGTAAACATTATTCAAATATTAAGAGTTTGCAAATCAAAACATTATAAAGATTTGTATACATACAAACAATATAATGCATACATACTCTTTACAAATAAAATAGCCCACTTATGTAATGACAAAACTTTTAAATCGAATAGAGATAATATATTTCTGTTTATTTTATAACTTATATTCAGATGCTCAGATTCTGCTTTTTTCAAACACATAATAATAAAAATATTACTACCGTGCATACTGTCTTTTGACATTATATTTACATAATCGTTTTCATTATCAATCGGAACACCATAAGATTCATTCCCGATAATAAACAGACCATAAGTGGTCCAATTTTGTATTACGTGTTCTACACGTTTGTATAATTATTTTCTGTACTATATAAACAAAATGATAGAGATCTAAAAAAAAAAATTTCCATCCGGATTTCGCCAACGTATGAGCCTAAATTCATTTTTAAACAGTAAATCCGAAATGGACACCTAAGTATTCATACAAATTACAATAAATAAAATAAATAAATAAAATAAATACCTTCTAAACACTCCACAGTGAGTTCTAGATAAATATCTTCCTAGGTTTAACGCAACGTGACAACAGAAAAAAACAACAGATGATACGATCCCAAACACGTTTGTAGAGACAGTCATAGACCCTCACCTCATTGGCCGGTGATTTTTTGACGCATGCGTATTCGATCGAATTTCGATGGAATAGATTTGACAGAATTACCAAACAGCTTTAAATATATGGATAGCATCTGACCTGATATCTGAATCAGCTCAACAGAATAAATCCAGGTAATTTGGAACTCCAGTAAATGCTGTATATGTGATTACCTACAAATGATTATGTGATTAGGTTCGAATCCTGGCCTGGACATTTTTCATCTAGGGAAAATTTAAAAACTCGTATGATTTATTTACCAATTTGAATAATTGTGTTAAAATTAATCTAGTGTAATAACGTATCCAGCATTTACTGGAGTTCCAAATTACCTGCGATTTATTCTGTTGAGCTGATTTAGATATCAGACTAGATGCTATGATCAATAAGGTTAACTGGATGCATTAGGTCCTCCAGATTCGACGGGGATGGCTCAGTTGGTAGAGCACTGGCAGCTCCACCCAAGCGATCCTAAGTTCAAATCCTGGCCCGGACACTTTTTCGTCCATTTGAAAAATTAAAATACTTATAAGTTAATTATTTAGGTTGAAGAAATAATCATAATTTGATTTTGTATTTGAATAATTCAAAACTAATTTGCATGCAATACTTCCTAATAACTCCATATTAAGTTATAAGAAAATATAATCATCATTGTTTTTAATAATAATTAATTTCAGAAGTTTTCCTTTTATAGAAAATATATTTTCTTTTATGTTAGCCTGGCTGTAGTACAGTTTAGTTCCTTATATGTAAGTGAAATGCACTATAACATTTATTTTTTCATAAAGTTTTAGTTTTTATAATATTTTAATTATTTGAATTTTAAACTTTAATTTTTGACCATGTCAATAAGATTAAATTATTTATTTCCATCTAACACATGTGTTGTGTGAGCTAATGAGCAATACTACAATTTATTTATTTTTTTAATCGAATGTAAATTTGTGAAAGGACCACAATATGGGTACAATTTCTTCTGGATTGACATAACTGAAATGCATGTCATCCACACAAAGACTTAACCAAAATTCACTATTCTTAGTTTTACTGTTTGAAAACTGTGTTATCAGTTAAACAAACAAGTTTACCACATTTAGACTGTGCATAAGCTTGAAGCTGAAGATTATGTAGCTTGGCAAGCTTCATGTTACCATTTGCTAGAAGATGCAGAGAATGAGAACTTAATAAAGAGGAAGTCCTCCTGTACCTTTTTATATGATAATCCATGTTGATGCACACAAGCAATGCCTATTATTTTTTTTCTTCTGAAAGTACGAGCAGGGAAGACCGAGCTATGCTCGGTCAAAATTAAATTTCAGTTCAAATATGATGACCAAAACCCATGACCAAAATGACCCACTAATTTAATTTTCTCGAACATGTGACTTGGCCCAACAGTCTTCTCGTGCCCGAAAACCATAGGATGCAAAATTTAGTGTAAATAGTCTGAGCCGTTTTTAAGATAAAATAGCTTGACCCATAAGATAATAACCCATGACCAAAATGACCCACTAATTGAATTTTCTCGAACATGTGACCTAGCCCAACAGTCTTCTCGTGCTCGAAAACCATTAGATACAAAATTTAGTGTAAATTGAGCCGCTTTTTAGATCTTGACCCACAATGACCGAGAAATGACCCACTAATCGAATTTTCTCGAACATGTGACCTAGCCCAATGATTTTCGCGTGCCCGAAACTCGTAGGACACAAAATTTAATCAAAATTGTTAGAGCCGTTTTTTAGATCAAATTAATTTGACCCGTGTTGACCCACAAATGACCCACTAATCGAAAGTTCTCGAACATGTGACCCAGCCCAATAGTCTTTTCGTGCCCGAAAATGGTCGGATACAAAATTTCGTCAAAATCGTTTGAACCATTTTTTAGATACAATTAGCTTGACCATGACCCAAAATGACCCACTAATTGAATTTTCTCGAACATGTGACCTAGCTCAATGGTTTTCCGGTGCCCCCAAACGGTAGGAAACAAAATTTCGTCAAAATCGTTAGAGCCGTTTTTAAGATAAAATTTGCATATATATATATAACCACACACAAGATTTGCTCGTATTAGAATATATGATTCTAACAGATAACCTAAAAGAAAAAAAAAAAAAAATTATCCTATTTCTCAAAAATGTGGTAGTTAGTGCGTCGTACGACCAGCTACAGGTCCTTAGTTCAATTCTGGACATGGTTCCCTCAAAATTTCTTCCCTTCAGGCATTGATAAAATGAGTACCAAGTTTGCTTAGGAATTAAATACAGAGGGTCCTGCATTACGCTGAGTACCTGACTGGTACAAATGCTGTATAACACCTCAAAGGCACTGTAGACTGTGGTGTCTAGTTCAAAATGTAAGTAATAGATGGCAGCACCACAGCAATCTACGGCAACTAAGGATATTAAGTTTGTTTACTGTCATGCGTAGAATGTTCTGTTCCGTGTTGTTATATGTACGTGTTTGTGTAGATGTACGTATTGTGATTTAAATTGTAAATTAAATGTGTTCAAACGTCCACCTCGAGTTATCCATTATGAAGTTGCTGCAATTACTTTAATTTAAGTACTTAATATATTATATTATGGCGACGCAGGTCAAGGTTTTTACCGGAATTAATATAAGAAGAAATTCCACCTGATTCGCAAAATGGCGAAGTTTCGTTTTTTACATCTACAATTGTATATGCTGCAGTAATATTTTGAAGGCGTACATCATTTCGAGGGTGGTAAGTGCTGACATTTTTTTTTCTTCTCTGAAATAAATAAAAGTTCATAATGTTTTCCAATTTCAAAGAATACAATGATTCCATAGAAACGTTCCAATCATACGTAAAGAGATTGGAACAGAGTTTTCTATTACATGATGTTGAAGAAAAAAAAAAGGTACCCGCAATTATTTCCTGTATGGGGCCAAAATTGTATAATTTGCTGTCTGATTTAACATTTCCGAAAAATCCTGAAGCATTAAAATACGACGAAATAGTTGAAATTCTGTTAAAGCACCTAAGCCCCGCCCCTAATAAATTTTGTTCAAGAATAAAATTCCGTAACTCTTATCAAAATGAGAACGAATCTATACAAGATTTTGTTTCAAAATTAAAGAAGTTAACCACATTTTGTGCCTTTGCTGGTGAAACACTTAATGAAAATTTGTTAGAACAATTTTTACGAGGTTTAAAAAATGAAAATATCCAAAGTAAATTACTTTCACAAATAGATGATTTAACTTTTGAGAAAGCTATTGAAAAAGCAATTATTTTGCAAAATAATGAGCAGGATATATCTGAATTGAAAAATAAAAATGTAAATGTCAATAAATTGGCATATTCTAAAAATATTCAACCGAATAAAATTTCAAATGATTTCCAGAAACCGAAATTAAATAATGTAAATAAAGGGAATTTTGATGTAAATAAAAATAAATTACAATGCTATCGATGTGGAAATCCATCGCATCTTGCTAATAAGTGTAAGCATATCAATACTATATGTAAAATTTGTAAAAAACGAGGCCATCTTGGTAAAGTATGTAAAAGCAGTTCTCAGAAACAAACAAATGTATTGCAAACTGTCGACATTTTATCTGTCAGTCATGATAAAAGTTCTACACCTATAAAAGTATGGGTTTTAATTGAAAATAAAGCTAAAGCTGAAATGGAGGTCGACACGGGCTCAGGAATTTCTGCGGCACCTGTAAATCGTTTTCGGAGAATTTTTCCGAATAATAAAATTTTTCCACCAGATGTTCAGTTGAGAACGGCAACGGGTGAGGTGTTTACACCTGTGGGGTATGTAACAGTAGATGTTTCTTATGCAAATATTACTAAAAATCTTAAATTGTATTTAATTAAAGAAGATAATTTCCCACTTTTATTTGGCAGAGACTGGGTAGCTGCATTTAATTTGTTCCCTACTAACTTTAAATCTGTGTATGTAAATGAAATTGCAAATTCTACGGATCAATTGAAAACATTATTAAATGATTTTTCTGATTTATTTTCGGATAAAGTTGGTGAAATAAAAGGTTTGAAAGCAGAACTTTATCTAGAAAAAGGTTCTACGCCCATATTTTGTAAGGCTAGAACAGTCACGTATGCTCTACGTAATGCAGTAAATGATGAAATTCAAAGGTTACAGGATGAGGGTATTATTAAACCTGTCACCAGTAGTAAGTGGGCAACTCCTATAGTTCCAGTGGTAAAACCAAATGGGAAAATTCGTTTATGCGGAGATTTTAAAGTTACAGTAAATAAATTTTTGAAGGTGGAAAAATATCCTTTACCTAGGGTAGAGGACATGTTAGCTACTTTAGGTGGTGGTTTACATTTTACGAAAATTGATTTAAATCAAGCTTATCTTCAGTTACCTGTAGACGAAAAATCACAAGAACTATTAACTATAAATACTCCAAAGGGCTTATTTCAATTTTTAAAGTTACCAATGGGTCTTACTAGCTCTCCAGCAATTTGGCAACGATCTATCGAACAAATATTAAGTGGTATTGATGGTGTCACTGTGTTCATTGATGATATTGGTGTTACAGGGGAAACGGATGAAATTCATTTAAAAAGACTAAAACAAGTCTTAGAAAGATTACGTGAATATAATATTAGGATAAATAAAGTTAAATCAATTTTTCTGGCTGACCATATTACATATTGTGGTTATAAAATTGATAAGCAAGGTATTCATAAAACGCAAGATAAAATTGAAGCTATTGTGAATGCTCCTAGACCAATTAATGTGTCACAAGTTAAAGCTTTTTTAGGCTTAGTCACATATTATTCTAAATTTGTACCAAATTTATCTACAATTGCCCATCCTTTAAATCACTTGCTCAAAAAGAATGTAAAATTTATTTGGTCTCCTGTTTGTGAACAAGCATTTAAAGATATAAAAAAGGAAATTATTTCAGAAAGAGTTCTTACTCATTTCAACCCTAAATTGCCTTTAGTGTTAGCAACAGATGCTTCTCCATATGGTATCTCTGCAGTTCTTTCGCATGTGATGCCAGATAACGTGGAAAAACCAATTGGTTTTGTGTCCAGAACGCTTACGAATGCAGAAAAAAAGTATAGCCAGGTGGATAAGGAAGCTCTAGCTATTATCTTTGGTGTAAAGAAATTTTTTCAATATTTATATGGTAATAGGTTTACTTTATTTACAGATAGCAAACCACTCGTGTCCATATTTTCTCCAAATAAAAGTATCCCTGTTCTTTCAGCTGCTCGGATGCAAAGATATGCATTATACTTACAAGCGTTTAAATATGATATTCGGTATAAGAAAACATCCGAACATGGAAATGTCGATGCTCTTTCACGACTTCCATTACGTAGTGAAGATTTACCCCCACAATTAAATTCAAGTAATGTAATTGATGAATCTGAATTTTTTCAAATTAACCAAATTTCTACATTGCCTCTAAACGCCAAATCAATTGCTGTAGCTACAAAATCTGATCCTTTATTACGTCAACTTTTTCATCATCTAATTTCTGGTTCTCCAATTCCTAAAAATTTACTTTTTGGTGGCAAACAAGAAGAATTTACTCTTCAACATAGTTGCATTTTAAAAGGATGTAGAGTAATTATCCCAGAAGTTCACCGTAAACAAATTTTACATGATTTGCACTATGGACATTTTGGTATAGTGAAAATGAAGTCCTTAGCTCGCAGTTTTGTTTGGTGGCCAGGAATTGACCAAGATATTGAAGATCTTGCACGAAATTGCACTACTTGTGTCAATTTAAAAAATAATCCTCCTAAGGTAGATACTCATCATTGGGAATGGCCTACAGCTCCATGGCAAAGAATTCATATAGATTATTTTGGTCCTGTGATGGGTAAAATGCTTTTGCTGGCGGTTGATGCTCATAGCAAATGGCCTGAAGTTTTTATTGTCCCTAATACAACTTCAGAACATACAATTACTTGTCTTTCTTCTCTTTTTGCAAGATACGGGTATCCTATATCTCTGGTATCAGATAACGCAAAACAATTTACTTCTGAAGAATTTGAGACATTTTTGAAGAATCATGGGGTTAAACATAGGTTTAGTGCTCCATACCATCCAGCTACAAATGGGCAGGCAGAGAGATATGTGCAGATTCTTAAAAAAGGGTTAAAAGCCTTATCTTCAGAATCTGGTACATTGCAGATGAAAATAAATAACTTTCTTTTACAGTATAGGAAGATGCCTCATGTTACTACGGGGGAAAGTCCTGCATCTCTATTTCTCAATAGAAATATAAGAACGAAAATAGATTTGATACTTCCAAGTGTTACAAATTTTGTGCATGATAAACAAAATGCGAAAAAGGCCAATTCTAAAGTAAAAGAATTTCAAATCAACCAGAAAGTGGCTGTAAGAAATTACACTCCAGAAGCCAAGTGGAAAATTGGTCGCATTATTGCAAGAGAGGGCAAGTTGCATTATAGAATTCAAGTTGGTTCGAATATTTGGAAAAGGCATGTTGATCAGATAACTAATGTCGGTTCGAAGATACATCTAAATAATGATTCAAATTCTGAAGAAAGTGGTACAGAAAGTCACAAAAGTGATTCTCAGCTAATGCCTCCTAGTGTCTCAGATCTTCGACCAGCTGACTCTGTTGTTCCATCTACTCCAAATCCTGAACCAGCTGACTCTGTTGTCCCAGCTCCTCCAAATCCTAAAACAGATGACTGTGTCCTCCCAAATACTCCAAGTCCTGCTCCAGTCGACTCTAAAGTGAAATCCATGGTGCCCAATACTTCTAGTGATCATGCTACAGATACTGTAAATACTAACTCTTCTTTTTCCCAACAGGTACCTAGAAGATCCACCAGGAAAAGAAAATCTCCCACGAAATATCCAGAGTAAGGAGGGGAGAGTCTGTGGTGTCTAGTTCAAAATGTAAGTAATAGATGGCAGCACCACAGCAATCTACGGCAACTAAGGATATTAAGTTTGTTTACTGTCATGCGTAGAATGTTCTGTTCCGTGTTGTTATATGTACGTGTTTGTGTAGATGTACGTATTGTGATTTAAATTGTAAATTAAATGTGTTCAAACGTCCACCTCGAGTTATCCATTATGAAGTTGCTGCAATTACTTTAATTTAAGTACTTAATATATTATATAGACCATGATCCTTAATGAATTGTAGTTGTCACATAACGGATGTAACATTCGCATTACGATCGATGTTTACACGTGGCTCACTCCTTGCTCAAAATCTAACTTTAATATTTGATTAATCATCCCTTTAAATTGCATTTTCCCCTTTAGCTTAATCGTTCTGCATTTAAAATTCCCTTTCTTTCGACACCTCGTTTGTCGCTCTACGCTAACTACTTCGTATTTTGACCTCCCCCTGATAAATTCTTAATTATTATCTATTTTAATTTCGATTCACCGCGCCGCCGGCATTCCAAAGATCGGCATTCCATCGCCCTTCTTCCCGGCATATCGCTTGGCGCGTGCTGCAGTCAGCGCCGGCCAGCTGAACCGGTATTTCGCCCTTTGGCGCTCACACGGGCTCGCGTTTTGGCGTTCGTACTCCTGTCAAACGAGTTTTTCGCCGCCAATCTCCGACCAGCGCGCGCGCCTTGAATTGAATCTTCAGTTGCTTCTGGTCAGTTGAGAGTTGTGTGTGCGTTTTTCCCCCTTCATCCTTATCTCTGTTTCGGGAGATGGAACGTGTCACCAGCCGTTCCCCTTTTGCATCTAGATCCGATTAAAAGATAAATTAAAGCACAGAATGTTGTTGTGAGTTCTCTTAGATATCGCGAGTGTGTTTTTTTAGATGTGCAGTCTTCTGCGTGTTTTCTAATTGATACTGGCAGCTCCGTCTCTCTTCTGTCTAAAGATATTTTTCACAACTTTAAAAATTGTTTCAAATATAATTTTCTGTCAAGAACTGTAAGCATTTCCACCATAAATTCAGATGTCCAATTTGATGGCTGTATTGATGCATCTTTTAAAATTTGTGCAATGCACTTTCGGCACCCGATGTATCTATTTAAATTTAACAAAAATTCTTCTTTTTCTGGAATCTTGGGGTATGACTTCATTGCGAAGCACAATCTGAACATTTTTCCTGGTTTAGAATGTTGCAAGATTGCCAATGAATATGTATATTTTACAAACAGTAAAAACAAGTCAAGTAAATTCATTAACCAATTATTCGTAAATAACTCTATCAATATTAATTCGAAAGTCAGTCAAGGTAACAATACAAAACCAACTGACTGGTCTAAACTTCTTAATGCAAAACCTTTCATTCCTGCCTCAATGCTAAAAGTTAAAGTAATCGATGACAAAACTCAAGTTAGAATTAAAAGAAAACTAACTTTACTTCCAAATGACAGCACGTATGTACAAGTCTGCTCGTTATTGCCCTCTTCATTTTTAAACAAGGACTTAATTTTCTCATCAAGTTCTAAGAACAATAATTTAAATATTCATGATGCAATTTTTTCGTACGTCTACGACTCAACTGACCAGTTGCAACTCACTGTCACTACCAACCACATCCCCGAAACCAACCCCCCACCTAAAGAATTCATCTTTCATATCTTCATAGAAAATTTAACTGATCAGACTACCCACCTCAACAAGGACACAAACATTGGGAGTCTCGAATTAATTGATGACATAAAAACAGTCATTCATGACAAAGTAAACCACCTAGTTCAAATTCCTCCACCAACATCTGATGAATGCATCAATTTAATTCAAGCCTCATCAGATGTGATCAATCTTCGAAAAGAAGAGTTTGCAAAAGCCGAAATAAATCTTAACCATTTAAGTCAAGATCAACAAATTAAATTAAAAGCAACATTAGCTAACTATTTTCAATGTTTCTCTTCATCTCTCTCAACCCTTGGTCACACAGACAAGGTGAAACCCGAAATTCGTTTCTCAAGCAATTATCCCATTAAGGCATTGCCATTCCCTATTCCCCAAGCCCTGCAAGCTGAAGCAAAAAAACAGCTCGATGAACTAGTAGAAGCAGGAATTATCAAGAAAAATGTTGCCACTTGGGCCTGTCCGATGCTTCTCGTTAAAAAGAAAGATGATGGTAGCGGCAGGCAAAAATATCGGATTGCACTTGACCTCAGACTCTTAAATACCGTAATAATGCATTCTTGTTACCCTCTACCTAAGATACAGAACATAATTAATGACTTAGCTAATTATAAATTTTTTACAACACTTGACATGCCTTCAGCATATTTCCAACTTGACCTCCCAGAAGAATATAGAGATAAACTTAGCTTTACCACGCAATGGGGAACGTTTATGTTCATGAGAACCCCACCTGGTCTTAAGACGGCTGCAAGCCATTTTCAAGGAATGGCAGATTCTATAAAAGAAGAAATTAATCTCCCAGGCGTTGCAGTCTACCAGGACGACTGGATAGTTGCAGCTAATTCCTTTGAAGAAATGTTGAAGAAAATTGAGAAGTTACTTCAAGTTTTCAAACAGCATAACTTAACATTAAATTTCGCTAAATGTAACTTCCATAGATCTGTCGTTAACTTTCTGGGCTTCAACATACAGAATAATCAAATTAAGCCTATATCATCAAATATTCAGAAGATTAATGCCTTTCCTGAGCCTAAAACAAAACGCCACATAAAAAAATTCCTTGGATTATGTGGGTTTTACAGATCTTTAATACCTAAATTTGCAGAGATTTCTGAGCCGCTTGTTGCTCTCACTTCACCAAAAGTATGTTTTACATGGGGTCCGCAACAACAAGAAGCTTTCCACAAACTTCAGAAGATTTTTTTTAATGAGCCTTTTCTACAGCAGCCTGATTATAACTTGCCGTTCTTTTTGAATACAGATGCCTCCCTAGTCGCCATAAGCGCAATTTTAATGCAGAAAAATAGTAAAGATCAACTTTTACCTGTGGCCTACTTCTCCAAATCTCTTCGGGGAGCAGAGAAGAATTATCCACCCATAAAGCTTGAGCTCATGGCAATTGTAAAAGGTATCAATGCTTTCCGTAATATCTTGTATGCTCGACACTTTTATATTCTATCTGACAGTAAACCACTAAAATTTTATCATAAAACTACTTCTCCTGCAAATATTGTAACACGTTGGCTTATAGATCTTGGACAATACACTTATACTTTTCATCACATCCCAGGCAAACAAAACGTCCTTGCCGATTTCTTCTCAAGAACCCCAACAGAAAATCATTCATCAGACTTAAATTCTGATCCATCTCTTCTTTCTTCAGAGCAAATCCTTCCAGTTGTTTGTAATCAAGCAGACACTGTAAATGC
This sequence comes from Maratus michaelseni, assembly GCA_963931845.1. NCBI lineage: Eukaryota > Metazoa > Arthropoda > Arachnida > Araneae > Salticidae > Maratus > Maratus michaelseni. The sequence continues at coordinate 187,567,818 of OZ007592.1, read as the reverse complement.
ATTATCTCAGCCTCTTTCTTCTCCAGATCTTAATTGTAACACACCGCAAGATACTCCTTTAGAAATTTCAATTGATACCATTTTCCTTGAACAACTTAAAGATAAATCAACATATAAAATAATCGAAGATATCATTAAGAACAACATGGCTCATAAACAAAAGAGATTCTTTATTTGTCCTCATACAAATTTGCTTTATTTTATTAATGTTAGAGAATCCAGAAATCATACTACATCAACTTTTCAAATTGTTTTACCTAAATCTTTACAAAATAAATGTATTAAAATTCATCACTTGTCGCATCTGGGCATTGAGAAGACCTACAAAAACATTGCTGAAAAATTTTATTGGAAGGGAATGTTTAGAGATGTAGTAAGCTTTGTCAATGCGTGCACAACTTGCATCACATCAAAACCACAAAGAATCGCCCAAGCCCCGTTTCAAAATTCTCAAATTCCTGACAGACCAGGTCAACTTTTATCTCTCGACTTTGTAGGTCCATTTGACAACGGATTCCACATTTTAACTGCAATAGATCATTTTACTAAACATCTTAAATTGTACCCCATCAGAAATATCACAGCAATGAATGCAGTTAAGGCAATATTTGATTACATCTGCACATTCGGCAGACCGGAACTAATTTTGGCTGACCATGGAAAACAGTTCACTGCAAGCATTTTTGATGAATTCAACAAGATGATTGGTGTCAAACTCCGTCATACGACAGTAGCACACCCACAGGCGAATGCGGTTTCAGAACGCATTAACACCTCTATAAAATCAACCATCAAAGCCCTAATGCAAGATGGGTATTCTTTCCATAATGCACTCCTAATTCATCAATCAATTTACAATAATACCTTTCATTCTACTATTCAAGCATCTCCTAATCGGGTTCACTTTGGACGTGCTCTTTCTGGTATCACTGATACATTTTTTCCCTCTGCATCCTACACAAGATTAGATGTTGATGCAGATTACTACACGTTAAGCCAAAACTTAAACCACCTATACCAACAGATCCATGAGAACTTACTTAATTTTCAAAAGTTACAAAACAGTAAACAGCATCTTAAGGCAAAACTAAGAAAATTCCAAATTAATGATATAGTTTACTTATCCGAGAAAAATAGATTCAGAGTCCAGTGGAAAGGCCCATATAGAATAATAGAAAAGATATCCGATGTCATCGTAAAAATTCAACTTCTAGAAGACTTGCATGCTCCAGTCAATCAAGTCCATATCAATAGACTTCGTCCAGCTCACAGAACATGGCCTATGAATACTCCACCTGCCACTGCAGATGCCAGTATTGAAATGGATGATGTCTTACCTTCATCCTCTCTTAATGCTTCTCCGACAGTTCCTAAAGCCAATGTTTCATCAGACAACAACCATCAGTTCAACAGTGAGTTACCGCAGCCAGGTGTTTCTGATCCTCCTCTTGAGTCTCTAGACACTTCATTACCCACTATCTTACCTGATAATCAGCGAAGTCGTCCAGCTACGCGGTCGAAGCAAGCCCCTCCTGTTATATCTGAGTACAACCTGAGAAATCGTCAACCCAAGTTCTATGGCTCGTCGACTTCAGCTAAAAGAAAGTGATAAGCATCCTGTCATCTGACTAGTCATCTTACTTGAATGGAATTCCAACATTGTTACCCTCTGCTGGCAGAGTGTGCAAGTTCTGACAGACTGTGATGTCTCATTCTTCCTTGCTGATCCACAAACACTTGACATGTGTTTTCGACTTTCTCAGTGATAAACTTTTTTTGAACTTTGTGATTATTCACGAAAGAACTTTGTGTGTGTTTACAAGAGAACTCTCTCTTCAATATAAATTTCTGAACTCTTACTTGTGTACGAAAGAACTTTCTCATATCCTTTAACGAGTTCACAAATTAAAAGTATGCACTCCTAACATGGTTCTTTGTTTCAGCTGCTGGTGAATCCCTGTTGATGTGGTTCCTGCTATGCATCTGTTGTTGTAAAGCTAGTGAGTAACTGTGTAAATTAATTTATCATAATCTTTAAAAAAAAAAAAAAAAATATTTTCACAATTTTATGCTATAATGTGTTCTAATTTCTGTTAAATTTTAATTCTGTGGTTAAAATGTGACAATCAATGTGAAATTCAAACCGAGATACAGACCACTCGTATACAAGGGTTGTATCTTGTATATCAAAGTTTTGTATACCTATTACTTTATAGTAATGAATTTTCTCTATTTTTTAAGGTTGGCATATTTCTCTGTGACAGTTATTTTTTTTATATTTGTGTCCCCACTCCCGTTAAAAATACTCATGAGTTTCTTCCCCATCCCCTTTTTGTCCTTTTTTTTACTCTTATGTTTTGGGGTATTTATTTTCAAGCGCTTGATAATAATGTGTTCCTCTACATAATTGACATGTCAATTTCAATTTTTGTGTTTATTTTTGTGTTAATTTGAAAGCTTTCTCAATGGATCAATTGTTTTACATCATGATGTTGTATATACATTACAATTTCTGTATAATGTAACTTGTGTTTCAAATGACTGGATGTTTCATCCAAATAGGTCAAGTATATGCTTTATAATTCTTGCAAATGTGCTTCTTTCTCTGTAGATTTTTAAATATGTAAGTTGGCTAATACGGTACATGTACCATTCTGTAAGCATTTTCATCAACAAACCTTGATTCAACAGTAATGTAATTTCCTTTTCAGATACATGATTCTACAGATGTTATGTATTACAGCTTAAGGAATATTTTAATTTGAGTTTACTCTGTTAGCTGGCACGACTGATTGTCAAAGTCGTTTTTGTAATCCCGTGTAACCCCTGGTGACGTTTCTCTCCGTCCTTTAAATTTTGCAAAATTTTTCTCTCATTCAATTTTTTTAACGTCAAAATTTTCATCTAACGTTCTAAATTTTACAAATTTCTTTTCGCGGGGGTGTATGTCACATAACGGATGTAACATTCGCATTACGATCGATGTTTACACGTGGCTCACTCCTTGCTCAAAATCTAACTTTAATATTTGATTAATCATCCCTTTAAATTGCATTTTCCCCTTTAGCTTAATCGTTCTGCATTTAAAATTCCCTTTCTTTCGACACCTCGTTTGTCGCTCTACGCTAACTACTTCGTATTTTGACCTCCCCCTGATAAATTCTTAATTATTATCTATTTTAATTTCGATTCACCGCGCCGCCGGCATTCCAAAGATCGGCATTCCATCGCCCTTCTTCCCGGCATATCGCTTGGCGCGTGCTGCAGTCAGCGCCGGCCAGCTGAACCGGTATTTCGCCCTTTGGCGCTCACACGGGCTCGCGTTTTGGCGTTCGTACTCCTGTCAAACGAGTTTTTCGCCGCCAATCTCCGACCAGCGCGCGCGCCTTGAATTGAATCTTCAGTTGCTTCTGGTCAGTTGAGAGTCGTGTGTGCGTTTTTCCCCCTTCGTCCTTATCTCTGTTTCGGGAGATGGAACGTGTCACCAGCCGTTCCCCTTTTGCATCTAGATCCGATTAAAAGATAAATTAAAGCACAGAATGTTGTTGTGAGTTCTCTTAGATATCGCGAGTGTGTTTTTTTAGATGTGCAGTCTTCTGCGTGTTTTCTATTGATACCTCTGAGTAAGAGTCAGGTCCGAGCTTCATCACCAGTAACGGTAAGGTCTTTTGATATATACATTTTGCTGAGGGTATTCTAAGGAAATGCACCATCACCTTCTGAGAATGATGACAGCGAGTTTCACCTGAGTTATTGCGTACTCTCGGAACTGTTTCGTAACTTTAAGATCACATTGGCCATTCCACGTGGTTCTTAATAGGCCTAATCATAGACCACGTTTTTCATATACAATTTGTTTAGTATTGAATTAATCATAGCGTAATACCATTACTCCATAGTAGTGCTGCAGGTTTTTTTCTTAGTTCTCAAATATGCATATGGACTTTAGGGACACCTTGTATAGAACAGCAATGAAATTAAATATATGTTAGTTTTAATAGTAAAATACAAATATCAAAGGATAAAATAACATTTGTACTTCTGCAAATATTATTTGTAAAAGGATTCAATCCTCAATCACATAGTAAGATTTATTTTTATGTGTGTGTGTTACTTATTTTGAATGAACTATACTTTATTATTATATCATGTGTGGCATTTATACTGACATACAGTTTAATTCTTAAAACTGTAGACCCTGTAATGCCACTTAAATTAATTTAGCACATCTTACTGAAGAACAGGTCAAGACCTGACCAGTCATTTGATTTTTTTAAAAATTTTCACCAAAATAAAATGTGCATAGAAAAATCATTTTACTTCAGTTTACAACAGTTTTACAGACATGAGATAGGAGAAAGTAAAAAAATAGAAGAAATATGAAATTGTTTAAATGAATGAATATATATATACTCATACAGTACAAAGTCTCAAATCCGGACATCCGAAATTCTCCAAAATCCGGATGTTTTGGAAACTAGCTTTTTTTTTTTTTTTTTTTTTTTTTTTTTTTTTTTTTTTTTAATATTTCATATATATATATATTTTTTAAGTATTTATTTATATATGCCTTGGACTGAATCGTTTTTCCCGCTTCTATTATATTTGTCTCCATATATTTTCCAATTTGATATCTTTACGCTTTTATTCGATCATTCCTTACTCCCCCTCCCCACCAATCTCCGAAAATTGCATCAATTTATTCAATAAATTGAAATCGTGATATAGATGTCTGATAATTTTTATTGGCGACTTCCCAATATTCCATAGGAAGCGCCACATTCATAGTTGTATTTAGCTGCAGGAAAACAGAAAAACGTAATTAAAAGAAAAGAATGAAAAAAACGTTTTCCTTACCATAAAAAATAAATAAATGTCTCAGTCGTTATTTGACGAATTATGTTCAAATTTACAGCAAGTTGCAATAATAGCAAATTAGGCTGTTTTCCCAAATTTTATCAAAATATGATAATTTATTCCAAAATCGGAGCACCACACAAAAAAGGCCACTAGAGTAACTGAAAAGAAAAAGAAACGATTGAATTATCTGGCTGTTTGTTTTGTTTATTTTAGTCTGTAACTTCCGAAGTCGAAGAAGTGGAAAGTTATCCGTAGACAACGTAAAGAAGATAACATGGAAAAGGGGCAGGACACATTTTTCACGTCTAAAAACAGCAGGGCGCATCGGCGCTTAAAACAAAAAGGGCAGTGCGCACCACCCTTTGAGAACATCAAATGGGAACAATAGGGAGCATAAAAACAAATAATAACGGTTTTTTTTTAAACCTTTTAAAAAATATATTATTTTATTGGAATATAGTATTAGTGTGTATCTTTATACAGCATTGCAAATGCCTTCCTGACGTAAATAAATCAGTGTGTGTGTGTGTGGGGGGGGGGGGGGGGGGGGGGGGGGGTGTGATTAGTTTTTTTAATAACTGCAAATGATTTATAATTGATAAAGCAGCGTAAAATAACGGACATATTCAATTACCTAACAGAAAAATTACATTTTGTAAGTAAAATTTCCTGAAATTGTGATAATAAATAATTAAAAAAAAATATTCCTCTATTGAAATATTTGCTTTATTATTACCTTATTTCAGTAAAATAAACGGGGGTGGGGTGTAGATTATTATTATTTTTTTACCTTTTTAAAAAATATATTAATTTTTTAAAATATTTAATTTGCTTCAGTATAATATTTTTCAGTATTGAAATGTGTTCGTCATAAATACATTAGGGGGGGGGGGGGGCAAACTGCAAATGATCCGAAATCCAGAATCGCTGAAGTCCGGAGGATTCCGGATTTTGGACTTTGTACTGTATATAAATTAAAAAATATATCTATGTTTTATGATCAAAAAATGACAAAAAAGCGAAAAATCTCAGATCTATTACAGAATCTCATGCTTGAGTTTAACACATTTACAATTTCTTACATCAAAATAAAATTAAACTCATACAAAACAATTATACAATACTTTTAAAATATATAAAAGTATTTTATAACCAGTAAAATACTGGTAAAACCTTGTTGAAGAAAAGGTTAAGACCACTGCCTAAATTCGAAAAAATAGATTTTCAACTACAGGAGTATAATCTCTCTCTCTTTCTTTTTTGAATGAAAAAAATCTTGCTATTTAAACTTTTCCTTTTCAAAACCACTTTTCTATTGCTTTTACATCAATTAGAAATAGAGATGCGGAGTTTAAAAACGAAACAAATTAAAAACCCTGTCTGCTACATTTTAGAATAACTTTAAATATATTTTTCTCAAAATTTTGTTTTTCAAAAGAAATCTGCACTTTTATTATGAGATTTCAGGTGATATTCAAGATTATTTATTGAAACACTCAAAGGGTGTTTTAGATATTAAAGTCACTGAAATGAACTAAAATATTTCACATAGATGTAATATATATATTTAATGGATGTTTCTAGTTAAAATAAAATTAAAAAAATAAATAAATAAACAAACAACATATTGTATTTTCATTTTTAATTTTATCTTATATTTTAGTTTATTTTGTAGAATACTATCATATAAAGTGTTTTGGATCAAAGCCCATAAAACATTATTCAGAGATAGCTGGAATAAGTGGCTCTTGTTTATTTCAGGGTATGTATCTATTCCAGATCAGCAATGAATTTTCCTGACATTTCCCTGACTTTTCCATACCAATAAAAAAAAATTTGAGGTATTGAGATTTTGTGATGTTACACACAAAAAATCTTAAAAGTTGTGAATTTGAGAGCGGAACTTTCACGACTGATTCTGAGGCACAAAATTACTGATTTATTATATAAATTTTTGCAAAATTTACAAATTGTAGAACATTTTACATACTAAACATTTTGCAGATAGTACACACTTTTAGCATCTGGTTCTATCCATTTTGTCGAATCAGGATGAAATTCTTTACCACATCAGTCACAGTTAAATATAGATTACTTTGAAACATTTTAATGCAAATAATAAATATTCAATAAACTAAGCTAACAGATGTTCAGTCCCCAATCCTACAACATTCAGTAGAAAGTTCCGGTGAAGTTGGAACTGAAAATCTGAGTTACTGAAAGGGGATAGACAAAATGATTTGCACGAGGGGTGAAATACTCTTTACAGTACTTATGAAGAGCAAAGTTTGATTTTAATGGTGCTGCAACTTCAAATCCTCCAAAACTAAGAAACATTTTCCAATTTTTTCCTTGAAAGTTTCAAAATTTTCTAACTTTTTCTCAGAATTTTCAAATTTTCCTGATTTTTCCTCAGAAATGGTAAATTTTCCTGACTTTTCCTGTCCACATAAATTTCCCTGACTTTTCCAGGTTATCCAGGTGGCTAGACACCCTGCTATTTACAGTATGGAACCATTTATCTGGAATCCAGTTAACCGAAAAGCCAGTTACCCAGAATGGTATTTCCAACTGACTGATTTCTGAATTTTTCCAGAAAAAGTGCTATGCAGTGCCAGTTTGACATGTGCATTACTCGATAGATAACCACATGCATTGTACAACTTGATGGATTTGAAATGGAAGCATATTTATTTAGATATTCAACATTTTGAGTTTTTTGCAGCATTATTGTTTCCAAGGTATTGCCCGAAATTGCCTTCTTTCAAACTCTGCTACTCATTTCAAATTAATAAATTACTCTGATTAAGGGTCAGATCCTATCAAGATCAAAGATTAATCAATGTTACAGCCACATATATTCTACAAATATCATCAAATGGATGTTGCTTTAATGTCGAACCAGTTATCCGGAATACATCTGGCCCTGACCATTCTGGATAAATGGTCCTATACTGTAATTCAGAATCATAGGAGACTAGCACCATTTGTTGATCACATTTTCAATCGAGGATTTAGTTTGTTACATCATGGAACAAATTCTTGTCTGTAAAGCAAGAATTCATTTCAAACTTTGTTGAACGCAAAAATGGACTTGATCCATTTTGGTTCTCAACCACCTCATATATACCCTGTATATATAGGAAATAGAAATAATATGATCATTTCTATTTTCCACATAATTCATTATAGGGCTTTAACCATTTTGGTCAAATTTCACTAAAATTTACTTGGAATAAATATTTCAAGAAGTTTCCCATTAAAATTTTAAGCTTTTGTTTACTATTTAAATCTAAAAATCCTGAAAAAAATAACTTTCCTCAAAAAAGTAGCTCTGAAAAAAGTCAGACTATATGTCATCACCTTAGAAAAGGAATAAAAATTACAAATTCAAAGTAGTGCATCAAAAATTATATAAAAGAAATTTCTGGGAAGAAACAAACTTTTGCAGTGTGATCCTGAGAACCTGTTGCAACTAATTTATCATTTTCAGATATGTCAACAGAATTGATTAATTTATCATGAGCCTTAGCTGTACAGTATGGAGATAAAAGTAATTTCAGAGCTATGAGTGGTCTATCCTCAGGAATTTTCCACAGTTTTAAAGTTGTATCATGGGAACCAGAAGCAAATATCAATGATTTCCCTCTAAAACAAAAAATACACAAAACAAGTATTTTAAAATAACAATAAAACATACATATGCAGATATGATATAAAATTATTTTAATTTAAAGGGAGGCAGATAATATAATCTATGATATAATATAATTCACACATAGAGATGCCAACTTATCAGAATCTAAAATTGTGAGATTTAAAAAAGAAAGGATGAAAAAAGGACAATCAGGAGCAATGTTACAAAAAATAAATTTTAATTGTTCAATTAGAAATAATGTTAAAAGTATCATTGATGCTCAGTATAAAGCAAACTGATTATTCTTTTTAATCTCACTACATAACAGTTTTCCAGAAGTAGTGTGCTGCACTACAAACTATGAGAAAAAATAGCAAACACTTTAGTTTTGCTATTTGTAGTACGTTACTTCAAATCACTAGATATATAACTCACAGAGTAAAAAATATATGGTTGGCAGCAACTTTTTAAAAATGTGTAAAAATGAATTATCTAAGCATAAAAGCATATTGAATGAGCAAAACACCATAATATTTACATAACAGTTAGTAGGAATGCATAAATAAATGCAAATTATTTAATTCAAAGAATGAACAGTTTTTAACAAGTAACTCAGGGCTAGCACTAGGATTTTTCAAATTTTTAGGGAGGAATTTTAGGAATTTTTTTCCAAATTTTAGGGAAAATTTTAGGAGCATTTGCGATATTTTTAACATTACAAGTATGTAATAACAGTATTTTCGTGCTAGACAGGCACATGTGGTACACAGCCAAAGAATATTCCCATCATTTCAATGAATTCAGCCCTTGTTCCATGTGCTTGTGTTGTTTGTTGCGAATGAGGACATTTAAATTTGCACAATAACTGGCTTGATATTACAAACCGTTTTGACAACTTATGCTTACTGCAATTATATTAATTAGAATTTTTAATTCCTGTATCATTGAGCCTAACCAGAATGAATGCTCTCTTTCTCTCTCTTTTGGATGTTCTCGGTGAACCTAGAGAACAAGAGGCAGGAAGCAGGGGTGATTATGAGAAAAAAAAATTCTGAAACTAGCAGAAAAACTTCTGGAAGGTTTTTTTCACACTTCTTTGTCGAAATTTGCATTTTTTCCGTGTTTTCTTTGACGAAACATGCATGATGTATTGACAAACTTACATGTTTTTTCGTGATCTTTTGACGGAATTTACGTTTTTTTTCAATAACTTTTGTCGGAATTTGTGTTTCTTTCGCAACCTTTTGACGGAATTTGCTTTTTTTTGTGACCTTTTGACGGAATTTGCTTTTTTTTCGTGATCCTTTGACAAAATTCACGTTTTTCTGCAATCTTTTGACAAAATTTGCGATTTCCCAGCAATCTTTTGACGAAATTCGCCTTATATGCACGATTGATTGATAAAATTTCATGATCCTTCAACGAAATTGGCGTTTTTTACCACAATTTTTTTGATGAAATTCACGTTTTTTTCGTGATTCTTAGACGAAATTATCTTTTTTCCTTGATTTTTGGATGAAATTGGAGGGGTTTTTCACGATTTTTTTTAAAATCTAAATTCACGTTTATTCCACGATCTTTTTAAGAAATTCTAGTTTTTTTTCCACCCGAGATGTTTTTAAAAAAATTTACAATCCTTTAAAGAAATTAGTGTTTGTCGCGATCTTTAGATGAACTTTGAGTTTTTTTTCAGGATTGTTTGTCGAAATTAGCTTTTTTTCTCCCACGATATCCTTGGATGAAATTTAAGTTTTCCCCCCTATTCTTTGTCGAAATTTGCTTTTTTCCGCAATCTTTTGACGAAATTTGCGTTGTTTTAGTGATCTTTTGACGAAATTTGCGTTATTTTAGCAATCTTTTGACAAAATACGTGTCTTTTTCGATGACCATTTGTCGAAATTCGCGGTATTTTTCGGTGAAATTTTGTCGATTTCGAATTTTTAGGAACAAGAAGAAAATTTTAGGAGAATTTTAGGAATTTTAGGAGATAAAATAATATTTAGGAAATTTAGGGGGAATGCCCCTGAGTAACTACTATTTAATATTTAAGGGCAAAATTAGCACCAACAACAGACCACAGGCCACTAAATAAAATAAAAAAAGGCTACTAAAAAATTGTCTGCCAGCGACCACCATATAGTCACATTTCCTGTTGGGAGACAAACGTTTCTTGCATTCCATAAATGATTCCACTTTTGCTAGTTACAATATGTTTATATTAACATATTTATTTGGTCTATTTAATTTTAGAAGAATATCAATAGAAAATTTAACAAAAGTTTATTGTTTAGCATTTTTAAATAAGGAAGTTGCCACTAGATTAAATAAAGTGACCACTTACATAACTACTACTGCTGGCCACTAATGAAAATTCCCAGTTTTGCCCTTTATTTATATATATCTTTCAAAATGGCTCCCCCCCCTCCCCCGCATCGAACTGCATTATTTTTTTAGAATTAGAAATTTTGGAACACTATCATCCCTGCTATAAAACTTGTGACTTGTGCTCATTTTCAGGAATAGTTTTTAACTGTGGCAATAATGTGTACATAATGTGGATTAATTAATTTTAACAAAATTTTTCATGCACAGTTGATTAAAATTATTGAAAGAAATGCTCATAAGAAGTCACTGTATTTATACAATAAAATTAAGTATAACTGAAATTTTGAAGGAATAACGAGGGGGGGGGGGTCACTAATATTAGTCATTTTCTCAGATAAGGTAGATCCATCAAACAAGGAACCTACTGGAAGGAGCATCAGAAGTTAGTTTCGTTCTCATTTTAGCAGGGAATTCTAGGAGTAGAATTCCAGTAACCCTAAGCGTTTGGCAAAATTTTGGCAGTTTTTTTTCCCCTCCTCTTAGCAACTTTTCAAAGTCTATCTTTCCCCACATTGTCTGATTGATGGCTAATCTTTGTACTCTTGTATTTGAGGGCGTGGGTGTGGACAGTACACAATAAGCATTTGTACTCTAATACTTTTACATTGTTGGGAGAGGGGGGGGGGGGGAGATTCTTTTGACATTCTATAAAATGAAAAGTACATAACATGACGAGACTAAAAGAAAAACGAATATTTAAAAACTATCAAATCATTTTAAATTCAGTGTTTCAAATAAAACTGTAAAACAGACACTCTTTTCATGTAGGCTTCGAAAGTTGTAACATCTAAATTTTTTTCTAACTGTTAGTATTTTTCATCGCCTGTTTCAAATGTTACATATTTACTAAAATTTCACTTAGATGCAAAGCAAATAAATTGTTCATTTTATGTGTAATAATAATTCAAAACCCCTTCCAGGATAAATTCTGGCTGAGCCACTACCAGATGAAATACATTTATAGGAAAATTGAAAACGCTATTCGATTTCAAAGCACATTAGTAATTCAGAAAATTTCACACTGCTGTGTTTGTGTGTATGTTGGGGGGGGGGGGGATAGTTTTTTAGAACAATCTTAAATAATAACACATACTTGATTATAAATGGCATTCTGTCAATTATGTCACATTTAAAATAATAAAAATAGATTAAAGAAAACTTGTTACAAATTTATTTTGGAAAAGGCAAGGAGCGTTGTAAAAAAATGCAGTTTCAGCCGTAGTTCATATTTGTATTGCTAATTGGAATTGGATATTGTCCATTCTGATTTACTTTTGTTATTACAATTAAATTTTGATTTACTATTGGAAATATGACTGCGACTTAAGTTAAATAATGTTGATTAATTAATATAGAATTTAAAAAAAAAAAAAAACTTGCAATATAATAACTACAACTATTAATTAAAAAATTATGCAAATTAGAATACTAGAAACTTTTATGCACAAATTAATAATAAATTTTTGACTGTGAAAAGTAATGTAATGTGTGTTTTGCTTCTTCTTCTTTTTTTTTTTTTTTTTTTTTTTTTTTTTAATATCTATTGAGCAATTTAGAGAAATGTAAAAATTCAGAGAGTTCCATACTTTTCTCCTTTTTAATTTACAAGTAACTATTTGCTGATATTAGGAAACAGTTCTTAATTTATAAGTAATGCCATTTTGTAAATGTATTTGGATCAATAATTGAGCTACTAAAACATGGATGCAAGAACTAGATTCAAGCCAAGACTGAAAATTTTTCTGAGTATTAGGAATAACCAAATGGATATGGACTAGAAGATTTCTATGTTTTGTATTATGGCTAAAAATCGATCTTTTACAATAACAGATATAAATAAAAAGTTCTTGATAGTAAAATTGCTTTTATTTAAACATATAAAGTAGAATTTGGTATCGGTTAAAAATTTCTCCAAGACTGAAATCAGTCCTGAGACTGAAGTCTTGCACCCATGTACTAAAACTAAAATATTTAATTTGAAATGCAGCTTGTACGAAACATTAAATATATTTAAGCAAGTTACAAAAAGTTAAAAATATCATTGGAATTAAAATAAAATGCATCACTTTAACAGAATAATAAATAAATAGATTGATTATTACTATTATTGAGAATTCTTCAACACTTTAATATTCGTTTAAAAAATTTGTAATTCTCAGTATCAAATGTAATATAATTTTTAAAATGCTTAGAATCAATCGTTAGAAAACATTAAAATATTTTAATCCTCCTACAATCCACTGACCGGGTATGCGAAATGAGCTATCAAAGAACTCAAAGAATGTACTGATTTTTGCATCATCAAAACAAAACAAAAGATAAGTGCCGAGTGAGAAAAAAAAGCCTAACAGAGAGAGATAATCATGCCAGACTATCATTCCTCCCATACCAAGGTAGTTAAAAATAGTCTAAATTGGTGGAAACTTTCATCAGAAACTCAGCCTGTGTTTCATATACAGGATAGGGGTTTTCGTTCCAGTAGTATCCTTCTTCCATGTGTAGATCTTATTCAGTAAAAAAGTACAATTATTAAACATCTGAAAAGTTTATATGAACAGCATTTATACTACCAGTCAGAGTATAGCTCAATGCTGCTGGCCTTGTAATGCCATGTTAATTTAGCACACTTTTATGAAAACATGCCATGTAGAAACATGTTTCAGGAATTCTTAATGGTGCAAATTAAAATAAAGATTTTTAATTGTACATTCAACAAACATCATCTAGCAACAATATAAATTATTATATCTTCAGTAAAAATAATACAGTTAAAACTGCTAAGGCAGAATCTCAAGGGACCGGAAAATAATTGTGTTTCTGATTAGGTTTCCATCTTACAAGGTATAATATAGGATATTCTTTTCATAATGACCATAAAAAGTGTTTGTTTAACCCTTTAATGCACGTTGTGTCCCTACAAGGATGAAGTTTCATGATTTTCTTTTCACTATTTATGTAATGAACATTCAAAAGATATACGAGTTGTAATTTTCCAACTGGACGAAAAATGTACGGGCCAGGATTCGAACTTGGGATCTCTTGGCTGAAGCTCCCACGCTCTACCAACTGAGCTGTCCCGGTTGAATCTGGAGGGCATAATTCATCCAGTAAACCTTATTGATCATAGCATCTGGTCTGATATTTTAATCAGCTCAACAGAATAGATCGCAGGTAAAGGAACTCCAGTAAACGCTGGAAACGTGATTACACTAGATTAATTTTAACACAATTATTCAAATTGGTAAAGAATCCATACGAGTTGTAATTTTCCAACTGGACGAAAAATGTCCGGGCCAGGATTCGAACCTGGGATCTCTTGGCTGTAGCTGCCACGCTCTACCAACTGAGCTATCCTGGTCAAATCTGGAGGGCATAATTCATCCAGATATTCGACCGGGATAGCTTAGTTGGTAGAGCGTGGCAGCTTCAGCCAAGAGATCCCAGGTTCGAATCCTGGCCCGGACATTTTTCGTCCAGTTGGAAAATTACAACTCATATGGATTCTTTGCCAATTTGAATAATTGTGTTAAAATTAATCTAGTGTAATTCAAAAGATATGTATAAAAAAAAAATCGCTTATTAACTTCTAAATAATAATTATCAACATAACCTTTTTTTTTTTTTGTCTGTGTGTGTGAATTTCCACTTTAGGCCAAAGTTATGGATTTGATAAATTTTCATATTTATATGAAGCATATGAATGGGTTTCCCCTAACCCCGTTTATCAAGCCCAGAAGAAGCAGGTTTGATGCATCCCCTCTTTTATTAAAAAAAACACTCAATGGGGAGTGGTGCTACACTTTTTAAGAGATCCATTTTGAGTATCTTTGTATATTTCTTTATTAAGTTTAAAGTAATGCAGGGTTCATACAGACTTGAGATGAAAAAATCCAAGGAGCCTACAAAATTTCTAAGGAGTACAAGAATTTTAAAGGATTTACCATATTTTTTCATGTATGTTGTGCGCTTGTTTAACATGCAAACCCATCCGAATTTTTAATACCTTATTTAGAGAGAGAAAACTGATTTTTATCTGTTAAAATCTAATAGCTAAAAGTACGAAATATTCACAATCCATTGCTTACTGGTTTTGTAAATTTGAATACAAAATTGCCAGTGAACTATTTTATGCAATGACTAATAGACATATATTACAGAGGACAATCAAATCCCAAATACTCATCATGTATCACATACACCTAGATTTTAAAATTAAATTTTGAAGGGAAAAACCACACAACATATACAAAAAAATAAATTTACTTTTTTTTTTTCTTTATAGTGGCAGTAATTATTTTAACCTTACCTTTGTAAACCTGAGAAGATTTTTATTTACTTCCTTTAAAGATTAATCTCTTCCAAGCCATAAATGCATAAGCAATATTATTCACCGTGTAATATGTTTTCATTTTCTACTCTTGTATACTTCAAATAAATCATTGTTCAAAGCTAAAATATACTTTGCGATAACTTAAAGAGTTTCTAAGTAGTCTGTATGGACCTTGATAATGTTAAAAACAAAGTAATAACAGCACAAGCCCCAAAGGGTTAAGGCAGGATTCTGCTTTCACAATTTTTACTGTATTTTTATTTATATGTGGGGGGGGGGGGGTGTAATACTTTAAAAATCATAACAATCACATTAAAAACTAAAAATTTTAATGGTTTTAAAATAAAATAATGAATCTTACCTACAACAGGCGACGGCAGAAACAGAATCGGTATGACCAAAGCCGGTATACATGCACTTTATTTCAGAAGAATCTTGGCTCATACTCCATACTTTTACACAGTTATCCTGAAAAAAAAAAAAAAAAAAATTTACTAATAAACACAGTTGATGCAAAAGGAGGAGGAGGGGGGGGGTGAATTTATTTATACCTGCCCTAAAGAACTAATAAACGGATAAGATAAGCACAAACTACCTATAATGAATATGCAAGATAAAAAAGGAAAAAGTTAAAAGACTAGAATAAATTTAGTATTCAGCTATTTCACCAGGGCTTTTTTAAAAGAGTACGCAAAATGAACAACAACAATAATAATAGTATGCATGTTCCAGAAAAAATGTGTGAAGTCAAAAAGCTGAATATACCTCAGAGCCTAATGAAGCATGACCAAGTTAGTAAAATGAATGATGTCAGAAAATAGAGTTTTTGTAAAAAGCTGAGGAAGAATGTTGTTTAATAATATGTTAAAGGAGAATGTCAACATACTTCTAAAAGAAATATTTTTTTTTTCCGGGGGGAGGGGGGGTCACTTAAAACTAAAAGAGTTTAATATACTACTAATCTGATTTTAATCTACTATTTATATCTACTTTTTTAGCTCACAGGCTATCAAAGCCTGAGAACTCATGTGTCCCCAAGTTCTGTATGTACATATGTATGTACATAGGTAATGCGATAACTCTTGATAGAAATATCCGATTTGCTTCAAATTTTGTATATAGGTTCATTTTGATAAGGCACTTCCCTGATTAGTTTTGGGGGTTCATTGGTTAAGTATAAAGGGGGGGGGGGGATGAGGGCTATCCCCCCTAATTAAGATAAATGGGTTTTTCAAGCATAATTATTCAATTTCCTTCAAATTTTGTATATAGGTTTATTGTGATAAGGTGCTTCCCTGATTAGTTCTGGTGATTCATTGGTAAGCATAAAAGGGGACCAATCTCCCCCCTTAATTTATTGTAATCTTTTATTCAAAACTCATAAGATAAACAGCGTCATTTAGTGATAGATGGATCACATATTTTTACTCTAAAAATAAAAGAATGGACTGGAATTCTAAATTTATATTTAGTTTGTATCAAAACTATATCTGATAATCGGAATTTGCATTTTTATTGTTGATTTCTTTATTTTTCGAGGGGCATTATTCTTTGAAATAAGAGTATAATATACAATTAGCGTGAATAGCCTGTGAGCTCAATTCCATCAGTTTAACTGGGCACTTTTTTTAATGACTATTAATTATCTGTAATAATTTAAAATTCAGCATCATCAATTAAAATGTTTTGTGTTTAAGTAATTGAGTAAAAAAGTTATCAAATAACCCCACACATGTATTGCTGATGCTGTTTTTTTTTTTTTTCCTTTCTTTTTTGCCTTTACTAAAGAAAATGTTTCTTTAATGAAACTCTGAAATAGCTATGCCAAATTAAATTTTTCCAGCAGTAAAAGAGAAGATGAGAAAATATGAGAATTCCAGAAAAGATGAGAAAAGATTCCTTTCATTTAGGTTTTCTTACATTTGAAATGCTTTATGATTCAAAATGTCACCAGTTCAAGTATTACACCGTTTTTAAAGCTATTCTTAACTTTTTTAGGGTGAAAATTCATATACTAAATCAATCATATATTATATCAACTAAATTCACAATATAATCACAAATCTAATATAAAATCATATACATAATAATTTCCCCTTTGGTTAGACATGATTAACTGTGTATTTTAATTGAACAGTTTATTAACAGAATGCTTTTAATAACATTACGAAATGCAAAAATACAATTTATTAAAATTGATTTAACATTCAATAATAAAAGATTTCCTTTTAATTTGGAAGCAATAGCTTATTAAATAAAATACTTTCTTATGGAAATTGGAAGAATGAACAGATAAAAAACCCATCATTTTTATATTTAACATTTGAATTTAGTATAAAAATTTCCATTGTATGATATCTTTCAACACATTTCTAAAAGTAATTACAATTGTCTTAAAGTTAATTATCTGCATAAATTATGCAATGCTTTTTTTCTCTTTTTCAATAAAATATATTCACAGAAAAAAAAAATAATAATCTAATTTTCATGTTTTAGGAAAGCAGCAATGAAAAAATAAAAAATATATAATAAAAATACAAGGTCCAGAAAAAAACCCTCTAATTGCATGAGTATATAATAATTTCCCTTTTAAATATTCAAGTTCAAACAAACCATGTGCAAACTATACCAACAGAAAATTTAAAGCCTTAACAAACTCAAACGTGAATACCGGTGACCAAAGATGTCTCTCTCTAATTCCCACAGCCTGCAATGCGATCAAAATTAAAACCCATCTACATATCTTTACCGAAGAACTGGTTTTTTCTTCACATTCGAAAGAACCCCTCCAATTCAAATTATTTTTTCACAATCATACAGACCTTGATACAGCTACTGCAAACTTTTTAAGTTATATTGCTGTCAGTGAAAAGAATTTTCTCCTCGCACAGAATGAGAGCAACTGCAATATTAGAATCGACAATAATGACTATTTGCAACCAAAGTACAATCTTATCGTTATACAGTTATTCAAAACACTGACCAAATGCAGAGAGAGACATGCAAGCAATAGAATTTTTTTCTACAATATTTTTGCCACGCATGTGACATTTAAATGAGAGCACTGATTTGCTTGAAAGGATGAAATTTTGATTGTGGATTATTCTTTCATTTGTGATTAATTTTCTGTTTGATTCTTTCATAAAAATTTAAAATAGAATTTTTTTCTGTAAAAGTATAATTTGTTTTTTGCTTTATTATTATTATTATTATTATTATTATTATGATAGATTAGATGATATTTATTAAGATAGAAAACAAATTTCGATAATATTATTTTTATATTTGAATATGAAGTTTTAAAATATTTTTTCAGCCTTTAAAAAAAAAAAAAATACTTTGTAGGTAGGTCATTCCAAAATTAATAGGGACTTTTCATTAATCCATTACTAAATAATAAGCTACAAAACAATAACATTATTATTTATCCTATTACATTAAATAACACCCATCTTTACAGAATAAACAACTGGCAATGAAAATTTGTCTCCAAGCTCTCAGAAATCTTCTGTGTATTTTAGATTTGACCTGAGCATATTTAGGGTGAAATGAATTTTATCATCCATTTCAAATTGCAACAAATACTAATTATAAAAATGATAAAACAAATTTCATATATTTGAAATATTGTGTTGTTTTATATATTCTTGGTTTTAATGAATTAAATATAATATGAATGCTGATTTTCTTGACATGGATGGAGAATATTGAATACAGCATTCAATGGTAGATTATTGACAAAGATTAAATTTTGTCAAGGGTAACAAGAAATCAGAATAAATATGCTATATATACATCATAGAAGTTATAGCCAGATCGAAAATGGGAGGGAGAATACAGTTTGATCATACCTCTGCTTCTGCGATTTAATTTCATCTGTGTAAGTAAAAGAAAGTCTAGTGTAGAAAAAAATAGCAGAAAAAGGGATTTAAAAAAAAAAAAAAAAACAGAAAAAAGAGATTTTTTTATAAAAAGGGATAGAAAAAAGAAAATCACAGATCTTTGGCAGTTTTTCATCCCTGCTATTTAATCTTTTCTTAGTTGTATTTTTCACAGATCACGTACTTGCCAAAAAATTATTTTACACAGCAAAATCTATTCACTTTTGCACATTTTATGATTAACCCTTCTTCAAAATCCCAATCAAGCACAGATTCTGACTGTATCAGAATAAATAACAATTTTTAAAAAATCTCATTAAAAAATTTTAATCTTATGATGAATAAACAACTTTCCATCAAACATATCTAATCTGCGAGATTAGGAAAGGACCTTTCTTGATTCTCATCTCTTACAAAATAGATCACATTTTTTAGCAGCAATATGAAATATACAGCGAAATGAAAATGTGAGACATTTGTCTTATATTCATTCCATAACTCTGTAAGTAACATGATATAAAACTGAGCTTAGAACATGATTTATAGTTGATTATGCTATCACAATATTTTCAAAAAACACAAATTTGGTGAAAATTGCATAGTTCACGAAGTGTTTAATCCTTTAATCTGTACACTGCCATGGATGAGTATACTTGTAACTTGTCCAAGCACTGGAACGTTTTCTTGACAACAGATGGCATTGCATATATTAAGATTCTGAATGAGGTACTTAAATGTTATTGATTGTTGTACTACAATCTACCATTGCAAAGTTTGACAATATTTATTAGAACAATTTATGGATAAATATTTATTAGAACATGGTAGAAACATTTCTATGATTTTTTTTTTTTTTTTTTTTTTTTAATTGATGCATATCATTAGGCTTAAAGGTGTGAAAAAAATCTGCCAGCAAACAAGTTGAATTTAGCCATTTACAATTTGAAAAACTGAATCCTCTTGAAATAAAAATTTAAAAAAAAAATCTTAATTTAAAGTTTTTTTTTTTTAAACTTTTTTATTACTATTATTATGAAAAACCCAGTGTGTGTTGAATAAGCTTAGGGTTAACTTGTTAATACATAGGTTGTACTTTTGATGGAAGACCTGATTTCACAAATTATAATTTTGTAATGATACAAATAAATAAATGAACATCAATTTAATTTTTTATTTTTGTTTAAGGTGAAAAAAAATATATATGAAACATAAAATGGCAAAAAACATTAAAAAAAAAACTTTTGAGACAACATAACTTGAAAAAAAAAAAAACTAGCTGCAATAACATCTAAAATCAAATTTTTTAAAACAAAACTCAATGTTTAAGACATTTTCATTTTGGTCATCAGGCCAACATTCTTATGAAAATCTCATAAAAAAACAAAAGGGAAAAGAAAATTTTGAATGGATTAAAAATTCTTATGCTCTATAAAATTAAATAACAAAAATAACTAAATTAAAATAAAATATTAATATAATCCTACCTTTGAGCCACTAATGAAAATATTCCTATGTTTAGGAAACACGTCTACATCTAATACAATGTCAAGATGGTCTTTCAGAAGTTGACAATTAAAATTTGGAAACTGGAAAACTTTGATTTGGGAACTATTTGTAGCAACTACTAAATATTCGTCTGATTTTCCCAAGAACTTCATACTAAGAATGTCATCATTGTAGCCAACAAACTAAACGAAAAAATAAAAAATAAATATAAAAAAAATGTATAAACATAAACAAGATTAATTTTAAACATAAACCAAACTTTTCATATTCTTCAGACATAAACAATTCTGAAAACTGAATGAAAACAATTATTTAATTAACAGAATACCGATATTGTAAACTGATATCACATTCAAGTATAATTTATATAATTTTCTTAAAATACGAAAATGGAAACAGACTGAGATTCTCAGTTTAATAGGTATGGCAAATCAGGATTTACACTTCTTTCCCAGAAGCAAAAGAAAATTTAAACCTTATCCAAATTTCAATCACCTTCCAATGAATTTCAGAAGCAGAAATTTTAATACTACATTGTTGGCACAATGAAAAATTATCAAGTGCAAAAAAAGCTTCTTTTACACCAGTTCTCAGATGAGGGCTGTACAATCAATCTTGAATGGGAAATATTTTGAAAATTATAGAAAATCTTTTTGTATTCTACTTTGAAAGTTGCTTTGGTCTAACATTTGACAAAAGTAGACACTTGATAATTTTGCATTAGCATTGTTGTGATATTTTACAATACTTAATTTTCAGATGACCAACAAGAATCTACAAATACAAATGTTTTCAATGATTATTTAACATAAGGATACCCCATCCCACCATTAAGCTTCCTTATTTCATTTTTAATGTTTGAATATAACAATTAAGCACTTGTTTATGCAACACACAATTTTGGTTAAGTGTATTTTTTTTCTTCAGACAGGTACATTTTCCGTGATTGAATTCTTTTATTCTACCTGTTTTCTTGCATTTTTAAGATTAAATCTGAAAGAGGGCTTTTTGCTCAGATAAGAAAGACAAAAGAAGCAGTGTGAAAATCCAGTGCGGAGGGGTAGAGTCAGAATATGGTCAGTTGCTTGGTTATCTTACTAGTCTGGTTTTAACCTACATGATTTGCTCTCATCTGTACACAATCAGTTAATTTTATTCTTGGTTTTATTTCTACTCTGCCCTTATCTAGCTAACATGTCTTGAAAACACAAGGTTCTCTTGTTAAGGAAAAAACCGAATTTTTGAAATAATTAGAAGTATGCAGGGCTGACAAAAATGGAATTAATTGGCTAAAAAGACTACTATTTCAGTTTTTATTTTGAAAACTATTGTTTATGATTAACAAAATCTTGTGGATTTTTTGCATCGAAGAATCTGTACAAGCAAGCATGTACATTTCCAGAAGTGGAAGCATGTAAAGAAGTGAATTTGCTCCAGTTTTTCACCCAGTGTTGTGTGACAAATATTCCAGTAAGTGGACCAATGTTAATGAAAAAAGCGAAAGATATAGCATTAAATATGAAATGAATGTTGGTGATTCTGGCTTCTCAACAGGATGGCTGAATAAAATCAAAATGTACCATTGATTTACATGTCAAGTTGTAGGTGGTAAATCAAAACAAGCTCCAGCTGAGTCTGTCGCAGAATAGTAAGTTAAGCACAATCAGTGAATAAGAGCTGAAAAATGTTTTAAACATAGGCAAGACCATACTCTATCATATTAAGCAAACACAAATATTATCGTTTCAAGGAGAATAGTGTAAAGGCAGAAAGAACAGTGAAGATCACCTCACTGTGTTTCTTTGTGTAAATTCTGATAGAGGTGAACAGATTACTCCTTTACTGATAGGAAAATCAAAGAGACAAAGAAGTCTGAAGCACAATGTCCAAATGCTACCACTGGAATATCATGTTAACAAGGATTATAGCCAAGATTTTCATCAAATGGCTGAAAAGACAAACTTGTGAAACCACAAAATCGAAAAATTTTGCTTAGTAGGGATTGATACACAGTGCATCTGCTAGGCATTGATTTTTTGGTAAATATAATAGTTGCTTTCTTTACTGCAAACTACACAAGTTAGTTTCATTGATGTGATTTAGGTGTAATTAAGAATTTAAAAGTGCATTATAGGGGACAGCGATTCCAATTTGCTCTTCAGAACATTGAAAAGATTAATTCCAAGAAAATAAATGTTCTCAGTCATGAATATGATTTTGCAGGCTTCGTCTCAAGTAAAGGAAGAAAAAAATAAGTTTTATAAAAGCTGGATTTACACATCTAAAATCTTTGAGAATGACAGTGATGATGAAACTGTTACTAGGACTTCCCTCAAAGGGATTAATCTGAGTGATATTGCTGAGAACATAGGGTTAACAATTACAATATAAAGAAAAAGAGCAAATTAAATGATAGAATTACAAAATATATATAAATTCATATACACTGTTAAAAAAATATAAAAGAAGTACCGTTCATCATATGTGTTGTCATAATTTTTTTTTAACATGTGACAAAGAATTTCATTTTCTTAAGCGCGTATTGCGCAAAACTTAAGAGGGAAAAAAAAAAAAAAAAAAAAAAAAAAAAAAAACGCCGGATCTTTTAAAACGCCAAGCTTTTTAAAGTTACGTAATTGGATTTGCAGCCAATAGATTATTCTATCAAGCATGGCTTAACGCAAATTTAATTTCATTGTTGCACCTTTTTTTGTGTGTGAATTTAAAATTTTTCTTACTGATTATATATCTATTATTTGTATAACTGTTTATAGTAACTCTTACACTTCAAACCACATTGATAGCATGCTTTGCTACAAACCATATTGCAAAACTACAGTCTAAATTACTATTAAAGTATACAAAAAATCTTCGATGACTTCTGTAAAATAACTTTTACATTAAATCTCCATATCAGCAAAATTGAAAAATTATATATATTACAAAGTTAAGCTTAACAGATACTTCTAATGCGCCTTTACTGCGCCAATCCGCAGACTTTTCTTTTGCCTGTCTGTCTGTCTGTCTCTCCACAGTCTGTCTGTTTCCCTATCTGTTCTTCTGCCCGTCTCTCTAACCGATTGTCTATCTCTCTACACGTCTCGCTACCTGCCAATCTATTTCTCTAACCGTCTGTGTATCCGTATAACTACTTGTATGTCTAGCCGTGTCTCTATCCACTTCGCTACCCATTTGTCTATCTGTCTCTCTACCCGTCTGGCTATACGCCTCTCTACCCATCTTCTTACCCATCTACTGTCTCTCTACTCGTTGGTATACCCGTCTCATTATCCGTCTGTTTTTGTACCCGACTCTTTACCCGTCTCGCTACCAATCTCATTACCCGTCTGTCAACTCGTCTCTTTATCTACCACGCTACGCGTCTCGCAACCTTTCTCGCTACATTCCTGTCTACCGGTATCGCTACCCGTCTCGTGACCCATCTCGCTACTCCTCTATCAACCCTCTTTTTACCTTTCTCTCTAGCCGTCTGTCTATTCGTTTCGCTACCCGTCAGCCTACCTATGTCGCTACTCGTCTTTCTACCCATCTCACTACTCATCTGTCTACCCGTTTGTTTACTCGTCTTTCTACCTCTCGCCACCTCTTCCCAATATTTAAACAATTCATTTAATATATAGAAGCCGTTTATCAGTTATTAAATGCAAACAGAAGTAATTTATCTAATAAGTGTAATCAGATGCAATTTTTTTAAAATACATACATAAACCTGCATAATAATTCATCAGTTTTGTGTTCGTAGTTGTTTATATCATTTGACAGTTTAAATCTCAACTTCTTAAACCTGAATTGTCTCAAGCTTTTTAAAAAAACCACAAGGTCTGTATAACTGCAAAGTACCCTGTGGGCTATAACACATGGGCTGATAAGTTCCTGGTCTAATAAAGAAAACACAACTTTTTAACAAAGCTTTATAACTTTATGACTTTATAACTTTAATACATAACATAACTTTAATAATAAATAATAATAATTTAATAATAATAATAATAATAATTTTATAATACTAATTTTATAATAATAATTTAATAATAATTTAATAATATTAATTTAGTAAATGAATAATAATAATAATTTAATAATAAATAACATAATTTTATAACAAAAAGGCTCCAAACAGTGCTCAGAACTCGTTGTTGTTTTTGGTCAAATTCAACACACGTGGCAGCCACTTTGAAAACAGCTTTTTCATAAACAAATGTTCATTCAAAATAAAACCTACAAGTTCCTTGGATATTTTCAGAGACTGAGCTATCTCCTGCAACTTCACTTTATGGTTCCCCAAAACGATTTTGTGGACTTTTTTATGTTTTCCGGAGTAACCACCTCTTTTGCGTGGTGCATCACTGGTGTCCGTACGACCACATTTAAATTCAGCAAACCAGTCAATAATGGTTGGATTACCTGGCGCAGTGTCCGGATAACGCTTATCAAGCCAAGCTTTTGTTTAAACGATGTTTTTCCCATCAAATAATAATTCTTGAAAATCTTGTTTATCCATTTTTTTGTTTATCAACAAAGTCGTTCAACTGAAACCACTCTAACGTTCTATCCACATTGCGAATCGTCATGCCATTTTTTCTGCTACCTTTTAAAGGTTAGTATTTACTAAAAAAAACATCGGTTCGGCGATTGCAACCCCATCTGTGTTCCAGACCGGGAACCTATCAGCCCATGTGTTATTAAGTTAAGTGAAAGTTTCGTTATCGCGTTCGCAGACAATTGCTTATGTCAGAAAGCGGGGCTTAACGCCATTTTAAATTCATTACTGTAACTTTTTTTTTTTTTTTTTTTTTTTTGTGTGTGTGGGGGGGGGGGGGGGGGAGGGTTTCAAATGTATACATTTAAATTAAATTTTTTGCCTCCATGCCATTAGTGTTGTTTGTATAATTAACTAATACCTTTTAGACCGAGCTTCATTTGAAACAAATGTAAAAGACTTCTTCTAGAGTTTTTTTTGGAGTAACTTTCGTAATTGGGCCCAAAGCCAATCGGAGTATTTAATATCATTATTGTAACTCTTATAGAGTTAAAACAATATTGCTGCTAGCTTTACTCTTGTTTGAGACCAGCCTTGCCTGTGTATCTGAATGGGGAAAAGTTTCGTATCCTATGTCGGTTGCCGAAAAAAATTTTAAATGGTGTCAAAAGGTAGTTTTAGCATCTTACAAAATATTTCAAGAGAGCGGTAAAACATGTTTTTCAAATATTTACAAACATACGTTTATTAAAGCATGTTCTTGCACCATCTTAAAACTTTAAGCACGATGCTAAAATAAAATTTTATCGCCATATTCGATATTTTAATAAGTAATGAAAATACATAAACAAACTTATTTAACAAACCTAAGAGGCATTTTTGTGATAAATAATTGTTATTGTCAGGGGGGTAAATTGTAAACAATTAATAAACGGCTAGTAAATAATAAATAGCATTTAAAATCTAAAAATGAAGAAGTGGTCCGTATAAAAATTAAACGCTTGATATATGTAAATATTTTTTTATTTTTTAATATTTCCGAAGGCACAGATAAAGAGGTAAAAATCTCTTTTCCAAATGCCAAATAGAAAATATACAAAATAGAATGCCAAATATACAAAATAGAAAAATATCTGCAAAAAAATATATTTACATAATACTACATCTGCAAAATAATAAGATTTAGAAAAAGTAAGCCAAATCCTGCAGATCCCAACAATCACATCGAAAAACTTATCACCAAAAAAGAACTCGCCTAATCTTACGGCACAGAAGATGGATTTTTCCCTCTGAATGCAGAATATTAGTTTTTTTTCTTGTTCGATGGGTGATTATAATATAATTGTTTCATTTCACATACTACATACCCTTTGATATATTGGTATTTTTATGTTATCCTGGCGCAGTTGATAAATCGCCAAATATTGTTCCTATAACATTTTCATATTGAATTCATTTCATTCAAATATAAACCTTTCACTCATTTAATTTAAAATACATGCCTTTCATTAATCCCATTTAAAATGCTAAAAAGAGAAAAAAAAGAAATAATGCCATAAATCGAAACCTTTTATTTAAACTCAAAAGAATTTTTTTTTTAAGTTACACACGCGAAATAAAAAAAGCTGCTATTGCTGAGATTTGCGCCAAATCTCTAATACCAAGTCTACCAAGTTATTGCGGGTTTTTTCTTTCAAACAGAAAAAAAATCCAGATTAATTTTCAATTTCTACTAAATTGAAATATATTTTATTGTGCTGAATATTAGTGCATGCATATTTTTTTGCTCCATGTACTCCATGAACTCTTCAATTCCGATTGTCTATGAAAATCTCCCGCCGGTGAAAATGACGTACGCACAAAATTTTCGTGACGTATGTACCTTAATTGTGCTTTTTTATCTATTTTTTTAATATAATTTCCAAACGGTTTGACATTTATTGTTGGTAATAAATAGATGTCGTTCTTACCTTTATAGGTACCTGCTGTAAAAATTTGAACGAAATCCGTTAAATATTTTTAACACTTTCCAACCTAGTTGAAAACTGTTTATGACTTTGGTTTGTCTGGCCGTCTGCCGTCTGGCCGTGCTCTAACTCCCGTAAATATGCTCGGATTGCTCTGCAATTTTTATATGTTATTGTCGTTATCTATAGCATGTTCCCTATTTCAACGGAAGTGTGTAGCACTTATATATTTTTTACAGGGACACTCAAAAGAATTCCGTTACATTGCGGTCTATGGGGAAAAATCATTTGCGGTTTATTTAAATAATGTTTCACTATTTTAAACGCATTGAAATTTATATATATCACTAAGGTGCATTAGACAAACCTTAATATGGAATAGGGTGTGCATAGAACTTATAGTTACTTTACAGGGACAGTCAAAAGAATTCTGTTACATTACATCTATGGAGAAAAATCGTCTGCGGTTTATTTAAATAATGTTTCACTATTTTAAACGCATTGAAATTTATATGTTTCACTAAGGTGCATTACAAGAGGCTTACAACAGAATATTGTGTGTATAGCAGTCATCGTTCATTTACAGGGACACACAAAAGAATTCTCAACTGTCTGTTAACAATAATTCCTGGAAGTGCGTTTTAAGTTACTGAACACGATTTTAATTTTAACTCGCTTTTTGTCTATTACGTGATGTGTATAAATTCTGTAGATCCTATACAGGGAAGCACAAAAGTTCACGGACACATTTCCGTTTAGTGACAGAAACTCCAGACGGAGAATTTTAAACTGTGCTACGCGTTAGCTAACTGAACTAAAATTTAGCATCCTATGTAGTATATATACAGATCTATAGATCCTATACAGGGCTGAATAAAAGTATTCGGATATTTTTCTGAATATTGTATATGTTGGAAATTCCTGAAATTATGTTTTTAAATATATTATGCGTTTTCCAAATTGTTTACTTAGATGTCATCTTTTAGCTTATTAAGGTATGATTTGTAAAATTATTTTGGAAGCATTGGAAAGTGTTACATAATCTATGCTTGACGCATGATTTTTCGTTCTTGTTTGAGTTATGCTTGACAAAAGGTTTTAATATCCATCGTAGCTATATATGGGGCAAAGTAATACTGCGCTGTGTATGAGTTTTCGTTGCACTCAGACAAAAATTGATGAAAATGACTGAATCACCTAAGAAAAGAGATAACTTTTGAAGAATATGTGAACTATGATGAAGAAGTAATAGCCTCAAAGCTATGTACTGTTGGTGAACTTATTGAAAATCCCCAGACCCAACCAGATTCTCAAAGCAGTAAAAATGATGAGGGGGATGAAGTCATTCCTCTGTCTTTTTAAAAAGCAATAAGTTTTGTTAAAAAAATTAAGAACTTTTTTGTTTGCCATAAAAGAAGTGAAAAAATTCTTCAGGACCTTAATTCATTACACAAATTGCTAATTATCAGTTATAAGTTTTTTATGGAAATTCAGCTAAGTTGCTTAAACGTTATGACTGCATAAATGACAATATATTTAAGATGTTTCACCCTATTCCCTTAAAGGTATAAAACAGACCTAAATTAACATACTTTGCTTAGGAAAACAGAGAAAAACCAAAAATTTTTGCGATTTTCAATTTTTTGTTCATTTTACACAAGTTTTTCTCTTTACAACAAAGTTTCCCATAATGGATTTTTCTATTACACCAATCACTTTCTTTTTGTTTGATACAACCAGGTTCTCAATAAAGATGAAATTAAACCAAAGTAAAACTTACTTGTTTCTTCAAAGAAAAATTTTCTAAATCATATAACAAAATGTTGTGCTCAAAGGTAGTTATACCTATGGCATTCAAAGCAGGAACATAATATCCTTGTGTTATTACAGATCCTTCAAATGATGAATCTTCAGGGAGAACAACTGGAGAGTCAACTTGGGCATAAACACATTTCCCAGAATTAGCACTCCAAACCTTTAATACTCCTATAAATGATTAAAAAATATAATAATAGAATTAGACAATATCTCATTGCAATACATGCTCTTTTTTCAAAGATCAGGGCCAGAGACACAGAGAGAGATAGTCTGCAGGCTCCAGTAGTAATGAATAAATGATTATTTGCTTAAAATTTAAACACTGTATAAACAAACAATATATAAATTTTGCATCTGCGGTTAAAAGTGATATAACATTAAATGTGTCTAGCAGCAAACCAAAATTTATCTGTGACTCAATACTGCTGAACTAAGCCCACTATCATAAGAAGTAACCAGTAACCCATAAAATAAGCAAAAATTGTATTTACAAAGAAAATATACAAAAAAATACAATAAATGAAGACAAAGTAAATTTTAGCAATTATATTTTTAACTCAACATTTTTTTTTCCCAAGCTGTTAGAATTAATCTGAAAGGTCTAAAATAATAATCAGTGCTTGCTGTCATGCCACACTGTTTCTACTACCAGGTAAATATCAATATAAACTGATCAATTTTAGCTTGAAAATTTTATCTTAAAAACTAAAAGAGATTCTTGTAATTTTCTAACTGGACGAAAAATGTCCGAAATTAATTGTTTTAAAATTAATCTTGCGTAATCACGTATCCAGCGTTTACTGAGGTTCCAAATTACCTGCGATTTATTTTGTTGAGCTGATTCAGATATCAGACCAGATGCTATGATCAATAAGGTTAACTGGATGAAGTAGGTCATCCAGATTCGACCGGGATGGTTCACTTGGTAGAGCATGGCAGCTTCAGCCAAGCTATCCCAGGTTCGAATCCTGACACAGACATTTTTCATCCAGTTAGAAAATTACAACTCATAAGAGAATCTTGTGTCAACTTTTTTGTTATTTTACTTCAGAGATAGGCTCTTCAAGAGAGATGGCATTCAGTAATTTATACTAGCTCCATCTGCCTCTCTGTGATCCGGTCAAAGACTTAATATTAGTATCAATAATGGCCATTATATAAAGAAGAACAAATGTTTGGAAATGCCTACCTTTGTCTCCAACTGTAATAAAATAAGTTTCGTCAGGCTTTAAATCTACATTAGCAATGGAAAACTGTTCTGGAGCCAGAATGCAAGCTTCAATACTCTAGAACAATAAACATAATTTTTAAAAAAGTTATATCAAATCATTACAGAAATTTTGATGTTCAAATTCTGAAAAATAAAATCCAAACTTATATACTTACTTCATAAATAGGAATGGTCCTTTTTAGAGAGTAATCAGCCAAATCCCAAATAAGAACAACTTTATCTCGACTGGAGCTATAAAATTAATTAGCATTACTAAGACAATGTTATATATAGTAACTGGAAAAATTCATATACAACTTAATAAATTACTTCAAATAGCAATGATTGGAAAAAAAAGGGAGATGGGACAGTAAAACCTCATTAATCTGCACATCCATTAAGTCAGATTGCTTAATTTGGTAGCCTTAATTAAATAAATAAAACATAAACAAATAAAAAGTTGAATTATGGATAGATTATGCACTAGATTATGGATTTAGATAATGCATATACACATGTTGTAATTCAATTGATTTCTCTATCCCTCTACCATTTTGCAAGGCTTTACAATTGTTTGTGAAGAAAGATTTAAAAAATTACATAGAAAATCAGTAGTTCCTTCGAGTAGTAGTGACAAGTAACTTGAGTGTGCATGAACCTGATGTTCTTAGTAAAACAATTTAAAAGTTAGATAGTAAAACCTAAATATCCTGTAAATTATGCAACAATTTATTTCCTGTGAATTAATTTATTTTTTGTATTATTTTAATTGTAAAATAAACACTTTTATTAATGTACAAAATATTTTAACCTTCTCAGAAGAAACCTCATATGGGGTTGTATTGAAAGAAGATAAAATATATAGTAAAATTCATTACTAAACCTTTCACTTTGTTCTTTATTAAACTGGTAAAAAATGAAAGAAAATTTCAAAATGTACCAGAAGTAGACAATAGCCCGATATTCTGATTATCTGGCAGAACATTTGACCTGCAATTATATACCTAGGAATGAAAAATATAAATAATCATTATTATTATCTATCTATATTATAAAGGACAAACATGTCCGTGCGTAACGCTGACGTCATTTTGCGAATGGCAACAGTTGATGAAATTTCGGTTTTGCGATTTTTATTGATGCAATTTTTTAAATTTCTAAACATCTCACATTTTTAATTTTTATACCGTTATATAGGAAAAAAAATCTACTTTGAAATGCAATTTATTTGAAAACTGTATCTTAATTCGCTGATTTATTAATGCTTTTTTTTTAATTTTTTAATTGATATTTTTCACTTTTTTCATGTTTAATGGTTGCCATTGGTAATTTTTTTCCCTCTTGACGACCGCATATTATCGTTGATCAAAGAATTGAAATTAGTATTATTAGTTAGGAATTTGATAAAGACACGTTGAAAAGTAAAAAGAAAAAAACTTTTACTGATTTTATATAAAATGCATAATAATAATAATAATAATAATAAACATTTTGATGTGCGATAATTTTATAAATCAAAATAATTTAATTTAAAAACCAAAGGAATGTTTGTGATACATAAAATTATTTTTCAATGTAAAAATTGTAACTCAAAACTATATTTGGCTATCACGTTCAAAAATCAATTTATGGTGAACTTTCGCTTGCTGTTTTAAATGAAAATTCTAAGGTTTATTTTATTGGCGCACCAGGACTGGCAAAACATTTTTACTTAATGAGTTTTTAAAATGATGAGATCAATTTGTAATAGTAGATTTGTTGGAATAGTAGTTGTATTTGCTGGCAACTTTAGACAAATTTTGCCTTGATTCAAACATATAGAATAAAATTCTTTTATTAAATTTTGATGCTAATCT
Organism: Maratus michaelseni; assembly: GCA_963931845.1. Lineage (NCBI taxonomy): Eukaryota > Metazoa > Arthropoda > Arachnida > Araneae > Salticidae > Maratus > Maratus michaelseni. The sequence continues at coordinate 187,535,867 of OZ007592.1, read as the reverse complement.
TACGTAATCGGGTCCATGCTCAGGGAGAGTTACACATAAATTAAATGATGTTGTCAATAATAGTGTTTAATAATTCAGTGGTGGACATAATTATAAGACACCTGCCTAATTTTACATACAGTGAAAAAAAAAGATTCAGAGCTTAAAAATGCTTTATCAAATACGACAAAAACATAAATTTATTCTGTTACCACACGTAATTATTTTACAGAAAATGATATTTTTATAGAGTTTAATAAAAATATTTAAAAATACCATGAACTAAATTATAAGACACCCTAACATTTTAATTAAAACACTTGCTTTTTTTTTTTTAAATATGCAAATTTTCTGCACGCTGTTATAACGTCAGCAGTTAACTAAAGCAGACGATAACCGACTTCACGCATTTACAAACATGCCACGAGGTACAGAATGCCCCAGCACATTTAACAGCATTCTTTAGGTTTTTGACACATGTAAACTGCCTCCCATTTCAGTAATCCTCACGAGCTAAGATCCCCCACAAGTTTTCGATGGGATTTAAGTCTGGGGAGCGAGAAGGCCACAGAAGAACATTGATACTTTGCTCTGAAAGCCACTTTTTGTTACGTGTGATGTATGAATCGACGCGTTATCGTGCTGGAAAGGGTAGTTTTCACCACAAAGAACTTCACCGTATGTGGCTAGTTGATCTTTAAGAAGATTCTTAAACTTTTCAAAATTCATTCTTGAATGCACAAAAACGATATCGGTTTTCCCTTGAGCCGCAAAACCAACTCAAACCATTACTGAGCCTCCACCCATTTGGCGGCTCATTTGTACATCAGAAGACTTCCGTAAATCATGCCAATAATAGTGAAACCCGTCAGGACCATACAGGTTAAACTTTTTTTCATCAGATAATAACACAGAGTACCATTTGGAGGTCCAGGCCGCAGTTTGTTTCGCGAAGTTTAAACGGTACATTTTGTGCCGCCTTAGAAGCGGTGGGTTTTTTCTTCATTTTTTAAATTTCACATAGGAAACTTATGCAACACCCTGCGAATGGTTCTCCTTGAACAATTCAGTTTCAAAGCATCTTTAATGCCTGTAGTGGTCATCTTATTCTGTGTAGCGAGCGAAAGCACATGGCGTCTGACTCTCGAGGACAAGCAAGGAGTACGTCCAGATCTTTTAACCACCGATCCACTACTTCCTCTTTTCAAAACATTTGAAATTGCACATCTAGAGCGTTTATTAACTTTTGAAATATTATTAACTGAAGCAGCAGTTCCATTTAATCTCCAAATTTCGTGAATTTCACTTTCTTTTAATTCTGTACCTCGTGGCATGTTTGTAAATGTGTGAAGTCCGTTATTGTCTGCTTTAGTTAACTGCTGACGTCATAACAGCATGCAGAAAATTTGCATATTTTGGAAAAAAGCAGGTGTTTTAATTAAAATGTTAGGGTGTCTTATAATTTTGTCCATGGTATTTTTAATTTTTTTTTACTAAACTCTATAAAAATATAATTTCTCTAAAACAATTACATGTGATAACAGAATAAATTTATGTTTTTGTCGTATTTGATAAAGCATTTTTAAGCTCTAAACCTTTTCTTTCACTGTATATCAAATTAGGTAGGTGTCTTATAATTATGTCCACCACTGTAATAAAAATCTATATTATAAACCAACAAATGTCTCATTACTGCTGAAGTCGTTTTTATGATGGCCAACAAACTGACTAATAAATTTAGATCATGCAGATACTGCATCTTTCTGTTAACTTTTAAACATTGCACAATTTCATTTTCTACAGTGTTGAATAGAGAGAAAAAATGCAATTTCTTTGAAAACTCTATCTGAATTTACTGATTTTTTATGATTTATGGAATGTTTTCCAAGCTTGAATTAATTTTAAATCTAACTCTATCACGTGCAGTCCAATTGCGAAAGACTAATCCGTTTGCATTTAAAACAATATAAATAGATCCACATTTATTCCCGGCTAATATTACAGAACGAAATTAAAACTTCATCAAAATATAAATATGAATAGTAATATAAATAAAATGCAAATTTAACAGACATGTTCTCGAACTACGTGCTTAAGCAGTTGAAATTTTAAGAATAAAAAACCTACAGTAACAGTGAAATCTTGGACGATTCATTTGGCCATTAACTCCTGGCATGAGGTTAATACAAAAGTATCGCTTTATTAAATATTGAATTTTTATTTGAATATATTATTGATATTTTTCTTATAAAATTTCTTTTTACTTTGTTTTTAAATATGAAAAACCTATTGGAATTAGAAAAAAAAAAGGTTTTCGCATTTGTTTTGTAACCTGGGAAGCCCGGGTTTGATTCCCTAGTATTATTAATGTTTGGAAATGTCTCTCTCTGTGTGTGTGTGCGTGTCTGTACACGGATAAATGCTGCGAGCACAGCTCACAGCGTTTATCCGTGTGTGCATGATTTGGGATACGTGTGTCCATTTTATGTTAACAAGGTTCGACTGTATATATATTTTAAGACACTGTTAGAAATGGAAAGGTACCACTGGTTATTATTAATAATGACTGGATTAATCATATTGACCGTAACATATATATATATATATATATATATTTAAGACAATGTAAGAAATAGAAAAGGTATCCTGACCAACGTAAAACGCTGTATAAATGAGACGTTATTAAACAACTTTGATTATTATAGGTTTAATGCTACTAATGCAAATTTAAGTAAATACAATAATTTTGAAGTTTTTCTAAGGTAGTAAATTACTTTATACTAGTTTTTAAACTGAAAACAATAATTGAATTTAAAAATATGTATTAAAATATTTAACATAAAAGTCAAACAAATCATACCTTTATTATTTATCTTGAATACTTATTTTTTATTCCATATTGTGAGTATATTGCATATCTTTAAAATTAATGTATAATATACATTGCATATTGATTCTGTGATTTATGTTCATGCAGATATTGATTTTATAAAATCTTTCATGGTAGTCTGATGTGTTGATTGTCTTTGAGTATTAATTATAGCACTATAAATCGAATTAAGTTCATGAAATGTTTTTCCCTAGAGTTCTGACAAAGAAACTAAGCTCTAAGTTTTTCAATACAGTCGATTTTGTCTGTAGAGAAAGGTGGAGTAATTTCACCTTCTTCTCCATCATTGCTTAAATTAGCATCAGATAATTTTTCGTCTATTAAATCATCAACTGTGCATAATCCCGAAGTCATGATATCAGTGTCACAGTTCACATATTCCTCAAAATTGATCTCTGCTCCCAAAAAATTCCATTCTTCTTTATCCATGATCACAGTTGCATCATCTCTTTCATCGAAATAATTTTCTTCATTAATTTCACATTCATCTAACTTTGGATCAGAAAACCCTGCTTTAATAAAACAATTCTTGATTGATTCAGATTTGATTTGGTTCCATGCTAGAGAAATCATATTTATTTATATTTATTTTTCCGTGTGCTGTATTGATGTTTTGAAGTGCATATTCAATTAACCTCTTCCTGTACTGCACTTTTAAGTTTTTTACAACTCCGAGGTCTATGTGTTGTAGCTTGCTCATGCAATTCAGTGGAAAGAAAACCACTTTCACATTTTGCAAAAAGTCAGTCTCTTGCAGATGGGCAGTACACTGATCCATAAAGAGCAAAATTTTACGTTTTTGTTTTTTCATTTCTTTATCAATTTTTCTGTGCCACTCAGCAAAAATTTCTGTGGTCATCCAAGCTTTGGTATTGGCTTCATAACATAGTGACGATGTTTTAACGTTTTTAAAACATCTTGGCTTCAATGACTTTCCTATGACTAAAGGAATCCTCCTATCACTGCCATCAGCGTTTGTACAAAGTAAAACAGTGAGATAATCTTTAGAATGCTTTCTACCATGGCAGTTGTCACCTTTAAATGTGAGAGTTCTTGCAGGCATGATTATAAAAAAGGCCACTTTCATCAGCATTGTAAATATCTCTTTGCTTGTATCCATCAATTTCGTATTTTTTGAGCTATTCATAAACTTTTTCAGCTGGCACATCTTTAGACTCTCCACTTATCACTTAGCTTGAAATTCCTTGTCGCATTTTGAACTTATGAAGCCATTCAGTTGGAAAACATGGATCTCTTACATTCGATTTCAATGCAATTTCTTTAGCTTTTTTACATAAACATGAGTCCGCTCACGGGAATATTTGGACGCATAACATTGTGTGAAAACTTCATTAAAATGCCTTCTACCTCAGGAAATTTGCCTTCTTGTACACACAATTTCTTCGAAGCAGCGTTTCCGCAAGCAGTTGCCCTGTCCACGATTTTCTATCTATCACACACAATTATTTTCAGAGTTGAAACTGGGATTTCCAAATGTTTTGCCAATTCTACTTTTGTTAATCTTGTGCTCTTGTTAAATTCTTTTAAAATTTCAATTATTTCTTACATTCGATTTCAATGCAATTTCTTTAGCTTTTTTTCATAAACATGAGTCCGCTCACAGGAATATTTGGACGCATAACATTGTGTGAAAAACTTCATTAAAATGCCTTCTACCTCAGGAAATTTGCCTTCTTGTACACACAATTTCTTCGAAGCAGCGTTTCCGCAAGCAGTTGCCCTGTCCACGATTTTCTATCTATCACACACAATTATTTTCAGAGTTGAAACTGGGATTTCCAAATGTTTTGCCAATTCTACTTTTGTTAATCTTGTGCTCTTGTTAAATTCTTTTAAAATTTCAATTTTTTCTTACATTCGATTTCAATGCAATTTCTTTAGCTTTTTTTCATAAACATGAGTCCGCTCACGGGAATATTTGGACGCATGACATTGTGTGAAAAACTTCATTAAAATGCCTTCTACCTCAGGAAATTTGCCTTCTTGTACACACAATTTCTTCGAAGCAGCGTTTCCGCAAGCAGTTGCCCTGTCCACGATTTTCTATCTATCACACACAATTATTTTCAGAGTTGAAACTGGGATTTCCAAATGTTTTGCCAATTCTACTTTTGTTAATCTTGTGCTCTTGTAAAATTCTTTTAAAATTTCAATTTTTTCTTACATTCGATTTCAATGCAATTTCTTTAGCTTTTTTTCATAAACATGAGTCCGCTCACAGGAATATTTGGACGCATAACATTGTGTGAAAAACTTCATTAAAATGCTTTCTACCTCAGGAAATTTGCCTTCTTGTACACACAATTTCTTCGAAGCAGCGTTTCCGCAAGCAGTTGCCCTGTCCACGATTTTCTATCTATCACACACAATTATTTTCAGAGTTGAAACTGGGATTTCCAAATGTTTTGCCAATTCTACTTTTGTTAATCTTGTGCTCTTGTTAAATTCTTTTAAAATTTCAATTTTTTCTTACATTCGATTTCAATGCAATTTCTTTAGCTTTTTTTCATAAACATGAGTCCGCTCACGGGAATATTTGGACGCATAACATTGTGTGAAAAACTTCATTAAAATGCCTTCTACCTCAGGAAATTTGCCTTCTTGTACACACAATTTCTTCGAAGCAGCGTTTCCGCAAGCAGTTGCCCTGTCCACGATTTTCTATCTATCACACACAATTATTTTCAGAGTTGAAACTGGGATTTCCAAATGTTTTGCCAATTCTACTTTTGTTAATCTTGTGCTCTTGTTAAATTCTTTTAAAATTTCAATTTTTTCTTACATTCGATTTCAATGCAATTTCTTTAGCTTTTTTTCATAAACATGAGTCCGCTCACAGGAATATTTGGACGCATAACATTGTGTGAAAAACTTCATTAAAATGCCTTCTACCTCAGGAAATTTGCCTTCTTGTACACACAATTTCTTCGAAGCAGCGTTTCCGCAAGCAGTTGCCCTGTCCACGATTTTCTATCTATCACACACAATTATTTTCAGAGTTGAAACTGGGATTTCCAAATGTTTTGCCAATTCTACTTTTGTTAATCTTGTGCTCTTGTTAAATTCTTTTAAAATTTCAATTTTTTCTTACATTCGATTTCAATGCAATTTCTTTAGCTTTTTTTCATAAACATGAGTCCGCTCACGGGAATATTTGGACGCATAACATTGTGTGAAAAACTTCATTAAAATGCCTTCTACCTCAGGAAATTTGCCTTCTTGTACACACAATTTCTTTGAAGCAGCGTTTCCGCAAGCAGTTGCCCTGTCCACGATTTTCTATCTATCACACACAATTATTTTCAGAGTTGAAACTGGGATTTCCAAATGTTTTGCCAATTCTACTTTTGTTAATCTTGTGCTCTTGTTAAATTCTTTTAAAATTTCAATTTTTTCTTCCAGTGAAAGAGCTTTGCGCTGAGACATTTTAGGCTTTAAGAAACAAACAGAGCAGCAATAGAGAAAAAAACTTGTGTGCAAAGACATGAACTCCTGTGCAGAATGATGTGCCAAAACTGAAAGCTCTATCAGATAAACCAGTGTAGAGAACTGCCCCTGAACAAATCTCCCATTGGTCATTTCCCCTTATCAGCCAAGGAATGCAGATCTTCAACCCTTCCCACATCCTTTATTTGACCACATTCCATCTCATCTGGGAAAATTTTAGTAATGACATAGCCAGAAAATTTTCGAATTTCAGGATGGTGGGAAACAACATATTGTATAAACGAAGCATTTTTGCATTAAAATGAATCTGGATTTCATGAAAATGACGTATAATTGTAAAAATCATACAAACAAGAAACTTATAAGTGGTGCTTTACTGTACTAACATTTAGTATTTAAAAAAATATAATTTATGATGTTTGATCTTATGCTGGTTTTCATATTCTCTGATTCGTTTTCATGTTTTCCATTTTTCTGCATTTTGAAACTGCCATTCCGGTTTCTTGGATGAAAATAAAAAAACTTTCACTTATTCAGAGTACCTTTCCAGTTCTAACAGGCTCTTTGGTTAAAAAAAATATTTACTAAAAAATATATTTCTTGAAGGTCAGTTTTTCATTTTCATACTGCAGCCAAATGGCCTATATTCAATATCCATCTGGCCAAATTGATATACAGTTGAACTGCTGTTTATCAAATCTCATGGTTCCTTAAAAAAATTAGTTACATAGAAATTTTGTTTAATGGAAATTCAAATGATATCTTCTTCAAAGTAAAAAATTTACACATCATTCTCAACTCTGTTTTTACTATTGTATTTTAAACTGGTAATATTTGCTGATTTCTATGTTTTTTATGTATGCTAATTCAGTTACATAAAAAAAAGAAATTTCAAAATTTTAATTATTGAAGTTTAAAAGTATCAGAATTAAAGTACTTCATAATATGGCTTTGAACATACTTTTGAAATGCTTGAAACACAGTTTTTCTTTAATCAAAGTAATCAATGTAAAGTTTAATCAAATCTTCTCTTTTCACTAGCTATTTTTTCTATTATTTCAGATTCTTTTTAATTACAGTTACAATATGAAGTAGATTCATGAACATTTGTAAATAGATGGTGATAATAATGTTTTATGATGATTGATAAAAGAGAAAAAGAATTTTAGGAAAATGGCTTCTCTGGTGGGTTAAAAACAATCGGAACTTTGAAATTTTTGACTGAAAAAAAAATTGATGGAAATTAGTTTTCATTATTTAGAGATTTTTTTCTTATGTTATGTTTGTTGAAAATCAAAATTCTGGAGAATATTTTTTAAATAAACAAATTTATAAAATAGGAGCTTGCCAATCATAAGTTCAACTATATATCCATTGCATCACTAGTAATAATTTAGCAAAATTTATAATGAAAAATGAGAAAATTTTTAAAGCTTAAGTAAGTGGACATAGTACCTTTCGAGTCCAAAATTTTTCATTATAAGATGCTTTTTGCGACTCAACAAAAATCACTAAGTTTTTCTGATTTTACAGTGAAATTTTTACAATGGTTATAATAAAATATTTACATAATAAATGCAATTTTATTTTTTCAATGTAATTAACAGATATTTAAAAATTACATAAAAAGTATGCATAAAAGAAATTTAATGACTTTTGCTTACCCTCAAGATAACTCTTGAAAAAAATATAGTAGAATCCTAATTCTAGTATTAAATTGTATCTTAATTTTGTCTTAATTCACCAAACCTCAGTTAAGAGAAAAATATCAATAGATTTTGATATATAACATGATAAATATTAAAAATTACAATTTCTTGAAATGTTTTTAATTTTTTTAATTATTAAAATATAAGAGACTTTAAAGATTTTGGTTCAGTTAATAAAGACACTATTATGATACAATTTGATACTAGAATTACAATTCTGCTGTATTTTCTTAAAGAGTTATCTTGCAGATAAGCATTATATTTCTTTTATGCATACACTTTATGTAATTTTTAAATATCTGTTAATTACATTGAAAAAAATTAATTGAATTTATTATGTTATTACTTTATTATAACCACTGTAAAAATTTCACTGTAATATAATATGAGAAAAACTTACTTTCAAGTCACAAAAAGCATCTTTTTTTGGACTCCAAAAGGTACTATCTCCCCTTAACAAATTGTTAACAGTTTGATTTTTAAATTAAGGCATACCTGAGTAATGTATGTTCATTTTGAAAGATGAGATCTGTAATAATACTATAGTGGCCTTCCAGGGCTGCTACATGTTCACTTGAATGTAAATTCCACACATGTATTTTATAGTCATCAGACGTAGCAAAAATATGAAGTTCAGATCCAAACTTATGGAAACATATTTTGCTGAAAAATACATAATATGATTATAAATATTTTAATATACGTTGAATGAATTATAACATTAACACATCAAAATTTTTCACAACTAACGACACAAAACTATTTCACATTTACTTCCATCAGAATATAACAAATTGCTAGCAGAAATGAATGTCAATTATTAATAATAAGGATACAAGAATATTATAATAGCTCTTGAAATACCAAACATTTAAATTAATTTCCAAGATATTCAACTTTTTAATGAAATTATTTTTAATCAAATACTGTTTTTCTTGTTTGCTCATAGCATCAATCATTATTATAACCATATTTTATCACAGAATCCTGCATCAAATCAGGTAACATGGTTTTACCTGCATCCGATCCTACCCATGAGTCAGATGCGGGTTAGTTTATAAAAGATGAGCACCGACTCGATCTGCAAGGTCAGGTTGGTGTTCATTTTTTTCCCCTTGCAAATTCGTGTAATAAGATTGTTCAGGTTGGTTTCAAGTAGAGTTTTAATGTCTTTAGGTTCAGGTTAACCCAATTTTTTTTTTTTTTTTTTTTTGAATGTCCAAAATATTATTTTTGAAAAAAATTTATATTTGAATATGAATGACTTCTTTACAGTTAATTTTTCAAGATAAAAGATAAAATTAATATTGCAGATATGACTATAGACTATTTTTCCATAATTACATTAAATTGTGGATCAAATCACTCTGATTGCAGGTTTTGTGCTGGATTGAAGTATTTTGGATTTAGGTCGGAATGCAGATCAACAAAATATTTTTGTTGGGTTACAAGTAAAGTCCTACACAGGTCAGCACTAATTTATTTTCATTGAAGGTCAGGCAGACTTTTACTTTTTCACTGTAGGTCAGGTTAGCTTTGTTTCATGTCCGAGTTGGTTTCAGATTGGATTTTGACGCTTGCAACTTAAATTCATGACAACTCAATTTCTCAAAAGAATTTTTAAAATAGATTTTTCAGATGAAGAACCAATTATCTAAATATTAATGAGTATATAAACATTGATTTTTCAACTTAAAAGATAAAATTCATACTGGGTCATTCCATGGTAACTTATGTTACATTTAGAAAAATTTTCTTCAGTAATTTTCATAATATAACACCAAAAAAATATTGAAAATGTAATGCTGATATGATTTGTTAATTATACCTATCCAAAGCGAAATTTGGATGCAAATTACCTACCTTTAGTGCTATTTTTTTAACACTGGCCATTATATTTATTATGGTAACTTACGTTCTTTTTGTCAGAAACATAAGTTACCATAATAAATATAATTTTTTGCATTCAAGAAATAGTACTAAATTTAAGTAATTTTTATCCAAATTTAGCTTTGTATAGGTTTAATTAACAAATCATATGAACATTACATTTTGAATATTTTTTAATGTTATATTACTAAAATTACTGAAGTCAATTATTCTAAATGTAACATAAGTTACCGTGGAATGACCCTACTACAGATGTAACTGTAGATTACTTAGCATAATTACATTATAATATGAATTAATTTTTTTTTTTCATTTCGGGTTTGGGTTAAGTTTTTTTTTTTGGAGGGGGGGGGGGGGGGGTCTGGTTTGAGGTTAGTTTTGGGGTTGACTGGATATAAAATTTCCGGTTTCATGTCATGTATAAACTAATCCATGCCAGACTCTAGGTCAGGTTGACTTTTAAACAAAATTTGTGTGTTTGCAGGATTCTAATTGGGTATTCTAGATAGTCACATTTAACTGCTAATTTTCATAATGATACTTTCTCTAACAGTTTTTTAAAATTTTATAAAAGAAAGAAAGAAAAGTAAAGCTACTAAAATAAAGTATCTAAAAATTGATTGAAAGTCGTCATCCATCTTTGTGTAAAAGATATTAGTGTCAAAGTTTGATAAATGTCTGCAGCAAGTTATAAGCTGCTGCATTTTATTGGTCGCTTCATGTGTTTTCAGTGTCATTTTTCCACTTATTCTTTTCAATTACTTCTGGAATCAGAAAATAGAGTCAGTGTCTCGAGTCCCACTTATAGCAAACAATTAGAGCCAACACGACCTGCTGTTCAGGTCTGATTTGAGAAATATCATCAGGTTACCCGATATCTGATTCTGATGCAGGACTCTATATGTTAGTATTTTGGAGAGAGAGGGAGTGATCCACAGAGGCTGGATTCATAGCTGAGGGATTTGAAACATTAGTGTATAAATGCCATATACTTTCGATTCCATACTTTTGGCATAGTGAAAACTTCTCAGATATGCTTGAATAATGAAATTCTTTAATTTAAATTATTAAAAATTTAAAAGAGAAGGAGAACCAATTATTTGTCATTCCAGTGTTATATACAACTTTGCAGAGAAATGAGATAAAATAAAATTAAAGTACCAGCCCAGTAGCACAGTTTTCTGTGCTAATCTGCAGCAAATCAAAATTTATCTGCGACCCAAGAATGCCAGACCAAGTTTACTATCATAAAACATTATAGTAACTCATAAAATAAGCAAAATTTGAATTTATAAAGAAAGCATAAGAAAATTCAATAAATCTAGAGACAAAAAATACAACTGTTAGAATGATCTGCACTGACTAAAAAAATTTGCAGCACTGATGCCATGCTGCACTGTTCTCTGCTACTGGGAGTACCAGTAACTGCTATAATTAAAATGATAGTAATAAAGAAATATGATTATCAACTAGGTAAGGAACTGGTACATATTTAGCTTTTTGCCACACAAAAGTGATGGTTAAATACATTAAACCAATGTCTCCCAAATTATCATGTAAGGGTATTTTAATTTTCACTGTGATTCAAGTTCTACTGAAACTGTAAAATACAAACGATTGATTGTAGAAAATACTCTGAAAATACTGTGCCTATTTTAAAAATTCTTTCACCGTACAATAGCTCATGAACAGAGTTCCCAAGTAGACTGCATTATAATACCTGTTCTTAATCAACACCAACTTTACACCCTGTGGAAGTGTAGTTGTATTTCTAAAACTTAGGGATCCATAAAAGAGAAAGTCTAACTATAGTTTAAATTACTTACGAGAGAGTATAATATTAAATATAAAAAGTTAAAAATATTTTTTGGCAAAAATTATAATTGTAATTTTAGTTTTCCACTCATTTATTTTTGAAAAATGTATTTATTGCTTTTAAAAATTAAATAATATCACTGTAGATAAATGAGGAAGGGGGGGGGACTAGAGGTCTGCACGGGCCCGGCCCGACCCATACAAAAAATAATTTGGCCCGGCCCGGAAAAAGTTAAAATCTCGGCCCGAATCCGGCCCGGCCCGAGTGAATTTCTACAAAACATAATTTTTACGTCGATTTGGTTAAAAATTTGCCCCATAGGAGGAGATCTAACCAAAAATTCCTATCTCAGCCTTTTTTTTTTTTCATGTTTATAATCTTCATTTTTATAGAGGTGCCACAAGCTGGAATATTTATTTTTTTAATAAATCTCTATTTGTTGTATGTATGTGTTTAAGTTATCATCGATATTGTTAATCTATATTCCATTTATTGAAGTGTTAAAAATCAGAAAAATGCTATACAGTAAAATCTAAGATGGAATTGCATAGGGAAGAAAAAAAAATGAGTTATAGACAATTTGCCTTCTTAGCAGGTGTAAATGTATTATATATTCTTTTCTTACATATTAGTATATTCATTTTTAATGGATCAACACATTTTTCAATTTAAGACAGGATTCCATCATAAGCAGGTTCTTTTTCACACGTTTTACTATATTTTAATTTAGCTATATTTTAATAAGTGTATAAATCTACTATTCTTTAAAAATAATAAATTTTAATGTTTAATTATAAAATAATGGCGATTTAAAAATGTATGCATGTTTTGAAAAGATTTTTATGCCAGATCTTATTTTACTGATCTTCGAACGGACCAGGTACGCCGACAATGATTTTCATACGAGTCAAAACCAGGACTAAAAATTTTAAGGCATGAAGACTAGGAAGAATGAAACCAGTCCCGGCTCTGTACGGAAAAAATAATTTAAGGCACGGCCTTATCCTTCAGGAAAAAAGTAGGGCCCGGCCCGTAAAGAGTAATCACTTGGCCCGGCCCGGCCCGAGCCTTCAGAAAAAAATATGGCCCGGGCCCGGCCCGAGTGCCGTGAAAAAAAATAGGGCCGGGCCGAGTACGGGCTTCGGGCCTTGGCCCGGCCCGTGCAGATCTCTAGGGGGGACACCCGTTATCTCTTGGCGACCAATATTTACAGATCCAGCCTGTCACTGATCAGCAGTTTAAGAGATAATCATTATTACAACTATTCTGAATTGTCTGGTATAAACAGAATAGCCAATTAATTACATATAAATAATTAATATATATATATATATATATATATATATATATATAGCAAGTAATTAAAAGAATCAAAAACACTAACCTGAAAATACCTTTTCCACCTTTTAGGTTATGAGTGTAATATTTTCTAACTATATCCCATACTTTTATAGTTGAGTCAGAACCACTTGTAGCCAGTAGAGTTGTAGTTGAGTCAAAAGCCATACAGTTAACAGGGCCAACATGCATTGACTAAAATGAGAATTTTAATGAGAAATGTTACAGTAAAAAATAAGCAGCATTACCAAAAAATATATTTCTGGGAGTAATTTCACTCCCTTTAAAGCTTTTTAGGAGTATGTTATAAATTTTAGGAATAACTTTTAAAATATATTTCTTCTTCATTATCTGTAGTATTATAAAAAAAATGTTAGTTATATTAAAAAATGAAATTACTTTTTTTTTCCTTTTCATATTTTTATGGACTTAATCAATATCATAATTTACATAATTATTCAGAATATCAAAGAAAGTCCTCCACAAGAAATTCTTATAACAATGTCCACATGGTCGAGACCAAAATGTGCTTAACCCCTTCAAGACCGGCGTTCCATACATGAATTTTATTCAGTTGGCACAACTTTTTTAAATAGTTAGCTTTATATCTAATCAAGGAAATGCCTTAATATTAGTTTTCTTTATTACTGGTTACAAACAAGTGGTACCAAAAGCAAATGCTGTACGTACCTTTTGAAGATGCATATAAAATGCTGTACGTACTTTTTGAAGATGCATATATGCACCTATGGTCACGAAGGTGTTAATGAGATAATGTCAATCTCATGATAAGTAGTGATTGACCGAATCAGGAATTTCGCCGAATACCGAATATTCGGTCAAAGTGTACACCGAATATTCGGTATTCGGCAACCGAATACTTAAAATTTTTTAATAAATATTTTTGCATATATTACCTCTTTTAATAAAATTTAATTTAATTCAGTTACATTTTTATTCGTAAATCTATTTACATAAAAAAATTAATGACTTCTTTCCATTGACAAATTCATTAATCTGATCATTTATTTGTTATTATTTTATCACTTGTCAATACCCAAAATAAATTATGAAAATATTAAATTTTACAGACTATTGTTACAAGGATAGGGATTATTTGATCAAACAAAGCATATTGTACTGAATGTAGCACCTAAACAACTCATTCAAGATGTTAAGACTAGATGGAATAGCACATATTATATGTTTGAGCGCTTAATGGAACAGAAAATTACATTGTCATTTTTTACCGAATTTGGTGGGATTATCAATTTAAAAGTGGATCAATGGTCTATGATAGAAAGCATTCTTATGCTTCTTTAACCTTTCGAAGAAATAACAAAAGTTATAAGTAACAAAAAATCTTTAATTTCAGAAGTAATACCTACTGTTTCTAGATTGAAATGTTTACTTGGAAAAAAGTGATAGTGGAGAATTTTTTGGAGTGGGTACCATGAAAGAAACGTTGACAAAAGGACTCGCAGAACGTTTTTCAGAAATTTTTGATGATGAGTTTTATTTTTTAGCCACTATTTTAGATCCCAGATTCAAAACAGCCTTTTTAAAAAATGAAGCAACCACCAATAAAGTAAAAAATGTACTTAAAAGTAAAATGCAACAAATAATAAATAAACCCTCTGAAATTATTGAACCAGATCAACCACAAAGTTTCTATAGAAAGGATTCCCTCTCACAAACTGTGCATTCATCATTTTGGGAGTGCTTTGTTGAAATTGCTACAAGTGAAAAAACAAAGTGAAAATCCTTCTATTGAAAATGATAGCCTCACATCAGATGTTAAAGCTTCAGTTGTATTACCACTTATATCAAGAAAAGACAATCCGTTAGTTTGGTGAGAGAAAAACCATAATAAGTGTCCAACACTATCAGAGTTAGTTAGAAAATACTTATTTGCACCTGCCAGCAGTAACTGTGAACGATTATTTTCTGAAGCTGGACACAGAAAACAGATTACAACCAGATAATGCCGAAAAACTCTTATTTTTACACCATAATTTGCCCATACTAAATTTCGATTACAAATAATAATGTATCACTTTTATAAATTATCAGTTATAACTGAAGCATATTAAAATAGCATTAAATGAGCATTGGTCATCATGTATTTTTACAACTAGTAATACTTGACCAACTATTTTTCATAAATTTGAAAAATTCGGCCGAATACTTTTAAGTATTCGGCCGAAACCGAATATTCGGTTTACATGCCGAATCACCGAATACCGAATCGACTATTCGGTCAATCCCTAATGATAAGTTTCCTATATTTTGGAAATATAAACAAATCATTTTCTATTCTCAATGTTAACTCTCAGATACAAATTTTCAAAAAGCTATCATTGGCAAATGTCTTTAATAAGCAATTACTGAATTTTGTTTGTATTCATGAGAGTATTTCATGGAATGCTATTGTTTTGGCCTTGACATGAAAAAATATTTTGAAATTTCCCTAATAATATTAATGGGCTGAGCACAATAAATGCAGTCACCACTGGCAAGTATGTTTTTGGCATAGTCCCATCCTTTCAATATTTTAATGTAAGAATCGACAAAAAATAGATGCAAACTACTCACCCCTCATTTCCCAACATACCTGGCAAATAGTGATCTATTTCTTTTCCTGTATTGTTAAAGGAAAAACCAAGCTTAAATGGCATTTTCCCTATCATACAGGGAAAATGCTAATTGCCCAATTATTCTTTCTCCAGCCATCTAGCATGTCATGTGATGTGATTAGAGTGTGGGGGAGAAGAGAAGTCCAAATTGTCTGATCAGAGTCCAGCATTGGGTTGGATAACCTGTTTTTTATGTGAACCTACTCGATCTGCAGTTTCAGAGGTCTGTCAAAACTTTTCTCCCAGGATCCTGTTTTTGTGAAATTGTGAAGAGCTTTTTACATTTGTGAAGAATCTAGTCATAATTTTATGAATTTGAAATTATCATTATATTCAAGTTCTTGCTTATGCGTTTTTAACCCTTTCGGGACGGGTGATGCATATATGCATCGTCAAAAGTTGTATGTGGAATATGTTTTTGGCACCACTAATAAATAATTGTAATATTTGTCTTTTTTAATTAGAGTATTTGTTGGTATTTTAAAAGTACAGGGAACTGTTTAAAAAAAGTGGTACCAACCAAATAAAATTTCTGTAAGGGATGTCGTCGTGAAAGGGTTAAGAAGATATATGTATGTAAAATATACATTTTCTTTATATATGTAAAAGTGACAGTCAGATTTTACTTTTAAATGACTAAAATTTCTGAAAAGTTCAGTTTGGAGAGAGAAAACTTTTGTGAAATGTCTATTTTTAAGGCAATGAATTTTGTGAAGGGTCCTGTTTTCAGGTGAAAAGTTTTGTGAAGGGTCCTGTTTTGATATGAAAAATTTTGTGAAGGGTCCTGTTTCGAAATGAAAAAAATTGTGAAGGGTTCGTTAAAGGACCCAATTTCTTCCTAAACAGTCTAAGTTTACTTTGGGTTGCTGTTATTTTTTTTTTCACAGGTCAGGCTGACTCTAATTGTTTCAGATTGAGTTTTAACTTTTGCGAGTAGGATTTAGCATTTAGGTTAACCCGATTTTCCAAAGGAAAGTCCAGATTATTTTTTCAGATGAAAAAATATATTATTGTGTGAAGGTTTTAATTTTCAAGTAATAACTACAGAGAAATTTATAGATGGCTGAATAGTGTAACAATAGAGGAATGAAGGTACATGTCTGTAAGAGACTGGTTGTGCTTTATCGAAAACAGGGATAGGTGGATGCTTAATTTTTGCTAGAGGCTGCAATGTCAATATATGTAGTTTTGGGGAGGTTTTCCATTTGTGTTCTGCATAGTGAGTCAGTAGAGATAAAAAGTTTAGATTATGTTGTACATCATATAGATCAAATACTGTGACGAGTCATAAATCACTTCTCTGCACTTTCATTTATAAAGGCTCTGTTGTCAGTTGTAACCTATTTTATTGCTTTTCAAGGTTTTAAAGCAAAGTGCACAATAGCAATAAAAGAAATTCTTCTTATGAAAGGTGATAAACCTGTCAACGACCCTCCTCCACTATCATTGCATTCTCTTGCCATGTAACAAAAAAATCGTCACATCAAACAAACTAAAATTGGCCCCACACCCCACATTCTGTTGGGTTGATATATTCCAAGCTTAATAGCACAGCAATAAAATAAATTGCACTGGCAAACAATGCATTTTGAAGTGTCTGGTACTGGATTGTTTACCAAGTTTTTCGTAAGAGAGTCTGTTCCACAGTTTTCTAGATAATTTTAAAGGAAGGGATGTGCGAGACAGAATTTTTAATTATGTGACCATTAAAAATTTAGCTAATATGATGTGAAAGGTTGAGGACTGACTACCTAATAATTTCACTACTGTATAGATATATCACACACTTATTTCTATAGAGCACATCTAAAAAAGCATAATTGTTTGGACATTAATATATGTGAATCACAAATCCATTTGTTATTAAAAGCACAATTAAAAGCACTGTCATGGGAACAAGTAACGTCAAAGACTTTGGCAAATGCATGTCACAATATATGGCGGAAATGAATTTTCAGCAACAGCAACATCAATGATCAGGAAGAGTTTTCAGGATTTCCCATGAAAAGGCTGCCATTTATGAGCAGATTGAACAAGCAAAATCTGAAAATGCATTAAGTGTAAAAAAAAAGGATATAGATGATTGGCTAAGCACGGACGAAAATGCACAACGAACAACGAACAATTTAACAGACAGCGAGATTGCTGATACTATGCTAAATAGAACCACTGACAACGCTAGCAGCAACTCAGAAGACGAAGATGAACAACCGGCAGAAGAAAGGTGTCACTAAAAAAATGCATAAATTTGACTGGAGAATTAATATTTGCTTTAGAGACATAAGACTGTATTTCTGAAATAGATATTCTTCATTTGTATAAAATACAAGAAAAACTTTTTAAAGAACAACCAAAAAATTGAAGCAAACAAAATTGACATCGATATTTCCAAAATTACATTCGAAGGAATAATTTCCTACTTTATTCGATTATTTTTTTATGCAACATAGAAAATATCAATTAAAGTAAATTATTTTTCACATTTAATTATTTCTTTTTCTTACATAATTATCAATTAATAATGAATTAAATTATGGCTAAAGGCATCATTAAGAATGTAGTACTACTTTTGATATTCCTTAAAAAATCCTGAATTTTCAAAAATCCGGCATAGTTTCAGTCCCGATGATGCTGGATGTTTGAAGTTATACTGTATGAACATACATGAGATAGAAGAAAATTTTAAGATTGGCACCTCCAACTAGTTCACTTATGTCACTATACAATTCTACTGTATGTCACTCAAATTGAAGTATAAAAGCTATGTTTCATGGATATAAAATTTTTGCATTATTTTGCAATCCATTTTAAATAAAAAGCAATTTGATTTTTTCATTAAAAACATTTTCTGAAAAGCTTCATTTTTCAAGTTGTATCACTTAACGAATAAGCACAGGAATTGATCAACTTCGTAATTTAGTCTAATTTGTCATTAACAGAATAACATGTTTCCAATAACATCATCTGGTGTAGATCTATAATTTATTATGATCTTACATGCAATAATAATTTTTTTTTTAAGATTTCATTTTTGACATTTATGATGTCTGTCATAAAATCACAACAATAAGTCTTCTACCTCTCATATCCAAAAAATAGCAATAATGACAAAAAATAAAAGAAATAAATAAATAGCTCTAGCCACAGGTGCATGAGGCAAACTTTTCCATTTCAAACATTCACAGTGAATGCAAAAGCAAAAATCTACTCACCCCTAAAATTAGTAACACCAAAATGTATCCTATTGCCATTCCCATACAAAGCCCAAATGCCCTAAAGATCCTCACTATGTTACCAATTAAAACACATTTTTGCCTCTTCCACACTTCAAAAATTCTCTCCGATTCTAATCTATATATATATTTCTCTTACGTGGTGCGGAAATAGGGCTGACTTACTAGCTTATCGTTGGCAACAACCGTAATTTCCAGAGCTCAGACCAATGAACACACTAAATTGTGTTAGATAGATCAGCTCTGCCTGCAATATGGCGGTCAGTGTCAGCCCAGTGAAAATCAAACTAGCAAATATTTAAAATAAAATAACATGTACGTAATCCAAAGCGTCTGAGGCAATTCCTCATTTTAATTATGAGTAATATTGTTAATTTCAAATGAATTCTCAACTCTTATTTAGAATTTATTTACGAATTTCACTCACATGAAAAATCGGAGACAGTAAAAATATCAACTGTCTAGGTTGCACCTGCTGCCATCTGTTGCTGTATTGATGAAGTAAAAATAATTTCTTTTGCAGAAATCTATAATCAATTAGAATAGTAAAATGTCGAATGAAATTTAAACAATCATTAATGATAAACTATCTTCCTATCACGTAGTTTTTTTTTTTTTTTAATGCAGGGATAAGATTGACAAAAAAGCAAAAAAGCTGAAAACTGCACGGACGACGTTTGAGCAATAAGTTATAAATTTCAAGCGCAACAAATATTATAATTACTATTAAAAAATATATTTTTTTAACTAAAATATATATACATATATACAGTAGATCTTTATAACGCACAACTTTTCAAATGTAAACAATGAATTTTCAGTTAAGAAACACCTGAATTCCTACATTATAAATAGTTGCTATTCTCTAGAGCAGAGGTTCTCAAAGTGTGCTCCGCGGAGCCCTTGGGGCTCCGCCTATACTTTTCAGGGGCTCCTCGGCGTTCCAGGAAAATGAAGAAAACAGGATAGAAATTAGCATATTGCAAGGGAAAAGTTTTCGAAAGTATGTAGGAATTTTTGTGTGTGTGCGTGTGACAAAAATAAATACATCACTGGGTTGAAAAATACTATAATATATATTTTTTAAACTTATAAAAATTTGCTTTATACTTGTATTCATTTTCTATATAATATTTTTGGTTTGAACTACTTTATTTCATGTTTCTGCATTTAATGTGTTTTAAAAATTCTATCCAAAATAAGCTACAAGAAATAGCATTCTGAATCGAATGCACAAAGTGAATGGAAAGAGCAAAGGCGCTGTTTATGTTATTTGTATTAATTTTTAGTTATTTAAATTTTCTCTACTGTTTTTCATAGTAACACAATGTTTGTCGCTTAAAACATATTTTTTTATAACTTCTTGTATCATTTAAAGCCCCTCATTAGATTCGTTTTACATGTGCGTATATTGTGTATATATATTTATTTTTTATGTATCTTTAATTTCTTTAATAAGTTTATGTTATTTGTATATTTAAATTTTCTATACTGTTTTTCTTAGTAAAACAATGTTTGTTGATTAAAACGCCTCTTTTTTGTAACATCTTGCATCATTTAATAATCCTCTCATTAGATTCAGTTAATATTTGTATACGCTATGTATATAGTTTTCTTTTTTCTTTTTGTAACTTTAATTCCTTTAATCTGTTTATTTTATTGTTATTAATTCTTAGTTTTTTAAATTTTCTATGCTGTTTTACATAATTGTACTTAATTTTTAAAGCAATGTATGTTGCTGAAAATGCATTTTTTTTAATATCTTGTATCACTTAACAACCTCTCTTTAAAATTTTGTTTTAATTCGTCTCGGCATTGGCTAAGATTTTTATTTTATGATGCCACATTTTCCTATCAGAAATAAGGCTGTAGCAATTTAAAAAATATATATTGGTTCTTTACATTTGTTATCACACTAACAATCTAAACCTTTGCTCAGCTCCACCCCTTGTTTAGACTTTTTGTCAATGAGTTCTCGCCCTGATATACATTTAACCCCACCCATATGTCCCGTTTTGTTAGTCAAGTTTTTCTACTAGTTGCAATTATTTTAACATGTGTAGTATTTAACCGTCTATCTATTTTGAGGCAAAAACAATGGTGAAAGAAAGTTTCTTTCAAAAATATAATTAACAGCTAAATACTTCAAATAATACGAAAAAGCTAAAAACAACGTTGAAGCACACAAACTATAAAACTTTAAAGCACATTCGGACGTTTCAACGATACAAAGATCCCCTTCATCAGTGTAAGGTGGGGAAAAAATGAAAAATAAAAAAATGTTAAAAGGGTTCAAAAGAACCACGCTCGCCTATAGCCCCAAGTACTGGCTGTAATCTGACCAAAATTGCAAAGCAAGTATAACCAGAACAGAAGAAGTGACGCAACTGACAGGAAATCGCCGAAAACAGGCATCACCGCGCAGGCTCTCTCCAAACGGGAGAAAAAAGGGGTGCTGGACATGTAATTCACCAATGAATATGTATATTTATAAACATAATGTGCCTCGTAAAAGTCGAGATCAAGTATTGGATTGCAATTTTGAATAATATTGGTTCCAGAAAAGTTAAATCTATGGTCAAAATTTCAACACAGCTTCACTATTGTAGATTTATCCGGTTCTTGCTTTTTGAGATAACCTTCGTGTTCTTTCATTCTAAATTTAAGAGCTCGCCTCGTCTGTCCAATATAAGAAAGACCACATTCACAATATATTCTGTAAATACCCCCAACTATTGTGACTTGGAATCGGATCGTTAAGATTGGAGAAAGTAACTTTATTTATTGGAGAAAAAACAACTTTAAAATGAAATTTATTTAGAATCTGTGAAGCTTGAGAACTGACTTTTGGAAAATATGGCAATACAATAACATTTTTAAAATGTTTGTTTCCAGATATTATTATTGATCTTAGGGGATTTAGATAAAATACGATCAATGGTTTCCAATGAAAAGCCACGATCGATAGCAATAGCTTTAATATAATTAATTTCACTATTGAATAATTCTGTATTTGAACACACGTTACGAGCACGGGAAATGAATGTATTGAAAGAATACAATCATTTACATCAATTTTCATTTTTTACATCAATTTTCAATCAATACAATCATTTACAAATAAATCATCCGAAAAAGTTGAACGATGTTGAACCTAACAATACAGTTATAAATTTTGCCCCGCCCACTTAAACACTAAAGCGATATCTGCTTCTAAATGTATTTTTAAAAAAATGGTTCAAAAGAAGAAGCTCAGAGGCGATTCGTTTTCATTGCATATTTAGAAGAACTAGAAACGTAAAGAAAAACGAAAGAAGAATCCGTAATCGCATGAGTCTATTACAGGTGGGCGGGACTAGCGAAAACGTGTTATATAATTACTCATGGGCGACTGGGCCAACGCATTTTCTTTCTTTTTGCGAGTAGTCTATTGTGATTATACAGAAGTCTCTCTTTGTAAACGAAAACTGTACAACTTACCTTTTTTTCTGTGTGCGTGTCTGGTTTTCGTCATAAATAATAATAGTTTCATGTAAGCCTCAATGCAATGCATGACTCAGACAGGGTTACCATTTTGATCTTTAATTCCGAGTTCATACTGGAAATCCCGAAAGAATATTTTTTATTTTAAAAATGGATGTCATTAACCCCTTAACAGTATTGCTCGAACGTCGCTCGGGTAAAAAGAGTTTGTTTTCTTCTCGGACATGATTTTACAAGGCAGCTATTTTAATACAAAAAGGGGTTTTTAGTCCTTATCTTTAATTTATTGTATCCAATAATAGTAATATTAAATAAAACTGTTAAGGGGTTACATAATAGAAAATTTGATTTTTAAAATGTTTACTATGAATTCAGTATTTCTGTATGAAGAAAAAGACCAAACTGAGAACCTTGGCCTCATGTTGGAAACTACTCGTTCGAAATTTTATCCAACAGATATTTCTCTGTTCCATAGCATAAAAAACATTAATTTGTGAACCATAGAGTAATATATTTTTTTTAAATCATATGAAAATTTGCTTTATTACATGTATTCATTTTCTATATAATATTTTTGGTTTTAACTACTTTATTTTATGTTTCTGCATTTAATGTGTCTTAAAAATTATATATGGTTATAAATTGTGAATAGTTTTCTTTTTTCTTTCTCTAACTTTAATTCTTTTAGTCTGTTTATTTTATTTTTATTAATTTTTAGTTTCTATGCTGCTTTACATAATTGTACTTAATTTGTAAAGCAATGTATGTTGCTTAAAACGCATTTTTTTTAACATCTTGTATCACTTAACAACCCCTCTGTAAAATTTTGTTTTAATTGATCTCGGCATTGGCCAAGATTCTTATAGCTTTATTCTGATAGGAAAATATGATGTCATATTTTCCTATCAGAAATAAAGCTGTAGCAATTGAAAAATTGGTTCTTTACATTTGTCATCACACTAACAATCTGAACTTTCTTCCCCTTGCTTAAATTTTTCGTCAATAAGTACCAGCCCCGATATAAATTTAACCCCACCCGTATATCCCGTTTTTTTTATTAAAGTGTTTTACTAGTTGAAGTTCTTTTAACGTGTGTAATTTTTAACCGTATATTTAATTTGAGGCAAAAACAATGGTGAAATTTTCTTTCAAAACTGTAATTAATAGCTAAATACTTCAAATAAAACATCCAAAAAAATTGAATGAAGCTGCACCAAACAATACTGGTTTGCCCCGCCCACTTAAACACTAAAACGATGATCTGCTTCTGAATGTATTTTTAAAAATTGGTTCAAAAGAACATGCTCAGAGGCGATTCGTTTTCGTTGCATGTTTAGAAGTACTAGAAACGTAAAGAACGAAAAAATAATCCTTAACCCAATGATTCTATTACGGGTGGGCGGGACTAGCGAAAATGTGTAATATAATTTAATCAGTCGCCTACGCATTTTATTTCTTTTCGCGAGTAGCCTATTGGGATTATACAGAAGACTCTCTTTGTAAACGAAAACAGTACAACTTACCTTTTTTCCCATGTGTGTGTGATTTTCGCCATAAATAATAATAGTTTCAAGTAATCCCCAATGCAATGCATGACCCAGACTGAGTTACCATTTTGATCTTTTAATTCCTAGTTCATACTGGAATTCCAGAAAGAACATTTTTTATTTAAAAAATGGATGTCATAATAATGGATGTTAACCCAACAGTATTGCTCGAACTTCGGTCGGGTAAGAAGTGTTTGTTTTCTTTGTTACTAATAGCTTTCAGAAACCTCACATTTTTAACTATAATTTTTGCTGTATTTGGCACACATATCTCGATTATACAAGGCATATACACTGCTCAAAACAATTAAAGGATATTGCAGTTTTAGGTGGATTTTGTATCTGGGAAACTTTTTAGCTGATTGATACATGGTCGACAGACATAGTAGGTTATATGAGAATAAATTACACATGTTTGGCAGATAAAAATGCATTTTATTGCGCATTTGTGTACAAAAGGAAAAAAACACAATTTGTGCATATGAGAAAAAAAGAATAAGAAAAGGAGTTTTCTTCAAAGAAAATCATTTTCAGTAGGGGGTATGGTTTCCACGGGCGGCCAGCAACGTTGAACACCTTTGAGGCATGGACTCAATGAGGCTATTAATGACGAGTTGGGGTATTCTGCCGCACTCTTCCAGAAGAGCTCTTTCCATTTCTTGGAGAGTTTGTGGGGGTTGTTGGCGTCCAGAAACTCGTCTTCCTAGAGCGTCCCAAACGTGCTCGATTGGATTCATGTCTGGAGAACACGCTGGCCATTCCATTCGAACGATTCCTTCCTCGAAAAGGAAATCCTCCACCAGGTTTGCATGATGTGGCCTGCAGTTATCGTCCATTAAAATGAAGTTATCTCTGATTGCTGCAGCGTAAGGGACTACAATAGGTCTGAGGATCTCATCCCTATATCGGCGACCAGTCAGAACTCCATCTCGAATGATGTAGAGGTCAGTGCGCCCGTCAATGGAGATGCCACCATACACCAACACTCCTCCACCGCCAAATCTGACACTTTCGCGCACGAACGCAGGATTAGTCCTACTGCCACGGTCCCTCCAGATGAAAATACGCCTATTATCCGGATGCACAGAAAAACGGGACTCGTCAGAAAACAGAATATTGCTCCATTCATTTCTCCTCCAGTTGACATGCTCGGTTGCCCACTCCCTGCGGTCGCGACGATGCCTTGATGTTAATCTAACACATACCATCAGTCGGCGAGCATACAGACCTACAGCATGGAGCCGGCTTCGGAAAGTCTGAGTTGAAATCGTGGTGCCTGTAGCCGAGCGAAGGTGTTGTTGGAGAAGAGTAGCGTTCATGTTTCGGTGTCTCTGAGCTGTTAACGCTAAATACCGATCTTCATTGGGCGTTGTTGCCCGTCTACGACCTTGCCCTGGTCTTCGGCCTGCACATCCACTCTCCAAAAAACGGTTCCAGATCCTGGAAATGACACTTTGTGACACTCCAATGGCTTGCGCTACTTCGGCTTGAGTTTGGCCCCCTTCTAACCTACCAACAATTCTCCAAGCTTCTGAATCTGTCAAATGACTTCGCTGAGACATCGTACTCATCGAAACAAAGCAATCACTGAATGCCGATCATCCTTGTCTTCATTCTCTTTTATCCAGTTGAAAGTCAAATTTCATTCGCTGCCGCTGAAGCGACGTTTTTGACGTCGAACTCAAAATTTGCATACTCCACAGTTTGAAAACCAGAAAAATTTGCATTTGTGATTCTCTTCTTCTATTTTCGGCAAAAAAAATTTCGTTTATATCTTTATTTTATATAAAACTTCAAATATCCTTTAATTGTTTTGAGCAGTGTATTTTAATACAAAAAAGTGTTTTTTCAGTCCTTACTTTTAATTTATTCTATCCAATAAAAGTAATATTAAATAAAACTGTTAAGGGGTTAAATAATAGAAAATTTTATTCTCAAAATTTCTAGTATGAATTCAGAATTTCTGTATCAAGAAAAGGGCTAAACTGAGAACTTTGGCCCCATGTTGGAAACTACTGGTTCGGACTCTAATCCAGCAGCTCTTTCTCTGCTCCATAGGCATAAAAATATTAATTTGTAAACCATAGAGTACCGTGGGGTTAAGGGGATCCGCATTAGAAATTCTTCCGAAAAAGGGCTCCACAAGCCCAAAAGTTTGGGAACCACTGCTCTAGAGGACTAAATTTGATACATTAGTTCAACTTTATCTCCTTAATTCAGAGCTAATTACTGAAAAAATTGCTATGATTTGATATAGTTGTGTACAGGTATGTTTGGACAATGTTTATAAAGTAAATTTAACAATGTGTGGAATGATCTATATTATGCAAAAAATTATATAATTTATAATCTGCACAACTCCTGGTAATAAAGAATGCAATATAAAGGTACTGTAATATATTTTGGTATGTTACACACACATTTGACCATGTTTTATAAGCTAAATTTAATGATGTGTGAAATGTGATCTATATAATGCAAAATTCTATATAACGCACAACCTCGTGTTTTTAGGTTTGCATTATAAAGATCTTTTACTGTATTACATCAATTTAGCTGTGAGTAAATTAAACTAAATTATCAACAAGAATTAGGTAGAAATTATTTACTTACTCTAATTAAAAGTCTATTTTACCAAGTTACAGCACATTAATAAAATCCTTCAATGGCATAAACATTTTTTTTAATTGAAATTTTGAAAAATAGTTAAGACACTTTTCTTGAAAAGAGCAAATCAAGTATGTGCTAATAATTGCAACCACCTTAAATAAATGGTACAAAAGAGTCCTCACCCTTTTTTAAAATAAAAAATAAGTTTTTAAGGAATTAAAGAGATTTTTTAAGGACATTATCAGTGGCACCAACTAGTCAGTGCTATGATTATTTCAGATTCCAGGTCATTTTTACCAGTCAGCTTGAAGCTAGTTTTTGGATTATTTGAATAGATTTTTTAAATTTTAATTTGTTTTCGCATTTCATAGCAAAATTTCTACATTACGAAAAGAAATTTGGTTTCAATCTTTTAACCCAATGCAGTAAATTCTGACAAAATTCGTGTTTTTTCAGCAATCCTTTGATGAAATTCGCTTATTTTCAGCGATCTTTTGGCTAAATGCGCGTTTTTACGATGATCTTTTGGCTACATTCGCATTTTTACGGCGATCTTTCGGCTACATTTGCGTTTTTACAACAATCTTTTGGCTACACTCGCATTTTTACGGCGATCTTTCGGCTACATTCGTGTTTTTACAGCGATCTTTCAACTAAATTCACATTTTTACGGCAATCTTTTGGCTAAATTCGTGCTTTTACTGCAATTTTTTGGCTAAATTCACGTTTTCAGCGATCTTTTGACGAAATTTGCATTTTTCAGCAATCTTTTGGCTATTTTCACACAATCCTTTGAAGAAATTCGTGTTTTTTTAGCGATCCTTTGACAAAATTCGCGATCTTTGCATTTTTCACACGATCCTTTGACAAAATTCACGGTTTTCAGCGATCCTTAGACGAAATTCTTGGGGGGGTTTTTTTCGCGATCTTTAGGCAATTTCTTAGTTTTTTCGGAATATCCGAAAATGGCGAAAAAGCGGAAAATGACAAAAAAGTGGAAAACCGCGGAAGAATCTCATGCCTGTTAATGAAGTTAAGCCGTGCTGTACAATATTATAGGTGCAATAAGTTTTAAACAGATTATGTTTCCAAGATACTTTTTTCATAGTATTTAAATGATTTATATGCCCATTAGTAGGTCCAACTAAATGCAATTTTAGTTGTGTTTTCAACGGAGTTTTCAGTTACTTTTTTACATTTAAAAAAATTGTCAATTTCATATGTTCAAATGATGTATGGTAGTACTTATTCAAGCTAGAATTACTGCAAAAATAAAAAGGGGCGGGCGAGCGAAGCAAGCTGCGACCACATAGCAGTCTCGCAATAAACAGGGGGGTGGCGAGCGTTAGCGAGTAGGGGACTGAGCCCCCTAGTATATCCTATAATGTGCTACCCAGCTTTTACAAATCTTTCAATATATTAATATTTTTTTCAAGCTATATAGCTGATTCACCGATATATATCATAAGAAACTACAAGTACGTAATTCTATAATCTTTGTTTGTCATTTTGAAGTAAAGTGAGAGGAACTCGAAATCTGATATTGCAATAATAAAATAATATTTCGGCTAATTATTAATGGAGATAAAATAACAGTTCCAAAGACTCATTGCAACTGCTAGCAAACTTTTATTAAGGAGGGAATTTCAAAGGCAAGCAGATTTTCTCTCACGCGCAGAGCTGTTTGGATAGAAGACTATGTATTTATGAAAAGGAGTGATGAAGACATTAAGAATAACTGAATAAGAGAATGGATTTGCCTGTTAGCTTCTTTTTCGTAGGATATAGGGCGGTAGAAGAGCTTGCAGGGAAGAATTTTAGTTCTATTTGTGTGTCAGTCTTTAAAGTAGGATTTTGTTCCATAATATGGGAATTAAACATTTGTTTTTACTTAGATGGCATTTATAAGCCAAGAAAGAAGTTTTGGGAATTTAAAATTATCATTGCAATATAAATATTTATTTCTAAAATAAATTATATTTTTTTATGCTTTTCAGCAGTTTGCATGTGCAGAGGTTAAGTCATTTGAAAGTTATATTTAGAGTTTCTGTTAATCTATCACTGAAAAATTAACTTCAAAACAATATTAGTATCATTTAATACTATTATTTTGAATAATCCCCATCTCTACTGTGCAATGTACTAACCAATGAGCTACCAGACATCAATAAATAGAGAATAAATATGTGTAATATTATAAAATTACCTTCCACGTTTTCTGTAATGTCTTTGTAGAGAACTCCCAGAGTCTCATAACTCTGCTTTTTGCAGCTGTAATTAAGGTTTCATTATCATCAGCTAAAAGAAAACTTGATAATTCTTCAACCTAGAAATAAATTAAATATTATTAAAAAAATATTTAAAAATATAGATACCTAAATGAAAATACAAGTACATATTACATTACTGTGGAGTCTCAGTTAACTGTTACCCTTTTATCAGTTTCTGTTAACCATCAGTAAACTGATGAAGTAAAAGAATAAAATTGGATACAAAAAACAAACTTAATAAACTAGCAAGAAATATAAAAACTTTTTTTTTAAGTCAATTCCTACTTAGGTCAAATAGAAATTTTTTTCCAGCGATCTACACGCTTCGCCACTGACGGTATTTATTCCTAAATTTATATCCTGCTAAATATCTTACATAAGAGAAATTTTTGAAACGTATTAAAAATTAAATAAAAAATAAATAGCTAAAATACCAAAAATTAATAGCTCGAAAGTATTTCTCACAAAATTGTTAGACAAACTGCGTTAGAAAGTTAAAAAAATTGTATTTTTCTTGATATAAATTTAAAATCTAATGATTATGCCGTTTTTCAAATATTGAATTTCAAAAATTACCAAACTTCACAATAAAGTGCCATAGCGATGTTACAGTTAACGATAATACAGTTTTTTTCAAATATTAATTAATTAATTAAATTTTATTATTAAATTTTAGTTTTATAGTTCATTTCTGTTTAAAAGTATAGACTCACTCCATATTTATAGTCTCCTTCACCCGCGAGCCGCCTGATCTTCGTCCGTGAACAGCCCCATTATCTTTTTACGTGTGAAGGTGAGACTATAAATATGGAGTGAGTCTATACTTTTGAACAGAAATGAAATATAAAATTAAAATTAATTTATTTAATTTAATTAATGAATTAATATTTGAAAAAACTGTATTAACATCAATTGTCATCCAGTACAAGTTTAAAAAAATTTATTTGAACTTGATAGGATGAATAGAAAATATTTTATTAATGATTGAAAATTTGAACAAGATATATAAATATATAGAGAGTGTGAGCTAATAATAGGAATTGAAAAAATGAAAATGTTTCTCTCGCTTCAAATTAGATCAAATTAAGCACAATATTTAACTGAATAATACGTATACTGTACTGTAATACTTTTGTCAATGAACCCAGTAAAAATACATTCCATGCGGTATGGAATGCAAATGACTCATTGTTTGTTTATATACTTCATAGAATCATTCCCTCTTCCTTGTCACCTTAATGCATTCCTAGACTCTCATCCGCCCTCCCTTTCCAACAGTCAGTTTAATAAATTAGCAAGTCATTGATCTCAGTTTGTTGTTTGCATATGATGTTCTGTAATAGTAGTGTATTGGTGAATAGAGATTAGAGACTTGACATAACTTCTCTTTTATATTTGTTGTGTTTTTTAAACATTGTAAAATTTATTGTAAACAAGTGTGACAAAGTGTAGTGTGTTTAATACCGCCAGCCCACAAGAAATGGATATCAGTTTCTGGACCCATAAAAATGACCAAAGCTATAGAAATGAACAACAGGCTTGATGGGGATCCTTCACTTAAGGCTAGTATAGGTTAGCTGGCATTTAAGAGTCCACATGGCATAAGGCAGTTGAACATATCAGGTGAAAAACTATGCACTGATAGTACAGTCTGAGATATGGAAACTTGTGTTCGGACTTTCTCTAAAAAACTTAAAATTATAAAACAACTGTGTAAAGGAGAAAGTGTGACAAGTTCACTCTGCTATATGGAACTGTGCAGACAACAGTCAACTATATTAAGAAAGTTGCAGATAAAATCAAAACTCATGTTTCAAAAATGCAAACGACAGAGATGTCAAACTAAGAAAATTGATGAAGCCAGCAAAAAAATGGACCAACTGAATACAGTAATATACCAGTGGTTCATTCAAGCCCACAATCAATGAATACCAGTTCCTGTGCTCATAAAAATGGCCAAAGCTATCGAGATGAACAAGCAGTTTGATGGAGATCCTTCATTTAAGGCTAGTATAGGCTAGCTGGAATTTAAGTGTTGACATGGCATAAGGCAATTGAACATATTGAGTGAAAAACTAAGCACTGATAGTACAGTCATTCTAGAATATCAGGGAAAACTAATGAAAGAAATAAAAGATAGAAATTTGGACAAAAAACAAGTTTACAAGTGACGAAACTGACCTAAATTGAAAGCATTTCCCATGAAAACCTTAGCCCCCTTGTTGGAAAAATTTGCACCTGGTTTTAAAATGCAAAAAGACTGCATAACTCATATGGTGCGAGCAAATGAAATGATAAACATAGGTTTCCTTTACTAATCATTGGAAAATCTAAAAAGCACAGAGCATTCAAAAGTATGAATTTAAATGTCTTACACCTGCCAAATATTATGCATAAAAAAGTGCTTGGATGAGCCAGTTTCAATTTAATAAGTGGTTCACAGTGTGTTTGTGCTAAATGTAAAATCACATTTAAAATCTGCCGGATTGCCTGAAGAAACAATGTTATTAATGGACAATGCACCGACTTTTCTTTCTCATGTTTTACAAAGTGATGATGGAAAAATTACGTGTCACTTTTTGCCAGCTAACACGACCCCACTAATTCAGCACATGGATTAGATTATTATTGAAAGCATGAAATGACATTATCGAAAATGCTTTATTCAAAAGCTTGTTTGCGTTGGGGATGAATTTAATAAGCATAAAACAGTTTTGGAGGTCATATATTATTAAAGATGCAATTTTTACTGTTGCTGAAGCCTGGCAAGATATACCAGAAGAAACTTTGAAAAAAGGCTGGAACAAACTGTGGCATGAGACTGAAAATGAGAATGGGGCCATGAACGAAATCTGGAAATGAGAAAATTTTACATCTGTGTTAAGAGATTCCAGACTGAGAAAACACATAAATAGGTGAAGTAAGTGAATAGCTAGGAATTGACAAATTTGACGGAGGCTTTGAAATATTAAATGATGAGGAACTTCTATTAAAGAGCAAAGCCGGAGGAAGAATGTTTAAGTGAGGTAGAAAAGGATGATACACTCAAGGATTGGCCCAAAATAATTAGCCTTAGTGATGCTGAAAACAAGCTTTCCAAGTGCATTGAATGGTACAAACAACAAGAAGAGGCAGACATTAGACAGATATTACTCCTACACAAGGCTTAATTTCTAAGAAAAAAGTATCGGAGTCCTAATATTCTGCAGTGTACTAACACCTGTAGCTTATCCCCCCCCCCCCCACCCACACACACACACACACACACATCCTCTGTCATCACTTCAATCTGCATATTTATATTTCATACATTATTGTTTAAATTTAAAGCATTGGTTTTTTTTTTATTTAGCAAAATAAAAATTTTAAATACATGGGAGAAACTAACATCAATTCAAATGATTTCTACCATCTCTTATTAGATTTTAAATTTCCTTTTAGAATGAAACTGTAAAAATTAAATTAAATTAAATTATAAAAAATATTTTGTTTGCAAATTAAATTTTATGTGTTGCTGTTACATGTACAGGCAACATAACTTGGCTACTTATTTCTTTCAAATTTTATTGAATGCTAAAGTTATAATAATTCTTCAGGGTCACAGCACTTGAATTTTTTCATATTCTGTGACTTTCTCTGAATTTTTACAGGTCATTGTTTGCAATTTTTCTAGGTCATTCGATAAATCATCCCAAAATCAAAACTGAAATTTCCAGGTATCACTTAATCATAATTCCTTGATGTTCCAAGGCTTTAAATCAAAATTCCCTGACTTCTTCCAGTGCTGTTAAATTACCAGACTTTTCTATGTTTTTCAGGTCAGATGACTATCCTGCTATCTCCTTCATGTTCAATGATACCATTTTGAGTACTTTTACACTATAGGGGCATTGGCCATTTTTTTAATTGCCAAATGATATAAACAGCTGAAAACATGAAAACAAACCTGATAAACTTTTATGCTTGATTATATATGTATTTATGTACAAAATACTTCAGTTTGTATGTAAAAATAAATAAATCGCTTTTTTATAATAAATATATTGAATAAATATTGAAAAAATTGCTTGTTTATATGAAACAATGAATAGGTTGTCAAATTTTCTTCTCTTGCCAAGGCACCTATACCGGAAAAATTACCTCATTTTGTTTTAAATGTTACTTCAGTTGCCTTAAAAACAATAATTATAAACAAAAACATTAGAAAAAAGTTGAATTTGAAACAATTTTTGAAAATCATGCTCTTTTATAAAATTTGTAAAGAAAAAATTTCTCATTTTTAGCTGAAATATTGCTTGTTTGTCAACAGATTAATCTTGTAAACAAAGCAAAACTGTACAAGCATTTTTTGCATCTCATCCATTTCCCTGCTTTTCAGAGTTTTTTTTTTTTTTTTTTTTTTTTTTGGAATCCTTCACTTTTTCACATTCATAAAATTTCCTGACTTTCTTTGAACCAACACCACACTATAAAACACAGTTTTCAATGTCTAATAACAATATAAACAGGGTTTGTAAATATCATGATATTTTTGAAAATATCAAAAATATCCGATAATGTGATATATATCCAATGTTTTCAATATATATTCGATAATTTCAAAATTGTCCAACTTACTGCTGATAATAAATACGAGCAGGGAAACCGAGCTATGCTCGGTCAAAATTAAATTTGAGTTTAAATATCATGACCAAAATGACCCACTAATTGAATTTTTGCCCAACAGTCTTCTCGTGCCCGAAAACCATAGGATGCAAAATTTAGTGTAAATAGTCTGAGCCATTTTTAAGATAAAATAGCTTTACCCATAATGACCCATTAATCAAAATTTCTCGAACATGTGACCTAGCCTAATAGTCTTCTCGTTCCCTAAACCTATAGGATGCTAAATTTATTTAAAATGCTATGAACCGTTTTTAAGATAAAATAGCTTGACCTATAATGACCCACTAATCGAATTTTCTCAGACATGTGACCTAGCCCAATGATTTTCTCGTGCCCGAAACTCATAGGATACAAAATTTAATCAAAAGCGTTAGAGCCGGTTTTTAGATAAAATTAATTTGACCCGCGTTGACCCACTAATCGAAAGTTCTCGAACATGTGACCCAGCTCAATAGTCTTCTCGTGCCCAAAAATTGTCTGATAAAAAATTTCATCAAAATCGTTTGAACCGTTTTTTAGATACAATTAGCTTGACCATGACCCACTAATCAAATTTTCTTGAACGTGTGACCTAGCCCAATGGTTTTCTGGTGCCCCAAAACGGTAGGATACAAAAGTTCGTCAAAATTGTTAGAGCCGTTTTTAAGATAAAATTTGCATATACATATATATAACCACACACAAGATTTGCTCGTATTAGAATGTATAATTTTCAAGCATAATATAGATTAGAAACTAAAATATATTGCACTTAACATGAAAACTTAAACAATATACTAAAACTGCTTTTTTTAGGTAGATTTCGTAAGAAATACTACCTATTACATTCTCACCTAAATTGGAAATTTTGAAAAATTTTTGCAGATCTACGCCGATCATGACTCCCAGAACCCAAAACCACCCCCAGTTCAAAACTTTATCTATCTATCTATCTATCTATGTCACTTTTTTATGACCACGATAACTGGAAAAATTCTGCATTAATCTTTTTGAAACTGATACATAAAATCAAGGGGCATAAAATCTCGGTCAAGTTCGTTAATGGGAAAAATCAAACCAACGGGGGGAAAATGGGGGGGGGGGGCTTTTTGTGAAAACAGAAAACCCCCCATAATTTCTTAATTATTATACGTATCAAATCCGTTTAAAGTTATTATTTACTTCTAGGAAAAGGGCCGAAAATTTATGTATGACAGATTTTTGATATAATTAAAAATGGCCCCAAGGGGGGGGAAAGGGGGGTTTTAGAAGAAAAAAAATCATAGCCTCGTCAATTCACAAGATATCAAATCCGCGTAAATTTATTATTAATCCTCTTAATATTATCTAAAACTTTTATAATGACAAGTTTTTTATAGGACCAACCGTTATAGCAAAAAAAAATTAAAAACAAAAAAAATCTCTGCCGGGGCTCCGCCTGCAAACAAGTTATTTTTCGAAGTAGGCGGTTCCAACTCCAGCATCTTTTTGAAACTGATACATAAAATCAAGGGGAATAAAATTTTGGTCAAGTTCGTTAATGGACAAAATCGAACCAAGGGGGATGGGGGGGGGCATTTTGTGAAAACAGAAAAAAAAACCTAATTTCTTAATTATGATACGTATTGAATCCATTTTAAGTTATTATTACTTCTAGGAGAAGGACCGAAAATTTATGTATGACAGATTTTTGATATAATTAAAAATTGCCTTAAGGGGGGGGGGGGGGGGGAAAGGAGGGGTTTTAGAAAAAAAAATTCATAACTTCGTCAATTCCCAAGATTTCAAATCCGCTTAAACTTATTATAAATCCTCTTAATATTATCTAAAACTTTTATATTAACAAGTTTTTTATAGGACCAACCGTTATAGCAAAAAAAATTAAAAAAAAAAAAAATCCCTGCCGGCTCCGCCTGCAAACAAGTTATTTTTCGAAGTAGGCGGTTCCAACTCCCGCATCTTTTCGAAATTGATACATAAAATCAAGGGGCATAAAATCTCGGTCAAGTTCGTTAATGGGCAAAATCGAACCAAGGGGGGGGGGGGGGGGATGGTTTTTTTTTTTTTTTTTTTTGAAAACAGAAAAAAACCCCATAATTTCTTAATTATGATACGTATCGAATCCGTTTGAAGTTATTATTACTTCTAGGAGAAGGGCCGAAAATTTATGTATGACAGATTTTTGATATAATTAAAAATTGCCTTAAGGGGGGGGGGGGAAAGGGGGGGTTAGAAGAAAAAAAATTCATAACTTCGCCAATTCTCAAGATTTCAAATCCGCTTAAATTTATTATTAATCCTCTTAATATTATCTAAAACTTTTATATTGACAAGTTTTTTATAGAACCAACCGTTATAGCAAAAAAAAAAAAAAAAAAAAAAAAAAACCCTGCCGGCTCCGCCTGCAAACAAGTTAGGTTTCGAAGTAGGCGGTTTCAACTGCCGCATCATCGTAAAAAGGTCATTTCTTCTGCAATTCCCGACAAACAGGCGCCCCACTGTCTGCGTCTTCAAAATCTACCTGTGCCTGTAGGCCGAGCCGTCAGGGATTATTTTTCTCCCTTTTCTTCTTTTATTTTTCACTTTGAACAAAATTGAAGATCAACTAATCAACAAAACAGAAACAATTTGCTTTATACATTTATAAAAAAAAACTATAAGATTCAGTATCAACTACCAAGAAATCAGAAACTTGTAAAACAAAAAATTAAATACATTTTTTTTTAATTGAAAAATTTAAACATAAATGTCAGCTTATTTTTTTATTCCCTAACATGCTGTACAATTTAAGCTCAACAACACCAAAACCAGAAATTGATTCTTTTCTAATGAAGCTGTATATAACTGATTATCAATTAGACAGTTTATCTTTCGATATCTGTCCTGAATTAGTTATGTCCTACATAATTATTAGTCCCATATAATCTACATTTAAAAATAAAAACTTCAATCAAAGCTTGGATAAGATTTTTGTTTTTTCATTATCTAAAAAAGTCGCTGCTAGAGACAAATGTTCTTTATCTACAGAATGAAACAGTCAATATTAGTTGAAAATTTCATTTACACTTGTTTTCACTTAAAATATCTTGCACAGTGATATTTTGAAAATAAATATAAAATATGAAATTATTGAAAATATCAAAAGTCTTGATATTTTGAAAATAAATATTGGGTATATATCAACGAACCCTGAATGTAAATAACAAATAAGTAGAATTATAAATAAAAACTTACATTATCTACAGCTTCTTCAGCTTTTCCATTTGATAGGTGGAATTTTTTTAGTTTTTCATGGCACAAAGTTAGAATATACTGTCCATCCTTAGAAAACTGAAAAAAAAAAATATATAAATAAATAAATAGACATAATTAGATTCCATAAGAATGCATTTAATCTATTTTATTAAAAAGAAAAT
Organism: Maratus michaelseni; assembly: GCA_963931845.1. NCBI lineage: Eukaryota > Metazoa > Arthropoda > Arachnida > Araneae > Salticidae > Maratus > Maratus michaelseni. Next base: position 187,498,938 of record OZ007592.1, on the reverse strand, counting down.
GTACCTGAATCTTTCCACCAGTATAAAAAGCTTCACATTTACAAAGCTCTGTAAAACTGAAAAAGAAATACAGATTATTATATATATATAACATAAAATCTTGCTTGTAAGACCCCCCCTTTTTTTTTTCAAAAGCAGTTTAATTTGAGAGGAAGGGATAAATAATCGATATTTAAAAAAAAAAGTAATTTAAAACCAGTTTTTATCATCAATTTAGAAGTAAATAAAAAGAAAACTGCAAAGTTAAACTGATGGCATTGAACTCACAGGCTATCACACTAATCGTATATTATACTCTTATTTCAAAGAATAATGCTCCTTGAAAAATAAAGAAATTGACAATAAATTAAGGGGGGATTATCCCCCATTCCCCCTTTATACTTAACCGATGAACCCCCAAAACTAGTCAGGGAAGTAAGTGCCTTATCACACTGAACCGTTAAACAAAATTTGAAGCAAATCAGATAACTCTGCATGAAAAACCCACTTATTTAAATTAAGGAGGGATTAGCTCCTGCTCCTCCTCTTTTATACTTTACCAATGAACTCCCAAAACTAATCAGAGAAGCACCTTATCACAATGAACCTATATACAAAATTTGAAGCAAATTGGATAATTCTGCATGAAAAACACATTTATCTAAATTAAGGGGGGGGGGGGGGGGGGGAATTAGCCCCTCCCCCTTTACACTTAACCCATATTGGACAGCCATCATATAAATCTGACAGCTCGTATTATAAATCTTCAAAATGAAAATAAAATAAAATTTAGGTTTATTAAGATCTCTTTAAAATAAAAATAACATTTTAAACTTAGGTCTATTTCAAAACTGTTAGAGAAGATTTATCAAAATTGATTTTGTTAATTTTACTTTAAAGGTGTTTAATATAGTTGTCCTATTTATAGGACAGTCCAATGTGGGTTAACCAGCGAACTCTGAAAACTAATCAGGGAAGCACCTTGTCACAATGAATCTATAAACAAAATGAATATTTCTATCAAGAGTTATCATACTATGTACAGGTGTACATACAGATACGGCGGCACATTAGCTCTCAGGCTTTGATAGCCTGTGAGCTAAAAAGGTAAATAGGGCATGGGGTGGAGTGAGAATCTGCATATTTCCACTTAAAAAAAGAATCATCTGAATGCCCCTGTAAAATCTCGTCAATGATAATACTTACTCTCTCTCATATTTCATAATGAGATATCGTCTGAAATAACGTTTAGTAAAATTTTATTGTGCAAAGTTTGAGTCCCAATTGAAATTTGCAGACATTAATGAATATTGAAGTGCTTTAGAATTAAACAGTGTTTATCATTTTTTCTATAAGAGATTTACATCTTGAGTCGTAATCTATCATTCCCTAATGAAGACATTTCTTTGACAGTTGTGTCTCTCAAGTCAGTTCGAATCTCCAATTTGGACATAATTTTCTATAAGATTTTTAACTTTTAGTATTATAGGAAATAGAGAAATGTTATGTAATTTTTGGCACAGATGTCATATGTACATCACGTTGACATGATTGCAACAAAATGGCAATTTTATGCCTCACATAGTAACCCAGTTATTTTGTTTATATTGTTGTTTATTTACTTTTATTTTTATTATGTATATCAATATTTATTTATATCAAACTATCATTTATTTATTTCCTTTTTTAAAATAGAAGGTTTTTCATTTATTACGTTATTTTATTTTTATATTGAAATAAAAAATCACGTGCCATTATTGCATGCTATTTGTAACTAATATTAAAAAACAAAGTTTTCGTCAAATTGGCGTGGGAGAAAAATCGCGCCAACATGGTGCGTATATGACATCTGAGCCTAATGTTTTAGTATCCACATAACTATACATTTTGTGCAATTAAAAATGAAAATGACTTCATGGATGTGTCATAAAAGTAGCTAATTTGGATTAGAAGGAAAAAACAAAAAACAAATTATTATCCTGAATTTATTTGGCAAGATATCAGCAATATTCAGATGAAGCATTCAGTCAACTAGCCTTCAGTGTTCTGCCAACTGAATATTAGGCAAAAGGGTTGAATGCTGCACATTGGCTGAATATTAGTCACATCCCTACTATCTGGTAGATGTTACAAACAACTTCTGAAAACAACTTGTGAAATTTAATGTGTTAAAAATATAATAATAACAATAAAAAAATAAGATTTTTCATATGCACTTCATCGTTTTTAAAAAATTTAACAATCATGTCATGCTTGAAATATACAAAAGTACGAAAAAATTCAGTAATGCTGCAATCATATGTGTGTTTTCACCCATGCAAACAAAAAACAAACATCACTGGATGGATTGCAGCATGTTTATGTGGATAGAATTCATAATAATGGAATAAAAAAAACTTTACTTTTAATCTAAAACCTCCTGTATACAAGCAACATAAATTCAAGAAAAGGTTATACGACATATTAGTTATTAAGATCGAAATTAGTTTTCTTCTGAATTCACACAAGTATTCGAGTAAATAGACTTTTTATCTTTTTTTAGAGATTCAAGTATGATTTTTTATGGAATTGTTTTATGAAGTTTCAAGTTGTTCAAGAATCAAATTATTTGATTTTTAAGATTACATGTTATTCTAATTTCAAAATTACTCGTGAAGTACAGAATTATAAAACAACAATCCCTTATTACAAAAGAATGTCAAAAATACATGAAACTAGGTTATGCTGCAATCACTATATAGAATATGTATATGAATACTTAGAACCCACACAAACAAAATAAAAATCATCGGATACAGCAACCTCGTAACGCAGGAATCTTTAAAATACTATATGAAACCTAGTTATATGGCAATCACTATAACACACGTATGAGTGTCTTGTTCACATTAAAAAAGAAGCAAAAATCACTGAATGCAGCAACTTTGTTGTCAATCTCATACAATTGTTGGGAATCTCAAAAATGCACTAGCAGTGTTGGATTGCATTCTACATCATTACCAAAGCTTTCAACTCTATTAGAAACAGATGCAAATGAAAAAAATATGTATAGATGCATGGGGAATATATAATGAACACTTATTTTATTTAAACTTACCTATAGTACTAAAGTAATGATAATTTTACCTTAGATGTATAAATTACTTTTAGTGAAATAGGTTTTTTTGAAAATTTATAAAAATATGAACCTATGACAGTCCCATTTTCACACTTAAGGAATTAGTTAACAACATTGTAAAGTATTATATATAGAGAACTTTTTGAAAATTTTTGAAGATGTGCTTTTTGAGAAATTCAAAACTGAAATTTTGAATTTCAAAAAACCATTTTTCAATTTAATCATATTGTGCTGTATATCATTATTGGAAAACACTTGAAAAATACAACAAAATGACACATTTTACATCTATTTAGCTTAATTCAGCTATGGCATTTTGAATATATGGCAATTGGATGTATTTTGTCAACTTCACATAGCTGTATTTAGAAAACGGATAGAAATACTAAATACAAGAAGGATAGAATTCGTAAAAATGGAGTAAAAACACCTTACTTTTAATCTGAATCTTCCTGTACAAGCAACACCAATTCAATAAAAGCTCTAAATTTTACATGTTAGTTATTAAGATCAAAATCAGTTTTTTTTTTCTGAATTCACACAATAATTCGAGTAGATCAAATTTTAATCTACATATTTTTTAGAGGTTCAAGTATGATTTTTATGGAATTGTTTTATGGTGTTTTAGATTGTTCAAGAATCAAATTATTTGATTTTCAAGATTACATGTTATGCTAATATTAAAAGTTTACTCATGAAGTACAGAATTATTACACAATACTCCCTTATTATAATTAGAAAATGCAAATTACCATTCTTTCGGTTCTATTTTCTTCATTTTTGCTATTAATTTTCTTCACGTGTAAAATAAACAATTTTTACCACATGTGCAGCAGTGCAGCTACTAATGTTGGCCGTGACTACGCTGCCGGCTGGTCGGTTTCCTAGTACTCGCCACTCCGCTGCCGTCCTACGAGTTTGTTTACAATGTTGCTTTGTTTATTCGGATCAGCGCCCTCTATCGGTTGCCGGCTGGCCAGGCCAGCCGGCAATATAAGGTTGTTTTGTTGTGGTTAGATTTGGAAACCGGCTGGTTTAAAGAAGCACAGAGAAATATGTTTACTTTGGCTTCAGATCAATGATTATATTTTTATATGATGATTATATTTTTATATGATCAATGATTATATTTTTATTTTATTTTGCTTTCCACTTTCGATTTCTTTCTAAAGATGGATTAAATTAAATTTAAATAAATAAATGTATTTAAAATTTAAATTTTAAAATATATTAAATAGTATTATTTGGTACTTTTCGGTTAGCCGGGCGCCAGTGATATATGTACATATATAAATACATATGTACCTATTATTTTAAAAAGTATTAAAAATTATCATTTCTAAAAATATGAAATATAAAAAATATATTAAAATTGTAATATAATTTTTTTAAAAACTAGCTGGTTTAAAGAAGCACAGACAAATATTTTGGACCTTAGAGATTAATACAATTTCTATATTTTAATTTTATTTTGCTCTGCGTTTTCGATTTTTTTTTTTTTTTTTTTTTTTTTTTGTAAAGATGAGCTAAATTTAATTTTAATTAAAAAAATTACTTTTAAAATAAATAAATTAAAATTTTAAATTAAAAAATATATATATATTCAAAATTAGTATTTAAAAAAGTTAATATTAAAAATTAAATAAAATTTTTAATTATTATTATTACTGTTACTATTTAATGAAATAAAAAACTTTTTTTTTTTTCAAATTTTCTAAGTAAAATTTTAATATCCACCAAAATATGAACAAACTGGAAGGCTGTATGCTAAAAATTGGTCCGAGTTTAATATTACTCACATAAAACTAAATTAATTAACTTAAGGAAGTAACTTTTAATATCTAGGTGATATCAAGTACTCCTCATACTTGACTTAAGATTTCAGGTAAATAAAAGATGATGATTAAAACTCCACAAGTAAAAAAGTAAATCCCAAATTCTGTTTGATGTGCAAAGTATTTCATCAAACATATATCTATTAAATTTAGTACCAATATAACAATAACATCATATAAAAAGCAGTTTTCAATTATGAATAGAACATTGGTCTTTAAGAAGCATATTTTATTTAAAATTATGGCCTACTTTAATTCATATCAATTGGAGTTTGATGTTTTGAGATAGAAGTGTGATTAAAAATAATCATCATCCAGAGACGTAGAAAAGAAAAGGGCTTATACTACAATTTATTTAATATTTAAAACTATCAATCAAAATTTTTAACCTGTTAAAACTTTATATTTTATGAAATTCTACTCTAGTTGTCTCATAATATGATTGATAATCGAAACTCTGTATATATTTTTTAAATTTTTAATCTTCTATATAAGATAATTAAAATGTTTATTTCGTGATAATAGCATTAGTCTGGACAATTGATAATCGCAATCTGTCGATAACTTGAAAATGACTACTTGAAACACCTCCTATATATATATATATATATATTTTTTTTTTTTTTTTTTTTTTTTTTTTTGCTATGCTACTATCATAAACATTCTACATTTGAATGACAAGAAGCAGTACAGCTGTTTCATTAGATATATTATTTTCATTTTAAAAAATAGAAAATTTGAGGAGTGTATTATATTAGTTTCTGTATTATGTCCAATGCAAAGGATGGGGGGGGGGGGTGACGTCATTCAAGAAATTTTCACTAAATTAGAAAAAAAAAATCCTACGATGAATGTAAGTGTGACCCTTCCTTTAAAAGTAGCCAAAGTTTGGCGAAAGACACAGATGATTGCCTGGATGATAGGCGTGTTCGAAGGAAGAGCCTTTGCAGCAACCCTGTACAAAACTCATTCGTCATTGTCTTACTAGCGTCTTACTAAAAAGTTGCCTTCTCAATTCTCATTTCTTTTTTCTTATTATTTCTAACCTTCTCCATCCGTTTTTTTTTTTCTTTTTTGCGCATAAGAGTGGATTAACAGAATGGCTTTCGCTTAATTTTTTCTCGGCATAAGATCCGTGTAGTTAGAGTAAAGAATATAAAGAAAATATTCTTTGGTTAGAGGTCTGCATAGGCTGAAATTTCCAAGCCCGGGAACAGCCTGACGCATAGAAGAAAGTTTTTGGACCGGCCCGTACAAATTATTGGTCTGGCGAAGCCCTGTATTAAAAGCTAAAAGTACGACCGAGCTCAGCTCGGTTCGACCCGACTGAATTTCTACAAAACATAGATTTTTGCGCCTCTATGGTTAGAAATTGTCTTGTGCGATGGGTTCTGATAGAAAATACTCATTTCAGCTTTTTTTTTTTTTTTTTTTTTTTTTTATGTTTATTTTTTAAAAAGTACCCAGAGTTGTCGCTGTGATGCATTGCATAGGCACATCCGTTATAAAATACTGCCCCTCCCTACATTTCTTTCTTCCTGTGCCTATTTAAACTATATTGATTTTTTAATGAATCTCTATTTGTATATAATTGTTTGTGTGTGTTATCATTAATGTCTTTAATCCATATTCCATGGCTTGAAGACATAAAAATCTGATAAATGCTATACAGTAAAATCTTTGAAGTCGGAATCGCATAGGAAAGAAAAATCCGTTATAGACAGGTTCCCTTATTAGCAGGCACATCGTCTGTTGTAAATGTTTTATCTTCTTTTCGCACGTATTATTATGTACATTTTGCAAAGATCAACACTTTTTCCGCTTAAAACAGGATCCCGTCATTGACAGATTTATTTTCACAGGTTTTACTGTACTTTATTATCATTACTTATGAATAAATTTATTAACACTTTCCAACATTAGTTGAAAAGTGTTTATGACTTCGGTTTGTCTGCCGTCTGTCCGTGCTCTAACTCCCGTAAAAAAGGATTGACCTGCAATTTTTATATGTTATTGTCGTTATCTATAGCATGTTCCCTATTTCAACTGAAGTGTGTAGCAGTTATAGTTTTTTTACAGGGTCACTCAAAAGAATTCCGTTACATTACGGTCTACGGGGAAAAATCATTTGCGGTTTATTTTAATGATGTTACACAATTTCAAATACATTGTAATTGATATATATCACTAAGGTGCATTACAAGAAGCTTAATATGGAATAGGGTGTGCATAGCACTTATAGTTACTTTACAGGGACAGTCAAAAGAATTCCGTTACATTACGTCTATGGAGAAAAATCGTTTGCGGTTTAATTAAATAATGTTTCACTATTTTAAACGCATTGAAATTTATATATATCACTAAGGTGCATTACAAGAGGCTTACTACAGAATATTGTGCATAGCAGTCATCGTTCATTGACAGGGACACACAAAAGAATTCTCTACTGCCTGTTAAAAATAATTCCTGGAAGTGCGTTTTAAGTTGCTGAACGCGATTTTAAATTTAACTCATTTTTTGTCTATTACTTGGTGTGTATAAATTCTGTATTTCATATACAGGGCAGCACAAAAGTTCCAACACATTTCCGTTTATTGACAGAAACTCCACAAGTAGAATTTTAAACTGTGCTGCGAAGTTTCAAAACAAAACTAAAATTTAGCATCCTATGTAGTATATATACAAATCTGTAGATCCTATACAGGGCTGGATAAAAGTATTCGGATAATTTTCCGAATATTGTATATGTTGGAAATTCCTGAAATTACGTTTTTAAATAGGTTATGCGTTTTCCAAATTGTTTACTTAGATGTTATCTTTCAGCTTATTAAACGGTAATAATTTGTAAAATTATTTTGGAAGCATTGGAAAGTGTTACATAATCTATGCTTGACGCATGATTTTTGTTCTTGTTTTTTATGTAGAAATTACTATTCATTAAAAAGAATTTTAATTGTACAATAATGGCGATTTAAAAATACATGCATTTTTCGCAAAAAACTGTTGAGCCAAGCGAAATTTTACTGATATTTGCAGTGGTATCAGTATGGGTCGGTACCGGGCCTGAAATTTTCAACATATGCAGACTTCTGGAAAGAATGAAGTCCAGGTTCGACTGGACTAGGAAAAAAGAATTTTGGCCCTACCCGTGTCTGCAGGGAAAAGTAATGACCGGTCCGGAAAGAGTGAAAAACATGCCCGGTCTGGACCGAGTCTTGTGAATGAAAATTGGTTCGAACGCGTGTCGTGCTCGTGCCCGTGCAGACCTCTACACTTAGTGCTGTCATTTTCCCATCCATAAAAAGCCGGACGGCGGCTTCGAAATCGGACCGTAAAAATACACTAAATTCTATGAAAACTGCATCTGTCTGAAACGGAATCCTGATTTTAATGTAAAAAAGTTCTTAGTCCCTATGTAAGAAATACCATAAAGCATAAAATTATACCTGTTAAGACGAAAACCTGTCTAAAACAGAATCTCTCTTCAGTCGTTTCAGTTTTCCTCTTAGTAGGTTTTACTGTGCTAAATAAACATGACAATCTTACACAGTAAAATCCATGAAAGCGGGATCGCTAAGGAGGGAAACAAAATTCAATTTTAGGGATGTTTCCAATTGAATAGTTACAATCGTATGGTATATTCCTTCAGTAGGCACTATAATTTTTTTATGCTTTTAAGACAGGATTTCGTTATAAACAGCTTCCGTTATCCCAAGTTCTACTGATCCATGTACATTAAAACGTGTAAAAACAAAATCGCTTAGGGACCGGATTTTTTTTTTTTTTTTTTTGGGGGGGGGGGGGACAGGTTACAGACTTAGCATGTAGATTTGTACGATATCCCTTTCGGCAGTACCATAAAGATTTCCCATTATAGACAAGTTTTGTTTACACAGGTTTTACTGTATAAAGTCAAACTCTACGCAGTATGGTACTAAAACTATGGTATACTATGGTCTAAAAGAAATTTAAGAGAATTTGTTGCAGTTTCACACAGACAGTTGGAATATTTTGGCGAAAGTGGTATAGTCCATTGTTTTTGTAACGCGTAATCAGTTGTAACCATAAAGAATATTTGATGATTTATCATCTGCGCCCTGCTAACAAAAAAATTGCTTAAAATTAATTTATTAATTTATAATTAAATTCTAAAAATATCAAAATGTTGTATTAAAATTCTGTACACTTTCCACAATTAAAAAAAGTTTTGTTTTAATGTAGGAGGTTAAGCATTCATATTTATTAATTAACTTTAAGGCTGTACTCAAATCCAAACTGGCAACTTTCTGACACATTTCTGAATTCTTTTTTGTTCGCAAACACATGGAATTGGCAGATGATCTTACTCAGAAACTATGTAATCTAACTGTTTTTCCTTTTTCTGTAAAGGTATAACGTGCAGAAAATACTGAGAAGTTGGTGGTTATGAATCGAATTACTGGGCGCGACAGCGCGGGAAAAGAAAAAACTGTCGTCATGCGACAACAATCGCTTGCAACCCAAGATGTAATTCAATTATCAAAAAAGTGAAAAGGCCTGTTCGATTACAAATCACTTCAATAATCATGCCTGCAAGCGTTATATCCTTTTGCATGACTTCGCATATGTGTCAGAAAGCTTCTCATTGTTAAACGGGGAAATTTTTGGGGGGAGATCCGCCTTAAGGACAATCCTCCATCCTTACCTAAAAAAGTATTTAGTGTATTGAATTCATTCTTCGCATTCGTACATTGGACACATTAGCTAGTAATTAACTTCAGTATACATAATTTCTTACTTGACTGCTGACATGGATTATATAAAAATAATAATAATAATGATGATGATGATTAACGATTGTTGATGTGATTAAAATGAAGCGAACGGTTTGTGCTTTCATTTATCTTTTAAATAACTGAAATTAATTAATCGAAAATTCACAAATATATATTTTTCTATAGACAGATTAAAAGAATTTGGAACTAAAAAATAGTTTCAGTTCCAAAGCCAAAAAACAATTTATGTTCAGTTCTGGTTTTCATTTCTTCATTTATAAAATTTTTCGTGTTTCCATTTTTCCGTTAGGTTCCAGTTCGAAACCCTACGGCTATTTTAATTTTTACGTAAAAACAGCTTTCAATTAAAAAAAAATATTTTGTACAGCCCTGTATGTTACCTACAGATTTTTAAACACGCCACGTTATAATTTTATTAAGCTAAACTTTAATTTGTTACATAGTTCATAGGTTTGTAATAAATTATTTTATTTGTTTTAAAGTTGTCATTTTTTGTTTTATTTAAAGTTATTTTATTTTATTTTATTTTATTTTATTTATTTTTGTGTGTGAGGGGGGGGGGGTAACATTGTGTTTAATTTTTCCCCTTATATTTCATTACAAGTGTGAACTATGTAATTTACTTTCGATTGATTGACCCTTTTCATTCAATAACACTGTTTACCGTAATCATCCATAACTACTGATTTTTTTCAGTTTTCTAAGATTATATTAAACAAATAAAGAATTCTTTGTGATTTTAAACAATGGAAAATTTTAAACCCAATACCAGGATTTTGTTTTATTTATTACGAGCAAAACCAGCGGCTTTGCTCGCGTAACTCTTGAAAAAATGCAAAGTGGTATTTGTTGGCCAATTTTCATTAGAGGAGATTTTACTGCCACAGATAATTCAGAAATTACTAATTAAGCCACACTAATTAAGCAAATTTCTGTAATAACTATATCACAGAAATTGCAATTTTAAAACTTTTCTGTTCCTGCTCACCTTAAAATTTCAGATTTTTTTTAAACTGTTCTATGGATGCATTTGTGTCTCTAACGTAACAGCAATGTAAAATTCCAAGTTTCTGTCCCTAACAATTTCAGATAAATCATTGTTTAGAAGGTTTTTAGAACTTTTTCAGCTTATTTCGTCCTTTTTTAAAATCGTTTTTAGCGAGCACTGAAATCTTAAAAATAGCCACCATGCCAAAATTCATCTTCCTATACCAGCAGCATCACTAAAATCGCAACTTTGGAATGTTTTTTGCTTCTGCACCTTTTTTAAATTTCGAATTTTGTAAAAACTGCTCTTTGGAAGCATTTACGTATAACAAATAACATTCATGTTAAATTCTAAGTTTCTATCGCTAACAATTTAGAACAAAAACATAATTTATAACGTTTCCCGCTCAGTTGACACCTTTAAACTTCGAATTTTTAATAGACTTTTTATACCAAGCGTCTGCATCTTAAAAGTTACAACTATACTAAATTTCCAGTTTCTAACCCGAATAAATCCAATTAAATCATAAAGTAGAACGTTTTTAGACCGCATTTCGCTGATTTCAGCCTGTTACATTTTGATTTGTTTAGATACCGGTCTTAGCGACCATTTGCATTTTAAGAGTAACCACCATGCCAAATACGAATCTTATATACCAGCTGTATCACAAAAATTGCAATTTTAGTACGGTTTTTTTTGTTTTTGTTTTTGCTGCTGTCCTTTTACAATACTCATTTTTAGTAAACTGTTCTGAGTGATCATTTACGTGAGTAACAGCCAGGCGAAATTTTAAGTTTCTCGCCTTAATAGTTCCAAATAAATAGTAATTTAGAACGCTTCTCGAGCATTTCACTCTTTTAAATTTCGTTTTTTTTTTTTTTTTTTTTCAAATTGTTCTGTGCGACCAAATCAGCAGCCATATAAATTTTTAAGTTTCTACCCCTAACAATTCCATAGTAATTGCAATTTAGAACGCTTTTTAAATGCTTTCCGCTTATTTTACCTTTTGAAATTCTTTACAAACCATTGTTAGCGAGCATTTGTATCTTAAAAGTAACCGCCATGTCAAATTTAAAGTTTCTAATCCTGTTAGTTAAAAAAAAAATAATAATAATAATCGTAATTTATAACTTTTTTTTTTCTTTTTCACCCATTTAAATTTCGATTTATTTAAAAAACTTTTCATTGTGTGCACTATTGCCTTAAAAAGTATCAGCCATATTAAATTTCAAGTTTCTGTCCTTAACAATTCCATATAAATCCTAATTTAGAATGTTTTTAGAACAGTTTTTCCTCATATCACTCTTAAATTTCGATTTTTTTAGAAACTGTCCTTTAGAGAGCATGTATATATTTTATAAGTTACTATCTTTCCCAATTTCAAGTTTCTAATATCTTCAGTATAATAAAAATTGCAATTTTAGAACGCTCTTCGCTCTTGCAACCCTCTAAGGATAGTGGCACTGGCATAAAATATAGCCTGTGTTAGAGCACAGACTGTCACAACAAATTTGAAAGCATTACGTTTAAAATCTGTGCGGTAGTTACAAAGATTCCATCGAAATTGTAATTTAGAATATTTTTAGAACACATTTAGCTCATTTCACCCTTTTAAATTTCGAAATTTTTAGAAACTGTTCATACAGAGCATTTACATCTTATAATTAACTAACATGCCAAATTTTAAGTTTCTAGTTATTTCAGTATGAAAATTTGAAATTTTAGAGCGTTTTTCGCTTTTGCACCCCCCCCCCCCCCTGTGGTAGTAACCCCGATATAAAATATAGCCTATGTTACAGCAGGGACTGTTACCTCTAATTTGCCACCATCACTTTTGAAAATGGTTCTGAAGTTCCAGAGATTCCAAAGAAATTGTAATTTAGAATGCTTTTAGAACGCTTTTCGCTCATCTCATCCTTTTAAATTTCGAATTTTTTTAGAATTTGTTCTTAGAGAGCATTTACATCTTATAAATAATTACCATGCAAAATTTCAAGTTTCTAGTTCCTTCAGTATAAAAAAAATTGAAATTTTAGAATGTTTTCCGCTCTTGCACCCCTCTGTGGTAGTGGCACCGACATAAAATTTAGCCTATGTTGGAGCAGGGATTGTCACCATCACTTTTGAAAACAGTTCTGTAGTTCCAGAGATTCCATAGAAATTGTAATTTAGAATGTTTTTAGAACGCTTTTCGCTCATTTCACCCTTTTAAATTTCAAATTTTTTTAGAATTTGTTCTTAGAGAACATTTACATCTTATAAGTATAACTACCATGCCAAATTTCATGTTTCTAACACCTTCAGTATAAAAAAAAAAAAAAAATCGAAATTTTGGAACGTTTTTTGCCCCTGCACCAGCCTGGGGGTTGTGGCACCGACATAAAATATGGCCTATGTTGGTGCAGGGATTGTTACCATCAATTTGCCACCATCACTTTTGAAATCGCTTCGGTAGTTCCAGAGATTACCCCCTACAAACAAACAAACAAACAAAAAAACAATCGTTACTCCTTTATAATATTAGTATACATTATTATTTATTTATTTATTTATTATTATTATTATTATTATTATTTTTTTTGAGGGAGTAGCGTATAGTTTTTTAGTTACATTGAATTTGTATAATAATACAAAATAACAAATAAAACAGGGGGGGGGGTTAAGAAATAAAGTATTTTTTTTATTTTTTTGCTGTCTTGTTTGTTATTTCGTAACAACAATAAATAGATATTATCATTATTATAAATTAATATGGGGGAATTTAGATCATCTAAATCCCCCTGCCCCTGTGACAGTTTTGAATATATGAGTATTGGTTGGACTATAGAACTGACTTAACAATCTTTTATATTTACAGACACATAAAAACTGTATTTTGACAAGTATTTTTTTTAAATCGGTTTGTTTTATATAATTTAAAGTAATATATCAGCTATTAAGGTTAGAGGGAGGGAGCTACAAGGGACTAGTGGAACTTTAATAAAATCATTTACACATAGATAATTATAATACAAATTTAACATATATGTGTTTTAAGGCTGAAATAATTAGACTCAATCAATTTGCTCTAAGTAGTAAAATCTTTGTCGATTTCAATGGCTTTTTAACCTCTGGCATGCAGATAATGCAAAAGTATTGCTTTGAATAGATTTCAAAACTTTTCGAATACACAGTTGTCTAATTTAACACTAGCAAAGCTGTCACAAGTGACTTTTTATTTATTTATTTATTTATTTTTTTTTAAGGTTTAAAATTTAGAACCCCTAATATGTTAAATCCATTTGTAAGTATTGCAAACAAATTTGGTACGTGTGTAGTTTTTTTTTTTTTTTTTTTTTTTTTTTTAAGCATAACTCCAGAGCTTACGTGGCGGAATGAACTGTAATTTTATATAAACACTAGCTGACCCGCCCAGCGTCGCCCGGGCCCGTGATAAAACTTTAAATAAACCCGAAATTTGTATTATTTTATATATTTTACTCGATTTTGTATGAATTTATATCTTTATATCTTTTTTTATTTATATTTTATATCTTTAATGACGAAATCGCAAAATCGTAAAAAAACATTTACTTATTTTTTTAAGTATGATCATTATATAGTTAAAAAAATAGATTTTCTTGTCCAAGCATTTTGAAATTTTCAATGGCCTTAAATATAACGGTTTTGCGTAAAAATAGTATTTGTCGTTCGATCTCTCTAAAATTTTAATCGTTTATAAATATAACTGTTTCCAAGTGCTCTATAAAATTATGTGAAAATATATATGCATTTTAGGTAGATTTCGTAAGAAATACTACATATTACATTCTCCTCTAAGTTGGAATTTTTGGAAAATTTTTGCAGATCTACGCCGATCATGACTCCCAGAACCCAAAACCACCCTCAGTTCAAAACTTTATCTATCTATCTATCTATCTTTCTATCTATCTATGTCACTTTTTTATGGACACGATAACTCGAATAATTCTTCTCAAATCTCTTCCAAACTGATACATAAAATCAAGGGGCATAAAATGTCAGTCAGGTTCGTTAATGGGCAAAATCGAACCAAGGAGGGGGGAAATGGGGGGGGGGGGCTTTTTGTGAAAACAGAAAAAAACCCATAACGTCTTAGTTATGATACGAATCGAATCCGTTTAAAGTTATTATTACTTCTAGGAAAAGGGCCGAAAATTTATGTATGACAGAGTTTTGATATCATTAAAAATGGCCTCAAGTGGGGAGGGGGGGGGGGGGTTAGAAGAAAAAAAATCATAACTTCGTCAATTCAAAAGATATCAAATCCACTTAAATTTATTATAACTCCTCTTAATAGTATCTAAAACTTTTATATTGACAAGTTTTTTATAGGACTAACCCTTATAGCAAAAAAAAAAAAAATAAAAAAATAAAAAAAAAAAAATCCCTGCCGACTCCGCCTGCAAACAAGTTAGGTTTCCAAGTGGACGGTTCCAACTGTCGCATCATGGCAGAAAGGTCATTTCTTCCACAATTCCCAACAAACAGGCGCCCCACGGTCTGCGTCTTCGAAATGTACCTGTGCATGTAGGCCGATTCGTCAGGGATTTTTGTGTTAATTGGCGTCTTGTAATAGGTGACGTTAAACATAATCCAGTTAACATAAACGTAACATAACATAACGTTAAACATAATCCAGAAGAGTCAGGAAGTTGTATTATACTGAAGAAAAGGAGTGCAGTCATAGTCAAGAGACTTTTTCTCTTCCCATATGTACATGCAAACAGCCTTTTAGAATGAAAGAAGAAAAATATGTTCTACTTTTCTGCAAAAAAGAAAAAAGCAGGGAAATATTTTTACTTGTAATTCGATTATACCATTAAAGATTTTGTTAAAACGTGATGGAAAAAATATACTGCTTATTTGAACAAATATTTGTGTGTTACAATAATGTAAAGCAACATTTGCAGTAATAAAAGAGTGCTGTTTTTCTTTCATGTTGCCAGTTGCCATATCTCTTTAAGGTAATCTCAAATTCCCTGCTCAACAATATGTGAAACTTTCTGACACATTTTTAAACGTAAAGGCATAAAACTGGCAGGTCTGATTGTTGAAGCGATTTGGAATCGACTGCGTTTTCCATTTTTTGATAAATAAATTCATTATCGAGTTATAAGCGATTCTTGTCACGTGATGACTTTCCCCATTCTCGCGCTGTCGTGCCAGGAATTCGATTAAAAAGGCCCACTTTGACAGTATTTTCTGAAAAAATCTTCTGCCTTTTCCAAAAAATGAAAAATGTCATTCAGTGACATAGTTTCTGAATAGGAACACTTATTAATTTCATGTGTTTCTGAACGAAAATTAATTTAGAAATGTGTCAAAAAGGAGCTCCTTTGAATTTGAGAGCTGCCTTAAGAAAACTGCGCAAAAATTAATTTTTTTATATCAATCCATTATTTTTTAACCTATAATAGTGAATTTTACATGGGAATGCAACGTCGTATAAAGAAGCAGATTTTCATTTATAAAACAGGAATTTTAAATTTGGAGTAATTTTCTACTTTTAAATGCACGAATGAAAGTATGCTTTTTAAAAAAACTATTTTTACTTTTACAAGTAATATTCAATTATAAGCTTATAATTAAATATATTTCCTGTATTATCAAATATTAAGTTGTAAAACACAAAGGGAATAGAATTATAACAGAAATTTAAGCATTATGCCAAAACTGGAATTCTGAGTTTATATAGATTTTCGAAAAATCAAAATTATATTTTAATTGTAAAAATATTATATTATAAAATAATATCAGTTTTTAAAGAAATAGAAAATTTGAATACTGATTGTATTAAGAAAAATGATAAAATCCAAATAATTTAGCAAGTAGTCTCATTAATCTGGTTTTAATACAGTTTAAAAGACATATTATAAAAATAGCATATATATGGGTCGAAAGGGAAAAATTATGATAGTCATAAACTATGTTATTCTGAGTTATTTTTCTTTACCGGCGTGGATATCTTAGCTTCAGCACTATGTATCGATCTTGTCTTTAACTGCTTTTTCAAAGGATTATTTTCATTTTATTCCTCTACCAAATGATAGTACGCCTTTCAAACCATTAAATGAAACTGTCACCCCAAAGTTCACAAAAAATGGACTATTATCGTTCTCCTCTTAATAATTTAATTTTCCTCTAATTTATCTAGAAAGAAAACTGGAAAGTAGAAACATTTTTTCCCCCACCATTTGGAAAATTTAGGAAATTTCACATTTCTAATTTACAATAATAATAATAATATATATATATTACACAATTTGGCAATAATAATATCTATATTTTTTTTATTTCAATATTTTTTATTAAATAACGTTCGAACTACGCGATAAAAACTCAGAAATGATTTAAAAAATAAAAAATAAAATATTCAGCCATATTTTGTTTAGGTTTGGCTGAATAAAACCCAGGAGGAAAACAAGATTTAAAAACTGATGGAATATAATAAATTAATATTAACTCATATTTAAATCATTGAACAAAACTTGAGAAGCAAAGATATTTGAATTTTATAATCAATACGTATGAATAACTGAACTTTCTATATTAGTATTTCTCAATCTTGGATAAAGGGCACACTTTACACGTAAAGACATTCTCACATCGTAACATATTTATTTTCCATCTGTACATGCATAAAATTTTCAGATATTCTTCTGCACTGCAAAAAATAAGTGTTGATTTTACAGTATAATACTGGAACCCCCCCAGCCGTCAGTATTATACCTTACAATTAACAGTAATAAACAGTAAAATAAGCAGTAATACGCTGCGGCACATGCGCGGTAGCGTATTAATGCTTATTTTACTGTTTATTACTGTTAATTTTACGGTATAATGCTGGCAGCTGGGGTTCCAGTATTATACTGTAAAATCAACACTTATTTTTTGCAGTGTGAACTTTTTGAGAATCGTACAAGGTATTTCCTTTTACTTTCATATAAGGCATGTTTCAGATTATGCGTTCAACATTGCTGTTTTAATAAAAATATTTAGACTTATGGTGGTTTTCAAATCCAAACTGGATACTTTCTTACACAATTTTGTTCTCAAACGTATCAAAGGGACAGATGCTCCTATTTAAAAACTACGAACGCTAACAGTTTTTCCCTTTTGGGTTAAAGGTAGAAAATTTTTCAGAGAATACTATCAGTGTTAGCGTTTTGAACTAAATTTCCGGATGCGACAGCACAGAAAAAAACTGCCATCATGAGAAAACAATTACTTATAACTCAAAATGTAATTCAAAAAAAGTTGGATAACAAATCATTGCAATGTTATACCTACAAGTGTCGTGTTTTTATGTTTTTAAACGAGTTCGTAAATGTGCCAGAAAGTTTGGCGTTCTAGAGCGGGGATTTGTGTGTGTGTGCAGGGGGGGGGGGGGGGTCTGAGCAGAGCAAAAATCATTAAAATCATGCAGGCCCGACAGGCTCAATTCCTACAAAAATGTCCGGTATTTTTTAGTCATTATTAGCCTACAATTAAAATTATTTAAGAGAATATTGCATACATATTTAAACAAACACTTTAAAGGGCAGCTTTTTTCAGATTATATATTCGCAAGTCATGGTATACGGAATTATAATATTACTGATCAGATAAGAGAATTATATTCAAATGGAGATTCGTTAAAATTAAATTGTTTAAAATGAAAGAAAAGGACCTGTGTGAAGTTGGCAACCCCCATTACGAATTTAAATATATGAATTACGTAGAAGTTTTGCCCAACCATTATTTAATTTAGCCCACCTTTTATAACTCTGTAAATCACATTTTATTTTTTGACCCATTTCTCATACTAGCACCCAGCACCTCACAATACGAAATTAAAAAGAACAATTGTGCCCCACCCATTATTTAATTTTGCTCACCATTTCTAATGCTGTAAATCAAAGATATCTTTGTTGACCACGTGTGGAGTTGGCAACCCCCCCCCCCCCCATCAATTACGATTTAAGATTTACAAATTACATAGAAGTTTTGCCCACCCGTTATATAACTTTGTCCACCTTTTATAAAGCTGTAAATTAAAAAATATGGTTTTGACCACGTGTTCAGCTGGCACCGCCCAATTCGAATATAGCTACACAAATTACGTAGAAGTTTTGCCCACTCATTATTTAATTTTGACTATAATTTTTAACGCTCTAAATCAAAGATATCTTTGTTGACCACGTGTGAAGTTGGCACCCCCCCCCCCCCAATTACGAAATAAGCCTTATACACATAAGTTTTGCCCACCCATTATATAATCTTGCCCACCTTTTATAACGCTGTAAATTAACAAAATATGGTTTTGATTACATGTCCAGCTGGCACCAGCGAATTTCAATATAGCCATACAATTGTACAAAGCAAAACTTTTACATTTTTACGTAATTTAAATTACGTAAAAATGTAAAAATTTTGCTTTTGCACGTCTTTTATAATGATGTAAATCAAATTTTATTTTTTGACCCAGTGTGAAGTAGGCACTCCTCAATATGAATAAGGGCATATAATTTACGTAGAAATTTTGTTCAAGTTTTGCCCACCCATTACTTCCTATTGGGGGATGCTATTAAGAAAAATAGGTCAACAAATAAAATTTAATTTACAGTTGTATTGGGAATAGGGCAGTTGCGATGCTAACGAAAAAGAAAGACTACCGTGGTGCTTTACGCGTATCTTTGTTTAAAGACCGCGGGAGTCACGTGATGCTCGAATGCACCAATGCAGGTGTACGAAAAGAGCATCACGTCACTCAAGCGGTCTGTAAAAAAAGATAAGTGGAATGCACCGCGGTAGCCGGTCTTTTTTGTTAGCCTCGGGGCAGTTGCAATTGACGTCATGATGGAGGTCACACACTACAAATAGGCAGTTCTGATTGATGGAACTATACTGACCTCCAGTTGAAGTACAATGGGTTGATTAGCTGATTGCAATTCCCTATAGTCATCGAAAAACTTTCGGAACATCAGCTAAATCCTGGCAAAACTTTAAGAACGGCCGATAAATCTCGAAGAAAGTTTGGCAAAACTCTGAGAACACTGGAAAAAACAGGGCAATTTTATATGGTCACGAACAATGCAGGTCAAAAATTTAGGAACGGTAGGGGGGGGGGGACTCTAGGATATTGGGGAAAAACGGCCAAAGCCACAAGAATGTTGGACAAAGCTGGACAAATCCTTAGGAACGCTGGACAAAACTTTAGTAACGTTAGGCAAAACTTCAGGAAGGCTGTGCAAGACTGGGTAAACATTAATAATGCTGAACAAAACTATAGGGACACTGGACAAAACTAGACGAAACTCTAAGAAAAGGGGGGAAAACTGGGCAGTGCTATAAAAGAATTTGGGCTCAGCCGGATAAACCTTTAGGGACGATGGACTAAACTAGGATTGCTGGGCAAAACTCTAGAAACAATGGGAAAAACTGGGCTATGCTATAGGATTACGGGTAAATGTCACAACTGCTGAACACAATTCTAGGAACGTTTTGAAAAACTTTAGGTATACTGACCAAAACTTTGCAATGCTATAAGGAAAGGGCATGTTTACAAACAAACACTCCCGTCAATCAATCTCCCCCTCTCCCAGCCAATCAGACAAACTCGTCCCTGTTCGTACACCAATCAAAACCATCTTTTGCCCTGAGTGACGTCAACTGATCTTTCCTTATAGAAACAAGGGCAAAGCCAGACAAAAAATTAGGAATATCGGGCAAAAAATTTTAAACATTGGCCAAAACTAGGCTAATTCTAGAAACACTGTACAAAACGGGACAATGCAGGAACACTAGAAAAACCTGGGAATGCTATCGGAACACGTGAAATCCACGTAAAACTTTAAGAATGCTGTTCAAAACCGAGTAATGCTAAAGGAAAACGAGTAAAGACAGGTAAAAAAAAATTGAAATGCAAGGTTAAATTCTAGAAATTCTAGTCAAAACTCTGGAAACGCTGGATAAAATTCTAGGAACGCTGTGCAAATCTGGACAAAGCTCTTGTGAAATACTGAGCAAAACAGGGCAATGCTATAGCATAATTTCAAAAAACGGTCTATGAGCACGTTCAGAGACCGAAACGCGAGTTACTCGTATAATTGGGGAATGACGTCATCTGATTTTGTCAGGGTAAAGTTGGGTTAAAACGGCTGTGAACGATTTTGGGTGAAGTTATGGGTATGTTTACAATCAAACACTTCCATCAACCAATCTACCATTACATTTTGATTGTACGAACATTGCAGGAAGCATCCTAGCCGACGTTGGTCAATTATATCATAGTCCTGTTAAAGGTAGACCAATGAAATGGTCAGGACTCAAGTGTACAGTAGGAGTCATAAAGAACAACAGTTGACAATTGCAGTTAGCTATAAAGCAAAAAAAACAAATAATATTTCCCAACCACGTGATCACTTTACCCAACAAAATTCTTCAGGTAATGTGGGTTACCCGAAGTCTGGGTAATTTCCGGCTCTGAACGCTACTGGAAAACCTCAAAAAGTCACATGATATTGATCTCTGAACGCTTCGGGTTCCTTATGCGTTATTCTATGTAACTCGGGGTTCGGTCTGTGAACGCGCCCAATGTTATATAAAAACAGGCAAAGTCTGCAAAACTTTAAGAACGCTAGGCAAAACTTTATAAATACTTGGAAAATGCTGCAAGAATGTTAGGCAAAGCCGAAGAAATCTCTAAAAAAGCTAAACAAACATAAGACTGTTGGGAAAACACTCGGAACAATGGGCAACACGTGGTAATGATATAGTATCACGGGCAAAGCTTTAGTAACGCTGAACAAAACTCTAGACGTTGGACAAAACGGGACAAAATTCTAGGAATACTAGACAAATCAGAAAACTCTAACCCTGTCAAACTCTCAAACTGTCTATCTGGAATCACCCTCTCCTTCGAAACATACCGCAAATGGGACGCTGATATAACTTTAGGAACTTTGGGAAAAAGGCTACGAACACTCTATAAAACCGCACAACGCTATGGACTTTACCCACGAGTGGCAACAGCTACGTCTCTGAGAGTACATGCCCTCCAAAAAAAACTGTTTATTGAACGAAGGGAAAGTTGTGCTAGGCTAAAATGTTCTTAACGCCTATTGCTGTTTTTCTGCTATATACCCGCAGATGATCTGGCGGGTCCCTCTTGGTGGTCTTGACTCGGCCCCTTAAGTGGGAAAGATGACCGGGAGCCAAGCATTTTGCGACTCTCCGTCGGGTTGTTCCGACTCGACCCCTTAAGTGGGGAAGAGGACCGGACTCGATATAGTGAGATGTTCGTCGACAAGACAGGGACAGGAGACGGACGAACTACCGCTTCATCGTGGTCCGCCGATGAAAAAGGGATATCCGAGATACCCAGAAGACCCATTGTGGGGCCTCAATGAGGTCCCTTAGGGCCTGCGGGTCTGGGGGGTCCCCCTATCGTAAGCGCAGATTCTCCGCGGTGCCAGGACTCGGTCAATGCTTGGAGTCTCCTCCGTAGGTGGTGGAAGGACATCCCGTAGACCAATCCCAGTTGCTTAGGCAAGGGGCTCACTAAGGAGACTAGTGCTTCTCTTTTGTGCCGAGGTAGGTGACGCTGAGCAAAGGCAAGCAAACGGTAGCTGGGCCATCTCCACAAACTTATCCAAGGAACTGACGGCGGCGAGATCAGGTTTTGGTTTTGTAGAGCACGATGCGTGGTGACTCTGTAGCGCGCTGGGAGATACGGCATGCAAAAACTATCTGCACAGTACCAGCGTCAGAGGTGGAATATCTATGGCGTGCGTGCGTATGGGGCGCATAGCCCGCAGCCACCACGTCATCCCTTGCAGTTGAAGCAGTTGGGAGCCAATCTCAATGGTGGACAGCGCAGGAGGTTCCAAAACCAGATGGAGTTTCAATCCAAAGGCGGCTCCTCAGGTCGCTGTGGACGAAAACCATATCTTGGTGAGGGGATCACCCACTCCTCGTGTTGTTCAACTACGAGGAAACGGGCCGGAGGCTCGTCGACTAATGCGACGGCGATCAAGTCAAAACTTGGTCCTTCGCACAGTGGGGCGTTTTGAGGATCTAGGTGGGCAAAATTATTGCGCTGAAGTTTAATGGACCCTATTCCCACTGATGTCAAAGTCACGTGCTTTGGGGAAACATTGCCGATATTGTAGTCCTCAATTATGCAACGACTCGTTTGCAACTCAAGCCTGCATGCCATAGAGCAGCAACGGACCAGATTTTCGTGATGTTGAGTCACGTGCTTTGGGGAAACATTTCGGAAATCGTAGCCTCAAACCCAAACGGAGAATAGGGTCCATTAGGTTTTGCTGGGTTTTCGAATGTATCAGTAATAAAATAATCAAACAGTGATAAATATTTGGCTTATTTAATTATTTATATTATATTATTATTATTATTATTATTTATATTATTATTATTTATTTATATTATAATATTGTATTGTCATTGAAACTACACATGTATTCAAAGTTTCAGCTCAATCGGATAATTAAAAGTGGTTTAAAATTGACTTGCAAGATTAGAATTAAACACTCATACACACACTTCAAGTTAGTATAATTTAATGATTCGCAAACTTTCGCAGGAGCTTTCTAAAGTTTCCAATACTTTAGAAATGGCACTTTGATTTTAAAAAATGCTAATTTTTTAATAATGCTTAATACTGTATTAAAAGTCAAGATGAAGTTTGAAAACAAGATGGCG
This sequence comes from Maratus michaelseni, assembly GCA_963931845.1. Classification (NCBI taxonomy): domain Eukaryota; kingdom Metazoa; phylum Arthropoda; class Arachnida; order Araneae; family Salticidae; genus Maratus; species Maratus michaelseni. Next base: position 187,475,517 of record OZ007592.1, on the reverse strand, counting down.
CTTATTTTCAAACAACAATAGGTTTAATCTTGTGAAAAACATGTGACATATGTTCAGTAAACTCCTGCTTTCAAATAAAACAGAAAAGTCACGACTTGTTTTCGAATTTACAGAAAAATAGTGCAACTGTTGAAACTATCTCAAACCAACTGCCTTTTTTACGGTCGTAGTTAATCAACAAATCGGATTTTTTCGATAAAACTCGTACGGATCTCGAAAAAAGAGATATTCATCTACCAATATACGCGGTCTTGTTAAATTCCGAGATAATCGGAAAAATGAATTTTGTCCACCTAGATCATCAAAACGCCCCACTGTGCCTCGGGTCGAAAACCAATCCAGCGTGTCTTTGTGTAATTGGAACTCTCCGTGCCCGATGGTTGGATTAGCGGTAGCCTTCACCTAATTTTCACGCAACTAACCTCGACCGGGACTGCTTCTTTAGCGTTCTTGAAGGAATTTTCCATGCCCATCAGAGTTCGGTAGTGGATCTAAACCTAATTTTCCGTTGTTTCTAACATTTTTGTGATATGTTAAGTTTTGTGTTTGCATGTGTTGTTTTTACATGTGGATGATCCTCTTGATGGAGTCCATTGGATACCACCTGCGTTCTGACCGGAAGCAAAGCCATCGAGAGAGGATAACCTAAGGCGTCAAGGGCCAAGTTTCTTTATGGTCCCGGGTTGGTGAGAAATTCCTTCTATCGCACAAGCAATAATCGCGGCAGATGAAGTCGTTTTCTCCTTCCCTAGGACTCGGTGTTCGGACGCCACGGGAAAGCAAGGGTCGTCGGGGGAACTCGGCATTATGGCTTAGAACACGGTTACCCTCATGGGGTTCCGGCGACGAAGCCGTCGGCTGTCTTCGTGGAGGTCTCCTGATTATGGGAACCTCCACGTATCGTAACGACCTATGCCGTCCCCACTTCGTAGAATCGGAGTGATGCGTAGGTGGTGGTGCTCCGACGCCGTAGCGCATATGGGCGCAGACCCTGTTCGTGCGCGTTATATGTCCCTCAGGACATGTGTATGGCGGTTGAGACTCTGACGGTCGCCACTCAGGTGCCTCGCGGCGCAGCTCAGTTTTTATACCCGCAGATGATGTGACATGGGTTTTATGTAGGGCTACTGTTATCGCAACCTACGTTATACACGGCCGGTGCATGACGTTTAATACGTCACATGGAGTGGATAATTTTTACACGGTGATTGTTGCAAAATGGGGGAACGCGCCAGTTTGCGTCAATCGCGATATAAAAATGATCCACTCCATGTGACGTTTTAACAGTCATGTACTGGCTGTGTATAACGTAGGTCGCGCTATAATACAGGCTGAATCATCAAGCATTTTGATGCTCACTTAAACCAATCCGCGATTGTTGCCACGCTGCGTGGCCAATCGTTCTCCTCCTGCTCGTATGGGCAATTAAATGACGGCGTGAGTCAGCCCGGGTTGTATTGTAGTCCTCCTTTACCCATGTGAGTGGAAAAATGGAAATTTGTAGGAACGATGAGCAAATTTGCAAGGACACTGAGAAAACCAGTTACTGCTGTAAAAACTCTGGGCAAACCTTTAGGAACGCTAGGTAAAATTCTGGAAATATGGTCAAAAGATACATATTTGATTATAGCGTTATAAAACTTTGGCAAAATTATTTCAACTTAATTCGTATTGGAAGTAGGGGCGCGACCTGCGTTATACACGGACGTTTAATACGTCACATGTAGTGGATCATTTTTAGAAAGTGATTGGTGCAAAACGGGGGGGTGCGTTGCTTTACACCAATCACCGTGTAAAAATGATCCACTACATACGTTTAAAACGTCATGCACCGACCGTGTATAACGCAGGTCGCGGTAGGGGGAGGGTTGAAAACTTAGTCACACATGAGTCAACAAATTTCTAAATCTGATAAAAGCGGGAGTGAGACAAAATTGCAGTACATACAAATTTTAAACTTTAAATAAAAGTTTGTAAAAATTTTATAAATATTTTTTTGTTGTTGTTTATGTACAGATTGAAACTAATAAATTTGTTTTAATATAACTGAACCACCCGGCTTCGCCCGAGTTAACCTTGGTCTTCTGGGTAACATAAGTAAAAATATAATATCCTAAAAACACGCCAATCACAACAACGCACTCGCGTCCATAAACCGTCAAAATGATATTAAGAAAAACTTATCTTATTTTGACGTAATCATACTAAGTCCCTCAGCTTTATAAATGATAATTATGATAATTAAAAAAAAAATTCTTTTAAAAATATCTTACGTAAAATATCTAATCAAAAATCAGCAATAGTTGTCTTATTCGTCTAACTTCCCATAATCGTGTTCATATCCGATGTTTAACGCCTTTAGTGGGTGAATTTCTAAAATCGCTGACATAAGTGCATAACTATTTTTTTTTTTTAGTAGATTTGTTATCCTGAATTTCATGCTCCTACCTAACACTCCTGCTGAGATATGACGAAATGACTTAAAACGTTCGACCCTCCATTTAACCCCCTTAGTTGGTGAATTTCTAAAATCGCTGAAATACGTGTCTAACTATTTTTTTTAGTAGACATGTTATGCTGAATTTCATGTTCCTACCTAACTTCTGCTAAGATATGACGAAAAAAATGACCTAAAACATTCGACCCTACTTTAACCGTCTTCAAGGGGAGGGGAGGGGGATTTAAAAAAATACTTTTTTATTGCTTGCCCAGATAATAATAGCGATCTACTTTCCAGATTTCGTGATCCTGACTTTAGTCATTTCAGCTGGGCATTGATGAGTCAGTCAGGCGTTCTCTCTTTATATAATAGTATAGATATAGATATTAGATAACCAGGGCTTAATATGCGCCGGAGCCCACCTCCGGTACTTCTTTGTTTTTAGTAAACATTGGCCATAAATCAACGGAGCTATAAACACTGCGCTCCGGAGCATTAACGCTTCCGAAAAACGAATCCTAAATTACCCTTTTCTTTCCCTCCTATCTCCTATCATTTGCTTTCTTTTGTATCAAAACACTTATAAGTGACGTAATGTGCCGCTCACGAAAGAGATAGAGATGAAACAGGCTCGATTTTTATACCAGCCTTCGGGTTTGGCCAAGCTACAGCTCAATTTGTCTTAAATTCAATTTTTATTTATTTCAAATCATTTTAATGCTATTTTGATCAGAATAAAGAGTAAACAGAAATAGTCTTTTTCTATTCTGCATAGCTGCGAACTATTCATTTTTTGTATTAACACTATTTCTGAATCATACTCCTGAGCTTATTTAATCGCAAAATTCTCCAATTAATTAGCATTAAGATTAGGCGAAGGTTTCTATTTGGAAGTAGTAATAACTAAAAAGTGGAGTAATTGATAGCTAAGTATACGCAGATAGATGTATTTAAAATGTTTATTTTTCTAAATAAAAAAACAATGCGTTGAATTTTGAAAATAATGTATGAAATATAAATATGCAAATTGGAGTGACGGCAGAGAGAGAGAGAGAGAGAGGGGGGGGGGGGGTGAGGGGTACGCTACGGGTGTTAGTACTGCATAATATTAGGGCTCCGGTACTTTTTTCCTTAGAAATTAAGCCCTGTAGATAACAGTAAAATTTTAGGCTGTTTATGCTTTTTTTTACTTTAATTTTTACACATTATAATCAATCTTAACACAAGGTTTTGTATACATCTGATTATCTTTAAATGCTATGGGAAAGGCTTTAACTCAGAAATCACCCTCCGTTCAACCCCACACTTCTTCAGTGCATATAGCTTTAACTCTGAGGAAAAGTAGATGATTGATTTTTTTTTACTTTCTTAACTTTTTCTATTGCACATAATAACATTTAACTAACTTACATAGAGGAAGACCCTGCAACGTTTAGCCCTTTAAAAAAATTGAAATTTGATAAATTTCAAACTGGAATGAGATTGATAATATTAGCTTGATGCAGATTGTTGACTGTTAAAATTTTCGACAATTAAGTTTATTTAGTAGAAAAGCAATTTTTGTATATGAAACCATGGTCACAATGAATTTTTTCAGTCAAATATACAGAATGTTTCGCTCCAACCAAACCCTAATTCTTGTTTTGTTAAAATGATGAATCTATTTTAGCGAAAATCTCGATAGACTTACCTTGTTTAGCGACAAATGTAACAATATTTACGTATCACGAGAATTGGTCAAAGTTATTATCACCCGCATCCAAACAGTGCTGAATTAGGTGCTCCATATTTCGGAATGTAGTTGACATTACATACTGTGTCATCGACTGAATTACTGTGCACATCCAGCACTTTTCTTGATATCGCACTCCGCATAAAGCAATGTAAATCTGTTAAACTTTTCGTTAAAATATCGTCATATTATTAACCTCTAAATAAATATTTGGGTTTGTCTTAAAGTCTATACCCTATATTTTTGACTAAAATGCATTGCGACCTAGTTTACTATAATACGATACAAAAATTGTTAATTGTAGTGTGCTCTATACCACCTCTTACAGTTTGTCCCATCTTTTTTGAAGTGCTCTGTATATGCATATTTTTGTTTTTTTAAGAGAGAAAGTATGGTTGCTTTTAATATTTATTTTTCATTTGTAATATTTAATAAAAAATGATGAATAAAAATTTTAAGAGTATGTTAGCATATATAAAACATTGTTATTGACTCTTTACAAATTTTCCCCTAGTGAAAATATTTTACAAAATCACATAACACTTTTTTAATAATCATAATTTCAATATTTTTAACCATATTTTATTTTAATACTCATTGAAGTCTTTTTGTAATAATGCATAAGATACACAGATATAAATATCCGGCGATTATGTGAGGTACTTTTTAGCGCAGCGTTGTGACATTTTATTACTTTACAATATGATTTCTTTGCGCGCCATGCAATTTCCCACGTATGTCATACTGATTTTATTTATTTTCCCAATAAAAATTGCCTCACAGTCTCAGTGCTGTTAACATGTTATAATAATAAGCGAATAATACTAGAATAGTCACATATTAAGCATAATCACTAAAATTAGATCATTTATTTGGAGAGTTCCGATTTTCCTTGATACATAAATTCACTTAAATTTTCTTTAGTACCATGGTGTTCATTAGTCTGCATCGAATGGAACTGAAAAAGAAAAAAAACCTGTGTAAACAGAACCTGTGTATAACAGAAAACTTTTACGTTTTTTCTTGCCGAAAGGAATATAGTACAAATCTATACCTGCTAAGACGAAAACTTGTCTAAAAACAACATATTTTTCCTGTCACTATGTCCCTAACGATTCAGTTATTACGCAAATTTAATGTACATGGTTCTATAAAACCTGGGATAACGGAAACTGTTTATAACGAAATCCTGTCTTAAACGTTATAAAAAAATAATAATAATAAAAATCTTTCTAGTGCAGGAATAACCATACAATTATAACTTCTCAAAATAGAAAACCTCTCCAAAACTGAATTTTGTTTCGGGCCGAAGCAATTCCACTTTCACATATTTTAACTGTGCAAGATTAATATGTTTATTTAAAATAATAAAACCTACTAAGAGAAAATCTCAAATAACCACCAGAAAAATATTCCGTTTTGGAGAGGTATCAATATCAATCTTAGAAAGTATAATTTTGGGGTATTTTTCCGAAAGAGAGTATGAATTTTTTACGTTTAAATCAGAAATCCATTATAGACAGGTTCCGTTCTCGTAGAATTGAGTTATTTTATATGTCTTGATTTAGAAGCCGCTGTCCCGCCATTTTGTCAAAGTGGAACTGCCAACACTAGCTTTAAAATACAATTGTGAACAGTGTCCATTAATAACTGCTAAATTAGTCGCTCTCGCAGGGAAAGGGGCAGAAGAGGTCCGCAATTTGTTGTATATTACAGCCTTCTCTCTTATTTGGCTCAAAGTCCTCCACTTGTACGAAAGTGCATTCAAATATTAATCTAAAAAAGTAAGTCTTTATGACATAAGAAAAGTATAATACATCATAAGGCGGTCCTCAAATTCATTGGCAGATGTATTTATAATCGAATAGTGTTTTTCATTTTTCGATAAAAGCACGGGATTTTCGGAAAATGCAGTCAAAGTTGGCATTATGAACTGAATTTCCAGATGCAACAGTCTGAGAAAGGTCGTCATGAGACAACAATTGCTTACAACTTAAAATGCAATACATTTATCGAAAAATGAAAAACCCTATTCGATTTTCAATCATTATAATAGTTCAATTTCATACTTTTGCGTTTAAAAATGAGTCGGTGAATGTGTCAGAAAGTTTCTTGTTGCTAAGTGCAGATTTTTCTTTTTCGAGAACGGCCTTAAATGAAAAATACATTTTATTCAACAATTTAATTGATTTCTGATAGATTCGTTTGTATTGAAAAAAAAAAAAAAAGTCCTATTCAATCAACAGTCTTCCATATCCGAGGATGCGTTTGCTTTATTTATTTTAGTAATGCATTTTGAACAAACAAAAATAATAGCAAAGAAAAGAAATTTTTATTATATTAATAATTGTTATTGTTTGAAAATATATTTCCCGATTACAATAAAAAAAAATTATGTAAATTAAAATTTAAAGAAATTAAATGAAAAATGTCTAAAACAGTGAGTAAACTTGTTTTAAATTATTCCAATAAACGAAATGAAAATCATTTCTAAATATTGATTGTCTGAAATCTTTTAGCACATTTTTATCATAATTACTTTAATATAAACTAACTTTTAAGTGCTTTGTTCATCTAAAAGTCGCATTTCAAAATAAAATGAAATTCTTCTGATAGTAAAAATTGTCGTGTCTAAAAATCTATTTATTTAAAGGATTGTAAAACATGTCTCTTATTTCTCGTCGTCTATCAATCAAAATCCAACACCCCCTTAGATCTGAAACACCGCCCTTTCTAAGAAATTCACTATCACTTCCAACAGATGTTTCCCTTTACCTCCCTTCTACTCCTGGAAACAGAAACACCTCAACAACCAGACAGAGCACGTTATCGCTCTGACCATCCCCAAGACTTTATCGCTTTCTTAAAACTGTTTTATCGCCATATTTGGCGCGGTCAAGCATAGCTACACTCATCCCCATGAGGTTTTGAGAAATTAACATATATTTTTTTATAAGAACATTTTTTCTCTGTTCAGGAAGATTTTCATAAACATTTTTTTAATCAAGAGTTGAATCTGAGTCATCATTAACTCGAGGACAAGGAGAGTCCTCCTCAATATTTCAAATAAAGTAAGAATTGAAAAGAAAAAAAAAAGAAAACTTGAGCATGATTACAATTTTATTAGAAGTGTACGATACAATTTAATTTTAGCTCAATCCTATTTGCTCACTAATAATGCTTGTCTTGTAGTTTTTTAAGTAAATATTAATAAGTAAAGGAGTAAAATATTCAAGTGTTCAAATTTTCTCCCTTTATTTATTTATTTTTTTTTGGGGGGGGGGGGGGGGGGGGTTAGATCTTGTAAGTCTTTAGCTGCACTTCTTTTAAATAAAAGTACATGAGTAGTAAATGCAAATATCTTTATTATCAGCAAATTACACATGCAACATAATACTTTTAAAGCTGGTTTAGCACAATTTTTTTTTTTTTAACCTTTCTCTTTACATTCATAAAATGTTTAGTGATGTGTATACCTATTACCTACTCAGAAAAAAAAAGCCATGATAATAACTATTATTGATTTCTCCATTTACATGTGGAATATGAAGAAAGCAAACAATCAAGAATTTTTGAGTGAAAGGGAAAGAAAAAGGCATATGCTATGATACATTGGCTCAGTAAAAAGGTGGTGGTAGTCTTAAAATTTTGCAGTGTTGGAATTCCCTCTCCACAATCTCTTTGGAAATAGCAATGTTCAAAAGTTAAAAAAATATACACACAATAAAAGGAATATAGTGGATAACAGAAAATAAATATTTTAAACTGCAGGTACTAAAAAATTCAATTGATACTATAACAGGGATCCAGATTTTTCTCTCAGGGTCCTGTTTTTGTGAAATTGTGAGAAGTTTTTATATTTGTGAAATTGCAACTATCGCTACAATCATGCTTCTGTGTATATCCTTTACACAGGAGCTTTTTGGCGTATAAAAAGAAACCAAGTAATATGTTCTTTGACAAGTTCAGTTATTTTGCGACAGGTTAGAGTTTATTTTATTTTTAGGTTAAATTATTATTAATCTATGAGATTGTTTCGAAGCAGAAAAGTTTGTGAAAAGGTCTATTTTTAAGACAACAAATTTTATGAAGGATCATGTTTTGAGATTAAATATTTTATAAAATGTTCGGTTTTAAGATGAGGATTTTTATAAATGGTGCTGTTTTAAGATGTAAAATGTTCTGAAGGGTCCTTTTTTAAGGACCCAAAAATTTTCTAAACAGATTCCTGCTGTATTATACTGTTTCCTGCCTTACCCTTTCCACTAATTGGTATTACTGACTTTTATTATAAATTTTTAATAAAAGAACAAGGGTAATAAGGTAAAATTTGGGGTCTAATTAGGACCCCTTTACAAAAATCAATTTACTGAAATAGGCCCCTTCACAAAATTCTTTCTTATTAAACAGGTCCTTTCACAAAATTTTTTTAATAAACCACGCACTTTCACATTTTTTTTATAAATATAACAGGGCCCGTCATAAAATTCCTCTTAATAAAATAAGCTACTTCACATTATTACATTCCATAAAAACATAATCTTCAATTATTTTTATTTTGTTAGGTTTTAAAATGTGTTATTTGCAAGCAAAACAAATTCACCAGAAAAGAAATCTTTTGCAAAAGAACTTATTAATAAAATCTTGGTTCTAATTTGAAAAATGGATTTCATCTTTCATTAATTTTTTTTATTTTTTTGCAAATATTAATAAATTCACAAAAATAATGCTTAAACTTTTCAGAAAACTTTCAGGGGCTTTTCAGAACTTTTCAGAGGCCTATTTCAGTAAATTGATTTTTGTAAAGGGGTCCTAATTAGACCCCAAATTTTGCCTTATTACCCTTGTTCTTTTATTAAAAATTTATAATAAAAGTCAGTAATACCAATTAGTGGAAAGGGTAAGGCAGGAAACAGTATAATACAGCAGGAATCTGTTTAGAAAATTTTTGGGTCCTTAAAAAAGGACCCTTCAGAACATTTTACATCTTAAAACAGCACCATTTATAAAAATCCTCATCTTAAAACAGAACATTTTATAAAATATTCAATTATTTTTATTTTGTTAGGTTTTAAAATGTGTTATTTGCAAGCAAAACAAATTCACCAGAAAAGAAATCTTTTGCAAAAGAACTTATTAATAAAATCTTGGTTCTAATTTGAAAAATGGATTTCATCTTTCATTAATTTTTTTTATTTTTTTGCAAATATTAATAAATTCACAAAAATAACGCTTAAACTTTTCAGAAAATGCCCCCCCTCCAAAAAAAAAAAAAACTTATCGACCACTGAAGAAATAAGATTATGTTAGCTGTTTTCCCAGTTAACGTTTTCATGTGGTACACTGAACATTAAAGAAAAAAGAATAAAATTTGAGCATTTGCCAAATGGGCCCTTTGAAGAAAAAAAAAATTTAGCTTAGACAATCAGATGATAACGAAATAATTTAAATGAGGAAGTTAATATAAAAGGCAGTTTAAGAGATCGAAATTAAAACTGTTTACTGATTCTTCTAAAGGTCAGTTCAGAGCTTTCCTGAGCAAGTCTTACTGAGATAGGTCCTTCCTTCCCATTCTTCTTGAATCATTTTGTGGCAATTGACAAAAGAAATGGGTGTTTTTCAACTTTTCAATGGCTCCCGTTCTTGACCTCTGACTTTTAAGATATGCTAAGCTAAAAGAAAGTCATAAAAGATGAAAGGGAGCACTTTGCCATATGAGAGATGCTGCACACTTAGAACATAGTGTGTTTGATCATTAATTCTTTCAGAGCAACTATCCGGGTGGGGGTCCCTAGTGCACGGCCACCTTTCAATAAAAAGAGCTCTGTGCACTAGAGATTTTCACCAGGCTATTGCTCTTAATATCTGAAGATTTCACAAATAGCTCCAGGGTTCAGCTAACCTGCAGACTTAAGCTTTGAACTTATTCTCTAAATCTTCAAACATGAATCTCTCAGGTGAATTCAAAACTTTCTTTTCTTTGAAACGTCTAAGCACTTCTTTTCATAGGATCAAAGATGAACTGCAACTAAAGCTTGCAAAATTGCCCTGTTGATAGGAAAAAAAGAATCAGTTTAAGTATATAATTTATAATAGTTATGTCAAAGCTTTATTATAGAATTGTACACAAACACTGCATCAGACAAACTTCATTAGTTTTTTAATTCAATTGTTACAGTGTTGAATCCAGACATTTTTCTCCGGGAGGGATTTCTGTCGCTCCGGGGGGACATTTTAGAGTTCCGGGGGGGAAATTGCACTTTTTAACCATTAAAAGCATAAAATTTCAAATCTTCCGGGGGGGACATTTGAATGCTCCGGGGGGGGGGGGGGGGGGGACATTCCTCCCCGGGCCACCTCCTGGATTCAACATTGATTGTTTACCAGGGCATATGCTGTATACCTTCTGGATTTAGTTCAGGAACTTGTTATACCGTCTGGAATTTGTTACGAAACTCCGTATACACTCTATTTCTGAAACAAAGCTATAGCATATACTTTGATTTTTTTTTTTTATGACTACACAACTGTTGCTCATACTCAAGGTTGTGAAAAACCAGTTTTTTTAAATAAAAAACCCAACCAGGGCAGCTACCTGCCCGGGCTGGGTTTTTTTAACCTAGCAGCTACCTGCCGGGCTGGGTACAACCCTTATGGCTGTAAAAAACCCAGGTTTTTTTTTTTAAAACCCAGCCCGGATGGGTACCCGGGCAGCTACTCACTACATCCCTGTTCATACTACACACTAGGTGCCATTTCAGTTTTCAGCTACATTACCTTAACGAAATTCGGGTATAAAAAGAGTAATAACCTGTCTATATGAAGGTCGATGATCTTAATATTAACAAACCAAATGTAGAAAGAGCAGTTACAGTTTAAAACAGTAGGACGACATATATTCAAACACTCATATTTCCCTCATACATAAAATTTGACAAGTCATAAAAGTAAAAACGATTGATGGGATATATGCAATAACATTTATCAGGGACATAATCAGAGAGAGGCTACTCTCCCCCCCCCCCCCCCCGCCCTCAAAAGCAGATTTTTTAAAAATTAATTTTAATAAAAGCATTGAGAGAAAAAAATTGCTGTTTATGATTGTAATTGAACTCATTATTGCAATTTCATCCAGCTCATTTTCAAAATACATGAATTAATTTAAGTATGTAACCTAACTTTTTTTTCTTGAGAGGTAGGGGGGGAGGGAGGGTACAGCTTTTTAGTTACAATGACTTTCGCTTAAATAAAAGTAATTGAATACATATTTTACCACTTATTTCGGTTGCCTGAAGGCACGTACTCTTCATTGACCTATCCACGCCTAACGAATGCGATTGATTAGAAAGTATATCCTACCACATCCACATGTAATACACGTAATTATATCTAAAATTCAACACAAAATTACACTGAGCTAAAACAGTTCAAATAACAGGATTTAACAAAAAAGATAATTAAACAGAAAACATTATACAAAACACTTACTTGGCATATTTTCTCTTTTTGCCTTCATTAACAACAGACACAACACGAGGAAAGGTTGAACTGTAAATGAATGAAAATGAAGCGCGAACACTAGACGGTAATCGCTGGGATGCTCTGCTCTTTTACAACCAATCACAGAGAACCAGTGGGGGTGGCAATGGGGCTTTGGCAGCTAGCTTCGCCAACGCGCCAAAGAGCAATATCGAGCTTCCCAGCTTTTTCAGAATAGCTCGTCTTTGTCTTTCTCCTTTCCTTCGCTTTGATGATGACGCTTCGGCAGACCATTCGCATTACTGAATACATAATGCTCATGTAGATCGTAAAAAAATGGTTAATATTTATTCTATAGCATTTTTAAATATTAAAGTGTACCAAAGACTTACAAAAAAAAAAACCTCATATTAGTTTGGAGCTGCCGATTGAGCAAAATAAACGTGACGGTGCACGTGGACTGACTGTCAGCAAGGTGCAATCTGCAAAAGTCCAAAAAATCAAGATCTTATTAAAGTGACGAGCCCACCTTAATTGAATGGGTATTGCTTGTGATGTATGCTGTAATTCAGATCATATACATTAGCAATATTTCTTCAATTATGCTGCATTAGATGGCTGAAAAACACGACATTTTGGAAAATGGTGCAAACGGATTCATGGATTCGATTAAAAATTCATACAGCTCATATTGTTTTGCTAAAAAAGAATTACATTTAAGTAAGGTAAGATTTATTAATACCGGTAATTTGTCCATTGTTTTTTAAATGTATTTAATCTTGCAGTGTTTTTTATTTTCTTTAGTACCGCCTACTATTAATAATTTACTATATGTCGACAAGAAACTTTATAAAAATATTTTAAAGCAACAGCAAGCTTTAATCTTTATATTCTACTTTTTAATGTGGTTCAAGTTATTTGAAGAATGTACATCTCATGGTTAGGTTCACATGCACAGGTGCAGTTTTGACAATTTATTTAAATATGTGCTTCTGGACATATAATATAATTAAATGTACAAACACCAAGCTTTGACTTTCTCCGAATATTTTGTAGATTTCCATCTAAAAAAAATATTGTGTACATTATTCAGGGGTCGATCCAGGGAAAATTTGGGGCCTATTTAGGGCCTCTTCACAAAATTCTATTCCATAAAAACTTACTATTTATTATTTTGTGATGTTTTAAAATGTGTAATTTGCAAACAAGCTTGTTCACCAGAGAGGAAAACTTCAGCAAAAGGATTTAGTTTTTGTTTATAAATGCTTGGTTTGAATTTGATTAACTGGATATCAACTTTCGTTACAAAAATATAATAAATTTCACAAAAATAACCTTTACTTTCACAAAATGGGCCCCCAAGAAAAAAAAGTCTGCATTAACCCCTGTTATTTAACTTACAAATTGACAAGAAAAAAAATATATAAACTGAACAAAATCTGTATACTGTACATTCCTCTTTTTAACAGAAAATATTGTACCGGATTTAAATCTGATCCAATGTGTTAATGTTTCTTTGCATCATTGTCATTAAAATCCTCAAATCTTAACTATTGTCTAAGGATCCAGGGTTTAAAAAATGGTGGCTAATATTTAATTTACAAAGTAATGCTTGTATTCTATTTATACCATGGAATGGGATTTATAATTAGAGAGTATAGCCATCTGATTAAGTAAGTTTTAAAATGTTTATATTTGTAATATATTATTTGGTTTATTGTAATTAAACCTGTTAGAAAATTGTTTTTCCCCAATTTGAACATCAATTGAAATGATCATAGCATAAAAAAAATTGTTAATTGTGGTTATTTTTAGTACATTCAGTGAATAAGCTAGGGTCAGGGCTGTAGCTAGAAATAAACAATAGGGGGTGCTCAAGAAAATGCAGGGGGGGGGGGCTCATACTATTTCTCTCTCTCGACACATGCACACACAAACACAGATATATATGATCAAAGTGTTATATAGAAAGGTAAATTAGTGCATATTCATATTGTAGGCACTATGTTTCCTATTAAATTGTTTATAATAACTTTATTTAATGCTAAGAACAGTAAAGGCTGCAGACAGGGATGTAGTGGAGGATATACAGTGAATACGCCGTATAACTTCTGGAATACTGTATACCCTCTTCTCAAAAACACTATAGCATATACTTTTTAGGGTATACCCTCTGTCTAAAGCGTATGCCTTCAGGTTTTTTTACTACTACATCAGTAGCTGCTGATAATGAAAATTTTCAATAAGTAAATAAAAATCTGGCAGTTCACCTGTTTCAAAAGAGTGGCAACCTTTAATTTTTTTCTGTATATTCCCTGCCCTTAAGGATTCTAAAGTTATGTTTTTATATGATAAAAAACTTTTGAAAAATCAAGGGTGTATTTTGCATTTTAAAATTATTTTTGTGTCTAGTCAAAAGCTAAAACCACTTGGATTTAAATTGGCTATAACTCATTAGAATAACTTTGTTTTATGCTAATAATGGAAAACGCTGCAAAATGAAAAATTTCAGTATATACAGGGGTCGATCCAGGAAAAATTTGGGGCCTGTTAAGGGCCCCTTCGCAAAAATCTATTTAATAAAATGTGCCCCTTCACAAAAATCAATTTGATAAAATGGGCCCCTTCACAAAAATCAATTTGATAAAATGGGCCCCTTGACAAAAATCAATTTGATAAAATGGGTCCCTTGACAAAATTCTATTCCATAAAGATTTACTATTTATTATTTATTATTTTGTGATGTTTTAAAATGTGTAATTTGTAAACAAACAAGTTCACCAGAGCGGAAAACTTCAGCAAAAGGATTTAAAAAAGTTTTTATTTATAAATGCTTGGTTCGAATTTGATTAACTGGATTTCAACTTTCGTTGTAAAATGTTATTTTTCACAAAAATATAATAAATTTCACAAAAATAACCTTTACTTTTCACAAAATGGGCCCCAAGAAAAAAAACCTGCATCGACCCCTGATATAACTAATGCAAAAGTCAATGTTTGCATCAGCAACAGGTTGCTAATTCTGAATATGTGCAGATAGGATGGATGCGCGCCTATTGAACAATTTTTTTTCTGTTTTTAAACAAATACTACAATTTAGTATTTATGCAAAACTGTAAAAAGTCCTCAAAACTAAGTTCAATTTTTGAACAGGGTTTCATTTGGATTTTTGAAACAGAATTTAAATGATGGCCTTGGCAACTTTCCCAGGGGGGGGCTCAAATTTTCAGGGGGTGCTGCCCCCCCTAGCTACGGCCCTGGCTAGGGTATTATTTTTCCTATTTACTTTTACTACCAAGATTGCTAATTCTCATTTTAACATATACATAAAGATTTTTCTCTGTATAAATTCATAAATCTGTCAAAAAAAATTTAAGGGCTACATTTTCTTCCACAAAATTTTCGATTATACGCTGTGATTATGTACTATACTGTGTAAATGTAAAGTAAATTTTTTACATGTTTAAAAGAAAATATATAATTTGCATGATTAATTTTATGGTATGTCAGTGAAAATTTTAAAATGCGTATGGGTAGGGTTAGCAAGTTTTTGCCAAATGTGGAAAAAACCGTTCTGGCAAAAATAGGTAGAGGAGATTGGTAATGAATGGGCCATTAACAAAATATGAAAAAGTGTTTGCATAAAATTATTTTAGATGCCACCAATAGATGAAGCTATTTGTTCTACCAAACTCATAAAATTTTCCATTGTTTGGGAGGACCCATTTTCTCACTAGAGTAGGATGGTCAAGAATCTGATTGAAAAGTAAATATTTTCCTTTTTTCTGTAAAATAAATAAGCTAAAAAGTATCTATTTCATTGCAGATATGTGTATTAGCAAGTATTTGCATATCTATAAACTAATTTTAGGATGTATTTAGATGTTATTTGAATTTAATGTGCTAAAAAAGCCTGAATATATTCCAGAAGTATAGGTGGGGCTGAATGGGCCACCTTTGCCCTAATCATGAAAATGTGTGTGTGTGTTTTTTTTTTCCCCCGATTCTCTTTAACATATATGACACATAACTGGCTTTCATGGATTTAGATTAAATTACTGTCTAGTTAGGATAGGTTTATAGCAATGTCTAAAAAATAATTTACACATTTTCAACCTAAGAAGTATTAGTTATTTATTAGAAACATAAGTTAAATTGTATAAATGATTCAGGTGAACTGTTCAGTTGTTGACCACACCTACCAGTCTTTTCACATTTGATAGAAAACTCGAATAATTGTTTATATTCTGAATCTGATGGGTAGAATAAATAATACCAGAAATTTACACAGCCAGACATTACTGGTGGAACATCATGTGCTTTTATAACCATGAAGTTTAATAATAATTTTGAAATATATAAATTTTGTTAAATCATAATGTGTATTATCTATTATTTTTATGCTTATTTTATGTTCTTTCTCTCTTATCTCATTATTTTGTCGTTTTTCTGCAACAAATATGTGATTCAATAATATCACTTTTGATTTTTAATAATTTTGATAAGCATTGTGTATTGCTTACTCTTTCAGTATACTTTTAATCATATCATGTCAAGTGCCATTCATTTTGTCATATTTGGTGAATAAAAGATTAATTCCACATTTTTTCATTGAATTCATTTAGTGGCCCATTCAACCAAGTGCGGATCCTAGGGGGAGGTCATGGGGGTCATGACCCCCCCCCCCCCCCCCTCTAAACGGAAAACATTTCTACAGAATAATACATTTTTTAATATAAATATGCATTAAATGTGTTTTCATTTTTTTTCTTCTTTTACGGCTTAAAAATTTTAATCTTTCTGATACATTCATAGTTATTTTTAAATAGAAATGCATGAAATTTGCAGGCATTATTGTTTAAGCACCAAAGAATCGAACATCGTTTTTAATTTTACTATAAATGTGGTATATTTTGAATTGTATTTATGAATTTTTTTCCTTCAAGACGGTCTTTCTATGATCGCCGAGCCTCAAAAATGGACTTAAAATGAGAAATTTAAGAAAACTTTTTGTAAGATTCTTTGCTTTTATAAGAGAATGAGAAACTGATATCTTGGTATCTGGATAAAACATGCATATTTTGTATATTTAATGCATATTTTGTATATTTGTATTTTGTATAATTATGAATATATAAAGCAGGTATACCTGCAAATTTCATTCACTTATGAAAGAAAATGAATTCGGGTATATGTCAGAAATTAGACAATTTGGATATAAGATATAAAAACTGCTAGTGAAGACATGTGACCTCCCCCTCCCCCCCTTCCTCAAGAAAAAAGTCATGCCCCCCTCTAAATTGAGTGCTGGATCCGCCTCTGCATTCAACCCCATGTGTGGGGATGAATGGGCCAAATTTCTATATTTTTATTTTCTATTATCATTCATTATAAACATTTTCTAATCCGATTTTTATGACTTTTTGATAAAACCAAATAAGTAAAGTAACTGAAGAGCCAATTCTGAGCCAAAAGAATTATTAGAAAAAATTACAAAAATTGAAAAACAAAAACTCGCCTATTCATTACCACTCTCCCCTATATGTTTTATTTACGGGAATGTAATTAAGGTATTTTAACTCTTACAATATGTAACTTTAAATTTTTTAACTTAGAATAATCAATGCATCATTCAAACAGTAATCAGAATTCTATTAAGTTTGCATTGTTTTCAGTAAAATATATTTTAGTTTATGCTATGGGTACAGATTTTGGGAATGGGGAGAGTAAATAGCAATAAAATAACTCCCTGGTTTTGGTTTGAAGAGTCATAATTGTGGAACAACTATTTTTTATACTTCAGTTAGTCTGTAAAAAAGTCTTAAGAATTATTAGCTGCTTTGCTGAGCTACTGGAACAATAGTCATTTGAAGATACAAAGTATAATTACTATGCAATTCTTCTCCTCTCTCATGTATATTAATAAGTTTTATCTGGTCCATGTGTTTTTTATATATAAAGTAATTTTTAAGTGCTTTTAAAAGGATTATCTCTATAAAAGAGGTTCAGATAAAAAGGAAATGCAGATTGATTTGATTTTTATAAAGTTATGTATATATATATATATATAGTAAAAGATCTTTATAACGCAAACTTAAAAATGTGAGGTTGTGCATTATATAGAATTTTTGCGTTACAGTATAGAACCATTTATCCAGAATGGCTGGGGTCACACGAATTCCAAATAACTGGTTTTTCTGGATAACTGGTTGGGCATTAAAGCAAAATGTATTTGTAGAATATATGTGGCTGTGGCATAGTCTCTGATTTCAAATTATTTACTAGATTCTACAGATTAAAAATCAGATCCAATCGAGATCAATGATTTATTCAGATTTGAGAAAAGACAATTTATTGGAATCCCTTGTTTCTGCATAACACTTCCCCAACAACATTTCTGCATAAAAATCAAAACTCCCAATATCTAACTATATATTCTTCCATTTAAAATCCTAGATATTGGTATCAAATTATACCATGCATGTGAGTAATGTATCAAACAATGAACATGTCAAACTAGCACTGTGGCAATTTTTTTCTGGAGAAATTCTGAAACCAGTCAATTTGAAATATCATTCTGGATAACTGGTTTTCCGGATAAACGGTTCCATACTGTATATAGATCACATTTCACACATCATTAAACTTACCTCATCAACATGGCCAAATATGTCTGTAACATATCAAAATATAGTATAGTATCTTTATATTTCAGTCCTTGAGACCAAGAGTTGTGCATATAATTTTTTACCTAATATAGATCATTCCATACACTGTTAAATTTACTTTGTAAACATGTTCGAAATACGCCTGGACCAAATAATTCATTATAGTACTTATTTAGAAACATTTTTATTCTAATATCATTTTTCCGTTAAAAAGCTCTGAATTAAGGTGATAACAATGAACTAATGTGTCACATTTAATCCTCTAGAGATTAGCAATTTTTTACAATGTGGGGATGCAGGTGCATCTTAACTGCAAAATTCATTGTTTACATCTGAGACATTGTGCATTATATAGAGAATTACATTATATAGAATTGCATCATAAAGATCTACTGTATATATAACGTATGTATACATATATATATATATGTGTATGTTACAGGCAACTTTTAATTTAGTAATTTTGTCTTTAATAGTTACAGTGAAACCTCGTTAATAGGTCACTCGAATAAAATGTCATTCCGCATATTATGTCATGTTTTACCTCCAAAAAACACTTTTTTATTGTGCATGACTAAGATTAACAACATTCCACATTCCCTTTCCTTATAAAAATTGTTTGACATAGCAACAAGTTCTTTGAATGCAACAAGAATTGAAATTGTAGCTGATGTTTTGAAAGCAAAAAAAAACGGACCGGCAGTAACATCTGACAGCGATCATGAAGAGGAACCTCCCAAACCGCTTATTGCAAAGAAAAAAGCCTTTATTGGTAAATTAAGGAGCTATATTTTGTCTTTGATTGACACACAGATAGCATCTATAATATGCTGTATTCCTAAGAGAAGATAAATTTTATTTCAGAAAACTGACATCAAACAAAAATAGGTGGGTTTTTTTGTAGGGCAGTAACAAATGGGTACGTATTGAACTGTACAGTTAAATATATAACTTTCCTTAATTTGCCATCCATTTTACGAATTCCAATTCTTGTTCTACCGATTTATATAATTTATAACATAAATTTAGTAATAGACATTCTTATTATATATAAACATTTGGAATTTTATTTTACATTTTAATATAAACTCTGTTTAGTAAGTCATTTTTAAGTGGACCTGAGAGTGACATACTGGCTTGACTGTATAGATTTCTTGAATATATAAATTATGGATTCAAAGGTTTTTAATATCTAAAATATTATTACTATTAAAGATAAAGATGACATTATTATATTACAGGGTGTCTAACCACCTGAAAAAGTCAGGAAAATTTGAAAATTTTGAACTTTCAAGAAAAAAAATAGGAAAATGTTTCTTATAAAATTAAGGATTTGAAATTGTAGTGCCATTAAAATCAAACTGTGTTCTTCATATGGACTGTAAAACTGATTTCAACCTCTTGTGCAAATCATTTTGTCAAACCCCTTTCAGTCCTTCCTTATAATAATTCAGAGATTTTCCATTCCAGCTTCACTGAAATTTTGAACTGAATGTTGTAGGATTGATTAGGGGATTCAGTTTGTTTACTTCTCTTTGTTTCGGAACTGAATGTTTGTTAGCTTAATTTATTGAATATTTATTATTTGTATTAGAGTATGTCGAAGTCTGCAATCTGTTTAAACTGTGACTGATGTGATAAAGAATTTCATAACTAATTAGACAAAATGGATAGAACCTGATGCTAAAAGTGTGTATCTGCAAAATGTTTAGCATCTAAAATGTTCAATTTGTAAATTTTGCAAAAAATTATGTAACAAATCAGTAATTTATTCCTCAGAATCAGCTGTGAAAGTTCCACACTCAAATTCACAACTTTTTAAAGAGATTTTGTGTGTGACATCACAAAATCTTGATACCTGGAATCTTTTTTATTATTATTATTGGTATAGAAAAGTCAGGAAAATTCATTGTTGATCTGGAATAGATGCCCTGATATTAAGAATGAAGAAAAACAGTTTTTATCTCCATCTAACATAAATTTATTTACAAAGTAGATGTTTCGACTAGTACTTCAAATCCTATCACTAATTGAAATTAATGTAAATAACCAAATTACTATCAATAAAATAGAAATTAATATTCTGATTTAAGTCTCAATTATATTATGTAAAAAATTATATTGTTTGTTATATATATATTTTTTTATCCAATAATTTTTCAGTTTTTGCCACTGTCCTACCAAAAATACCATTTTGCCAGCAAAATGACCAACTCTACATATGAGCTATATGTTTAATAAACTGTATTTTATCTATTCTTTTTCTGTGTGGCATTTTTTAAATGTGGTTTTTCTTTTCTCTTTTCAGTGTCAATTTGTGCTCACCACCATTACCAGCAACTCCCAGTATATTAATTGAATGAGTATTGTCTGTGCCATATGGTTTGTTAATTCATATCATATCATTGACAATACTTTCTCGATTACACCTAATCCTTTATAAATGTTGGCTGTGGAAATGAAAAAGTAGGGAGTTTTCTCCAATGTTTAGAATTGTGAACAATGGAAGATAATATAATCTACTTCAGCATTAATTCAAGAGCTATAATTTTTTTCAATGCTACTGTTGATTAAATAATTTCAGGTTTTATATTGTTTTATAAATTAATTTCATGACTTTTTGAGAGTATAGATGTTTCATTTGTCAATAACATTTTTTCCTTTTATTATGATTTATGACTTTTAGTTTGTAAGAGAGTTAATATTAACTGTGAGTTATTCTTAAATGAAAAGCTTATACAGACTCATTTTTAAATATCTGTTTGTTTGGTTTTTATTATTTTATTTACTTATATCTCAATAAAGAATAAACAATTAAATTATTCAGATTTCGAAGTTAGAATTAAAATTTGGCTTAATATAAAAAATATGTCATGAAGCCAGATGTATTAAAAATTAATTTTATATTGTAAATAATTGTTAAAAAGCCATTCAATAGTATTTCGTGTAAAAATGAATGTAGGAATCGTAAAAAACAAAAACCTGTTGTGAATAATTATTGTTCATAATTGGTTTTTAAAAAACTGGGTACTTATCTCAGCTAGGAGATAATCGCTAAAAATGGTTGATTGCCAATCTTGTTTATTGTAACCACATACACTCAAAATTAGTAATTTGACATGTTTATTAAATACATAAAATTGTTTAAAATGGCAAATAACATGAATTTAGTAAACTTAATAAATTTTAAGTAATATAAGAAATGGTAAATAATATATCATAATTTAGTACACATTTATTAAATGCATCATATCATGTTGGAAATTTATAGCACTATAAGTAACCAACATAATACAAAACAGTATATTTCTGCAATAGTCATGGCACCAAAAATATTGTTTTCTTGTTTTACCATGTAGGAAAAAAATAAGGGTTGCTGTAATTAGTATTATTATTACCATGCTTGGCACAATTGTATCTGACCTGCCCCAGATAATACGAAGTGCCAATAACTGTTGTTGCTTTGTTTAGAAATAGGTATAGATTGTTTTGTTATTTTGTATGTTTCACTGGTGGCTTTTAGTATACCTTTAAATAGCATTGTATTCCTGCTATCAGAGAGGGAAAAAAATCTTCATTTTTAAAGAGTAAATTGCTAGTATCAATGATTTATAAAATTATTCTATAAAAATGGCATCCAATAATGATGACTGTGTAATTATAAATTTTAATATGTATGGCATAAATTGGTTAGTTTTTTTGTAATTCAAGCCTACTGGAATATTTTTTAACAAAACTTTAATGTATGAGAAATTATTTTGTTTAAATCACCAACAATAACAATTGCGAAGTTATTTTTAAAAATATGTAATTTTAATTAGAAACACATTCTGCTTTTTTAGACAAGGCAATAATTGTACTTGATAGTCACTTTGTCAACATCATCAGTAATCACTACCAGAGACAGTGCAACACAGAATATTTTAACATTTTCAGATTAATCTTAACTAATATATATATGCTGTTTAAAAGAAAAATTGTTACAATTTACTTTGTTTCTATATTTTTGTATATATTGTATTTGCTTTGCAAATGTAAAATTCCCTTATTAATAGATTTCTATTATTTATTATGATAATAGGCTAGTCTAGCATTGTTGGGGTCACCAATAAATCTTTGTTTGCTGCAAATTGACATATGTAATTCTGAAACTAAGCTATTGCATAGTGATCAGTAAAGAACAGTAAAAAACTTTTGTCACCATGCATTATAAAATGTTGCTGTGGGGCTGACAGAACTTACTTTTATCTTTGATGGGATACCAGCTCTTTGCTGCATCTAGCGAAGGAGTTTTTTTTAAATTAACTATTGCTGTAATTTTATTTAATACTGAACTAGCTGTGTCATGACACCAACAATTGCCTGCCTCTGGAATTTCAAATGTAATAAACCAGATTTTCTTTTTGGCACATGATTTTGGGGGAAAAAAAGTAACATTTATTATTCTCAGGTAATTAAGTATATTAACACCAAGAGAAAAACAGTAACTCAGGATTTTTTTCTGACAACCCCCTCCCCTTCCCATGGGAGATAACTTTTAGTTTTGATTTCCTTTATATGTTTTTGTGTTTGAATATAATCTTAAACTGGAGATTCGGAAGGATGAAAAAAAAATATTCTTTCAGTTGAATAAAGTTGTTTGAAGTTTATTTTTTGATTTTTAACATGTGTTACATTTCTGCAATGCTTTTTATGCTAATATGTTAAAAATTACCTTGCATACAGAGTTCTGACAAAAGCACTTAGTGGCTTAGTTTATTTCACTTTTACATTCTTCATTATAAAAAAATATGGCCTTCGCAGTAGACTGCCGGCACATGTTCAAAAATCTTACCCCTCTCTGGATTTGTTCTGCAGGCACTTATGTGCTGGGCGGTTCCAAATGAACCTGGTGTTCAGTGTCCCATTGTCATGGTAGTCAGCAATATAGACACAGGCTTTGCTTATCCAGCCAGTCGAATTCTTCAAAAGACCCTTAAAGTAACCCTCTAATAACCCCTCTGACAAATTCTGAGATATGATTTTACTTCTCACCTCCTTAAAAAATATTACTTAGTATATTTCCAAACAGTCTGGCAAAAAATAAACCTAAAAATCAGTAATAACAGATATGCCAATCAATGATCTGAATCAAATGGCACTTTCACTTGGCATGATGTAAACTGGGAGAAATAATGATTTTCAATGCTTTGTTTTTTGTTGTTGTTGTTTTGTTAAAAACTTATCTACATTTTGTCTAATATATTAACAACATTTTTATAAAGAAGTAGGAAAGAGAGGGGCTAAAGCCAGCCCCATTCAAATGAAAACAATTTTGTAAAGTCTCGTCAGCTTTTGCAAAAACTTAATTTCTATTTTCTATGGTTGATAATTCATTTGTGAAAAACAACTCTGTACATAAAGAAAAAATAAATATTGACTAAATTTCTAACATGTAAATCTTTAGATCCAAGGCCTCAATGGCAGCACTTCACTTTTTTTAAAGAAAAACTCATTTTATTTAATATTAGAAGCAGAGTTTCCCCCAGACAGTTTTAGAAGAAGGCTGCACCCTGCCTGCCCTTTGGTTTACAAAATAGCACCTTTGTTGCCCCTCATAAAAATAATTAGCACCCTTCTTGCACCTCATTAAAAAAAGTGCCCTTTCTTCTTTTTACATTAAAAAATTTGCTTTCTTAGTAAAAACTGACTCAATGTCTTAAAAAGAGTGCCTTGACTTTTAAATATCAAAAGTGGCTTTAAAAACCAAAAGAATAACCTTTAACAATTAAAAAAGTGCCCTTAAGAATCTGAAAAGTGCCCTTGAGAATAAAAAAAAGTGCCCTTTTCTGACCAGCAGCACCCTGCCCTTTTTTAAACCTGGGAGGAAACTCTGTTAAAAGCTTTCAACCCAGACGGGGGGGTTCGTGAAAATATTACTTTTTATTTGACGGGTCTTATATTTTATTTATGTTAAAATTTGGCTAGCTTCAATAATAAAATGGCCGTCTTATAATAATTATGTATTCTTGCATAAAATTTGGGCATCCTTCAATAATTAGAGCTGAAGTCATAGACATTTTAATGTGTCAAGACCTTATATTGATATTAATTTATATATATTGGGGTGGAGGCTTAAACAAATAAATCCATCCATTTATATTTACAAAAAAAGAGCAGAGCTACATCAATTATAGCCGAGTTATAATCATCTAAAATTTAGGAGGCTTTGATTAAAAAAAAAAAAAATCCCTTCCTTTTATAAAATGTGTGTCTGTTGCATTAATCAGAGCCCAAGTTATAGTTCTTTTGTCCTTATATTACAATTACATTAAAATTTGGCTGGGTTACATCAATTAAGATCTGAATTATTGCTATTTTAATTTATCGGGTCTTATATTTATTGTATATTAATATCTGAAGGGACTTTTGAAAAAAAGCCAAGAAATTTTTCTCTTGTGATGATTATGTATAAGTATTATGACATGTTGTGTTAATTAGAACCCAAGTTGCAATTGTTTTAATGTGTCAGCCCTTTATATTGTAATTAGACAAAAAGTTGGGGATTTCAACAACTAAATCCCTCCTTGTTAGGACTTCTCCTTATGTTTATTGTACAAAACATAGCAGTGCTACATCAGTTAGACTCCAAGTTATAGTCGTTCGAATATGTAGTCTTATATTTATCTTATGCTAAAATTTTAGCATTAATTAGAACCCAAGTTATAGCCATTTTAACATGTTGGACCCTTATATTGTAAATTACACTGAAATTGGGAGTTGCTACTTGGACAAAAAAAAAAAATTACAAAGTTTTTCTTTATAATGATTATGTTTATAAATGTAAAATTTGGCTGTTTTACATTGATTTGGACCCAACCTATAGCCATTTTAATTTGTCAGCTTTGTATTTATTTTATATTAAAAATTCGGGGTGAAGCTTTAATACGGTGAAGCTTATTTGTGGTTACTTACGGCATAGGCGTAGCCTCGGGGGGGCACGTGCCCCCCCAATTTCCTGAAGATTAATTTCTAAAATATGATACAGTCATTTAAGACTTGTCTTGTATTCGCCCAAAAATGGAAATGAAAAAACTACTTTTATTTAATTTTTATATTTCTTCTTCTTCTTTATTTCCTCCTTTTTTTTTTTTTTTTTTTTACTTACTCAAATATCGGATCAGTGGATAGCACAGCTCTTTTTCTTTGAAGTAATGAGTTTGGTACCAAAAATTGCCGGTTCAAAACTAAGCTGGGGGAAATGGGATGACAATTTTTTT
Organism: Maratus michaelseni; assembly: GCA_963931845.1. Taxonomy (NCBI): domain Eukaryota; kingdom Metazoa; phylum Arthropoda; class Arachnida; order Araneae; family Salticidae; genus Maratus; species Maratus michaelseni. The sequence goes on along the minus strand of OZ007592.1, from coordinate 187,449,939 downwards.
CAGAATTGACTTGTACGTTAATGAAAATCAGGACATTTTCCTTCAAAAATTGGCAGTACAGCCAAAATATGTCTTGTGCATAATTCAATACGTTCCTCTTTCTTATTTATTTTATTGACGGCACTTAATCTTCTACTATACCTTCGTATTTTTGAGATGCAATGATTGTGATTTTTTTTTTTTTTTTTTTTTTCAAAGTGTGAACCTTCTTGAATGAGATGTGAGATGTTTTACGCTAATATACAACCGTACCTTGGTAAACGATGGTATTTCGTTCCAGAAATACCTTTACTATCCAAGGTGCAATCCTCCATGCAATTTTCCAGGCGCACATACCTTATAGGATTAGTACTTCTTAAAATTGATGATTAATACTTATTTGAAATGTCTTAAAAATTCGATAAATGTCTTTTACTTATTATATTTGTTACAAAAATATTAACTTCAATAAAATGAACCAGCGGAGCTTTCTTCATTTCCTTTGTCGTTTTTTTTTCCCAAGCGAACCTCGAATTAAATGAACCTGGTAGTGGGGCCCAACTAGAGTCCTGCATCGGGTCGGGTTACCCGCACCCGACCCGTTCGGGTCGGGTTGGCGCTCTTTTTTTTTTGTTGAGGTTCGTGTCGGGTTGACTTCTACTTTTTGCTGCGGGTCCGGTTGACATTCACTTTTTCGGGTTCGGGTTGGGTTTTTACTCTTGCGGGTCGGGTTCGGGATGACCCGCTTTTTCAAAAGAATGTCCAATATTTTTTCAGATTAAGGAAATCGAGGTAAATTTTTTTTCGGGTTCGGGTCGGGTTGCTAGTTGACTTCAAATGAAATTTGCGGGTTCGGGTCGGGTACAACCCGACCCGTGCAGGACTCTAGGCCCAACTGGAGTCCTGCATCGGGTCGGTTTACCCGCACCCGGCCCGCGGTTCGGGTCGGGTTGGCGCTCTATTTTTTCGTTCGGGTTCGGGTCGGGTTGACATTCATTTTTTCGGGTTCGGGTTGACCCGCTTTTTCAAAATAATATCCAATATTTATTTAGATTAAATATATATTGCGCCACTGAGACATGGGAGGGTAAAAACCATCTTATTGGTTATTTAGCTTTAGCATGATGACTTTGTTCTTTGAGGACACCAAGTTCTGCAAACCTATTTGCATCAAAACCACAAACGACTGCAAGAAGCCCAAAATCAGCAGTTTCACTTTTAAAGAACATAGGCTTTTGAAGGAGGAGAGTGATAAATGTGAAGCTAAGGAAACCAATAACAGGGGCTATTTAGACTTAAGTACAGTATTAAAAAATTAGAGATAAATTTTGGGCACATTAAATTTTAAACCTTTACTTTTAATTTTGAATTTTAAAAAGGTTTATTTTTTATTATTTCATATATACAATAAGACCTACATAATGGACACTCCCGAAAGGCGGAAACCTCTATTTAACGAACACTTTTTCAATTCCTGACACTTATATATTTGTCCGCTTATACCTGGGAATAGTGGGCATTTCTAAATCTAAGCACATGTAGCAGGTGTATGGTGTATGTGTGCATAAACTATCACAAATACGATACATGTGTTTTTGTGTGATTCATAAATGAAATGTTTTTAATGTGGTTCATATTCTGAGAAAAGAAAAAATGGTTCTTGCACCGTAAAGAAAGAAAAGTTTATGATTACATTTCTTATATACATTTTTTTCTCATGCAGTAAATTGAATATGTATGTACTCATTCATATTCAAATACGTATTTCTTTCCATCTGAAACATAACTGTTGAAATCTTTTGTGAAAATCCCAACAATCCGACTTGCAAAAAATTTATATATGACCCGGAGGACTTTTTCTAGGGTGAACCGGACACGCAGAAAGAAAATTAGGATCATCCTGACCCCCCCCCCCCCCTTCCACAAAAATAAATAAATAAAATAAACAAATAAATAAATAAAATAAAAACAACCCGACCCAATGCAGGATTCTATTCAACGATCTCGAGGTGTCTGCTATTCAGAGGTTTCACTATATTTGAATATTAAAGAATATAGAAGTGTTCATTTTTCTACATAAAATATAAAATTGGTGTTAGAGATATAATTGTACATTACATTTCATAATAAGCATTAAAATATGATTTATTGTCCTTTCATTGCGGGTTGAAGTATTTCGGGTTCGGGTCGGGTGTGGATTTAAATAAGTCGGTTGCGGGTCGCCAAAAATTATTTTTGCGGGTTCGGGTCGGGTTGCGGGTCAAGAAATTTTTTTTGACGGGTTCGGGTCAGGTTGCGGGTTGTCTTCAAATGAAATTTGCGGGTTCGTGTCGGGTACAACCCGACCCGTGCAGGACTCTAGGCTCAACTGCCGTCAACAGTGCACATCCGTACAGGCTACGTCTGCTCTGGTCTCGAATAAAACTAACCTTGAATTTTTGTGATTTTTTATTTCGATCCAGATTAGTTTAATATTTTGAGCCTCGTAGTTCTCTCACGTTACGACGATTTTGTATGCTTCCAACTTTAATTTAATCACAGCAGAGCAAAATTTAACAGTGAGTTGGTTCTTTCCGTTTCGGAAAAAAATGTAAAATATTTGTCACAAAAGGCAAAAAAACACTAAAAAATTCATGAAAAATACAAAACTCGCAGAGGACAAAATTTACTATATTGGTCTAAAAAAAGATTGCAAACGAATTCATTTTACACGTGTTAAAAAATTGCCGCTAACTGCGAAAAACTGCAGAAAATCGCATAAAATTTTTTATGCAATTTAAATCGCGAGAAATTTAAAAATCTCAGAGGACAAAATTTACTGTATTTGGGCTGAAATATTGAAACCGGAATTCCTTGTGAAAAAATGCTACAAATTTATCTCTCTCTCTCTCATTTTTTTTTATTATTTAAATATATATATCGCAGGGGACAAAATTTACTATTTTGGGCTAAAAGGTTGAAACTCGATTCCTGTAACAAATGTTAAAAAATTGCTGCAAAACTCGAAAAAAACAAAACAAAAAAAACGTTACAATCACATGGAAAATTAAAATCATTGTATGGATACCGAATAAACTTTATTGAAAAGAGAAAAAAAAATTACTATATCAGATTAAAGAAATATAAAAGAACATATAAAAGATTGAAACCACTTTTTTTTTACGAATGTGAAAATATCTCCACAAAACGTGAAAAAAAAAATGTCTCTAAAAAAATCCACGAAAAATTTAAAAATCGCAGAAGACAAAATTTACTATATTTTGTTCAAAGATTAAAACCAGATTTACTTTACCAATGCTAGAAAAATCGTCGCAAAATTTGTAAAAACGTAAAAATTGCAAAAAATAATCGCGAAAAACTTAAAAATCGCAAGAAACGAAATTTATTTTATTGGGTTAAAAAACTTTTTACGAATGTCAAAAAATCACTGCTAAACTCGTAAAAAGTGGGGGAAAAAAATCACGAAAAATTACAAATTGCAGACAACAAAATTTATTACATTGAGTTAAAAGATTGTAGCTGGATTCATTTTACGAATGTCAAAAAATTGCCTCGAAGCGTGAAAAAACGCTAAAAACCGCATAACAAATTCGAGAAATTTTCAAAAGTTGCTATACGAATTCCGAATAAACGTTATTGAAAAGAGGCCAAGATTTACTATATTGGGCTAAAAGATTGTAGCCGGCTTCCTGTTACAGATGTTCAGAACTGAAACAAAGCGCAAGGGGGAAAAAAAGGCCAAAAGTTGCATGAAAAATTCAAAAATCGCAGCGTACAAAATTTAGTATAATGGACTGAAAGATTACAACTGGATTTATTTTACGAATGTTTAAAAAACGCAGCGGAACGCGAAAAAACGGCAAAATTTTACTATAATGTGTTAAAAGGACAAATTTTACTATAATGGGTTAAAAGGACAAATTTTACTATAATGGGTTAAAAGGTTAAAACCAGATTCGTATCACAAATGTTAAAAAATTGCCGCAAAACGCAGAAAAACACTAAAAATCACATAAAAATACTGCGAAAAAGTTCAAAATCGCTGAGGACAAAATTTACTATATCGGGCTGTAGGATTGAAACCAGATCTATTTACGAATGTTTAAGAAAATCGTTGTGGAACGCTAAAGAACGCTTAAAATCACATAGAAAATTCGTGAAAAATCTAAAAATCGCAGATCACAAAATTTGCTATATTGGACTAAAAGATTGAAGTTGGATACAGTTTACAAATGTGAAAAAAAATCGCCACGAAACACGAAATATCGCATAATAAATTTGCAAAAAATTTTAAAATAGCAGAATAGAAAATGTACTACATCTGCTGAAAAATTGAAACCAGATTTCTCGTACGAATGTTTAAAAAATCGCCGCGGAAAGCTAAAAAACGCTAAAAATCACATACAAATTTCGCGAAAATTTAAATAAAGGCAAAGAACAAAATTTACTATATATTGTTATAATATCAAAACTTAATTCCTAACACAAATGTTAAGAAAATGTTGCAAAACGCGAAAAAACTCTAAAAATCCGATAAACATTTCGCAAAAACTTCAAAAAATTCTCTACAATTTCCGAATGTTTAAGAAAGAGAAACTTTTTAATAAACTTTTTTGAAACGAAGACAAAATTTATTATATTGGGCTAGAAGATCGGAATTCTTTTTACCCAATGTGGTAAATTTGCCGTTTTTAACTAAGATACCACTATATATATATGGATATGTGTGCGTGCGTGAGTGAGTGTTTAATAAACATTTGTGCCCCCCCAAAATTTCCGATCACGCTACGCCTATGACTTACGGTGAAGCTTACGTTGATACTTCGGGGTGAAGCTCTCTTGAGGTACGCAGAGACACTGACAAGTTAATATTAAACCAATGTTAGGATTCTTAATTTCTCATTTGAAATTCAATATTTTTAAAAGATTATTTTTGCATAGAACAGCTGAGGTTGATCTCGTTATTAACTTTTTCGATTTTGGTTCCAGTTTTTTTCTTTAATAAAGATACTTTCACTTTCAAAACTAGTTCTGAGAATAAAACTGCCTTTATTAAAAAATCTGCAACCAAAATCGAAAAAGTAAAAAAAAAGATTGACCTATGCAAAAAAAAAAATTCAAATTCAAATGAGAAATTTGGAAAGAACCCTCCCATGGTTTAACATTAGCTTGTGAGTGTCTTTGCATGACTGGAGAGTCCCTTTAAGCTGAAACGTTCTATTAACTGAGCTATCTTGGACAAATTTGGAGAACGCAATTCACTCAGACAACCTTTTGATAACATCTAGTCTGTTATCTGAAACAGTTCAACAGAATGAATCACAGTTAATGGATTTCCAAGTAAACACTGGATGTGTAATTACATTTCATTAAATCAACTCAATTATTCTAATTGGAAAATAAGTCATAGGAGTTGTAATTTTTCAACTGAGTGAAAAAATATCTAGGCAAGGATTTGTACTGATTAGAAGAATCGGGTTAGATTAATGAACTGTAATTATGTATCCAACATTTACTTGTAGTTCCATTGTCGGCAATTTATTCTATTGAACTGTTTCAGATAATAACAGAGCTGATGTCATTAACAAAAGGTTACCTGAGTGAATTGTATCCTCTTGATTTGTGCAGAATAGCTCAATTGGTAAAGCATTTCCGCTTTAGCCAAGGTCCTGGGTTTAAATCCTGGCCTGGACACTTTTTCATTAAGTTGGGAAACTACAACTCCTATGATTTATTTAAGAATTAGAATGGTTTTGTTGAATTAATTAAATGTAATTAGATATTCAATGTTTACTTGGAATTACATTGAATTATTTCAGATAACAGACCACATGTTATTATCAAAAGGTTGTCTGAGTGAATTGTGTCTACCCAATTTGTCCAGGATAGCTCAGTTGATTGGTATAGTGTTGGCAACTTAAGCCAAGGTCCTGGGTTAAAATTCTGGCCTGGATATTTTTTCACTCGGTTGGAAAATTACAACTCCTATCATTATGTATACTTGTATAAATTTTTCCCTTGTTACATTAATTAAAGCCAAATTTTAGCCCTGTTAAGGTGTTATGTCTTTCTATTATAACTATAATAAAATTTGGGCAGGCTTCCACAAAAATAACTCCTTTTTTTTTCATGATTATGTATAACCATACAAATAAATGGCAGGTCTTCATCAAGTAGAGCGCCCCACCAGTGGCTGAGAGGTTGTGCTCTCGAAGCTGGTAGACGGGAGGTGCTGGGTTCGATCCCAATCGCGCCCGTCGGCCTAATCGCTCGGAGTTTTCGTGGTTTTCTTTCGAGCCGTGGATTTTCTCCATGCGTAAATACGGATTAGGTTCCCTTAGAAAGACCCCCACGAAGGGCACTCCCCCCGGGCCTATATCCCTAGTGTCGATAATTGGCCGTCAATAATCAACCCAACCCAACTCATCAAGTAGAGCCTCAGTTATAATTTGAATATATTTCTCCTTATATTTATTTTATACTAAAACTTACAGATTGCTCTTATAAAAAAAAAAAAAAAAAAAAAAAAAAAAAAAAAAAAAAAAAACCTCTTATAATGATTATGTATACTCAAATAAAATTTAGGTGCAATGTTGAATTCAGATGTTTTTCTCCAGGGGATGCATTTTGCAGCTGGAAAAAACATTATGTAATTCAGAGATGAAAATTGTATGTTTGAACCATTATCAGATACAAAATCTCAAATCATCTCGTGTGCGGGGTCTGTAACCAAAATCGAAAAAGTAAAAACTAACAACATTAGATTGACGTCAGCTATCCTATGCAAAAAAAATAATTTTCAAATGCGAGCGATAAATCGCGAAAGAACCTTCCAATAGTCTTAACATTAGCTTGAGCGTTTTTCCGCATGACTGATGTAGGCTCTTAACTGCATACTACAGATCAGTTTAAACCACGTGATCCAACCAGTCGAAATTGTTAATTTATCAGCCTGTATTATCGCCCAACCAATCAAATTCCACAAAAACCGATGGGCAAACAAAATTCCCATCTGGTTGTTAAAGTGGTTGCTAGCGAGGCTAACGAAAAAGAAAGGCTGCCGCGGTGCTTTACGCGTATCTTTTTTTACAGACCGCCGGAGTCACGTGATGCTCAAATGCACCAATGCAGTTGTACGAAAAGAGCACACGTCACTTTAGCGGTCTGTAAAAAAAGATAAGTGGAATGTACTGCGGTAGCCTGTCTTTTTCGTTAGCCTCGGTTGCTAGCGAGGCTAACGAAAAAGACAGGCTACCGCATTCGAGCATCACGTGACTCCCGCGGTCTGTAAAAGAAGATACGCGTAAAGCACCGCGGTAGCCTTTCTTTTTCGTTAGCCTCGGTTGCTAGGGTGTGACGTCAGTTAAAACTGAATCACTGAGTGCGTTCAGCAGACCTAACCAATGTGACCGGTTACTTACAGGGGCGGTAAGTAACTGGTTTCTAACTGGACGAACTGGTATTATTTACTAGCAGCGCTATCTGTATTACATCATCGTAATTATAGTCGCCAATTCCTTTGAGATAAATTTTCATGTAACCAATCACGTGACCCACCTAACCAAGATTTTTTTTCGATTAGTTCGGTCCTTTACCGGTTACTTGCGCTGAACGACGTTGGTTGCGTATCGGTTAGCAGCACTGAACGCCTTGGTAACTAACCGACCTTACCGATTACATACCGGTGACATTGCTGGACGCGAACAAAATGTTGCATTCCATATTTTTTACGAAAAAAGAAATATTGAACTTATTAGTCATGATTACATATGTACAAATGGAAACTTTTGAAAAGCGAAGACATTTTATTTAAAAGTGTAATTCATAAAATATTTGAACGCTATATGTTTTAGGCTACAACTTCTAAATTCTTTAAAAAGATGCCCAAAGGTCAGTTGAAAAAACAAATGAGAGTTTAAAGAACAAACTCTCAACATTTGAGAGAGTGCTTGTTCTTGCCATGCCACCAATCTGTACACAAGTCTTTTACTACAAAATCGTCTCAATCAAATCAATTTTCTTTCCTGTATGTGGTTACTCTCACATAGAGATACTCTAGAAACAGATTGCCGCGATATGAGAGTGGCGACATACGGGGTATACACATTTGATTGGTTGAGATGATTCTGGACAAAATCGAATCTTCAAGCATTTTGGACAGACCGCCATTATCGCCAAGCTAACCTAAACGTCATACCTTGGTCATCGAGGCTAACGAAAAAGACAGGCTACCGCGGTGCATTCCACCTATCTTTTTTTACAGACCGCTAGAGTGACGTGTTATTCTTTTCGTACACCTGCATTGGTGGATTCGAGCATCACGAGACTCCCACGGTCTGTAAAAAAAGATACGCGTAAAGCACCGCGGTAGCCTTTCTTTTTCGTTAGCCTCGTTGGTCATACACGACCAGTTCGTGACATTTTAAAACGGCACACTGAGTGTACATCTTTATACGGCGATTGGCACAAAGTTTTGTGCCAATCGCCGTGTAAAGATCATCCACGCCGTGTGACGCTTTAAAAGTCATGAACCGGCCACGTACACCGTAGGACGCCATCGAACTCGTCCAGGCGAGTATAAGGAAAAGGCGAGGCTAACGAAAAAGAAAGGCAACCGCGGTGCTTTACGCGTATCTTTTTTTACAGACCGCGAGAGTCACGTGATGCTCGAATCCACCAATGCAGGTGTACGGAAAGAACATCACTTCACTCTAGCGGTCTGTAAAAAAAGATAAGTGGAATGCACCGCGGTAGCCTGTCTCTTTCGTTAGCCTCGAGGAAAAGGCATCTGACATCACTGTTGGTTCAATTACGGTTGGTTAGCAAAAAAAACCTGTTTGTTCGTTTTGACTCCTACTATACACATGAAATGGGGAAATTTGATTGGTCTACGTTGAACTGGTCTATAATATCATTGGCCTATGTCGTCATGACGATTCCTGCAATGATAGCTATGACAAAAATGAAGTGGTAGATTGGTTGATGGAACAGTTTGTTTGTAAACATGCCCTTTCCTTATTAACAAGTTCTTGTTCTTGAAATAGAATATGCATAGTTTGGACAAACGCGTATGTCTATGCAGAATCTCAGCATCATATGGCGCCACTCTCATATAGAGGTACACTACAATACACCGCTAGGGTCGCGTGGTATCACGTGACTCAAGAAGTCTGAAAAACAACTGTAACTCAATTACACCACACAAAAAACACTGACGCAAATGGCGAATTCTCAGCCTGCGCTTAGGCTTAGATACAGCGCCTAGAATACATAGTGTGGAAACCGGCTATCCTTGTAATGCTTTAAAAAGTTGTAGCCTATAAATGTGCAACGGTGCTCCGACGATAATAAGCTCTAATAGCATCGTATGGACCCTATTCTCCGTTTGGGTTCGAGGCTACAATTTCCGAAATGTACCGAAAATTTCCGCACGTGACTCAACATCACGAAAATCTGGTCCGTTGCTGCTCTATGACATGTAGGATTGCATAATAAAGGACTACAATGTAGGCAATGTTTCCCCAAAGCACGTGACTCTGACGTCAGTAGAAATAGGGCCGAGGCTATAGAAAAAGACAGGCTACCGCGGTGCTTTATGCTTATCTTTTTTTACAGACCGCGGGAGTCACGTGATGCTCGAATGCACCAATGAAGGTGCACGAAAAGAGCCTCACGTCACTTTAGCGGTCTGTAAAAAAAGATAAGTGGAATGTACCGCGGTAGCCTGCCTTTTTCGTTAGCCTCGGAATAGGGCAGGGCTACACTACATACCGGGTTTGCTCATTCATTATGATAACGTTACAAAAGGTGGCTGACTAGGAGGAAAGACATACAGCGATTGGCACAAAACAATGGGTGCGTTGCTTTGGACCAATCGCTGGTCGCGGTCAGCCACCATTTGTGACGTTTTGAGAGTGAATGAGCAAGCCCGGTATCTAGTGTTGCCTTGAATAGGGTCCATTAAGCTGCTTTCTGTATTATATAAGCTAGCAGATGGCGCTGCGATCCAATCGTTATCTTTTCAGCAACGTTGTACATTTATTGGATTCAATTTTTTAGTACTATTTTGTAGCAGATTTCCACACTATGTATTCTAGGCGCTGCAGCTTAGACAGTTGTTTTTGTCCAAACTATGGCAAAACTACATTTTAGACTTCACGATACTCGCCTCGACGAATGAGAAAATTTAAGAAGCATTAGCTTGGCGATAATGTCAAGCTCTCTAAGATGCTTGGTGATTCGTTTTAGTCCAGAATCGTCTCACAACATCAAATTTTATATACAGTGTGCCCGCTAAAGTCCGTTGTCACTCCAATAATTTCTGAACGGCAAGAGCTATAGTCATAAAAGTGGGGTCTAGGTATAGTAAAGTTTCCATGCGCTACGCAAGGAAACCACTTATAGCGCCACCTGGTGGCTAAATTTGGAGTTAGCGTTCTTATTTCAAAAACGGTACGAGATACGGGAAAAAAGTCAATTACAAAGTTGTTCAGCATCATCGATTTATTACAAACAAATCTTGCTCGCAAAAATTATTCAAATGGTAAGCACAAACCGCTCATGAGTTTGATCGCGTTGTACAAAACTGCACTTATCGGACATGAGGTTCATATATCTGTGATACTCAAAATGGTGTCCTTGAGCAACAATACACGTCTGGACACGGGATTGAACTTCCCGCTTCACATTGTACAACATGGCAGATGACACGCTGGCACAAGCATCCATAATATAGTTTCGAAGCTCCTGCAATGTTAGTGGAGGTGTTGCATACTCTCGCTGTTTCATGTATCCGCACCATTTATACAAAATGGAAAAAAATACTTTTTCACGGTATGGGATATTAAGATTTATTTATCTAAAGATGAATACTGTATATCTACTCACAATTGAAACTCAGGAGTGTGACCTTTTCTCATTTCTTCCGCATTATGTCGCGTTATAATTTTGGGAGTTTCGAACCAAATAAATTTGCATTTTATGCCTTCTACTTTTAACATTACTTACTTTACGGAAGGTGTCTTCTCTTACTAAATCTATGATGCTGAACAACTTTGCAATTGACTTTTTCCCCGTATCCTTTACTGTTTTTTAAATAAGAACGCTAACTCCTAATTTAGGCTCCAGGTGGCGCTGTAAGCTGTTTCCTTGCGTAGCGCAGGGCAACTTTATTGTACCTAAACCCCACTTTTATGACTAAAGCTCTAGCCCTTCAGAAATTATTGGGGTGACAATTGACTTTAGCGGGCACACTGTATAGAGGCACCTTTAGTCTCACTCATATAATTGAACTAGTCCAGGCGAGTATTGCTATGTTCTGGAATGTAGGTAGGTTTGCCATAGTTTGGACAAACATGTCTGTCTAAGCACAGTCTGATCATCGTATGCGGCCTGTCTAGGCTCTCGGTTAGTCTAGGCATAAAGGCACTCTAGGCTGAACTTTTCACATGGTTTCTCGGATTGCTACTCTATCCGCATGAGATCATTTGATACTGGCTCGGTGGAGTTTTTAGTTTTACAAAATGCAGGGCCTGAATATCACAGGGACATGTGTACCGAGGCCACATTTTCAGGCGACCTCAAAATATATTTTCTCCACTCTCTGTTACAAATTAACACAAATTTCCTTTTATAGATCACATAAAAAATTAATTTTTACCATTCATGCAAACAAAACTATTGCAATGTTCTTCAGTGACGACAATAAAATGCAATGTATATTTCGAAATTCAGAGAAGAACAGATATTACACCAAACATGTTTCATTCAGTCCCTTAAGTTTAGAGTTTTACTTACTCTAAATAGCATTATAGCGCAGAAGATTTTACAGTCCCATAAATTTTGAAACAGATGTGTTACACTCACGCACAGAAGTTTGGCGACTTTTTGATTGGCGCGATTTTCAAGCCCGTGCCAAACCAAATAACTTAATACAATAGCCAAGTTACCAGTAAATGTAAAAATCTCCAAAATTTGGCGACTTTTTTCCTTTTTATAAAAAAAAAACGGTGCGTGAGTGTACAACATCATCGCCAATTTTTTAATACATTTTTACATGTGTCTATAATGTATTTTTCTTTTAAAAAGCTAGGGTTAAAATTTTGAGCTGCACATAAAGCAATTTATCATGTTTATAATACAATTTTTTGAGAAAGGGGAGCTCCGAGCTCCAACGCTATCTATGTGGCCCGGTTCCACTTAAGCTCGTATTCACAGTCAACCTCAACCTAGAAAACCTGTGTCGAACGCTCAAATAGCATCCATCATTAATCTGATTGGACATTGGCCGCAATCAGGTCTAATCAGGTTAATCGAGAATTTCAATTAGGCATTCGACCAAGGTTTTCTAGGTTGAGGTAGATGGTGAATATATAAGCATTAGGGTTGATCAGGCTATGACCAAATGCATCCAGACCGCTTCCTTCTACAATGGATGGATAGAGTGATATCGCTAGCGAGCACAGAAGAATGCGGAGAGTTTCTTTTAGAGCGCATAGAACCGCGACAGGTGAAATCGGGGTGTGCGCCTCTTTGCACCAACCACCGTGTAAAAATGATCCACTCCATGTGACATTTTAAACGTCATGCACCGGCCATGTATAACGTAGGTGAGCGATAGAACCCCCTTGTCGATGCGTAATGAAAAAACAAAATTGACAAGATCCACTTCACTGATAAAACATTCAAATGTGACCATTTGACGAGCTAGAAACAACGTTTATGTTGAGAACAAGTACGTAGAGTGCCTCCGTATGAGACTGGTGATATATGGGGAAATACAAATTGATTGATCGGGACGATTTTGCGCAAAATCGATCAAGAAGCAACTTGGTGACTCTGCCAATATCGCCAACTAATATTTGTCGACTTCTCTCATTCGACTAATGGATCAATTTCATTTGACACCATAGCCTAGAAACTATAGTTGCTACAGTATTTAACTTAGCAATCCCTGGGCATTTTGCTACCCCACTAGCTTTTGTTGATTTTGATTGGTTGTATGCAAATTGGAGAATTGTGGTCACGTGTTTGAAATTGACCTGACGAACTCGTCCATGCGAGTATTACCAAACTCTGGAATCTAAGTTTGTTATATTTTGGACAAAATATCTAGTCTGAGCATGTACATATTGCTGCTCTCTTATAAAGACACCCTACCTTTAAAGTACCAGGAACTTATGAACCGTTTAATTTTGAAAGGTCTGTGTTTATTGGTCGTAAGTCGCCACTCTCTTATATCGAGACCAACGATACCAATCCATCGTTTTGTGCCAATCGCCGTGTAAAGATTATCCAACTCGTGTGAGGTTTTAAAAGTCAGGAACTGGCCGTGTATTTCGTTGGTCGCGCTTAAGGCTCCTACAATCCGGGCTGACTCACGACGCCATTTAATTGCCCGTAGGAGAAGAACGATTGGCCATGCCCATGGGCAACAAAATGATTGATGATTCAACTTGTGTTATCGCGACTTACGTTATACACGGCCAGTTCGTGACATTTAAAAGTCACACTCAGTGATCATCTTTACACGGCGATTGTTACAAAGCGGCACGCCCACCATTTTGTACCAATCGCCGTGTAAAGATGATCCACACCGTATGCCCTCTAACCGAGGCTAACGAATTGGGGACTATAATTACGATGATGTAATACAGATAGCGCTGCTAGTAAATAATACCAGTTCGTCCAGTTAGAAACCAGTTACTTACCGCCCCTGTAAGTAACCGGTCACATTGGTTAGGTCTGCTGAACGCACTCAGTGATTCAGTTTTAACTGACGTCACACCCTAGCAACCGAGGCTAACGAAAAAGAAAGGCTACCGCGGTGCTTTACGCGTATCTATTTTTACAGACCGCCGGAGTCACGTGATACTAGAATGCACCAATGCAGGTGTACGAAAAGAGCATCACGTCACTGTAGCGGTCTGTAAAAAAAAAGATAAGTGGAATGGACCGTGGTAGCCTGTCTTTTTCGTTAGCCTCGCCTCTAACAGTCTTGCAAAAGGGCAAATCTGTAATTTTTTTCTCTGCATTTTGTTTTAAATGCTAAGAAAAACTAATTTTTCAGCATTGAATATAAAACAAGTTAATTGATTATTATTCATTGCTCACCCCATTAAAAATGCATTAAATCAATAGAATTTTATTACTTTAAATAATGCTTATATTGCAATGAAGCCTAGAACTTAGTGAACGTATTAACACGGGCTTGTCAATGAGAGGGTTATTAAAAATCGTGAACCGGCCACGTATAACGTAGGTCACGATCGAACTCGTCCAGGCGAATATTAACAAGTTCTTGTTATTGAAATAGAATATGTCTAGCTTTGCCATAATTTGGACAAACGCGTTTGTCTAAGCAGAATCTCAGCATCGTATGGCGCCACTCTCATATAGAGACACACTTCATTAGACGGCTAAAGTTACGTTGTATCACGTGACTCAAACGGTCAAAAAATTTATAACGCAATTACACCAAACAAAAAACACTGACGCACGCTCATACTGTGCTTAGGCTTAGACAGATGTTTTTGTCCAAACTATGGCAAAACTACATGGTCTTTATCCACGAGTGGCAACAGCCACGCCTCTTCGGGTATTTGCCCTCCGAAAAAGACTTTATTGGAGGCAGGAGAAGCAGTGTTAAAATGCTCTTCACGCCTATTGCTGTTTTTCTCCTATATACCCGCAGATGACGTGACAAGGGTGAAGTCCATTCCAGACTTCACGATACTAGTCTTGACGAGTGAGACAATTTAAGAAGCATTAACTTGACTATAATGTCAAGCTCTCTAAAATGCTTGTGATTCGTTTTAAACCAGAATCGTCTCACCGCATCAATTTTTATATATCGAGGCACCTTTAGTCTCACTCATATAATTGAACTCGATCAGGCGAGTATCGCTAAGTTCTGGAATGTCGGTTTACCATAAGGAAAGGGCATCTGACGTCACTGTTGGTTTGGGAGAAAAACCTGTTCGTTCTTTACGGCTCCTGCAGTACACATGAGATGGAGGGATTTGATTTGTCTATGTTAAACTGGTCTATGATATGATTGGCCTACGTTGCCATGACGATTCCTGCAATGATAGCTGTAACAAAAATGCAGTGGTAGATTGGTTGATGGAACTGTTTGTTTGTAAACATGCCCTTTCCTTATAGTTTGGACAAACGCGTCTGTTTAAGTACATACATTAAGTTTGATCTATGTCACCAGTTTCATATAAAGGCACTCTAAGCTGAACTTCACATGGTTTCTTGGATTGCTACACAAACCGCATGGGATCATTTGATGTTGGCTCGATGAGCTGCTGGTCTGGCGTTTGTTTTATCAAATGCAGGGCCTGAATATCACAGAGGCACACCAGGCATGTGCCCCGAGCTACATTTTCAGGCGTCTCCAAAATATATTTTCTACACCCTCTGATACAAATTTCCTTTTATAGGTCACAGAAAAAATTAATTTTTACCATTCATTCAAACATAACTATTGTAATGTTCTTCAGTGACGACAATAAAATGCAATGTATATTTCGAAATTCAGAGAACAGATATTATAGACCGGGAGGCGGCAGCACAAACAATCACCTCATCGAGTTCACGGCTGAAATTCCAGAATTAGTTAAAACTCGATTCGCATATTAAAACGCGATCGGTCTGCCAAGTCATATCTTGGTGGAAAACACCTTAAAACCTGATTTTAGCGGTTGATTTGTAGGTTTACCATTGTGTTTTCCTGCACCCAAAAGTATGAAAACGCGGAGGACTGGGAGCAGGAACACACAATGTTAAAAATCTTCAGTTTTTGCTGCCGACACACTCCACCGCTTTTAGAGAAAACGGTTACTTTACTATATTATGAAACATTTTCATTGGTCAAAATAGGGATATTCTATAGGGAAGTTGCAATCAGCTGATCAACCATTGTACTTCAATGGGGAAGTTGCACTCACTTTAGATTATGCATTCTTTTATGTTTAATTGATGAAGACAACTTTACATACCTCAAAACTTAACTCGGAATCGCAAAAATAATTTAAACTATGTAGTTATTGGAGTTTTAAACTCCGCTAAAAGCAAAACAAAACCACGTGATCGGAAAACGCGACGGGATTGGTTTGACGTCACTACACACGAAACGGGGAATTCTGCTTAGAGCCGAGTGCTCGCAGGCTGTTTTATATTGCTTTCTATGTACTATAAACATCTTTTAAAGACTCGTTTACACAAAAATTAAAACAAAAATTAAAGTCAAAAGATTATTTTATCATATCTAAATATAGTGCACTATTAATTTATACATTTGCATTAATTTTCATGTAATAAAACTGCATTTCATGTGTTTAAAAATACAGGAAGCTAAAGCTAAAAGGCACGTGTATTGTTCACTTACTCTGATTTATTTAAACGAAATAAGAATGATACTTTTATTACAAAAGAAATCGTAAGTAAAATCGCATTTATATAGTCTTGAAATGCATTATTTTCTTAATTCATTTTAATGCTTAATAATTCGTTTTAATACGAATATAATTTCGTATTATGCAGGTTATATATATTACGGATAAAAAATGTACTCAAATTAATTCTGAGAAAACGAAATTTTGAGCAACAATGCAGAAAAAAAAAGCTTTATTTAATACTGATTTATTGAATAAAAACTTTAAATAAATACTGATAATAATAAATGTGTATTCACTCTTCAGAAAAAAAAAATTACTGGAACATACGTGAGTAAATTTATCAATATTGTCTTTTATTTTCTCTTTTTATCTACTTACTTAAAAATAAGTATTAAATTAAATATATTTTTTAAACACACATCTTTTATAAGCATCTGATGTTTATTTTGATAATCACGCCTCCTTTTATGATTGGAATTCGTGATTTTTCAAAAAATGTCCAATATAATACTATAATTTGGCGTAGCCACCGAAGCTTAATGGGAAAATTCACCGCTTTTTTTTTTTTTTTTTTTTTTTTTTTTTTTTTTTTTTTTTTAACGCTTGGTAGAAAATGAGAGCTAATAAATTTATTTAAAAAATGTATAATCTTCGCTTTTTTTCTGTTTTAAGGTATGGAAAGAGGAAAGAAAAAAAAGCATTATTTAAACTATCTTTTTAGGATTGCTAAATTGATTTCCCAACGTATAATCATAATTCAATTAATATAGAAAAGTGTAAAAATAATATAATTATCGTTTTATTATTATTTGCTTACATATAATTTTTGAATGGATGCAGTACTTTTTGTTTGTTTGAAATACAGTTTCTTAGAATATCCTATTTTTAGATTTAAGAGGTTCTAAAAATTTTATATCTTTATTTTCCTCAATGTTCTAACTTTCGTAAAAAATAAAAATAATGAAAATATTTGAAAATTTTGTTAAAGAAAGCAGTATCTTAATCTTGAAAATAAGCATTATACTGCACAAAGCTTTTTTAAAACAGAGCCAGATGTGCTGAGAATTTGAATATGTTGTTGAAGTAGAGCCCACTCTTTTCACTTTTGAAAACAGCCACCTCATTACACGTAAACTTTTTATTGTGACATATAAAGAAATAAAGATATATTATCATTCAAGGTTTATTCTTTGTTTGAACAATGCATTAGTATCATAAGGGCAGGGCATTATGTTGAGAGATATTATGCTATAATATCACGATGGTTTTTAAATTCAATTCACAGGTAAGGCATGAATTTGCATGCTTAATTTTTTCAGTTATTTGGAAGGTATGGATTATATATTAATTTAGCAACAAAAATTTAACATAGAACCAAAGAATAAGGAAACATATATAGATCATGAACGAAAATTCAAACATACTACCATTCTTTTAATGTTTAAAATGTTAATAACAACAATAAAATTTAAATATACATAACATTGCTTCAAATACATTTAGAATTATTATATTTCTGCATAATATTTCTCTTTTGGCCTTTTTAATTTCCGTAGAAATATTGTTAATTTATAACAAAAATAAAACAGATAATTTTTAAACTAAACATCATCTCTAATCTGCAAAGTTCTATAAAGCATAAAACCTTCAATCCCACATTCTGAAAATTTCACAAAACTGACAGTATTTAAATGTTGATTGTTTTTGAAAATTGATTGTTTTGCCTGTGTGTAGTGTAGTCCAGAGATCTGTTTAGGAAGAAATTGAGTCCTTTAAAGAATCCTTCACAAATTTTTTCATATTAAAACAGAAGCCTTCACAATACATTCCCCCTTAAAACAAGACCCTTCACAAAAATTTTTGTCTTAAAAATAGGCCTTTCACAATTTTTTTCCATCTTCAAACTAAACCTTTTAAAATTTTAATTATTTAAAAGAAAAATCTGACCTGACACAAAACAACTGAAACCGTCAAAGAATCTATTTATGTTGCTTTAAAATATATAAAGAAACTTGTCAAAAATTCATAAACAAGAAACTGAATATAACAGTTATTTCAAATTCACAAAATTATAATTCGTTTTTTCACAAATGTGAAATACTTTTCACAATTTCACAAAAAAAGAACCCTGTGAGAAAACTCTAGATAGGACCCTGGAAAAATTTTTTTGAAAAATTATTAAATTTTCTCGTGTATATTTATATAAAAATTCTGTAAGCCTGTTTCTAATAACTTTAGCTGTTTTTCAAAGATTCAAAACAGTTTATTTAACAATTAAAGAGATATAACTTATCGTGGAACCAAGCAAAATTCATAATTTAAGTATAAAAAATAAATACAAAAACCCTTTTATAAGTTGACTCCACCCTCCCTAATGAAATAAATCCTATTTGTACCAGTTTATTTTATATTGTGCAATATATATATATATATATATATAAGTATACCTTATTCTATAAAATAGAATATTGTAGTACGAGTATTAACTTGTACTTTATTTCTACATCGAGATCTGGAAATGAAAATTATCAGAAACGCGATGGAATAAAAATATCACCTGGAATTCACAGTATTATTTATTCATTACAGCAATTTACAATACTTTTAATTTGTTATACTAGTCATTTTTAAGAAAAGAAAGAAATCGTCCAGCGTAAAGCAAGCCGCCCCCATAGGAAATAACAGGGAGAAATACAGCGAGGGTTTGTTTACATGTGTAGTGACGTCAGAACAGCTTTCGTCACGTGAAGTGGCTTTTTCCGGCCACGGCAAAAACTGCGTTTTAAAAGTTAATTTAATGAATTATACAAGTTTCAAATATATGTAAAAATCGTATCAAAATATTCGTATTTTTACACTCTATCAGATGCAAGTTAAATTGAAAAACGTGCAATTTCCCCATTGGAGGTCAGGGGAGTTAAACCAATCAGAACTGCCTATTTGAACCACGAGGCTAACGAAAAAGAAAGGCTACCGCGGTGCTTTACGCGTATCTTTTTTTACAGACCGCGGGAGTCACGTGTTGCTCGAATCCACCAATGCAGGTGTACGAAAAGAGCATCACGTCACTCTAGCGGTCTGTAAAAAATAGATAAGTGGAATGCACCGCGGTAGCCTGTCTGTTTCGTTAGCCTCGCCCTTTCCTTATACTTATGTATAACGTAGGTCGCGCTTATAGTGTGACGTCAATCATGACGTTTAGCTCGAAAACTAACTCAAAAGAAACGGTTGCTACGTTGTATTCTCTTTATCATTTGTATATTATAGCTATATCTCACAGCTAAATGTTTTAATACTTTATAAACAGTCGTAACATTTCCTACGATTTATATTAAATAAGAAATGAAACATTGCAACCATTTGTTAGGAGTCATTTTCCAAGCAAAACGTCACGACTGAAAGCCCCTATTTACAAAGATAGATTGCATTTATTGTTCACTGCATTATCAAATGTTCCCAATACTGGAAATTACAGTATTCCAAACGTTTGATATCGCAGTAGGCTATCTTATATTAAAATAATTGATATGTTCCTGTAAAAGAATTCACACACGATGCGATAACTACTCTGAGATTAAAACCTTCCTTAATGTACTAAAACTGTAGTGTAAAAAGTTACATTCAAATAACGATATTTTGACACTATTTATTGATATTTTGACGCTAAATAAACCCTGCGTAAATGGAACCTGTTTATAATGGAATTATGTTTTATGGTAAAAATTGTATTGTTCCGACATTATGAATACTATACAATTAACCTTTCACAGGTTTTACTGTATAAGTTCTTTTTTTTTTACCTATTTAAAAACCTGCTAATACGAAATCACAAGGGACAGGAGAAAAATCTCGTTTTTTAGGGTCTTTCATTTTAGTAGGTATGTATGGTAGTCCTAATGTAGAGACAATGAATTTTATATGTTTAAGACAGAATTTCATATTCATACAATGTAGTATATTTTTGTGTCCCAATTTAGAAGCCACTGTCTCACGTTTTGTGAGATTGTACCTGGCAACACTATGTGGTGTTCTATTAACTGAAAAACAAAGAAAAGCTTTTATTATTATTACTATTAAGCATAAAAGTTTGCATTAAACATTAATTTTTAGTGAAATTATTTTCATTAATGTTCCAAAATTTTAAACTCCCTTAAAATACAACTTTTATTTTTTATAAAAATTGTGACAGAAAAGCAATAATTTTATTTTAAAAAACCTGATATCAGCAACTTATTTATATCCTGTTTTTTTTCAGACCTTTTTTTTTGCATTTCACTGAGACCACTTAGGAGGGGGAAGGGAGCTGTAACCCCATAATTCCCTTCTTTAGGTAGGGTATGCTGTAGTATCACTGTGCACTAATATGGGACTATAATCTAGAATAGTTAGTCTCTTGTATGATAAATAAAAAATTAAAAAAGAAAAAATAGCACTTTTTCATTTCACTGCGATCGTTTCAGAAGGGCGGGAGGTCGTAATCCTATCAGCACTCACTCCCTCTTTATGTATGCGGTGGGGTCACTGTAAACTAATATGGGATTGATGAGAATGGATAATTCATAGTGCTGGAGTCGTAAAACAAAAGTGCCAGGGGGTATATGCTATAGGCTAAGGGTATACACTAGAGAGTACATGCTTTAGCATTACTTGAGAAAATCACTGTATACGTAAAAAATCCAGAAGATATATTGCGTATACCACTGTATACCCTTCATTACATCCATGCTAACTCATAGTATTATGACAGAAAAAATTACAAATTTAACTCAAAAATAAACAAAAAATCAGCACTTTTTTAATTTTATTGCGACCATTTTGCAGATGGAAGGGGTTATCTCATCAGCACCTTTCCTCCTTTTTGGGTATGTTGTGGTGTTACTGCACAGATATAGGAGTAATGAGAATGGTTAGTCCGTTGTTGTAGTTGTATGACAGAAAAAGAATTATAAATATACCTTGAAAAGCAAGAAACAAAATCAACCAGTTTTTTCATTTCATTGCAAGCATTTCGGAGAGAGAAGGAGCGTGAAAACCCCATCAATCCTTGTCCTCCTCTTTGGGTAGGCTATAGCGTAACTGTACACTAATATGGGACTAAACAGATAGACTAGTGCATTGTGTAAAAAAAAATTAAATTTACAAATTTATCTAAAAAAAAGTAAAAAAAAATCATTCTATTAATTTACATTTCTACTTTAGATAGACTATTTTTGGGAGGGGGGGTTGGTAGCTGTAACCTCATCAGCCTTTTTGGGTTTGCTGTGGTGTGACTGTGCACTATTAAGGGAATAACGAGTATGACTTTAACCGCATCAGCTCCCCTTCGCCGTATTGGGGTATACTGTAGTGTCACTGTACACTAATATGGGATTAACAGAGTGGCTAATCCATTGTATCATAGAAAAAAATTTAATCTCTAAAAAAAGAAAAAAATTTAGCACTCTATTGATTTCTCTCTTGACTATTTCGGAGGAGGCTGTAGCCCCATCATCCCACCCCTTGGGTATGCCCATGGTTATATTTCTACAATACATTCTTTCAAAGTAGCTGTTGAACAACTGTTACTATTCTTTATTTTCTTTTAGCTGCAATTTGTATGCTTAATTTATAATAATTATAAGGAATCAAGAAAATTACTAATTACTATTTTACTTAAAGAAATTTATTGTGATTGTTTTATTTAACCCTATCACTATGTCCTATCAAAACATGCCCTGTTGTTGCCCAGGACAAATATGCTATCTATTTTTCAAATTAAAACAAAACGAGTACCACTTATATTTGTACAGTTTAAGTTTTACTGTGTGTTACAAACATTATGATATGAGATGTCACCGGCTGAGACTACTTAGTGAGTGATAGATTTTTTTGACAACTTGTTGAAAGTGCTTGGGGTCCGTGTGGACCCCAGGACATAGTGATAGGGTTAAAAGAAAAATAATTTGACTACTGAAAGAAAATTTTATGACATAATTGCCGAGACGTCAATGAGGTAATAAATGTTTGAAATGCATTTTAATAATATAATAACATTTGAATATGAAATGAGTTATTGTGGTGAACAACAACAAAAAAAATATTTTATTTTTATTTTGGATCCAGAACGGATGTATAGTTATACTTTCTGTATTTTGTTGAAAGATTTTTTGTAGCTGGAGAAAAAGTAAATATTAACTTTTGTATTTATTATAATAAAGTTTTATTACATTTTATTTTGTTGTTTTATTCAAAAGAAATACAAACATTAAAAGGTGATATACAAATAAGTATAATCAAAAGTTCTTATAAAAATAGTTTTCTATTCAATTTATATACAATTAAGTTTTATTTTAACTATGATATTCCTGAAAAGACTATAAAAAATAATAAAAGTAACCAAAATATTGAAAAGAAGACTGTGAAATATGAAGGGTGTTTCAAGGTGTTTGATGAAGTTTTTAATGTATGGAATTATTAACGATTCTCAGAAACAGAGATAGAAGTATTCTCTGGCAGATTTGGATAATTTCTAATCTCTATAGATTTTCACATTATGTAGTTTTTTGAGCAATTAAAAAGCAAATTTAAATTAAAAAGAAAAGTTACTAAACAAGTCTATAAAACAAGCATAACTTCTTTGATGGATATTATTGCAATTATTTCGACTTATAGAAATAATTATGAATGATGAGCTGGTGATAGAACAGAAAACAGTTAAGATGCATCTTTCTAATGATATTGCAGTATTCATATAATTCCATCAGGGATGTTGACAGAAGTTGTGTCATCTGATAAGGATTATACTTAAGGGTTACTGTATACACATATATCAACTACTAAAATTTCCTTTTATAAGTATTCTTGTAAGAATAACAGGGCCATGAAAAGCTCAGGGTCTAGTACAACTTTCTTCAAAGCCACCTTTCCTATCCCCTGTAGTAGAATTTTCAATATGAAACTTCAACAAATCAAAATTTATTAGGTACTTTTATGTTAGCTGGGCACCAGTGATATATATATACATATGTATATGTACACATATTAATATACATATATATGTAAACTTTTTACGAAGATGATTTAATATTCCACGAGAAAATGGCAGTTTGTTAAAGATGGTGAATGATTGCAGTCGATATTAAGAATCATGGCGAGGAGGTTAGGCAATGATGAAACACCACAAGTCTCTTCAATAATCAGCAGCCAATTTCCAGATAAATTGTTTATTAATGAACAGGAGCGATGCCAGTAACAGTTCCCACAGTATCAGGTATAAACTTATAGCCCTCCCCTCAGGCTTGACGATAACTCATTTAATAGATCTTAAAAGGCTGTTGTGAAATTCTAAGTCGCAGAACACCAGATAACGATTTGGTCAGCATTTCCAAACACGACAAAAATCTGCTCTCTAAAAGCTTGTAATGCAGTTTTGTTAACCGCGTGTAGAGTTATTGAAACAACGTAACGTATGCAGGAACCAATGAGTGACAGACAAAATTAAGCTAAGCGAATGAGGTGCAATGGAGAAGATTTAACAAGAAAGAATCCCCAACACAATGGCACATTGATTTTGATGTGAAAAATACCCAGCACACGAAGCAAAGCATGGAATAAAAAATGGCTCTTAAAAACATTCGAAATGACAATAAGTGTCTCTCAGAATTTTATAGATTGGGGAGTTGATAAAAGTTACGAATGAACTTAAAGTTTTAGATTAAGATTTGGAATAAGATAATTAAATTAATATACGTGTTACTACTTTTAAAAAGACATTAAATAGGAATAAATATTATTAAGAATTAAGGAAATAATGACTATGTCAGAAGTTAAGATTAATTTAAAGGAATAATGCGAAATAAAATTTTTATATAACATATATATGTGTATATATCTATATATATGTGCATTATATATGTATATATATCACTGGCACTCAGCTAACATAAAAGTACCATTTATCAATATATATATATATATATATATCAAGATAGCTCATTTGATTACTTAATTCTCAGTTGAGTAACTAACTTGCTCTAATTAAGCATTAGTCACACAGCATCTCACAGATAAACAATTATAAGTGGGATAATGTAGTCTTGAAAGTACTCCTCCGATACCGCATCAAGGAAGAAGGTTAGAAACTTACTTTTAATAAGACTTGTTCACATTAATTAGATGATAAAATCAGTGAATAAAAGCAAACAATTAAAATCAGAAATATTCTCTCCCTCTCTCTCTATATATATATATAAATATATATATTTAAAAAAAAAAAAAAAACCATTAAGGGGAGGATACTGCTCATGAGCCCGAAATAAAGGTCAACTTCAGATTTTTTTTTTTTTTCATAGAAAGAATAAATTCAACCCAAACAATAACAATAATCTTTAATTTCCGAAAAGAAAAAAAAGCTGATTGTTTGAACCATTTAAATGGTGCTTTATAAGGCATGATGAAAAATGTTCTTTCAAGAAAATAATGCTTAAGATTTTACTAATAAAAACTGTATAATCATTATTTTGTAACTTACAGTTAGTCTGTGATTTTTGGATTTACACCTACGAAGCAAATAATTCATCATGTGTGCAGTTATGTCCCATTATACCTGTTTTTTAGTTAATCAGCACTTATTTCAATGGACTGTAACTTAGATTTTCGTATAATTGTTTTATGGCTTATTCTACACACTATAAACAGGGATCCAAAATTTGCAAAAATAAATAAATACATATTATATATATTATGAACGGTACCTTCCACCTAAATAATAGTTTTCAAAATTAATTTCTTTAAGTGACAATACACAATACTTCTTGAAAGAAGGTGTAAAAACTCAACTATTAAATGTCAAATCATTCCAGGAATTCGTTATGAAAAGCTTTTTTTAAATAAAAAAACCATAATTGCTCATTTCGTGTTCTGACAGAAAAATCAGGCATCCTAGATAACAAATATTTCATTAAAAAAAATTTCAATAGCTGTGAAAAAATTAATTATATTCATGAAACTACATAAAATATTTATTTATTATTAAAAAATCAAAAGATTCATGATAAGATTTTTAAGATATCTATGTTTTACTGTGTAGAGCAGTTTATTCTTTGAACATAAGACATAGCTGTTACCAATAATGCTTAATTTACAAATGATTTCAACTTTTTTCCATAACTGACTGTAATTATATCATTTGAATTTCAAATTAAGTTATATTACCTATCTAATATCCAAAAATATTTATTTTTATGAACAAATATGTGTCTATATGTAATAGAAAATAATATTTATTAAAAAAAAAAAAAAAATCCAGTTTAAACAAACAAACAAAAAAAAAAAACAGTTTTTTTTAAACACTGTTAAATAACGTATGATGTTTAAAAGACAATGTCCTCGCCTTAGGAAAGACTTAAATTATGTACCTCTGAAATAAAACAATATTAATTAAAAGCCTCTTGAATTACTTCCTTTGAGATCTGCACCCCTATTCTTATCCCCTAGTTACAGGGTTGCCAGATTTTATTAGCCAGGCTAAAAAAAAGCCTAAAAGAAAAAACAGTATGTGCGATTTACAGTTAATTCACAATAACTTATTGTTAATGTAGTTATAAAAGTTTTCTACAAAAAAAATATAAACTTTTATTAAATATTAAAAAAAAAGTCTTTAGGACTCCTAAAAGACAATTATGAATGAAGTATGTCTAAAAGAAAAATTTGAGAAGAATGTATTAAATTAGACTTGAAGATATTTTAAAACTCTAAATTACATAGCTCCGCATATTACTATACATTAAAAAATTTAGTTAACCAATGATAAGTCTCCACACATAAAAAATACATACATACTGCTATTAACGTTAAAAATTGAATTAAAACTAAATGCTATTTTTCCGATTATGTATTTGTATCTATTAACTGATACAGTATTTGACAAAAGAAAATATTTAATAAATAAAAATTATCTGACTTGAGAACACCAATATTTAGTTAGTAATCAGTGGGTCTAATGACTTACAGAAATTATATATTTTGATGAATATAAAATAAGGTTTTCGGATACTAAGCAGATTCATTACTTATTTCAGGTAAATCCATATAAACAGATTAAAAAATGAAATAATCAATATTGAAAGATGAATGAGGAAGGAGATAATATTTGAGAATTTACTACATGTAGGTATGTAAAAAAAGAAAACTAAAATAAAAAAGAATGTTTTCAAAATAAAATGTTAAAACAAAATAGGAAAATACTTTTTGCTATTCAAAAAAGATATTCATGCTTATTTTATTCCTGAAAACTGTTTCAATATTGAGAAATAGTATTTATTACGCTACTTTATGCATGATTTTAAATATTTATGAAAAAAAGATTATAAGACTGACCAATACCCCTTAAATTTAGTAAAAAGTAATATAATATATAACAAAACAACTATTGTCCTAAAATTACAATATTTCATTATTGAAAGCAGTAAAAAATAAAAACAAAATCACGTTAAAGGCCAGTGTACACACACAAAAAAAAAAAAAAAAAAAAAAAAAAGCAATTGGTGTTTTTTTAAAATTTAGCTGACACATTTGCAAATCTGGGTACAAATCACTAACTCCATAACCATTCCAATATTAATGTTTTCATTATTAAGAAATTGGGCTATTTATTGAAATTTAACTCAATAAAATGTCTTTAAAATCAGCTTAAAAATACTTTAACAAGTGCAGTTTATAATTAAAAGGCTTCACTGTATAAAAGCCAATTTTGGCCAAAGAGAAAAAACCTGTTTAAACCATTAAAAGCCAACCACCTGCTTTTAGGTAGATTTCGTAAGAAATACTACCTATTACATTTTCACCTAAGTTGGAAATTTTGAAAAATTTTTGCAGATTTATGCCGATCATGACTCCCAGAACCCAAAACCACCCCCAGTTCAAAATTATATATATATATATATTAGAGATGAGACGGGCTCAGCCTGAGCCCGACATGGGCTCGATTTTTATACCAGTCTTCGGGCCCGGGCTCATTCTTTCCGAAACTGACAATTTTATTTATTCTTATATAGAAAAAATAAAAATAACTTTCTTTTTCTCCTAAAAAATTACATAATATTTTTCAAATCATTTTAATGTTATTTTGATCAAAATGAATAGAAAAAATGTTTCTAGTATACTAGACTGCTACCTTAAAAAAAAAAAATGTTGATATTTGCAGATTTATGTGTGGCATTGACACGACGCAAGGACTGGGTGATAGCACCAGTGGAAAGTGGCGTGAATAATTTGTTGCTGCATTTTCGTTTTTGACGGGATATTTTTTAATTGGAACGTTTAGTTTATTATTTTTTTTTTCAGAGATCTAACGTGAAATGAATATTTTCTTTTATTTTTAGTCAATCAGCATTAGCTTAAGGTTTGCAAATTTTTAGTCTAATAATGTGTTCGAGTCATAATCGCTCTTCATATGAAAATAACGTTAATGAATCTATTTTTCATAGTGAACTCTGTTCGTGCTAAAGCTCCGCTCTGCATATTTCCGAAGTCACTTCCATTCGTAAATAGATATAATTGTCATGTATTGTTATTCCAATTCCGATAGCAAACAATCGAACAGTGTTTCCCCTTTTCCTATAAAAGCATAGAATCTTTCCGATAACGGTGTAAAACTTTTAATTTAAGCTGATTTTCAGGAACACGAAATATTGTTTTAATTAAGGGATCAATTATAATATACGATATACACCTTTTATGAGAAGTAGAAAAATGTTGTTCAATTTTTCTGCATAGAAGAAGTAATTTCTTTAAATTCCATGCCTTTATTCATAAAACTCACTTCGTTAATGTATCCATCATATTTGCTTGTTGAGAGAGAAAAATATGAGAATCCTTTTAAGGAAGCATATTTTTATTTGCTAGAAAACTTCTCTTTTGATAAGATTAAATGTAAATTTCCAAAAAAATAATTATGTACTGGTGAGTAACAGTTATTTTCATGTATAAAGTTTTTTAAAAATGGATTATTACTTTTGAAACAATTTTTAAATATTATGCAATTTTTTTTGGTATTGGGCTCGGGCTCTGATGACATAAAATGTTTCGGGCTTGGGCGGGCTCCGATTCCAAAATTGTCGGGCCCGGGCTCCAAAAAGAGAGCCCGAACTCATCTCTAATCTATCTATCTATGTCACTTTTTTATGACCATGATAACTGGAAAAATTCTGCATAAACCTCTTCCAAACTGATACATAAAATCAAGGGACATAAAATCTCGGTCAAGTTCGTTAATGGGCAAAATCGAATCAAGGAGGGGGGGGGGGGGGTTGTGCAAACAGAAACCCCCCCATAATTTCTTAATTATTATACGTATTGAATCCGTTTAGTTATTATTACTTCTACGAGAAGGGCCGAAAATTTATGTATGACAGATTTTTGATATAATTAAAAATTGCCTTAAGAGGGGGAAGGGGGGATTTTAGAAGAAAAAAATTCATAACTTCGTCAATTCCCAACATTTCAAATCCGCTTAAATTTATTATAAATCCTCTTAATATTATCTAAAACTTTTATATTGACAAGTTTTTTATAGGACCAACCGTTATAGCAAAAAAAAAAAGAAAAAAATTAAAAAGAAAAAAATTCCTGCCGGCTCCACCTGTAAACAAGTTATTTTTCGAAGTAGGCGGTTCCAACTCCCGCATCTTTTCGAAACTGATACATAAAATCAAGGCGCATAAAATCTCGGTCAAGTTCGTTAATGGGCAAAATCGAACCGGGGGGGGGGGCTTTTTGTGAAAACAGAAAAAAAACCCTAATTTCTTAATTATGATACGTATTGAATCCGTTTGAAGTTATTATTACTTCTAGGAGAAGGGCCGAAAATTTATGTATGACAGATTTTTGATATAATTAAAAATTGCCTTAAGGGGGGGAGGGGGGAGGTGGGTTTTAGAAGAAAAAAATTCATAACTTCGTCAATTCCCAAGATTTCAAATACGCTTAAATTTGTTATAAATCCTCTTAATATTATCTAAAACTTTTATATTGACAAGTTTTTTATAGGACCAACTCTTATAGAAAAAAAAAAAAAAAAAATTCTGCTGGCTCCGCCTGCAAACAAGTTAGGTTTCAAATTAGGCGGTTCCAACTGCCGCATCATCGCAAAAATGTAATTTCTTTCGCAATTCCCGACAAACAGGCGCCCCACTGTCTGAGTCTTCAAAATCTACCTATGCCTGTAGGCCGAGCCGTCAGGGATTTTTTTAATTCTAGCTGCTAGCTGGCTTTTATTGCATAGTTATGGTGCTCAGCATCCAAGCAACTCTTAGTGTATGGTGATAAAAATTTATTTTGTATTTTCACAAATTGTCAATACATTAATAATAATTCACTGCACTACTTTAAATGACCTTGGCACCTGAAGCTAGGTCGCCATCATCAGCACACTTTTTTCTATTCAAACAGTACTACGTATATCATAAACAAAACACTCAAACAAATAGTAATTCAGGGAAACAACTGAAAATTTACAAAAGAAGAGCTCATGTATGATTTGTTTACTACTCTTAAATCAAATATATAAATAAATTAATGTTTTATGTAGAATTTTATAACAAAGAGTCAAGTTTGACTCATAAAAGCATACACTCGGCAAACATTGTCTAACTTTTTATCTCAGCAATTGCGTTTAAAAGTATATTCTAGTGGTTTGTATTTTCTCTTATTCAATGAGTAACTTTAAAAATGTATATCTAAATGGTATTTCCAAACATCTGGAGGCACAGCAATGCCTCTGCCAAGTCGAGAGAGCACAGCCATAAGCATACTTTTCTGGAAGCAGCTTAGGGCACTTTTGACACCCCCCCCCCCCCCATATCTCTGCGCTGGAGTTTCCCAAAAACCTGGCACTTTATTTTTCTAGAGTATTTGGCACACAGAACTAAAATTTTAAATTACAAGTTTCTGTCTTTTCTAGTTCAGATGATATATGAACACAAGCATTCGATTTTTTGTCACTCACTCACGCGTCATCAAAAAGATTAGGTAGATCCCATAGTCCTAGAAACTTCACATTTGGAAAAATGGTAGTGTTTAGGATACAAAGAAAGAAAAAATTACAAAATCTGGAAAATTCGAAAAAAAAAAAAAAAACATTCGAAAATTCAACAAATTCCATCAAAATTGAAAATTGAAATTAATACGATCTTGTAGTCTTAGAAACTTAAAATTTGGTGTGAAGGTAGTGTTTAGCATCCAGAAAAAGAAAACATCAAAAAAATCGAAAGGAAAATTGAAAAAAAAAAACGAAAAAATTGAAAATTTGAAGACAATCTGATTTTGTTGCGATAGAAACTTCAAATTTGGAATAAAAGTAGTATTTAGGATACAGAAAAAGGAAAAAAAAAAAAAAAAAAAAATTTGAAAAAAAAAAATTAAAAAAATGAAAATAATTTGATCTTTTAGCCTTAGAAACTTAAAATTCTGCGTAAAGGTAGTGTTTGGAATTCAGAATAAGAAAAAATTAAAAACACAATAAAAATCGAAAATAAAATTAAAAAAACGAAAAAATAGAGAAACATCGAAAATTTGAAAACAATTCGATTTTATAGCGCTAGAAACTTAAAATTTGGAATAAAGGTAGTATTTAGGATACAAAAAAAGAAAAAAAATCCAGAAAATTTGAAAAAAATATTCAAAAATTCGAAAAAAAAAAAAAAAATGAAAATAATTTTATTTTTTAACCTTAGAAACTTAAAACGTTAGAAACTTAACTTTCGGCGTAAAGGTAGTGTTTAGAATTCAGAATAAGGAAAAATTAAAAACCGAAAATAAAATTTAAAAATCGGAAAAATCGAAAAACGAAAATTTGATTTTGTAGAACTAGAAACTTGAAATATAGGTAGTACTTAGGATTGAAAAAAAAAATTGAAAAATCGAGAAAATTAAAAAAAAAAAAAAAAAATTTGAAAAAAAAAAAAATCGAAAAAAAAAAAAAATGAAAAAAAGATTGATTTGTTGGAATTTTCCTGAATTTTTAATTTTGTATCTGGAGGCACGGTAGTGCCTCCGCCAAGTCGAGAGAGCACAGCCGTAAGCATCCTTCTCTGGAAGCAACTCAGGGCACTTTTGACCTCCCCATAGCTTTGAGCTGGTGTCAGGGTTGGCAAGTTTTTGACGCATGACGGTTTTTACCGGTTTTAACCATGGTTTTTACCGTCATGTCAAAAACCTCCTTGTCAAAAACTGTCAAAAACCCATTTTTTTAGTAGTTTGTTTTTACATTTTTTTTTCATTCTATCTTTAATATTAAGTTGTTTTACATGAAATATTGAGTATCAGAAAGACTCTAAAGTATATTTATACATCCACGAAAAACAAAAAAGAATTGCATTAGAATAATACGTGTTACATCTCTGTTAAAAGATCTCTACAATAATCTTAAGCAATTTGGCATAGTCTAAAAAAATTAGATTTTTTGAAGAAATCCTGTAACCTATAAGTATTAGATTAAACAGTGTATAATTTCGGTACAATTTATTACATTGTTGAAAACAAAACTTTAAGATTCTACTTATTGAACTGCAAATGAAAATCGCCGTAATTGCATTTATTAAATATATAAGATATGCATTTTAAAATATTATCTGAGAATATTCAAATTTATTCACTGCCAGTCTTAGCTTAACATCTATTTTCATACAATGTAACAACATTTTTGCATCTCTAAAATAATTTTAATGCACTTTATTAAAAATGTATATTGAATGTTATTTAATAATTATAATGACCTTTTATTATCATTTAATATTAATGTTAATTGCAGTTAGTAGAATCTATATTGGTGAAGATTATGACAAATATTGTTCTTTTCTTTTATTCTTGTATTTTTAAAATCTTTCCCATTTTAGGAAATGATCTTCTTTTAAATAAATTTAAAAAATGTAACTGTAAATAATAATAATAACAAGAACAAGGTAAAATCAATCTAGAAATGTATTGTATGCTACACTTACACCATAAATTGGAGGACAATCGAAAATGATAGGTTTTTGACGGAATAAACCGGTAAAAACACGGTTTTTACCACTGTCATGTCAAAAACCAGTTTTTGACGTCAAAAACCCAACCCTGGGCTGGTGTATCCCAAAAATCAGAAACTTTGTTTATGTAGTGTATGTGGCAAATAAGACACAAATTTAAAATTTCACATTTCTGTCTTCTCTAGTGCTAATGATATATGAACTGAAGGTTTCAATTTTTTGTCACTCAGTCACTCACTCACACGTCATCAAAAAGATTAGGTGGATCCCGTAGGCCTAGCAACTTGAAATTTGGAATAAAGGTACTGTTTAGGCTACAAAGAAAAAAAAATTATAAAATCCAGAAAATTCAACAAAATTGAAAATAATATGATCTTGTAGTCGTAGAAACTTAATTTGGTGTAAAGGTAGTGTTTAGAATTTAGAAAAAAAAAATATCCAAAACGCAATAAAAATCGAAAATAAAATCGAAAAATCGAAAAAAATCAAAAATTTGAAAATAATCCGATTTTGTTGCGCTAGAAACTTTGAATTCGGAATAAAGGTAGTATTTAGGATACAAAATAAGGAAAAATTAAAAAATCCAGAAAATTTGATCTTGTTAGAGACTTAAAATGTAGTGTAAAGGTAATATTTACGATTAAAAAAAAAAACTTTTAAAAATTTCTAAAATTCGAAAATAAAATCGAAAACTCGAAATATCTGTAAAAAAATTGAAAATTCAAAAACAATTCGATTTTGTAGTTCTAGAAACATGAGTTTTAAGATAATTGCCCATTAGCTAGTACACCGCCCGTAATTGTTTTATGTTTTTTTCCCTGGATTATGCTGGTTTTTTTTTGTTTACGAATTTCGGTATAGAAAAGTTCCGCTATAGACCGGCTATGTTATGGGTGGTTTCTTTATAGACATGTTTGTTTTCTTTCACAGGTTATACTCTATTTAATTTGCATATGAAATATGGATTGTTAAATGATGTTAGCACCAAAACAATCTTCACAGCTCCTTCTCTCCTCCCGACATTACTGGCTGGTTATGGCTTGATAGTCCTTTCTAAATAAAATCATGGTGACTCTAAGATTATCTTGATTTATCTTTAAATTGAACCTAAATGATCCTAAGAGGACGGATCAAAGAATTACTATATTGGCATGACAATCAGGAAACTTAGAAGTAAAATCGAAAAATAAATAAATTTATAAAAAGTCGAAGGTTTGAATATAACTTGATTTTGTAGTCCTACCATTGACATTTGGCAGAAAGGTAGGGTTTAGGATACAAAATAAGAAAAAATTTAAAAATCCGGAAACCTTCGAAAAATCAAATATAGTTTGATATATTGAAAATTTTAATTTTAGCTTTCTTTTTATCCTAAACAGTACTCTTGTGCTAAATATCACGTATCTAGGCTGCGAGTAATATCTCAGATGGATAGCCCCTTTCCTGGAAGCAGTTGAGAGTACTTTTGACTTTTGACTCCCCCCTCCCATAACTTAGTGCTTGCCTAGTTACCTGAAATTCCTTTAAGGTAACTTCATCGAAAATCAGTGGATGATCTCCAAAAAGAGCCCAAAATCAAGAAAAGGAGGATTACTTACAAAAAGAAGTGAAATTTCATCAAAAAGTCACCTGTAAAAAATGCAGCCAAGTCTTGTAACTCATTTACCGTAAAAAGTACTGAGATCGTATAAAGCCAAGTTTAACAATCTTATTAACTCTGAAATTTTCATTCACAAATCACTCCTAGTCTCTACATCTTTCGTTAATTATTATTTTGTGACTTAGCAATTACGTAGCACAAGAATGTGATGTATGTAGTTAGTCTTAATCAAATAATACTAACTTATTAAGGTGTAATAACTTCCCTGTGCGTACATAATTTGCCTTAATTAAATTATCCCATCCCATAACATAGTAAGGTGTAATAACTTTCCTGTGCTGCGTAATTGCCAAGTCACAAAATAATAATTAACGAAAGATGTAGAGACTAGGAGAGATTTGTGAATGAAAATTTCTGAGTTAATAAGATAGTTAAATTTGGCTTTATACGATCTCAGTACTTTTTACGGAAAATTAGTTACGAGACTTGGCTGCATTTTTTACAGGTGACTTTTTGATGAGATATAGTTTACTTACACATCAGCACTTATGAATAGGGATTACAGTGCATTTCTCTGAACACTGAGTGATCTGCAAATTAAAAAAAAAAAAAAAATAGCACAACAGTGCCCCAGTTTGCATGCATATGGTACATAAGTTTAAATTTATGCAATTAGAGTAACTGTATAAATTGCAAATGCGTCATTACAGTTGCAAAAGAGCTGTCATATTTTATTTCCACTGCTAATTAATGAAATAACTTATTTGCAGTTCTATTATATCTATAATTATTAATTATAATTATTTTAATGGTAAACAATCTAGGTAACCATATCATCTAATTAGAGGCTTAGTTGTTTACAAATCTTGAGTCATCCATACTTTAATGGTGGAAAAAAACCCCTCACCCCCCATAAAAATCGAATTTAAAAAAATCTTAAATCAGAAAAAAAAAATCCCTTTGAAAAAACATTTTTTTTTTTTTTTTTTTTTTTTACATCCTACTTGCTTGTGAAGATAGATATTGGAATTTTCTAAGGTCACATCCTTTTATAAGTGAACAAAAACTTCTAACTGATTGCAGGTTTCAAGAAAATATTTTAAAATAGAAAAATGAATATTCTAAAACTAACTGTTGATTAAAAATTTCTAAAAGTGAGGATAATTTCCAAAAATTGTTCATTAAACAAATAGTTCTTTAATGAATTAATTCAAATTTTCATAATATATCTATTTTTATTAGCATTCAGAACATATAAATAGCTGTTTCACAAAGATATAACTATTCTGGCGAGGTTTTAAAATGAACACAAAACAATGACCACAAAATTAACAAAATCCTTAGTCCCAAACTGTGTACCTTCAATGAAATATTACATTTCATCTTACAACTTATGAAAATAATGTAGTATTAAACATTTGTTATGAAAAATAAAAGGTTTAAAAAGTTTTTTTAAGCATCAATCAGTATGGTCTTTTAAACCAAGAAGTGATTTGATTAAAATTTTAGTCTTTTACATATAAATATTATAGTAGTTGAAGAAAAAATAAAGAAAGAATAAAGATATTAAATCATCTTTAGAGCTGTACTGTAACAAATTAATTCACTAATATATCATATGAGCAAAATTTAATCGAAAATAATTATTTGAATAGTATGCAGGTGCAATGGCACTTTTTTTTTTTTTCACAGTAAAATGAAAAAGTTAAAATACAGCATTCCTATCAAGTTTGGCTTTTTAGAAAGTTATTAAATATTATTAATACATTCTAAAAAGAAAACGGTCAGAATCGAGTTACTTTATTTCAATGGAATGTATAAAGGAAAATCATACCAAAGCGAAATCATTATCAAGCTTCAGTTTAAATTAGCCTTAATGAATCATTATATTGTTTGGGAAGTGAACACTACCATTTTCTATGCACATATAAAACACACAACAGTAAATGAGATATCGTATGAAAGGATTTTGACTTAGTACACTTACATTCATAAAAACATGTTTGATTAAGAATTGCAGAAAATTAAAAACTATTGAACATACTCATCAGCAAATGGAAAAAATTACAATGCGACAGCTTCGAACACAGTTTATCTGGTTTTGAATGTAAAGTGGTAGAAAATGTTTTACTTAAAGCAAAACCTGCAACAATTATATGAGAAAGAGAGGTATGAAAACATCTACAGAGAAAAAAAGATGAAAAATTAACTTTAAATCTATAAATACAGCCAGCCTTTTGTTAGAAATGGACTCCAACGATACGATAATTCAGCGAAAGAGATGTGTTTTATTTACTTCTGTATATAACGCAACCCTATGCTATACAACACCAAGCAAGGTTACTAAATAACTATTTTATCTCATGTTGGCAAAGCTTTGGCTTCGAATCACTGTGATTGGTTGCTCGAGAGCCCGAGCATCCCAGCGATTACCGTCTAGTAGCGCGAACCAAAGATAGTGTATAGAATCTTTGCGCGAACGGAGGGGGAAGGCGGGGAATACACGCGCTTACTACGCATGCTCAACCAGCCGGTGCTTTATCCCTGTTGTCTACGCTGCCGTCTACCAGCCGGCAGCCCAGACACTCCCACTAATGTTGACAACAAATTTCATATTTATATTTTATTCGAAATTCGAAATATGTCGATATTAATAATCGATATTAAAACCATGGAGTTTAGAAGAAGTTTCCCTTAATTAATGGAATACAGGATTTGATTGGTTGAGACGATTTTGGACAAAAACAAATTGAAGCACTCGAATACGCTATCTGGTGGAAAAAAGAACTTCTTGCTTCAGGAAAATCCCTTTAATAATTTCTTGATAATGATTATTTTTTTTTTTAGATTTCATGTAATATTTGTGTTCTATGTTTATATGACAAGGTAAAAATTATCCAAATTTGAATATCTAACACTTTCAGGGTACGTTCAGCGACGGCGCCCTACAACCCCAGAGAGTGACTCTGTCACGTGAGGTGCTACAGCCCCTAACACTCCTACAAAGCGAGGGTGAAGAAGGGTGATACCGGTTCTGAACGGGATGGGGTAATAGCGAGGGTAATAGGCAGCAAAACAATAAACAAATATGGCAGACGTTTTCGCTGATTTTCTGAAATGAAACATAACGTATTATTTATACACCAAATTTAATGTTTTGTGGCAAAATTTTTGACTAAGATTCTCACGATGGAGATAGTGCTATTATTTTTTAAAGTAAATAATTAAAGAACAGTGGATTACCAAATTCATCTGGATAAAATTGCAAGTTATATCAAATTATTAACGATGTTGTTTCCTTGATGAGTTTTGTGATTAATTATTTTTATTTTACATGTTTAAGCATGGCGTTATTATAGAATTTTGAAAATGAAAACTTTGTTGATATCGCACTTGTGATTTTCATCTAGTACAGCGAAGATTTTTCTTATACCTCAGATAAAGATAAACTTCGTCTCCTGCCTTATAATTTTATTGATAGTTTCGTTTTAATTTGAAATTAAGACTACATCTGAGGTGCTGTCTTAGACACCATATAACATGACATTTGAAAGAAGAATTTATTTTGTCAACTGGAATTCAACATATTTTCTTTGTAAATATATAATGTATTTGTATTGATGCAATAAATAATTTTTGTTTAATTTTTTTTATTTCATTTACTTTTATTCATTCTGTATATTAAAGGATTGATCTGTAATGTTATATTTAAATAAAGAAATAAACATGTTTATTATAAATAGTAACATTTATAATATATTAAAACTTCATACTTGACAGCTCAAATAATACAAAAAAAAAAAATGCATGCTTGTTTCAATTTTAGTATATAATATCTTGAATGATATCAGGTTCAGGATAAAAAATAATATTGATTAATTTAAAGTAAATCATGTTAGATTTAATAGAGAAGCAAATTATCTTGAATATAATACTTAATATCTTGATTCCTATTTTTATGATGTCTATGCATATCAATTATGTATATTCATATATATTCAAAGTACAGCTGTATATATGAAATCTTTCATTATTTTAAGATAAATTGAACGTATTGCACTTTATTTAAGGTACAAATACTATATTATTTGTTAAAAGTAAATTTTGATACAAGCTTCGAGAAACTAAAAAGAAAATTGAATAGAGTTCTTTGATAAATTAGAGAGTGTTCTTATAAGAAATAGAATTTCTTGTAAAGGTATCTCTTTTTTTGTTATTAATGTCACAGTTAAAAGCATTCTTGATAAATATTTACACAATAATAATGGTTTTTGCAATATTATCTTGTAGTAAAAATGTTTTAAAATCTGGTTAATTTTTTGAAATTTATTAAAATTTTGTGCTTTTATTTAAATATTGAATAGCAGAAAGAATTTCATTTTTCATTTTTTTTTTTTATCGGACATTTATAAGTAAGATAATTATTTATTTAATGTTATTTAAAAATATTTTCTCTTTTAAAGAAATTCTGTTGCAGAAACAGTCTACTCAAATTGAATTAATAACAGACGTCCAGAAGATTTAACCCATTTATGCCTAGTGTCCTAATTCTGGGACGTTTCAGTAAAAAAAATCATGTTTTCCAAAAAATAAACTTATTGACATCAAACTTGCTTAGAATTAATCTCAAGATTTTACTTTTCAAAAATGAACATAGGTGGCAACATATTTTAAAGAAATTTTTCATCTTTTGATGTGTTAAGGCACATATGTCATATACGCAACATATAGGGGAGACCGGTACACACTGGACCTATGGACACAGTGGACCACCCCCTAATATTTTATTTATTTAAATTTTTTTAAGCTTCTCTTCTATCCTAATAGACAACAGCACTGCAATGATTATTTATAGCCTTCAGAAAAAATGTTTAGCTCAGATTGAACTATTTTATCCTGCTTTGTTGTTTTGAGCTTCTAAAAGTAAAATTTTTCATCATCATATTTTTATTTTTTTAGTAATTAAAGGTTGTAGATAAATAAAATAAAAAAGCTTTTTTGCAAAGCTAAGATACTTGTTTTTATTTTACTTTAAAGTTAATATGTTTAAAAGAAAGCTATAAACAATATTAATATGATTATTTATTGAACTTAAACATGGGGTACAGTGGACCACCCACTCCTGGGGCACAGTGGTCCACAATCCACTCTGCTCCTCTAATGCAGAATGTTCAAAATATTTAATAATTGCTTATTTTCTATAAAGAAAGATTGTTTTAAAGTAGATTTAACTGTAAAATAAAGTAAACAAATAAAAATAACAATTTATTTAACATAGTAAGAAATATTTTGTTTTTTATTTACTGCCTTTGATAAATATGTATAATATATATAAACTGTAGTCTAATTGTTGATGATTCTATTCAAGTAAGATTCATGAGACTCAAATTGAATGGAAATCAGTTTGTTTCTCCCGAAACTGTAGATGAATCTGCTGTTGATGTCAATGATTTCATAATGTCGCTCTCAGACCCAAAATTATTTCTTGAAAATTCCAGGCTCAATCTTACTCATAAGTACTTTGGAATTTCATTTGCAAATTTTAATGTGAGCTGATTTTTTTGTACTTAAGTAATAACTTCAACTAAATTGCAATTGTTCCTGTATTAATCTGTTATTATTTTCAAAATATAATTTTTTTTGTTTTTTTTTCAAAATTTATATTACTATGTTATTTTGCAGGTGAAGGGACAACAAAAAAGAATTAGATTAATGAAAAATAGATTTATATTGTATTTTAGATAATACCTAATAGTGGTCCACTGTACCCCGGTGGGTGGACCAGTGTACCCCGCTTCCAGGGTACACTGGTCCACTTTACAAGTGTATATATATATATTTTTTTTTTAATGTATTAAAAACTATGTTGTGAGAAAATTATGATGGATGTAAGAAGGTTTAAGGAATATTCAAAAATATTTTAATACAGATTGGTCAGTCTGTTAAAGAGAAAAAAAATGTTAACTGAAAAAGTGGTCCACTGTGTACCGGTCTCCACTATACATGTTGGCGCGATTGCAACAAAATAACAATTTTATGCCTTACATGGTAACCCGGTTATTTTTTATTTTAATTCTATAAATTATTTTTATTACGTATATCAATATTTATTTATATCAAACTATCATTTATTTATCTTTATTTCCTTTTTAAAAATATTTCATTTATAACTTCATTTTATTTTTATACTGAAATAAAAAATCACGTGCTATTATTGCATGCTATTTGTAACTAATATTAAAAAACAAAGTTTTCGACAAATTGGCGGTGGAAAAAAATCGTGCCAACGTGGTGCATATGATATATGACACCTGTGCCTGTGTTAATTCCACAATTGATACTGATTTTAACTAATTGAAATATAGCAAGGCAAAAAAGGTGAGCTATTTTTTAAATTAAAGCTCCACATGTATATATTTCATGTATGCGTTTGAAAATACATTAATATAAAACATGTATTCTTGAAAATTCAGATTTTTTTAATTTAAATCAAGCTAATGACGTTTTACATAGTGAATGGCATCATGTTTTCTCCCATTCTTCTGTGATATTAAATATTTAGATTTTTTTTTTTTTCAAATATGAACCATTTATTTAGCTATAAAACCTTTTTAAATACATGTGTAAGATTAATATGCCTTTTTCTTTGTGAATGTGGGTTTGTTTTTTCCTTATAATGAAAAATTGTGCAGCTAGGATCTTTGTCAGGGAGGAGTTTTAAATTATTATTACTCAGAAAAAGTTCAAAAATACTAAAATGTTTTTAAGAATAAATTGTTAATGAAAACTTGACATATACAAAACCAACGTAAAGAAAACCACAAAAAGTTGGTTTTCAGTGTAAAATGAAAAGTAACTAAGTGATAAACAAATGTTCTGAATGAAAAATTCAAGAACAACTTGCATGTTTATGATGTGTGTTCTGTTTTTATTGATATTTTCACTGAGAAAGGGGCTCCTCTTATGAATTCTTCATAAATGTGTGCACTAAACTTATTTTGGCAATTGATAGGTACTTTGGGTAGGTGATTCCTGATTACTTCAGACTTTGCGTTGCTTTTTACACTTATGTATTTATCTTATCAGTTCTTTTTAGTGTTCTTGAAGTGTTTTCTACTTCTTTATTGCCCCCTGTGTGCCACTGAAATTAAAATGCATTTCGCTGCGGCATTGAAATTAAAATATTTACTCCTAACATTCGTTTTAAGAATTCCTAACCGTTTCATAATTTATTGAGTTGTAGCAGGCAGACCCTTTGGGAAGCCTAACAAATGCAGAATATTAGAAACAATCAGGTATGATGGCCTTCATCCTTACATAGTTGTTAATGAAACGAAGGTACGATGTGCTAACTGTGGAAAGAAATTCGCATGAAAATGTATAGTTGAATTACATGAAAAATATTTCCAAGAATTTCACAGCAAATGAAATTTTCTAAATATATCAATGTTTTCTTCCTTTACATTTTTTTTTCTAGCAAATTTAATATCACATTTTGTATCGTTTGAAAAAAAAGGCCCTTGTTATTACCCATAAAGGAACAATTTCATTGTTTTACATGTTTATATTTTATAATAGCCCCATGACATCTAAAAACCAACTCAATAAAAAGTGCATGTAGCCCAAATAAATTTAGCATTCAGCTGTTTCATGGCTTCATAAAAGGATGTCAATCTTCAATCCTCAGGACAAAATAAAAGATGTGAGAAACAGCAGTAGTAATATCACATATACTTCGCTGCTATTGTTCCTTCACGGAAGAAAGGTCTCCTGTTAGGAAGCCTTGAAACAGCTGAATGCTAATTTTTTTCCCTCTCTATGTTACTTTTTCACGTTATGTATTCATCTTAACAGAATATTTTGTGCATCTTATAAAATTTGTAAATGATCTGAGAGGAGTTATTCCCCCTCCCCCCCCCCCCCCCCACACACCGTACTTAAAAGGAAGTCTCTAAGTGCAAACTCACAAAAAAAAATGTAATTACAGAATATTCTTCTCACAAGGATATATATGTTTATATATAAGGTGAAAAGCCTCTCTCACATGATGCAGTAGAGAAAGGAAATGACAAGTAAATGGAAATAATTTTTGGTACTTTTATGTTAGCCAGGTGCAGGTGATAAATTGCCAAATATTGTTCCCATCACCATTATTCGTATTGCATTCATTTCATTTAAAATAAAAACTTTTTACCCATTTAATTTAAAACATATAACTTTCATTTAAAAACAAACATTTAAAATACATGCCTTTCACTAACTTTATTATTATTTTTTAAGTACCACAAACAAAAATATAACATGAAAGCATTGCTTCCAATTTATTCACATGCAAAATAAAAGCTGCTAATTGGTGAGAAGAAAAAAGTGCTACTGGTGAGATTTGCATCCTGCTAAGATAAAAGTACCAATTTTTTTAATACAGAGCTACAGAAAGGGTAATGTAAGCACCCTCAATTGGTGATATCAGATATCATTACTAATGCTTTGAAGATGATCAAAAAGAAAAAAAAAATTGCAGAAGGTGACAAATAGTGTTGTTTTTATATACTAGAAATGTAAATGATGTACTATTCTCAATGTAACTACTTTCACATATAAATTTGCAAGTAGGTATTATTCACAAAAAGACACTTTTCTGTTATATTGGCTTTGGCATTTCTGTTTTAAATGTTTGCCACAGTTCAGGCTTCAGAAAGTGAATTATTGCAAAATGTTATAATCAGTTATATAAGCAAATCTGATGAACTTTTATGCTTTTTTTATATATGTATTTATAAATACATAAACATTATATATGTATATATTATATACAGATTACTTCTGTTTGTATATAAAAATATGTAAATGGCTTCCTTAAATTAAATAAATTGTATAAATATTGAAAAAATTGCTTGTGTATATGAAACAGTCATTAGGTTACCAGAAAATATGCATGACAAATTTAAACATTTGTACAGACTAAAATATTAAATTTAATAAGCAGTTCCTTACTTTTTTTATTCATGAAAATATTTTATGGAATAGTCTGGTTCTAGCAGAATATGAGGGGAAATATTTTCATGATGATATAATGAGGGGAAATATTTTGAAACTTTCCAAAAATATTGATGAGTAATTTCACTCTTTGATATTTTCTCACAGTGTGAAAATGATTCTAAATGGGTAAAATATTTGTTGACATGAGTAATGGCAAACACTACTTCAAAATAAATTGTTAAAAATTGAGAAATTCATTTTTATTCTATCTGATATTCAAGGGAGAAAAAAAAATGTTAGAATTCTGTTATTTGAAATGTAATTAAAAAACATATTCCACAATAAGTTTAAATGATAACAAAGAAACAATTATTATTGAAAAATCAAGAGTTTATTTAAACATTTACAGACATATATCAACAACTATTACAAGTGATGAATGCGGACCTATCTTTCTGGGTATTTGTTGAGGAGAGAAGGTGGGGTTGGAATAGATTTTATCTTTTGGGTGGCTGAATGTAAGCTGCATACTGAAACAACCCTTTACCCCCCCCCCCCCCTCCTTATACATAAATTACACCCAGAGTATTTTTACTCCATGCATAGACTGTGTTCTTTGGAATGTTGGCCATAAAATTTTTCATCAAATACAACTTTATACTTTGTTATAAAAAAAGTTTGTGACTTTAATCAATATAGGAGCTAGAAAAATATTTTGGAGGGATGGAGATTCAAACTTCAAACATAGTGTTACTATATTCAATATGGTTTAATAAGTATAGTGTAGTGTATTTAATACAGTGAAACTTACTTTAAAAAAAAATTCAAAGTTTAAACATAGGTTTGTAAAATTTCAAAAATTAACTTTGCACTTGCATGCAGGTAATATGTTTCATGATACTAGTAATATATTAGGAAATTTAAGATTTTTAATCTATGATTTATTTTGAATTCAATTGG
Source organism: Maratus michaelseni (assembly GCA_963931845.1). Classification (NCBI taxonomy): domain Eukaryota; kingdom Metazoa; phylum Arthropoda; class Arachnida; order Araneae; family Salticidae; genus Maratus; species Maratus michaelseni. Next base: position 187,406,014 of record OZ007592.1, on the reverse strand, counting down.
AAGATAATTACAGTTACTAAAAACTGCAGGTTCCTAAATTCATTGAAAATTTACTTACTAATTTTAGATTATGGTGAAAAACTAATAACTCAAAGCGCAATTAAAATATACATATATATTCATTATTTAAAAAAAAGAAAGAAAAAATTAATGTGAGCGTATTTAAAATTTAAAAAACTTCATTGCATGACTAGAAGTAAACATTTTTTTTAATAAACTTTGCTGTATACTTAGGGGTTGATGCAGGTTTTTTTTTCTTGGGGCTCATTTTGTGAAAATTAAAGGTTATTTTTGTAAAATTTATTATATTTTTGTGAAAAATAACATTTTGCAATGAAAGTTGAAATCGAGTTAATCAAATTCGAACCAAGCATTTATAAACAAAAACCTTTTTAAATCCTTTTGCTGAAGTTTTCCTCTCTTGTGAACTTGTTTGTTTACAAATTACACATTTTAAAACATCACAAAATAATAAATAGTAAGTTTTTATAGAATAGAATTTTGTGAAGGGGCCCATTTTATCAAATTGATTTTTGTAAAGGGGCCCTAAATAGGCCCCAAATTTTTCCTAGATCGACCCCTGATACTTCATTAGAAACTAAGCAAATGGACTTAAATACAAACTTGTCTTATTTATTTAGCAACTATTTCTCTACTGGTATTATTTTATGTAGATGAAGGAAAAACGAGCGACACAATTCGTAGCTCCGGGTGAACTACCATTCTAGACAGGGCTTAAATTCTTAGAAAAAAAGTACTGCCCTAATATTCTGCATTACTAACACCTGTAGCGTACCCCCGCTCCCATCTGCATATCTATATTTCATACATTATTTTCAAAATTTAAAGCATTATTTTTTTATTTAGCAAAATAAATATTTTAAATACAATCTGCATATACCTAGCTATCAACTATTCCACTTTTTAGTTATTACTACTTCCAAATAGAAACCTTTGCCTAATCTTAATGTTGATTAATTGCAGAATTCTGCAATTAAATAAGCTCAGGATTAGTGAATATCGGAATATAGGATTTGTGAATTCGGAAATAGTGTTAACACAAAAATGAATAATTCGCAGCTATGCAGAATAGAAAAAGACTATTTCTGTTTACTCTTTATTCTGATCAAAATTATTTGAAATTGAAATAAATAAAATTTTGAATTTAAGACAGATTGCGCTCGTGCCTGCCCAAACCTGAAGACTGATATAAAAATAGAGCCTGTTTTACCTTTATCTCTTATGTGAGCAACACATTATGTCACTAATAAGTATTTTGATACAAAAGATTGGAGATGGGAGGGAAAGGAAAGGGTAATTTAGGATTCATTTTTCGGAAGCATTATTGCACTGGGCTCTAGAGCACAGTGTTTATGAGCTCCGGGGAATTCTGGCCAATATTTAAATATTTGCTAAAAACAGAGAATAACAGTACCAGAGCTGAGCTCCAGTGCAAATTAAGCCCTGGTTCTAGACAAGAGGAAAGGAAAATAAATTATTTTAGAAGAGGAGAGGGAGTTTCTTTTTGGTGATCTGAGAAGAAATTTCACACAGTTCCATCCAATGAAATCATAACTATTTTTTTTTCATGCTGACACATATTTGAACTCTAGGGATGCATAATTTAATAGGGAGAATAGTGATTTGGCCAAATACAAAACATTTGGCTGTCACATAAAGAATTTATTTTTTGTCTGAAAGCATGATGTAAAAGCATATAAAACAATACTTGTATCAAAAGAAAAAAGTGCTAATTGACATTTAACAAAAATATTCTGCAATTATTCATCTATAAAATAAAAAGTATATATCTGTAATATTTCTTTACAATTAGATTATCATATCAGCTTTTAAGATTTTTTTATTTATAGTACTAAGATTAATTTATTATTTCACAAAACTACCCTTACAGTTTAGGAGTTAAAACGGTAGTAATATTTACATTGAAATCAGATCCAAAAGCTTTAACTGTGGTGGAATTGATCATCCACTATTACATAATATCTATATGGAAGAAATTTCTACCCCATACAAATGATAAAGTAGAAATTGGCTTATTTTTTCCAGAAAACCACTAATAGCGACAAGGCTGTGTTCAAATAGTAGTAAAAAACACTATATTTTTCAAATGCATAAACATAAACGATAAAATAAAAAAATTCAAAATTTTAATCAAACACGATAAATGTGAATTTTTATACAAATAATTTTTTGTGTAAATGTGAATACAATTTTAACAGAACTATTCAATCTTGTCTGAATTCTAAATTTGACATTCGGCTAAATATTAAATTCCACCAAGTATTCGCAGCATCTTGAACTACTTTTAATACTTTTTACAATTACTTTTCACAATATTAATCTTATTTAAAAAAAATAACAGAATGCATAATTTATTTTGAATATCAAGATGTCTCAATAAAGATAATACATGAACATAGATATCTCCTTACGTTTATGAGATAATATAATCAATGTACACATCTTGAAAACTCAAAAGTTTCAATCAACTTGTTCAAGAGAAAAAAAAATCTTATTATTTTTAAAACGCAAGATTATATGCAAGATTATATGCAATTTATATTTTATTCTGGTGCCCCGAAAGTGAATGCAAGTCAGGATAGTGCTAAATAGTATGAGATTTGAAGCAATACTGAAAAAAAAAAAAAAAAAAAAAAAAAAAAGTTTCAATCAACTTGTTCAAGAGGAAAAAAAAAAAAAAAAACCTTATTATTTTTAAAAAGCAAGATTATATGCAATTTATATTTTATTCTGGTGCCCCGAAAGTGAATGCAAGTCAGGATAGTGCTAAATAGCATGAGATTTGAAGCAATACTGAAAAAAAAAAAAAGTTTCAATCAACTTGTTCAAGAGGAAAAAAAAAAATCTTATTATTTTTAAAAAGCAAGATTATATGCAATTTATATTTTATTATGGTGCCCCGAAAGTGAATGCAAGTCAGGATAGTGCTAAATAGCATGAGATTTGAAGCAATACTTAGGAAAACAGATAATTAAACGCTCATAATATATACAAGACAAGTGTAAACAAACCAAAAAACCCCCCACGTGATCAAATCACCCTTTCAAAATCTGAGGGTGATACGAGCCACTCGGTGTAGCACTGACTGTCGTTGCTGAACGCTATCCCGGAGTGGCACTTATCACGTGATATCGGTCCTGAACGCAAACCCTACTTTCGGGGTTGTAGGAGTCACTCGGGGTGCCGTCGCTGAACGTGCCCTCAAACGCTAGCATTAGTTAAAGGGACAATTTTCCTGTACCGACGGCTACGATCAGCGCCTCTATAGGCCGTTTTAAGGGTGTATTCAAATCCAAACTGCTTATTTTGAGACACATTGATAAATTCATTTTTGCTCTAAAATGCATCCAATTGGCAGGTTCTCTTATTCAGAAACTTTATAATGTCCGTATTGTCTCGATTTTTTGATAAAGGCAGACTATATTTCAAAAAATGCTGTCAAAGTGGACATTTTGAACCGAATTTCCCGAAGCGACAGCGCTAGAAACAAAAAAAAAATGATCGTACTCTGAAAATAATTGTCTGTAAATCAATTTCTAATTAACTGAACGAAAAATAAAACATGGGGCCCTTGTAAATCTCTTCATAAATCACGCCGCCAAGTTTCATGTTGTTACTTTTAAAAATGAGTCTGAAAATGTGTCTCAAAATTTTGAGTTGTTGAGCGTGGAAAAATATATTTTTTTAATACCACCTTAAGTCCTAAAATCAGGGAGATCTAGTGCTAAAAAAGTTATCCGCCTTTTGATGTTGCAATGAACAGGCTCACAAATCACAATCAGCTGATGACCTTTTCATCCTCCAATCACAACTGCCTAGTTGACCTCCAGTTTCGTCCACAAATCTTCCCAGCTACCAGTCACAACTACCGCGACTGGACACGGCCTGTGAATAACGTCACATGGAGTGGATCATTTTTACACGGCGATTGGTGCAAAGAGGCGCGCCCACCGTTTTGCACCAATCGTCATGGTCAACGTAGGTCGCGAAACTACCCTCGATTTGGTAAACGTCAACATTCGGCCGTATTCGCATAATTTCCCTGTCCACCGCCGATAGACAATTGGGATTATCATGCTTTCTGATTAGTTGTTAAACCGAACGCTTCTTAAGTCATTTCTGGTTGAACTCGGTTTCTTATATAATATCTATTAATTTCTATATAATCTAATTAATTTAAAACTGTAATATAATAAATATTATAGTAATATAATCTAATTTATTTCTATATAATCTAATCTCTATATAATCTAATATTTCTATAAAATCTAATAATATATATATTAATTTCTTATATCATATCTTCTTATATCTTCATAATCCTCCGAAATACCGGAAATGACTTAAAAAGCGTTTGATTTTACAAATAATCAGAAAGCGTAAAAATCCCAATCGTCGATCGAATCGGAATATCGTGCTGAAATCATTCTTTCTTTCGGCTGCTCAGGCAGCCGGAATATCGTTTCAGAAGGTGGAATCTGGGGCTGTCCAGAACAGAAGATCAGGCGGCGCGCGGGCGATGGAGATTAAAATATCGAGTGAGTCTCTACTGTGAATGAAATTGAAAGGCCTGCGTTCGTTATCATTGATTTGGACATCCAAATCAATGATAATGAACACGGTCCTCCATTTGACTAATTAGCGTATTTTAATGATATTTTGTTAAATTTAGAAGTGGACTTGGTGGCCGAATGGTTAGAGCACTGCTCTTGGTTCTTAAGGTTGCGGGTTCGATCCCCCAAAATTTCTGTTTTTTTTTTTCATTTAAAAATGTTTAATCGGTTGCTTTGTATTTTTCAAGATTAATGGAATATATTTTATAAAAGCAAAATTTGATATTATTAACAATTACTTATTTAATTAAATACGACAAATTCAGCTATTTTACGATTAAAATTTTACATTACAGTGTCTTTTAATATTTAAACATTATTATTATTATTTTTTTCTTTTTAGCAAATGTAAAATAAGAAATGAAAATATAGTCAATTTGCACGAATTTCTCCATGTTTTTATAATGAGTACTTCAACAGTGAATTTTTAGTACGAATAGAATGCAAAGCATATTTTACAATGTAAAAAATATTATAAAAATAAAATGTAAAATATATACATTATTTAAACTAGCAATATCAGTACCTATTTTTGTAAAGAGGTAAAATATTGTTATCGAAAAATATATTTTAATAAAATGTTTAAAAGCTTTTTTATCAAATTTTAACAAAGATTTTATTTTACTATTATAAATAAAGAAATAAATCTTTTAACATATGTTAAAAGATTTATCGTAAATCAAGGTCGTGTTACCAACAGGTTCATCTGTGTAGGACAACCCAAACGTCAGTAAAGTACATAACAATTTTTGGTACTTTTCGGTTAGCCGGGCGCCAGTGAAAAAAAAATATAAATATATATCCCATACAACCAAAAGCATCCTCTGGACGTCCCATACAGATCCCAGTGGTCCTACAACCGTCAGATCCTGTACACGCCATAATTCAGACGTTCAGAGAACGTCAGAATCAGGACGAACTATCCATGATCGTCCGGGGGACATCCGTAGCAGCGGAATTATCAGTGCGCATGCCCCAAATCTCAAGTTGTCTCGTTTCGGAAAATCGGAAAAGAAACAACTTCAACTTTCAACTCTTCATCTTCTGTGTTTTATTATATTGTTGTTTTGATTGAATTAAAGCTTGCATTTTAGTTTCTAAGGTAAGTAAACTTTCAAATTTTAAGTTTTTAAAGTTAACTTTTGAGTTTTGTTCTGAATTGTAAGGGTATTTTCTTAATTTATATCATGAAAAAAGCAAACATTCAAACAAGCATGTACACCACACGGAAACTGTAACAGGCATTTTTAATGTAAGTAATTGTAAATTGTAAGCATAATGTGGTATAATCATAAAACATACCTTTGTTTATTTTATTTTCACCGAAGTTAACTGTAGATTTATAAAGAAAGATCGTTATGTGTCTTGCCAAAACATCGCTTACGACCCATAGTTTGGGAACCGTTTTGTAAGATATAAAAATACATTAACAATTTTATTGTTGAAGGACAAGTAAAAATATTCACAAAGCTTTAAATTCAACTAATAAAATAATTTAAGCAATAAAATTATTTAACTTAACAAAAGTTCATAAAAATTATAATGAAGTATCTTTTTACTTCAAGAATAACATTTATATAAAAATAATTTTGTAAAATTAGGATTTTCAAATCCGAACCCTATATGTGCAGCCCAAGGGTAAAGATCCAGTTGGGGACTACCTGTGTAATACTCTTGTACCTGCAATTTGTACTAATTTTTATTAAAAAAAATACTACCTGTTTTTTAGCCTTTTTTTTATGGGGCGGTGGGCATTTCTTAATGTTGAAAAAAAAAGTCAGTAGAAACCTACTTTTTGATTTTTATGTTACATTTCAATGTTATTTTTTATATTTAATGTGTTTAAAATCTATCTTGCATGAGCTGTTCTGACAAAATTTTGGTTGAATCCAAGAACAAGCGAGGAAGTTGGCGGTGTTGGATTTGGCAAGGTGATAAATAAGATTTTCTTGCTATCAGTTTGTGTCTTACAGTGGTGCGCGCCAAATCGGGTAGCTCGCTTATTCTTGGATTCTGCCAAGATTTTTAGTCTAGTTTATTTCATATTAATGTTCTCCATTTTAAATAACATAGCTTTGGCTAGTGTTCCCTCTAGGTCATTATTTAAATGTGCAGTATTCTGCCCTTTTTAAAATCAGTAAAATGTATCTTGCCTCTTTTTAAAATCAGTAAAATTTACCCAGCCTCTTTTTAACGTAGTGAAATGTACTACTCCTATTTCTGTGCAAAGATCTTTTATAAAACGCTTATCCAAATTGCAATACTTCAAAGTCTGTGTGCTGAAGATTTTGCAATAATTATACAACTTTCTTATTTCTTTAGGAAAAACAGGTTATTCAATCCTGCTGTAATTCTATTGTATTTTTTTAATTCATGAAATAATTAAAAATTGTTTCTTTATTTATCATACATAAAAATTACATTATTTTTCTAATCGCTACTAAACTTATTAATATAATTTCTCTTGAAATAACATTCCTCTTTTCCCTATCCTTTTTCTTTCTACAGGTCTTTGTAAAAAGTCTTAGTTGCAAAGTTTTTTTTTAATTCTTGCTCCCTACTCTTTATTTTGTCCAGCAAGTACCCTTGATCTTAAGACCAAAAATAAATAAAACAATGCGATATTTCAGGCATATCAGTTTTATTTTGTACTTTTTATAATGATTATTAATTTCTATTGCAATGGGAATTGGATGATCAAACTCGTACTAATTTGCTTAGATCAAATGTAATGATAACAGAAGCATCCTAATGCTACATGTGATTGTACATATTAAATTTTATTTTTAAATATAAACTAGTAGATAAATAAGATAACAGATAAATACATAAGATAAAATGTAACTTTTATGAGAAATTTGTTTTTTGCATATTAATTTTATTTTCTTTTTTGTATGCACAAATTGTAGGATTCAAAAAGTCCCAGCATGGATAAATGAAAATTAAAAAGATACAGCAAACAACATGGAGGAGGGTCGAGTTCTACATAAAATCCTGCAAGAAATTAAATTCTAAAATTGGTAAGTTTTCTTTAACTATTTCTTAATAAGGCATAAGAAAATATCAATTTATATAAAAATCATACATATATTAAGTATGTCCTTGTTATATATATTTTAATATACTTTCCTGCAGTAAAATTATACTTTATGAAAATATTTGATATTGGATGTTCATTATAGTGATTGTCCCGATTAAGAAAATAACCGAAATTTCCAGGCATGGTACGACTCAGGCACAGTGTAATTGTCTGCTGCTGATCTCTACATTGAACATGTTATATTTCTGTGTTGATCAGGGTTATTTATATGTGATATTTCTTTTCAAAATATCATATCTGATGTTTTCATATATTTGATATTTGCTTTCTGTATGATATTTTCAGTCAAAATAAGTGTAAATGAATTTTTCAACTTTTATTGACTATGCCGTTTTGTAGATAAACTTTTTCCTGGCCTTTTTTAGATACTTCCCCCTCCCCCCCCCCCAAAAAAAAAATAAAATAAATATATATATATATATATATATTTTTTTTTTTTCTAAGCTTTACGTTTAAAGTTGAATTTTTATATGTAGAACCAATAATTATGCAAGATAATATCAACGTGTAACAGCCATAAAAAAATACACTGTCTAATTTAAGTAATTATTTATTTAGAGCTATATTAGAAAGAATTTTTTGGGTTTTCGTAACTGCACAGCAGGTTAGGGAATTGAAAATTACACAATGTGGCATTTATTCAAATTTAGAATTTAAAAAAAATATTTTGTCTTTATAATTTCATTGAATAAAACATAAAATTTTCACGATATTTGATACTCAATCCTATATTTTGTTTTTCGATTGAGTGTTTAAATTGTTTTACTTCCAATTAGTTGATCTTCAGTTTTGTTATAAATGCAGGGAAAAAAAAAATAAAAACACATTTAGAATATTGTTTAATTTCATGTTAAGTGCAATATATTGTAGTTTTTAATTTATATTAAGTCTGAAAACATTTTTAATTAGCAGTAAGCTGATTATTTTGAAAGTATTGGATATACTTCCTTAAATCTGCATAGCTTAAAACCAGAGGTTATGCAGATTTTAGAATTTTGTGGATTTCTGGTCACTGTTTTGTTTACATTTTTTAAACAATAATTTGAATTTAATAATGCATTCAAAATTATAATGAATGCTTACAATAAAGTAAAATAGCTAAGTAAAATAAAAAAAATTAAGAAAAAAAAATTAAAATATTAAAAGTTAAGGTTAAGTAAATAATTAATAATGCATAACAAGGGGTCGATTCAGGCAAAATTTGGGGTCTATTTAGTGAAACAAAAATCAATTTAATAAAATGGGCCCTTTCACAAAAATCAATTTAATAAAATGGACCCCTTCAAAAAATTCCTTTTATTAACATAGGCCCTTTCACAAAGTTCTATTCCATAAAAACTTACTATTTATTATTTATTTACTATTTTGTGATGTTTTAAAATGTATAATTTGTAAACAAACACGTTCGCCAGACAGGAAAACTTCAGCAAAAGGATTTAAAAGAAGTTTTTGTTTATAAATGCTTGGTTCGAATTTGATTAACTGGATTTCAACTTTCATTACAAAACGTGATTTTTCACAAAAATATAATTAATTTCACAAAAATAACCCTTACTTTTCACAAAATGTGCCCCAAGGAAAAAACCCTGCATCGACCCCTGATAACTAAATATGTATAATGATGAGATATTTTTTTCTTGAATTATTCAGTGAAACTCTGACTCTTATTCAGTGAATCTTGTAAATATACATTGATAATTCACTTCAAAATCTTAAAATAACAAAGTTTTCATTCATGTTTAGCCATACTTAATAATCAAAAAAGCTTGATTAATGCATAAAATAATTTGTAAAAATATTGTGATAGCCACTGATATCAGCACTATCTAAAGAAGTTTTTCAGAAATAAATTTATTACTCCTTTATGAGAAAACATGAGTTGAATCATATAAAAAATAATTACATATTAAAATGTGTACAGAATGATATAAAAATTAAAAAAAAAAAAAAACTTAAATTTTACACCTACATCTTAACTGTAAGTTTAATTGTTTACATCGAAAACAATGTGCAGATTTAAAAAAATTTCAGATTTTAGGGTGGCGGATCTGAGGGAGTCTACTGTATATCAAAATATCATATTTATGAACCTTGATATTGATTCGTGCAACACATTTATATTTATTATCACCACAGTCATTCATGTCCATTGAAAATTGTTTATATTTTATCAGCTTGGTTTTATGCTTTTAAATTTTTATATCAAGCCATTTATCAAACAGTTTTAAATAACTTTTTCAAGTTCATACAGATATAGTCCTATAATCTGGTTTATTTTCACAATATCATGAAGTTTGATATTTTCACATATTTGATACTTACTTTCAAAATATTGTTATTTATGATATTTATAATATTTTCAGCCAGAACAAATGTAAATAAATTTTTCAAATGTGTGATTTTGTCATTCTGTTGATAAAGAACTTTTGCTTTGGCTGTTCTAAGCTTTACATTTGAAATAAGTTTTAAAATATAGAACCAATAACTACTTGGGATAAAATTTATTTAGAACAGCCATTGAAAGATAAACTGTCTAATTTAGATAAATTATTTATAGCTTGATTAGAATAAATCTTTTCTGTTTTTTTTTTTTTTTTTTTTTTTCAGTTTTAAACTGCACAATAGGTTGAGGAATGACATAGCAGACAGCGTACATTTATGTTAAAAATTTTCAACAAAAACAAAAAGAAATTAATATTTTGTTGTATAAAACATAAAATTTTCTGTAGTTTTGTTATTTTGATACGTAAAAAGCAAATTATTTAAATTTCCATGAAATTTTTTCTATTTTCAGTTGTTCTTCAGTTTTGTTACAAGGGGAAATTTATTCAGAAAATAAAAATGATGTGTATAATTAAATGTAGGAGAGGCACATTAAGAGTCTACACTGGAGACACAGAGAAACTGACATGCTAATGTTAAACCTATGGGAGCATTTTTTTCAAATTTCTCTCTTGCATTTTAACATTCTTATTTTATTTTTATTTATTTTTTCCATAGGATAGCTGAGATAGATTTCTAACCAGGGTATTTTTTACTTTTTCAATTTTGATTGCAGTTTTTTTTATTTTTTTTTATTAACCGGTTTTGAAAGTGTAAGTAACTTCCAAAATAAAAAAGTAAAAAAAAATAGCCAAGTCAGAGTCGATTTCAGCTGTCTGATGAAAAAAAAATCATTTAAAAATATTAAAATGTTAGCGAGAAATATTTTAATTTATGTGAAAATATTTTTAAAAATTTTTCTTATTTTCTTACTTCTGTATTCATAATGATATTTTACTCTGAATTTTAATCAGTTTTTACAAATTATTTGTTCCAGATGCTGTTGAGAAAGAAAATAATATATCAAGTGCACACATTGAAGAAGTTTTAAAGACAATGTCATGCAAAACTAAATGTTTTGTAATAAAGTTTAAAAATGTAAATTAAAGTGCATTAAATGTTAAATATATTTGTTGGTGTTGTTATTTTACAGTAATGTATGTTTTATTTTTCTAACAATTTTTCAAAACATATACACTGCAGAAGCTGAATTTTATTGTTTAAAACTTAAAATTATTGCATTCTAAAGTAGTGAATAATATAATTGTGTAGTTATTTTAAAATATTACATCCATATTTGAATAGAAGTAAATAGATTCAATTTAAGACGTTCATTAAGTATTTTATGAAAAATAATTCATAAAAAAATGTTGCAAAAGTATTTTAATACTGTGTTTATACATTTACTATAAAAAATTATTAAAGAAATCAGTAGAATTTCATAAATAGAATAACTAGATTTGAAGGTATATATTTATTATTTCATTGAAACAATAACTTTTAGTGATTCAAAATACCATCATCAAGAACAGAACAAGTTATCAGGTAAGAGATGTTGAATACGATGGAATTTGGGTACTTTATAAATCTGATATGTAACTTTTTTCTTTAACATATAGTCCAAGTCTTAATATATTTTTTTCTATCATGTAAAGCATCATCCACTAAATACGCAACACAAATTTTGTGGTTTTTTTTCCTTCTCCTGTCGTGACGTCACATTTTCTGAAACTAGTAATTTGGAGCTAATTTTATGCAAAAATTTATATATGATCTATAAGTTATTGGTATAAATATTGTTAAATTCTTATGATCTCGTGTGTTTTTACTTCAAGCTATCAAAATTTAAAGAGAAGAGAAAATATACTCAACTCTACCTGATTAAAAAACAAGTTTTTTTTAATGAACTATATTATAGTACTTGAAAATAATGTCTACCTAATTGCTTTCATATTTCACATGTGGCATCATAACATGTTACCATTATTTTCCTTTGATTTATGGTAAAAATTATATGCTAAAATTCATGTATCATGGTAATTAATCAGCATGAGGATTTTCAACCAAGTTTTTTCACCAAAGAATCTGAAACGAATAAAATTAAAAATTATGGTTTATTTAAATTGAATGTAATATGTATATAATTGATTATTAATAGAAGTTATTAATGTATTATCAATAGTAATGATAATTATTAAAGTAAATATTGAGCTAAATGTTTACATACTTAAAAAAGTATTTTTTGTGATTTTTTTCCCCCTTCACTGAAATGTAGTTAGTTCAGAAACAAAGACATTTATAAGAAATACAAAAATTATTTGAGAAAGAAGTATTTTCTTTCTGAGTTATGCTTATTTCTTTGCCACTTAGTAGGTATAGGTAATATTCTTTATCACTTTTTGTTTTTATAGAATATTATCTTTAAAAAAGACTGAGCAAATTGGTATTGATAACAACTGTAAAATAACTTAATAAAAACTTTGTTATGAGGACATATTTTGTTGATATTACATTTAGGGCATACTCAAATATTTAATTTTAAATGAAACCTTGCACATTGACAAACTCATTTTTGAACCTAAATACCTAAAATTTTCAGGCACAACTATATAAATGCCTAAGAATTATACTACATTTTTCTTTTTCCTCAAATGAGACATGTATTAAATTATGGTCGTTTAAATGCTCGTAAAAAATTTGCAGATGTTATTATTTGAATACCTACAAATTTGTAGCATTTTTCTTTTATCTATTAAATGAGACCATTACTGAATTGTAACTAGTATTTTTGCTGACTGCTTTTTCAAGCTGTTGTATCCCAAAAATAAGATTAAAATTTAAATTTTAACAGTGTAGAAAAAAGAAAGACCCTAGCTTTTTTCATAGATAAATAGAAAGTGCTATTTGACCTTATTCTTTATCAAAATTAAATTTAAAACTGCAAATTTTATGTATTTATAGGTAAAAATGACTTTAAAAATATATCAAAAGTAGCCGGTTTAGATTTGAAAACAGTATTAAATAAAAATTCATGAGGAATATGAAAGAAAATAAATTGAATTTATTTCATATACAAATTACCTACAGTATTTAATTAAGTTATTTTCTAAATCGTTATCATCACAAATTTGATACAGATTTGCTTGGAAAGGGTAAAATTCACCTGATAGAAAAATATAATGTTAAATCTAGATTTTTCACTCAAACTAGTATTTTTCTACAAAATTTTTTATGTGTATTTACAAATGAATATTTTTATTATAATTTATTAATAAAGAATTATTACTATATTTGCAAAAACAAAGTCAAACCGGGCAAGGAGGCCTACCTTTCGTCTATAGCTCAACTAGCCCAGCTCAGTATTTGCAAAAACATTAAACTAATAAAAAGAAAAACAACAGATGATATTTAAAAATCAGAAGGGGTGGGGGTTGTGTAATTGCCCCAGGCTGTCCTTCCTAAATAATGCTTTTGATTTCTATTAATTTTATCTTAACTTGTGCAGTGGTGCATACTAAAGCATTTCAATTAAAACCAGTGGTAGCTTGGACAGGTTACCACTATTTTTTTAATAAATGTTTTACTGTGCACTTCTGCACAAGTTAAAATAAAATTAATAGAAATTCGAGACATCATTTGGGAAGGGCAGGGTGGGGCAACTTAAAAAAAGAAAATTATTTTTTTAAATCAGGGGGGGGGGGATCGCCCTACCCTGCCCTTCTCAAATGATGTCTCGAATTTCTATTAATTTTATCTTAACTTGTGCAGTGGTGCATACTAAAACATTTAAATTAAAAATAGTGGTACAGGTTACCACTATTTTTTAATAAAAATGTTTTACTGCGCACCTCTGCACAAGTTAAGATAAAATTAATAGAAATTCAAGGCATTATTTGGTAAAGCAGGGTGGGGCAATTCCCCCACCCGATTTTTAAAAATAATTTTCCTTTTTATATAAAGCGTCCACTACTGATCCTATGAGCATCCTATAAACGTCTAAAAATGACGCTTGTCGGATAAGCAGAGGATGCGCAATTGTGTTATTTATCTCGTCCTGTGAGCGTCCTATTATCATCCTATAGATGGCTGAAAATGACGTCCGCAGGACGAGCATAGGAGTCTCTTTTTGCTCCCCACTGGACGTCCTCAGGACATGGATGGGATATTGTAGGACGTCCAACGGACGAGGCGTTATTCTACATATGACGTTCATCGTATGTCCTCAGGACGTTATTGTGCTGTATGGGTATCTACATATATGTTTGTGTATATATGTATGTATATATATATATGTGTGTCTGTGTATATATTTATATTTGTTTCACTAGTGCCCGGTTAACCAAAAAGTACCCTTTTTTTTTTAGAGTTTACATTAATTTTATTGAAACCACCAATACCGTGTTTCAGGAATTCGGTGATCCGAACGTCCTCTCCCTTGTTAGTTAAAGGTGCACTGGTTATAGAAAATTAAACTTTATAATATTATATGCATTGCTTTGTATAATATATATATTTATGTAACTGCTATCAACTAAACTAATATATATCAGTTTTAGTAGGTGCTGTAGTTTTAGAGACATATAAGTTGACAGCAGTTATGTAACTATATGATGTATATATATATATATACACATCATACTTTCGTATTCTATTATTTTTATGTTGGATCAAAGGCTTAAAAAATCGCCCACAGATTTTTTGTGAGTCACCCGCGCGCAGCCCGCGCTAAAAATTTGCAGGTTATGAACGCGGATCGGGCTATCTGATCACGTGATGCTTTTCATGAATGTTTCGGGGGTTTATTATGATGAAATAAAAATAGATATTCCTATTATAAGATCCATTTTTTTGGAGGATAAAGATGTGTAGTCGCTAGTTTCACCTAATCCGAATAATTAAATTATTTCAATATATTAAATTATTTAAATTTCCGATAACACCTACTCCATAACCCTTCTCTCCATCGCGCGCGCGATCTTCTTTCCTGAACACAACCTAATAATGGTGGACGTAAGCAGTTATTGTTGATGTTTTTTGTATAACATTTGTAGAGTTTATTTCTTATTTTATATGTTTTTTTTATTAATTCCTGTTGTATAATTAAAATGTGAATATTTTTATTTTCCGTTCTTCTCAAATTGGTAAGTAATAAATATTATTATCTCCTGAAATGAAGTAAAATAAGTTCAAAATTTTTCTGACAGATTCTGTCTCCTTTCCACTCCGTATATTTGTTTGTTTAGAGACATGTATTAAAAGTATATCTATTTTTTAGAATCTAAATATTGATATGCCCCCCGAATTGTTTAAAAGACTTGGTAATATTTGATTGGATCTGTTTAAAATATGCATCTTTAGATATTTTGAAGATTTTTTTTAAAACTAAATTTCACATTTCTGAATAACCTTTGTACATAACTAAAAAACCTGTCTGTACATATCTATACATATTTGTGTGATATTTTATATGCTTGTGTGTATTAGAACTTTTTAAAACATATTATTGTAATGTAATCTAATAAAGTTAAATAATTGCCTTATGTTTTGACATTTCACTGCTTAATAAGTCTTGTATCCTACATTATCACATGCAAACTTTCGTGTGATATTTTAAAAATGAATTTAAATGCTACAGTAGCAGTAGCATTGCACCATTTAAAGTGTATTTGTTTAAAAAAATATGATCCAGTCTCTGGAATTATTTATAAAATTAATAGCAAGTGTCAATTAAAGAGGGGTGAAAATTTGATTTTTTTACATTGAATTAAAATATCCACATGATATGGCAGCTTTGTAAATTTTAATCTAAAAATATTATACAGCCTTGCAAAAAGAATTCTGCACTTATCAGTATACTATCAAAATAACTTTTGGCTAGTATACATGTTGCTATGATTTAAAAAATATATATTTGGCTATTTTTTTTAAGTGATAACTGAAATTTGAAATTTTTTTGTCAGTACTATTTTCATATTTTTAAGAACTATATTTCTCTTTTAAAGTAAAATGAGTTTAACTTCATGAACTGATGTCTTAATGTCAATGTTTATTGCAATTTTATTTTTCAAATATTTATTTGTTAAATACTAATAGCTAATAAATCAGAAATTAGTTCAAATTTGTCATAAAATATTTAATTGACCAGTGGTGCCAATTTTATCACTCTCATAATTTTTTGGAGATTTGTTATTTTCTTGAGATGTAACCAGTACAGTTACCTGTTATAATTAACCCTAATCAAATATGTTTTCCCTCCTTTTTTTGGGCAAAATTACTTTTATATGCACTACATAATATAAAAATAACGCCATTTTATTGAAGGCTTTTAATTGCAGAAGGACATTCTACTATATTTTTTCAATTTAAATTAATCTTCATTGACTTACTCATGCTGGCTAAACATACTTATTTTATTTTATATTTAACTTCGTCTTTATTTATTTCTTATATTATGCAAAAAAAAAAAAAAAATCTCTAAATAAACAGTTGCAATGTTATACTAAATAATTAATGCTATTTTGATTCTAAATTCGAAATCTTGAGTTTCTTTATTTCTAACTATTTACTTGAAAACAGCCTGTGTATGGGCTGAAAAATACTTGCTGCCTTTTCTGAAAACAACTTTCACAGTTCTCAACTTGCATCAATATAATATAATATCCAAGTGGAATAAGCTCAGTCGCTTATTTGTTTATATTTTCAAAATTTTATGTTCATGTTGTACGTTAACAAATACAGGTAGAAAATAACATAATTATTAAAAAATCACATGTTATTGTTGTATAATAATTTCTTCAAATAAGACTTTTTTTTTTAAGCAAATCTTTGGTAGTGCAGTTAATCTTTTTATCATTTTACAATAGTAATTTAGCATTTATTGGAATCTTGTGTTTTTTAAAAAGCAGAAAAAGATTTTTTAGATGTTGAAACCCTAGTACAACAGTTGGGTGTAATATTTGTTATATATTCTTTGTTAGCTCAAATATAATCTGTAAGTTGCATTTTCAATTTTTTGTCCACTGTGAAGTATACGTGCATGAGTATCAGATCCAACAGCAAGGCTTACGAGTTAAATATCACACCCCCAAGCCCAAACTTTACTTAATGTGAGTACTACACAAATATAAAATTTTTCTTTTGAATGATTTGTAAAAACTTATTGGAGTCAGCAGTCTTTGGTTTGGCAAAAACAAAGTTCATAATTATTAATAAAAACTTCCAATTGGTGAATTTCACTTGAATAAAAAAAAATCATGCTGGCAAATGAGACCCAATGAAAATAAGGATAAGTTTAAAGTCCCTACAATAATAAATAATTTTTGAACATTGAAAGGAAACTTATTTATCTTAAGTTTATTTTCTTTAATTCATTTTATCTATTCAATGTATTTCAGAGTTAAAAAAGTTTTATTTAAATTGTGATTTAGATGTGTTTATCTTCCAAGATATAGATTTATCTTACAGCATAAGTCATCTGTTTAAATTTATTTATCTAATAAAATAAAAATTTTGATTTTTTATTTTCAAAAGCATATATTTATTATTATTACTATTTTTGAAAAACTTCCATTATCAAAAATTATAGAATGCTCTCTGTGGAAGATTCTTCGATTTAAGTGTATATTTATAAATTTTTAGGCAAATACTGATATATATTGATAAAGTGATCAAAAGTCTTATGATAGAAGTAGGGAAACTGCCGTAGACCCTAGTTTTCTCATCGTTTGTTGTGTAACATGCTGTTTTGAGAGAATATTTAGCGAATAATGTTCTTAAAAAAAAAAACTAGTTTCTAGGGTGCATCGATTTTATTTTTGATATTACTTCTAGCAACAAATACAATATCATTCCATAAAAAGTTCAGAAGGAGATTGATGTCTGGTGGATCCTGTGGTGCCTGAATAGATGTTTGATTGCTCTCAGAAGATCACAAGTGTGTAGTTTTATTGTATAATAAGTGACTATCATTAGTGATCTTTTGCAAGCAAGTGGAATTTGATGCCTTTGGACTAAATGCTACTTTTGGAAGGATTGTGGATACATCTTTGCCTCGAAGAAGTACAACTTTTAAATCTTCAATACGATAAGAGTCCCACTGCTATGCCAAAAGAGAGGACAGTGAAATAACAAATAAGTTTAATGAAGTAGCATCAAAATAATATTGTTGCTCCCTACAAACTAGTTTTTTTATTACATTATACTTGCTAAATTAGGTTTTCTAAAAAATAGCATTTTACACTACAAACTCTGAGAACACAACAAAAAAAGTAATTACAAAAATTATTTAACATATTTTTAAATGACTATCATGCAATAATGGACAATATTCTTTCTTTTCGTTCAAGGCTATAAAAAGCCAACTGTTTGGAAAAACATTGAAAAATTGTTCCATTTGAAAACATGCTCTTGAATAATACACTTATTTTTTATTCTGCTACTGAAATGATAGCAATGTATGCAATAGATCTGAATAATATAAGAAAAAGAAATATTAATTTAATTTCTGATTAATTTACTGTTAATTATTGAATGTATTAGAAATATAACGTTAAATTAAATTATATTATAACCATTGTCTATAAAAATGAGTAAAATTTCAAATGTTCAAATTGAGGTTTGTTTATAAATTATGAAATTAAAACTTATTTACTAAAATATATTCTTATAATCACAATTTCTATATTAGTTTTTAAATATTTAGAAAATTTTTCATATAATTTTTGCAAAACATTCTTTTATCAAATTTTTCATTATTTAATAACTCTAAATAATGAAAGAATATGCGTTTGTTTTCATTAATTTGGTTTTTTAGCTGATAAGCATGGCAGAAAATTATATGATTAAGAGAAATAGTAAAAAATCCTTCATTAATTCAGACTGTTCATTAATAATGTACATAAATTATGCTTCTTAATCAGTGATAAAAATTGGAAAATGAAAGGTAGGTGTCAAATATTCATTTTTAGCATTATACTTCTTCACAGAAAAGCACAAATATTTTGCTTTTGTTTAAAATTGATGTTCTTAATCTACCAGATTAAAATATTTGAAGCAATCGTAAAGCTGATATAAAGCATTTTTAAGTATTACTGTATTTATAAATTAATTGAAAAATGTACTTAATCAGGTAAATCAAAATTAAAACTGGATAACTTCCTATCAAGTCAGTAACAAAGTTTTATCCTTTAACTGATGTAACCTATAACTGATTGAGAATTTAGTAAAAAGAAAAAAAAACTTATAATTTCATTACAGTCGAATCTTGTTAATATGAAATCAAAAGGACCACTTTTTTTTGTGTGTGTGTTAATCATTAAAATAATAGTACCATCTTATCCGTTGGTATTTATTAATGCTAAGTGATTTAATGTCAACAACAATGTTCGACTTTGTACATAGATTGTATGCATATGTGTGCAAAGCTGGGCATCCATTCACAAAGTTGGTGTATCTGCTTTTGCAAATTCTTTACACGTGGTGCATATCATCAAATTTTGTTCTTGTGACAAGGAATTTCCTTTTTTTCATTTCATAAATGTGTTGGAATATAATGGAAAAGTACTCAAAATACTATCTTTGAATCACTGAACCAAGACAGATCATTTAATTGACATGTTACAATTATTCTGAAATATTAAAATATAATAGTTTGCCCCTTTGTACATTAAAGAAAAGTCAAAGGTATACCTACAAAAATAAGAGTTGATTAACATAAAAAAAAAAAAAAAACTGTCTTTATATAAATTAGATTGAATTATGTTTTTGGTTTCTCATATATGATAATTATAAGTATGTGCAGAACTTATTTTAATGAAATATCTTCTTTTATCGCAAAAATATTATTTACTATGAAATTTTAGCAATCATAGCCATCGTCAATGAATTTGTTATTTAATAATTCAACAAGTAAAAAAAAAATTGTGTGCGATTTTATTGGTTTAAAGAAAAGAAGAATTATAAATTAATTGAAAACAATTACTACAATTAAGAAAAAAAAATCAAAATTACATAAAATTCAACATTTTCTAACAGCATTTGTATTATAGAAATAGATTTAAATCTTAGCTAGAGTTTTCTTTTTCAACTCTGAATGATAAAAATTTTAAATTATAATTATTTTGAGAAGCTTAATAATCACTTCAATAAATTTTAATATGAAAAGTAGTACAAGTTACATATAAAATATTAATTAGAATAATTTTTTAGAATCAAATCATTGTTTATATACTTTTTATAATTTTTTTATTTATTCAATTATTATTATTATTTTTTTAAATCATTGTTGTTTTGAGTTTATCAGAACTTACAATATATATCTAATTTAATCCTTAAATCTTGATCTGAAAAAAAAAAAAAAAAAAAAAAAAAAAAAAGGGGGGGGGGGGGCTAAGTTTTGACTGTTCAGGATATTTGTGTCTTCTTTTTTTTCTTTTCAGTAAATTGAGTTATTGTATCAAAGGGTTAGGTTCCCATAAATTTAATTCAAGAGTACTAGCATATTATTGATAATTTACATAAACAATATCTGTATCTGAGTATCTATAAACAAACAATTTTTAATAAGAAACTCTCAATTGCATTTTATGAGCAACTATTGAAATATGTTACATTTTGTAATATAAGAAAAAGCTATTTATCTTAAGTAATTGAAATCAATACAAATATCCACATAACAGCATCCTTTACAGGGTTGAGTTTTTGACATGACAAGCATCAAAAACAGGTTCAAATACATTTTAACAACAATAGGTATACATTAAGTAAGTCAATGATTTATGTAATATTTTATTTAACATTGTAGTAATTTAATAATTACAAAAAATTTTTAATTATTAATTGTTATCGTGTTGATATATTTTGTTTTGAATTTCCCTAATTCACATCTGTATTTCAACATTTTAAATCCATATTCTTAATTATTCAATCTTTAATTGTAACATATTATATTTAATTAATCTTACGTTTTCCCTCTTTTTACGTTCATTATTTTAAGTTTAATCAAGCGATCATCTTTCATATCTCATTTATTTCGTAAAGTCTCTCTTTTTCCTTTCATTTCTTCATCCCGTTTTGCCCTTGGCCGCGTGCCAGCTTGTTTCGTAGCCTTCCTCCTCGGATCACGAGCTTTTGCGGCTAGGCAGCCGGCACTCTTTGCGCATGTACGTACGGCCGCGGAACGGCAGCGTTTCGCTGTTTCTCCTTCGTGCGTTAACTCTTCATTGAGTCTACCAGTTTGGCGCATTCATCTCCGCGCGGCGAGTTTTTGAGACGTGCTTTTACGCACGTTCGCCATGGTCACGCGCTGTTCAAATTTCAGTTCTAGTGATTGTAGAGTTCAGAGTAGGTCGCTTGTTCGACCGTTGTTCATGGTGCGTGTTCTCGCGATGGCCGGACTTTGTGTCCGATCCATTCGTCATTCGAACTAGAAGTCATGTCGTTTATTTAATTTGTAAAACATCATATCTTCATTTTATTATCAATTCATAAATACTATATTTCACCATGAAGTCATATTATACAGATATCTGAAGTCTTTCCCTTTTATGAGCATTCAACACCTAAAAAGGACAGCACCTTTTCCCAAGTTCACGGAAGTTTTTCAAGAATAAAATTCATGGAAGTATTAACAAGATTCTTTCTCTCTGTTTGTCTCAACACCTCACTCTGGGATTCAAAGGTAAATGTGTCCGATCCATTCGTCATTCGAACTAGAAGTCATGTCGTTTATTTAATTTGTAAAACATCATATCTTCATTTTATTATCAATTCATAAATACTATATTTCACCATGAAGTCATATTATACAGATATCTGAAGTCTTTACCTTTTATGAGCATTCAACACCTAAAAAGGACAGCACCTTTTCCCAAGTTCACGGAAGTTTTTCAAGAATAAAATTCATGGAAGTATTAACAAGATTCTTTCTCTCTGTTTGTCTCAACACCTCACTCTGGGATTCAAAGGTAAACATTTTTATAATTAATATTCCGACGACGTATTGAACCTGATAATATATATATACGATCACGTTTCTTCTTGTCTTCACCTTCAAACTTATAATCAACCAAGTAATTTTAAAAGAAC
Organism: Maratus michaelseni; assembly: GCA_963931845.1. Taxonomy (NCBI): domain Eukaryota; kingdom Metazoa; phylum Arthropoda; class Arachnida; order Araneae; family Salticidae; genus Maratus; species Maratus michaelseni. The sequence goes on along the minus strand of OZ007592.1, from coordinate 187,383,853 downwards.
AATAGTCATAATTTAAATTCACCTACAAGATCCTCTAAACATTTAAGTGAAGCAGTTTTCTTCTTAACAAATATGGTGCTTCGTTCCAGTGCACAATAAGTGCGTAATACGTCGTTTTTCAAGATATATTTGAAAACATGTGCTTTTTTTCTGTCACCTTAATATTCATAATTTTATAAAATAACCAATCCTTTTTAGAAATATGCAAGATTAAAATATATAGTGCAGTTTTTACCAATTTTGCATAAAAATTATAAAGGATGTTAGAAGATTGAAAAATATACATAGAAGATTTTTTTTAAACACATGGAAGCTTGTTTTTTTTTTTGGTGTACATATATAAAATTCATTTTCTTTTCAAATTTCTGAAGTTCATCTATAGTGTTTGTATATAGTTTTTACTGCATATGATATTTAAATAAGTGTATGAAGAAAGGAATATTTTTTTTTGAAAATTTTTGAAGATATTTTGTGTGAAGAGATATATTTTTGAAGATGTTATTTTGAAAATATTTCTGGAAGATATAATTGTGAATAATCAATAATTTTTTTTAATTTCTAATCAATAAATTTACACATTTTAATTTCTATTTCATCAATTTATATTACCATAATCATGGATCAGAATACTCAGGTAATGAATCGTATAAATATATTTACTGAGGCACTCTCAGATTTTGTACAGAGCATTCCAGATATAATTAAATATCTCGTTGAAAGCAGTGGTGGTGATACCACATTTGACTCTGACATATTTTCCATTATAACTAAAACACTACAGTTTACAGGAAATAACATGATTGAGATGCACAAATGCTTTATTAAAGATACGTTCAGTAATACACTCAAAGATATCTCCAACCTTAAAGAACTTAATCAGAAACTGTTGGTGAAAGTAAAAGAATCAACCAAAGTACAAAGCATTACAACTAGAGACTCATTCACACAAACGGAAGAGCAGAGCATTCCATCTACTAATAACATCTCAATATCTGATTCTTATACACAGTCTTCATTTCTCTCATCAAGTCATGTAGACGACACCGTAAATCAATCTTTTTTCAACTCCACATTAAATTCACAATCATCCTCAACTCATTTAAGCAAGATAATAATTTATGATGTACCGCAATGTTTTCACACTCACGAAATAATTGAAGCAATCACTAAATTCAAGGAAACACCCCATATAAATGTGGTAAAAACATATAAAAATAAATTCAGCAATAACCTCAACCACATTTTAGAACTTCCAAGCAACATTGCCTACTGCCTAATGTGGCGTAAACTCCAGATCAAGGATCAACTCTTTACAGCAAAGAAATACATAAAAATCAAAAGATGTTTCAATTGTCAGGCCTTCCATCACGTAGCAAATCAGTGCAAAAAATCAAGATGTTGTGTATGGTGCGGTGAGCATCATGCACCAGGCTTTTGTGAAAGACCTGCCAATTGCAGAAACTGTGTTCATAATAATCAAAATGGACACAACTTTCGAACAGATCATCCAGCCTTTTCTAGAGACTGTGAATCATACAGACTGTGCTTATATAAAATAAGACTTAAACTCAATAATCGAGTTACACAAATTTTTGTGCCACATCAAACATAACTGATACGTCTGTGTTTTAATTTCTTTTCATGTATTATATATATTAATTTTGTAAGTTTTTTGTGTCTTGTCTGAGGAAAATAAGATTTCGGTACCCAATGGAGTGGTACTGTCAAGATATTTTCTTGACACTTCTTTAACCCTAACCCGACAGATACATATGTTCATAATATTTTTAACTTTTACAATAATAACAATAATAGAAATTTTTTCATATCTTACCTGATTTTTTCTTTTTCAAGTTGGTTTTTATATAAGTTTTTTTCAGCTTTACAGGTAATTGTGTTCAGTTGACTGTTTAAACTCATTTTTCAAAATAATTTCTTTTTAGCATAATTTTGTTCATGAGATAACAAAATTTTAGAGAAATTTCTTTTCTAGTTTATTGTTTTTAATATATATTTCATCTGTTGTGTTCATGTAATTTTATGCTTCAGTAATTATTTACAATTAATATTTAAATTTTTTGGCATTTTCGAAAGTATTGTAGCATAATTTCAAAGTAGTTTTTCAGTGTTTTAAGCAAATGCATACAAAGATATGCCTCTTACTTTTAGAATATTTCAAAAAAAAAAAAAAAAAAAAAAAACCTTTTTCTTTCAAAAATCCTTTTGAAATTATATGTAATATGTTTACATAGTACCATTTTCAGATAATGTATCATGTGTTAGTTATGTTGTGGTGTATATATATATTTTTTTGCATTTAATGTACATATAATTATCTTTTGTTTTTCTAAACATTTTAATCTAACTTTAATTTTTTAATTCAACTTTAAAATTTTGACAAGTGGATAAAAATTCAATTTTGTGATTCAGTTCACATATCAGTCTTTTCAGACTTAAAATGATGTTTTTATTATAGTATGATAGGCTCTTCCTTCATATTTTTTTAGTTTTGAATCTTCATATTCACAGTGCAAGCATTTGCAATTTCATTCAATAAAATAAAGGTATCCTGTGTAAATACTTTACTTACAATTTTTTTTTGTGGTCAATGTTGATGTTGACAAATTTTTCAGTAATACACCATTCTAAAAAATTCAGAGGTGTGTTGTATTAATTTTTCAATTTATGGTAAAATTTGATATACTTTGTGTAATTAGAATACATTTTTTAATACAATCTTTTATGAATACTCACGTAAAATTTTTATTCCATGGATATGTAAACATTATTTAACGGTATACGTATACATAAATTTTTCATGATCATGATCATCTTTGCATATAAAAATAATGCAAAGTTTACTTGAAAGTTTTCTTTCAGCATGCAGTGTATAATATCAAGTGTTACAAGATTGCAATGTATATATTTTTATTTTTGTCCCTATTTTTTTTGTGGCGCCACTCATTTCCCCGTAATTTTTTCTTACTCTTTTATTTGTCTGTTTGAATTTAATATTTCTTTATATATATGTCTTGTATCATCATGATAGCAGCTGTACTGAAATTTTATATTGATTGTTGATATAATCTTAGATACCCGTCTGTTGGGTATAGTATGTAATCCCGTGTATTCCCGTGCTGTCTTAATCGGTTGTTGATGCTCTTGGTAAGTAGTGGTCATTCTTGGATCAGTTTTTGCTCTTGGTATTGGGATATTCCTTATAGGTTATTTACACTCTCAATAGAGTACTTTTTTATTGCTAAGTTTTTCTTTAGAGCTTTTGTAAGTGTTGTGAGTTTTTTCAATTAATATTTGATATTCTTACGCAATTTTTGCTTTTTTTTCACACTTTCTAATTTTTTTGCATTTTAACTGACATTTTTTACATGTTCTCAATCGACATTTGGAGTTCTCTAATAGTAATGAGTGTTTTATTGATATTTAATGTTTTCGATTGATTGTTCATGTCCTTTTGTAATGTTCCTTATAATCCATTTTTGCATTCCAGCTTATCTGATTCAGCGGTAAGTTGTGAATTTCCTTTTTCATGTGGATCTTTCAGTTTTTTCCCCTATTTGTGGTGGAGTAATATATCGTGTTGATATATTTTGTTTTGAATTTCCCTAATTCACATCTGTATTTCAACATTTTAAATCCATATTCTTAATTATTCAATCTTTAATTGTAACATATTATATTTAATTAATCTTACGTTTTCCCTCTTTTTACGTTCATTATTTTAAGTTTAATCAAGCGATCATCTTTCATATCTCATTTATTTCGTAAAGTCTCTCTTTTTCCTTTCATTTCTCCATCCCGTTTCGCCCTTGGCCGCGTGCCAGCTTGTTTCGTAGCCTTCCTCCTCGGATCACGAGCTTTTGCGGCTAGGCAGCTGGCACTCTTTGCGCATGTACGTACGGCCGTGGAACGGCAGCGTTTCGCTGTTTCTCCTTCGTGCGTTAACTCTTCATTGAGTCTACCAGTTTGGCGCATTCATCTCCGCGCGGCGAGTTTTTGAGACGTGCTTTTACGCATGCTCGCCATGGTCGCGCGCTGTTCAAATTTCAGTTCTAGTGATTGTAGAGTTCAGAGTAGGTCGCTTGTTCGACCGTTGTTCGTGGTGCGTGTTCTCGCGATGGCCGGACTTTGTGTCCGATCCATTTGTCATTCGAACTGATAGCGGTCCGGATACAGGGACTGGTCTAAAAAATGTAATTAAATTGAAAAGCAGAGTACGTGGAAGTTTAATGATTGAAATTTGGCAAGGTAGTGACAAAAGTGTTAAAAATGTAGATAAGACACATTCATGAAACAGTTTTTAGGTTTAAATAAAGCTAACGTTTATTCAACATATTACAAAAATAAAATAAAGATGAAAAATATGACAGACAATTTAATTAAATAAAATATTATAATGGCATATGGCATCAAAAACAAGGTGGCAAAAATAATATGGCATGAAGTAACTTAAATGCAGCCTTCAAAATATACTTGTAGAAAAGTTCATTTTAACTTACATGCTAATTAATTGAATGTGACGACACACCAAATTAAAGCAGGCTTTTTTTATTTTATCAGTCACCATTGTGTTAATGTGAAGAGAACAAGTTGAAAAGAGATCCACACATTATTAATCTTTGAAAAATGAACGTACATCACCACTAACAGAAGAAAAGCCGGAACTTCAGCAGTCGAAATAAAACAAACACTAATAAAAATGTTTAAAACCACCTCTACACTCAAAAACTTTACAACGCCACTAATATCGTTTCTTCTGGCAGCTACAAATATCATTTTACTAATGCTACCTCTCACTCTCACCATTCAAACTGCCTTTTCATCCCTTTTAAACAATATCAACATACCGCTTTCCGAAAACGCCCCCTTTCTGATGTGTTAAGTTGAGAAGTTCTCAAACTGCCCATCGGCAAAGTAATCTAGAGTGCCTTTGAAGACTGTTACACGGCGTCTGGGCGCATGCTCCCCTATACTATTACGATTGAAACGATATCGAAGCTGGCGGTTGCAACTGAATTCGAAAAAGGCTGAGAAAACGATGGTCGATGTGAGAAATGATATCGAAACGAACAGTTTGGAAGATAAACATAGATTGGCGAGTTGAAAAATGAAAAGAAAGATTTGAACGATACTAGAAATGGAAAACAATAGCGACTGAAGAAAATGAATACAGGATTGAATGGAAAAATTAGACAAGTATGAAAAGGTGACATTATGTAGAAGTTTCAAGGTCCAAAAATATATACATAGGGCTAACATTTGCCCTCCCCCTTGACACTTATACATAAATTATCTGTTAATATAACAGTTAGAAACATTCATAGTTAATCAATAAAACTTTAATATATTCACATTCAACAATATAAACACAATTATAACAAGTAAATATATAGGTATATTAATATAAACACTTATATAAAATAAAAATACAACATTGATCCTCACTACTTTGAGGGAATACGCTTACATGAAACGTACACACTTACGTGACTTTCACAAAAAACAGCTGAACCTTTTAAAAAGGAATTTCTTTTCAAACACAAAGAAAGTTCTTGTTTCTTGCCTGTATCATAACTTATACCTCACCATACTAACATATGGCTACATTTACCAACACCTAATTTTTCTTAGACAAGAAATAAATACACATATGTATTTCAAATATTCAAATTTCAGTGAGCTCACTTAAAAAAAATATATATGTGTGCACACAAAAAAAATAATTTTTATGCAATATTTATAAAGCTATTTGATAAACATTTGCATAATGGGATTGAAAAATACTTGTTACAACTCGATTTCCAATAGCACGAACGGGACAAAAGTGGCAGTTCCATTAATAAAAACGAGGGACTTACAAAAAGAAAAATAAGATGCCCGCGACAGGCCTTCCAGTGACCAGAGCACTCACGAAGGCCGCTACCCCCTGCAGGTCACTCTGGTAATTACATTGTCACCTCTGCGAGACGCTTCTTGAGGCTGCTCGTAACCCCGGAGGATGAACCAACATGAGGTCTGATCACGTTCCAGCGGGAGTTAAATTGTCCATGCCATTGGAAATGAGGGTACTCAAAAATATAGCATCAAAAATTTGATTATGAAGGATCCTTCTGAAATAAAAATTAAAACAAGGTATAAACACCATGCTATTACAGAAAAGTTTTATATGTATAATTACAAGGTTCGAACATTAATATATAAAAGACATATGAAACATGCAAGTTTCATTATTCAAAAATTCAAAAGAGATAAAGTTAAACTTTGAATGTTTAACTAGAAAAATTTTAAACAAGCTTTTAACGCTTGAAGAAAAGAAATTTTTTTTTTTCAACAATTCAAAAGGAGAGGAGAGTTTTTTTTTTTTCAAGTTTTAAATGTACATTTTAATTTAAGACCCAAAAATAAATATAGCCTCAATGAACTTTAGTAGAGCAGCTTTTGTAAGTGGTTTTGTAAAAATGTCAGAGAGATTGGATTTGCTATTAACGTGTTTTACTAAAAATATCTCTTGGTTTAATAAATCGCGTACAAAGAAAAGTTTAACATCTATATGTTTTGTCCTATAGTTTTCTATGGGGGATTTAATGAAATCTATTGCTGCCATATTATCTACTAATAAAATTGGTTTAGTTTGTGGACCTGAAAATATGTGTTTATTATAACATTCTGTGATAATACGGCTGAACCAAAGAAGCTCTTTAGTTGCTTCTGTTAAGGCCACGAACTCAGATTCCATAGTAGACAAGCATATTGATTTTTGTTTAAAAGCTCTCCATGTTATCGGAGCTTTGTCTAGCATAAGTAATTGACCACCCATAGATGTCCTGTCATCACGATTGGCTGCAAAATCCGCATCTGTATATGTGATCAGGTTAATTTTATGACAAGGTAAATTTAATTTATAGTGCTTTGTATAGTTAACGTAACCCAGAAGTTTTAAGAGGCCGACCCAGTGAGCTATCCCCGGATTGCTTTGGAATTGGCTGAATATGTTTACTGCATAAGCAATATCAGGGCGTGTTCTGCTTGTTAAAAAGGATAGGCACCCTAACACACTTCTATATGGGTAGTTAAGCATTTCTTTAATTTCTGCATCTGTTTGAGGGCACTGTAATTTCGAATAGACAACCCCTTTACTAATCGGGAGTGAAGAAATGGGAAAGTTATACTCTTCAAAACGTGTGCAAATTTCCTTAATGTATTGCATTTGATGTATAGAGACTACACCTTCCTCATCCTCCTCAAACTCCACCCCAAGCAACTTACGGGTTTTGCCCAAGATTTTTATATCGAAATGCTTAGTTAAAAGAGTTAAAACCTTGTCAATGTATTTTTGATGTCTGCTTAAAATGACAAAATCGTCAACATATAATAATAAAACAATGTAATCAGAAAATGTATAAACACAATTGCACCAATCTAACTTTTTAAAACCAAGAGAAATTAAAATTTTATGCAGTTCGTAGAACCATACTCTCCCGCTCTGATGTAACCCATATAATGCTCTTTGGAGTTTACAGACCAGGTGTTCTTTTCCTTTTATTTCAAAACCAAGGGGCTGTTTCATATAGATCTCATCAGTTAATGGGGCGTATAAGTACGCTCCCTTCACGTCACATTGTAAGTGAGTCCACCTGTGACAGGACACTAAAGCTGCAAAGAAAAAGCAAATTAAACTAAAATTGACTACTGGTGAAAAAGTTTCATCATAAGTCTCGCCCTTTATTTGTTTGTAGCCCTGTGCTACAAGTCTTGCTTTGTATCTTGCTATGTGCCCTTTATCATTACGCTTAATGGTGAAAACCCACCTACAACCGAGAGGTTCTTTATTGGGTGGAAGGTTAGTTAAGACCCATACTTTTCTATTGTTGATTACTGCCAACTCCTCCCCCATTGCTTGTTTCCAGAGCTCCCATTGAGGTGATTTTAAAGCCTGTTTGTATGTATTGGGTACAGCCTGGTCTAGTCATGCATCGGAGTTGTTGGATTCTAAAATGGAGAAATGTGGTGGTGTACTGCCTGGACTAGAACTAGCGCTTGAGCATCGTGAGTGTCCATGTACAATACCTTCATGTTTGTCTGCTCCTCTAAAACAAAAGAGAGTTGGATTGAATTTAATTCCATTTTTTAGACAGTAGTCACGGACCTCTCTAATTGACCTTAACCTCTGTGTCCCTCCAAATTCATAATAATAAATGTCTGTACGCCTTCCATCAGGCCTTGTTACAGGTTTTCTAAACCAGGTAACTTCCCTCAAAGTTCTTGAGAGCTCCTCGCCCTCCTCATCACTCTCATCCATAGATGGGTGTCCGGCGGCGGAAGCAGAAAAACCTGAGGTGCTTCGTTCTGTTGGTGGAATTACAGACTTATGGAATTTGTCAGGTTGAATTTCTGTTAGTGGGTCAATTTCGGGAGGTTCAGATGATAGAGTGTAAGTGGGTCCCAGATCGCTTCCGTTGTGCTGCTCTAAACTAGCAAAAGGGTCTGTGCCTAAAGAATAAATAGGGCCTTGTTCAGTTCCAACGTAGGTGTCTTTGGGTACGGTTGCTTCTTCACTGAATCTTACGTTAATTGTTTCGATGATCTTATTTGTGTCTGGCAACCAAATTCTATACCCTTTTGTAGACATTGCATATCCTACTAAAATCCCCTTTCTAGCCTTAGGCTCAAATTTTGTACTTCGGAGTTGTCTGGGCACTCCCACATATGCAACTGTGCCAAAAGGACGTAAGTGTCTTATGGACGGTTTATTTCCACAATAATATTCAAATGGTGTTTTCTTATGTGATTTGTGACAAACACGGTTCAGAGTGTAAGTAAAATACAAAATGGCTTCTGGCCAAAACTTCAGACTTAGTTTACTTTCATGTAGTATGGAACGTGCTCCGTCTACAATGGTTTGATTGAGTCGTTCCGAGACGCCATCTTGTTCTGGAGTATATGTGTTCGTGAACTCGTGTTTTATACCATTTTCCTCGAAATATCTTTTAAAAGCTTCATTTGAAAACTCCCGCCCATTGTCACTACGTACATGTTTAAGTTTCGTGTTTAGAAAACGTTCGGCCCTTTTGACATGGTTTGTGAAAACTTTAAAGACTTGTGATTTACTACATAATGGATAAACTGATGCCTTACGAGAAAAATCATCCGTTATTGTTAAAAAGTATTTCTCTCCACCTCTCCCGGTTACTGTAGTAGGTCCCCACAAATCTGTGTGTAAAAGTTCAAGTGGCTTCTTGGACCGGATTTGATTTAGTGGTTTAAAAGATGTGCATCTATGTTTATTCAATTTGCATGTTTCGCAATGAAAGTCTCGGTCTTTAATGTGTGGTAAGCCTTTTACGCCATTACACCTCTGTGTATGTTCTATTAGTGTGGGACTGAGGTGACCTAGCCTACGATGCCATAATCTGAAATCATCTTTTTGTACTGTCGAGGCCTCAAAACAGACCTGTTTAAATTTTACGTTGTTGCTAGGTTTACTTTTACTTTTAGAATTAGCATCAGGGTGGATGTAATAAATCCCATTTTTAAGGATAGCCCTAAATAGTGTTTTATCAGTTGTGTAGGCCTTAACTCTCCCTTTCCCTCCTTTGAATGTTGCGCCTCTATCATCAAGGCGAGAGCCAGAAATAAGATTACGTCTTAAATTAGGACAATACATTACATCCCCTAGACACAAAGTTGATCCATTTAAATTAAGATTAACAGTACCAGTCCCTTCAATCGGGAAAGTTGCTCCATCGACAGCAACGGCAAGTTCGTGGTTATGAAGAGGCTGAAAAGACACATAAAGTCCTCGGTCTTTGCAAAAGTGGTGCGAGGCACCAGTGTCAAACACCCAGGCATCGTCTTCCCCCTTAACTTTGCTAAGATTAGATTGAATGAGGAAGTTTACCTGACTATGGGAGACACTTTGATGCTTTCGGCTCGGTCTGGATCTAGGAGCTCCATTTCTGTTCTGATGTTGGACAGGACTAGCTCTGGATGTAGAAGACTCTCTGGAACTGGTGCCAACTGAGGACTCGGGACCAGACGTGACTGGAGAAGGGGCCTTGCACTGATTTTTGCTATGTCCAATTTTTCCGCACTTGTGGCATCTGCCTTTAAATTTTTGTCGGTAACTCGTTTTATTTGGTGGGCGACTTCTGGAAAAGTGAGACTGGACGGCAAGTTGATTTTTATCCTCTGACCTCAATTTAAGACGAGACTCCTCGGCGACTAGTTCAGTCAAGATGGCAGAAAACACAAATTTAGAATCAGGCCAACGAAGTATGTTCTGGACTAGACTGTCATATTTTTGAGGGAGCCATCTGAGGAGTTGGAACGATAGATAAATTTCTTTAATTGGCTCATTCATTGCCTTCAATTGGTCAGCGATTCGGTTGAGGCGAGCAGCGTACATATCTATCGACTCCTCTGGTGCTATTTTGCATGCCAACAACTCTGAAAATAACTGCATGTGGCGGGCTCTATTATCAGGTTGGAAATGGGATCGGAGCTTTGCCCATGCATCTTTAGGATCGTCAATGTTCTCTATTATTCGACGGAAGTCAGGCTCGACATTCAGGTAGATTATGGACAGTGCTGAACGAACTCTGGATTGATAGTCCTTGTATGCTGCTGCATCACTTGTATCAGGCACAGCCTCTGTTCCGTTAACAATGCCCCAGGCATTTTTGTCCAATAGAAGGAACTTTATGTCGGCTGACCAGTTTCCATAATTATGGAAATTTAGCTTGTTTATGCTCACCTGTATGTTAGCCATTGCCGAGGAAGAATTTTTTTTTTTCAAAAAATGTACAAAAAAAAATTTTAATTTTTCAACAAAATTTCATAAAAATAAATATCTTAATTTTAACTGTCATACTGAAATTTATGAAATTTATACGTAAATGCGGCCCCCCCCCCCACTAAAATTCACTAGTGGGTCTAACTGCCGCCATCTACTAACACTTGTCAGCTAACCCTTGCCAAAGGTTACGGCCCTTAAAGGGTTAATATGGCTTAAATAAGCTGGGCCCATAACCGTGATAGCGGTCCGGATACAGGGACCGGTCTAAAAAATGTAATTAAATTGAAAAGCAGAGTACGTGGAAGTTTAATGATTGAAATTTGGCAAGGTAGTGACAAAAGTGTTAAAAATGTAGATAAGACACATTCATGAAACAGTTTTTAGGTTTAAATAAAGCTAACGTTTATTCAACATATCACAAAAATAAAATAAAGATGAAAAATATGACAGACAATTTAATTAAATAAAATATTATAATGACATATGGCATCAAAAACAAGGTGGCAAAAATAATATGGCATGAAGTAACTTAAATGCAGCCTTCAAAATATACTTGTAGAAAAGTTCATTTTAACTTACATGCTAATTAATTGAATGTGACGACACACCAAATTAAAGCAGGCTTTTTTTATTTTATCAGTCACCATTGTGTTAATGTGAAGAGAACGAGTTGAAAAGAGATCCACACATTATTAATCTTTGAAAAATGAACGTACATCACCACTAACAGAAGAAAAGCCGGAACTTCAGCAGTCGAAATAAAACAAACACTAATAAAAATGTTTAAAACCACCTCTACACTCAAAAACTTTACAACGCCACTAATATCGTTTCTTCTGGCAGCTACAAATATCATTTTACTAATGCTACCTCTCACTCTCACCATTCAAACTGCCTTTTCATCCCTTTTAAACAATATCAACATACCGCTTTCCGTGTTAAGTGTTATGTGTTAAGTTGAGAAGTTCTCAAACTGCCCATCGGCAAAGTAATCTAGAGTGCCTTTGAAGACTGTTACACGGCGTCTGGGCGCATGCTCCCCTATACTATTACGATTGAAACGATATCGAAGCTGGCGGTTGCAACTGAATTCGAAAAAGGCTGAGAAAACGATGGTCGATGTGAGAAATGATATCGAGACGAACAGTTTGGAAGATAAACATAGATTGGCGAGTTGAAAAATGAAAAGAAAGATTTGAACGATACTAGAAATGGAAAACAATAGCGACTGAAGAAAATGAATACAGGATTGAATGGAAAAATTAGACAAGTACGAAAAGGTGACATTATGTAGAAGTTTCAAGGTCCAAAAATATATACATAGGGCTAACACGAACTAGAAGTCATGTCGTTTATTTAATTTGTAAAACATCATATCTTCATTTTATTATCAATTCATAAATACTATATTTCACCATGAAGTCATATTATACAGATATCTGAAGTCTTTACCTTTTATGAGCATTCAACACCTAAAAAGGACAGCACCTTTTCCCAAGTTCACGGAAGTTTTTCAAGAATAAAATTCATGGAAGTATTAACAAGATTCTTTCTCTCTGTTTGTCTCAACACCTCACTCTGGGATTCAAAGGTAAACATTTTTATAATTAATATTCTGACGACGTATTGAACCTGATAATATATATATACGATCACGTTTCTTCTTCTCTTCACCTTCAAACTTATAATCAACCAAGTAATTTTAAAAGAACAATAGTCATAATTTAAATTCACCTACAAGATCCTCTAAACATTTAGGTGAAGCAAATATCTTCTTAACAATTGTAATAAAATATTGTTATTTTTTTGGAATTTTCAATTGCAAGAAAACCATTGTACAACAATAAAACTTCTAACTAATCTCTGATCAGTTGAATTTTTTTTTTCTTTATGAATTCTAACACTTGTCTGCTTTTGAAGATTTAAGAAATGCCCTAATGTTGATATGTATTATTTGATGGCATTCTAATATTGTTCAATATCATTATTGTTTTAAATTATTAGGAGATTTAAGATATTTTAAGTAAGAGAAAAAATGTGCAGCTCAAGCAGCACTTTCAAATCTTATATTTACTATTTAAGAATACACAATTTTACTTTTAAAATTTTACCAAGTTACAAAATTGCAGTTAATAATAAGATTTTACTAAGATATTAATTATCGATATACAATAATAGTGATATTTTAAACATTGCATGTAATGTTGTAATATGTGTGACATATAATGTGAAATTTTAGATATCAATGTAGTATTTGAGGTTTTTGACAACATGGTTTACACTATGGTATAAACCGTCAAAAACCTGCCAACCCTGATTCTTTATAAAAGGAAGAAAAAACTTAACTGAAGTACATATAATATTAATTATTATTTATGAGAATAAATATCAGTTTTTATTAAAGTCTTATGTGAATTAGTTAATTTTATTTAGTTAAATCAATATGCAAAAAGAAAATTTTAAAAAGCTTGGATGATAAAAACAAAAACATTTCTCATTTAAAGTAGTCAATTTTCAACCAAACAATAAGTGAATACATTGACAAAAGAATTTTAATTGTATTGAATATCACCTATGAAATGCCATGACAGAGAATTTAGTCATTTGTTTATTAGTTAGTGTTTTGTACGTGCAGCCTAAGCTCCAATATCTTTTGTGTAAAACATTTGGTGCATTAGAATGTTGTTTGTGAATTTTTAGCACATGAAAATTTGCCCTGAAGTAGGTTATGAAACACATACACACACGTAATTTATGTACAAATGTATATGCATACATATATATAATTTTATTTTCCAATGTAACTGAATAATAATCCACAGCAAAATGAAACAAGGTGTTTATTAAACACTGGTACAGCAAAGAAGTGGGGGGGGGGGGGGGGGGGGATTGAAGCCTTGAAGCTTATCTTGGAGCACCTAAAAATTGATAAGATGCAAACTAAACATTTTATTAAAGTGATGCATGATGTGTAAAAGTCAACATAAAAAACATAAACAGCTAAAGATATTTTAGAATGCAACTGCTTCAAGACTACAAATGTTTGTTTATAAAATTAATGAAAGAGGATGAGAAACATTAACGACAAGGCCTGTGTCTATAATATTGCTACCAGTTTATCGCTCTCTGTATTGATGATTGAAAATTGGGCTCCTTTTATGAAGCCGTAAAACTGCTCAATAAAATTTATTTTGACTACTTGTGCTTTTCATTACAGTAGAAGATCTTTATAACGCAATTCTCCATATAACGCACCACTTCTCAGATGTAAACAATGAATTTTCAGTTAAGAAACACTTGAATTCCTACATTATAAATAGTTGCTAATCTCTAGAGGACTAAATTTGATACATTAGTTCAACTTTATCTCCTTAATTCAGAGCTAATTGCTGAAAAAATTGCTATGATTTGATACAGTTGTGAACAGGTATGTTTGGACAATGTTTATAAAGTAAATTTAACAATGTGTGGAGTGATCTATATTATGCAAAAAATTATAATCTGCACAACTCCTGGTAATAAAGAATGCAATATAAAGATACTCTAATGTATTTTGGTATGTTACACACACATTTGGCCATGTTTTACAAGCTAAATTTAATGATGTGTGAAATGTGATCTATATAATGCAAAATTCTATATAGCGCACAACCTCGTGTTTTTAGGTTTGCGTTATAAAGATCTTCTACTGTATATCATTTTTTACACATTCATACTCAAAATATTTTATTAACCTGTAAAAAATGGATTTATTCATTTTATAATGAATAATGATTCAATAACCCTTCTCATGTGAAGATCCTGCCTGCGCCACTATATTAAAGATAATTAAAATTGCATTAACAAGAATAAAATGTGGAATGACTATTTGAAAACTATACCTTTAAATAAATAAAGAATACATGTGAACTAGAATAAAAACAATTTTAATATAACATAAAATGTACTTTCAGGGGTCTGTACAGGCTTTTTTCCCAGGGTCCTGTTTTTGTGAAATTGTGAACAGCTTTTCATATTTGTGAAAAATCTAGTCATAATTTTGTGAATTTGAAAGGATCGTTATATTCAGGTTCTTGTTTATACATTTTTAAGAAGATATATGGATGTAAAATACATATATTTTCTTTATATGTGTAAAAGTGACAGGTCAGATTTTACTTTTAAATGATTAATTTGTGAAATGCTCAGTTTAAAGATGGAAAAATTTTGTGAAAAACCTATTTTTAAGATAAAGAATTTTGTGAAGGGTCCTGTTTTAGGAAAAATAGTTTTGTGAAGGGCCCTGTTTTAGGGAAAATAGTTTTATGAAGAGTCCTGTTTTGAAATTAAAAAAATTGTGAAGGGTCCTTTAAAGGACCCAATTTTTTCCTGAACAGATGCCTGTACATATATACTATTAGTATAAATTTATTCTCTAGATAAATTATAAAATAGAAAAATAAATTAAACTTATGTAAAGATTCAAAAACTGCATTGAGAAATTCAATTTATTTAATATAATTTATTATTTATTTGTAATATTTTCTCCATAAATCATGAAATATACTGGTTCAAATTTAAGTTTAAATTTTGGATCCAATGTCATGACGTATTTGTCGATCGAAATACAAAATTAATAAAAATTATAACAAATGAATATATAATAATTATGTCTTTAAAACTCAGAAATAAACAGTTCAATAATAAGAAATTAGATTAGGTGTTTAATTAATCATCCGATTTAAATACTTCATATTTAACGTAAGAATAAATACATCGGGGAAAAAAAAAAAAAAAAAAAAAAAGGACATTCCCGACTCCCCCCTTCAATTTTTTTCAGAAATATCTCCTGCAGTATTGAAAAACATTTTATTTTCCTTTAAGTATTCATTCCTTTACTCAAATTTATTTAAAAAATATTATTTTGATTAAATCATAGTAACTATGAACATCTTCACTAGTTAACGAAAAAATAAATAAACATGTGTAGTTGCATATGTTTACGTTCATTCTGATTGGTTTTTCACACTTCTTATGAATTTGAAACGTCACTTAATTTCGAATGCCACGGAAAATATATCGATTATTACAAATCCGGAATCGGACTAGGGGAGAATCGCTCTTTCCCACCGAACCGGAATCCAGGCCTGATTTCGGATGAACTGAATTCCGGTTTCGTTCCACTTCGGTGGAATGGGAGAATACGGCCGATTGTCTCGGCAGATTCACACAAAACCGTAACGAGAGCTTTTTCAACATCAGATACATGAACAGACAACAGACCAGGGGCGCCATTTAGAAAGTGGGGGCAAATTTTAAGTAGTCTATTAATCGACAACTTAAAATTTGAACGGCTGCCATTTTCTTCAGGATTGAAAAGTTGATAAACCCATCCAAGAAGGACTACAAAATATCGTAACTTTTAAGGTTTTTTGTTACAGATAAGCAGATTCCTAGATTCATCTGGTACTGCAGAACGCTTCACTTTTTGCACACCCCGGTATCAAAGTCAGCCAGAGGACCATTTTTCAACCAATTTCCAAATAAAAACTTTTTTTTTAACTTCAAGCAAAGCTCTTTTACTTTCAAAAAACACCATTATTATTAATGTATAATTGTGCTAAAAAATTCGCAAAAAATGGAAAAATATTAGAGTTTTTTTTTTCTTTAAGTTATAACATATGCCTTAACTTGTTTTCCTTGACTAATCGAACTCGTACAGGCTAATATCAGCAAGTTCTGGAATGTAGGTTTGTCATATTTTGGACAAAAACATCTGTACAAGAACAGTCTGAACCACGGAGGACTGTCTTCCTATTCTGATACATTGAATCTAGTTGCACCAGTCTGCCCATGAATACAATACCAAAGAATTTCCGAGGAAATTTTTTTGGCAAAACACAAGATTTCCACCCATGGCAGATATTTCAAATTGGATTATCCTTTAAAATTATGACGAAGTTGCTACAATTTTCACTGATATATATTTTTTATTAAAAAAAACTACAGATTTCATTTAAATTAATCACAAATATTTAATTTGATATTACTTAAAAGAGAAATTTTATGTAAGCTAAACAAAAAAAAAAAAGAAAAATTCGTTAAGTATTACTCATAAAAATATGAATAAGGTGTAGAAATAAGCAAAAGCGATAAAAAGTATGCAGAAAAGTTTGTAAAAAATGTGTCCTATGCATATGTATCCACTTTCATATAGAGGCACCCTGGTCTCACTCCTCTAATCGAACATCACACTTGTCCACGTGAGTATCGCCAAGGCTAGGAATGTGGTTGCCAAAGTTTGGACAAAAAATTCTCTGTCTAAGCACAGTAAGCCTGCTAGGGTTCCTTGATATGAGAGTGGTGACATACAGGGTATAAAATTGGATTTGTTAAAACGATTTTGGACAATAGAAAATTGCCAAGATTTTGGCGAGCCTGCCATTATCACAAAGCTAATCCAATACACTACAATAACGTCTTGAAGACATACAATAAACATCATACGTAGGATAAAGCTTCGTCCGGTGGACATCCTACAACGTTCCATACTTATCCAGAGAACATCCAGTGTGGAGCAAAAAGAGACTCCTATGCTCGTCCTGTCAACATTTTCAGCAATGCAAAGGATAACAATAGGATGCTCATAGGACAATATAAAATAAACAGTATTGGGCCTTCTCTGCATGTCCGGCAAGTGTCATTTTTAGGTATTCGTAGGAAAGATCAGTAGCTTACACTTTATATAAAAAATAAATTTAAAAAAATCAGAAAGAGAGCAATTGTCTTACCCAGCTCTTCTTAAATGATGACTGGGATTTCTATTAATTTTATCTTAACCTGTGCAGTGGCACATATTGAAACCTTTCTATTAAAAAATAGTGGTAGCACAGACAAGAGCTGTCCAGGTTACCACTAATTTTTTCCCCGAAAACCCTTATAATTCAGGACAAAAGTTAAACTGAAATTTAAACAACAACAACAATGTAGTTTAAAACAATTACAATGACAACAGGAACAGAAGAGTTGAAGTTATTTCTTTTCTTGAGGGAGGGAGACATTTTGATACACTGGAGTGTATATCCTCTCAGGTGCCACCTTAATTCATCACTGCTGTGAATTACCACTAATAAATAGTATTTATTGTCTAAAAACTAAATTTGACACTTCTATAGACTAAAATCTATTATTTAAGACCAAAATGAACACACTGATACAGTAGTATTCTCTCGCTGACTGTTGAAAGAATCAGCCTTGTGTTTTAAATATATGGATATGGAATGAAATTAAATCACCTAGTTCAGTTTTGACCAATACTGGCAGGTCCAGCTGTGGCCGATATTGCAATTTTTGCCAGTGCAGATAATCAATATCACCCAATATTGGAAGAAAAAAAGACAGGTGTGCAATATTGGCCTGATCCGACATTGCAAAATCACTGTTTACGATATTGCTGTGCTACTGGGGAAATACAGTAAACTCTGTCTAAAGTGGACTTTGTGTAAGACAGAAATCTGACTAAAATGAAAAGATTTTAAAGTCCTGCTGAACAATTTCAACTACAATAAACTCTGTCAAAGGCTGAATGTCGTCTATGATGGAACATTTTCTCAGTCCTGATAAATTCTGTATTAGACAGAGTTTACTGTAGCTGGAAATATATTATAAATTTTTAAATGCTAACTGTAAACATTCCATGAAAATACTGCAGGCAGTTTTTTGCACATTTCAATCAATTTTTCTTTGTGCTACACGCATGTCCAAATGAAAATCTAACATAAAATAAGAGAAATTTTAATACGAATTTCAAACAAATAATTGCAGTATCTATAGATATATATATAGAGAGATGTAGTGCGGAAATAAGGCTGAATTTCTAGCTTATCATTTGGCAGCAACTATAGTTTCCAGAATTCCAGAGCTCAAACCAATGAATTGATTAAATTGTACCGCTTTACAAGAATCTTATGTACTTGTGCTTTCAACTGTAGACATGCCGCACCATCTATTGGCCAGTAATTTAACCAGTTTGAAAAATTTTGGGATGAACTGTGCATAATTTACAATCAATCTCAATTGTTTTAAAGCTCTATTTCAAAGAGGGGAAAAAGGAAAACTTGGAAATTGATGGCTATTGTTGATAGCTTTGTAGCAGTGCCTAAATTGCATATAGTTTTTTTTCTCTTTTTGGGAAATATGCAGACCTAAAATTGGATAACTGAAATACTCATTAAATTTTCTTTCAAAAATAGGATTCTAGAAAGCAGAAATTTTTATTTTTAACAGTCTTCATAACAGAAAAGTTCATTTGACACAAATATGACATTGAGATTTTTTTTTTTTTTTTTTTGCATTATTTGGAAAATTTATCTTTAAAAATAACCAAAAGGTAGTAATTAATTAGTGATATTTTAAAATTTTCGTGGCACACATAAGATCCTCTTCCAGTGCAGCAGTTGAAAAGACCTGGTCTAGATAATGTGGTGGGATTATTACCATGTAAAACCCTGTTAAATTAAAAATGATTTCATACACCAAAAATGATTCCAATACTCCTTTAAAGAAATTAAACAATTTCATTCATTTAATTAATTCTTTATTTGTAGAAATAATTACATGTAATGTTATCACAGATTTATTCATATACAAAGAAAGAATAAGTTGCACAGAAAATTCTAGCTAAACATATACAAAATATGAAATTCTTAAGGCTTGTGAAAAATTCAGATCTAAATCAGAAGCTATAAATAATTGAAATTTATTAGTAATATTTTTTGAAAATAACACAGAATGAATAATATTTTACGACGAAAATCTCCCCCCCCCCCACTATCTTTTCATAATACAATGTTTTTCAAGGAGAGAAGGGGGGGGGAGGATATGTTATCAATTATCTTTTATGTACCACAATTGATTGATTGAATGGCTAACTACAATTATAGCAGGCACAATTACTTTGTGACTTTAAAAAGCAAATTGCTGTCTTGGAATGAGAAGGTTTGAACAGACAAATTTGGCTAAAATGAGATGATGTCAACCACTGAGTGTTCTTACCTACAATTTGAGCTCACATATTCCAATTAGTATATTGAGAGTTAACAAATTTCAGAATGATTTTGATTACAGTGTTGCCTATAGAGAAATTAAATTATCTTGTTTTTCTTACAAAAGAGTGGTCAAAACATTTAGAACTTTGTCATTCCAAGTCAATGTAAATAATTGTAAATGAAAAAGAAATTAGATATACATATAGAATAAAATCTTGTATCATAAATAACATTTAAACAAATCTTTGATAAATTTTTTCAAGAGTGAAAATATTTAATAATTAAAGAGAAAAAACACTAATATATCAACATAGACAATATCTTTCTTCTTTACTGACATATTTGAGAAAAATATGCAGCTGGCTTTAGAGAATACACAAAAATATGATAATTTTAATTAAAAAATTCACACTACATTTAAAAATAGAGATGATTGAACTATACAATCATTTAAGGCAAGCAGTTATGGACATACAAGAACTCAAAGTAGAGTTACTAGGATTTATATTCATATAACAATAACATTTAAGGAGAATACCCTTAGAAGTACTTTTTTTATTTGCGTATTTTATAACAGCTTTTTGACATATTATTAAATGGTTCTATGAAGAAAAATTATTTAATCCTTTCAGGGGCAAGTAATTATGTTTCTGTAATGTTGAATTCACATCAAAATTTTCAAAAAATTTCAATTTTACAGTTTTTTTTCACCAAAGTTATAAAAAGTAAAATTTTGTTCAAAAATTCCAGTACAAATCATGAGTGAAATTGAGTGGTATAAAAATTATCCCTTTAGATGGTTAATCAAGAAAAAATGCAATTCTTGTCGTAAAAATTAAGAATAATTTAAAAACCCTACTTCTACTACAATTTTGAAATTTTTGAAACATGTTTTACAGGTGTGGTCTATAATAGCAGAAGATTAGATTTTCAAAAAGTGAATTAGTTTAATATAAATAAATAAAATGCCATGACCCATGAAAAAATACGATAAAAATGACAGAAGTGAAAAAACATAGTTTTTATTGAAAAAAAAAAAAAAAACTAATTGACATGGGTTTTTTCAAGAAAACCACAGTTAAAAAACTGCCCCCCCCCCTCTCCAAACAAATTCAATGAAAAGCTGGATTTCTTCTTTTTTTTTTCAATTATTAGTAATTGAAAAATATTAAACACTTATGGTATATCTGGCAATTTCATATGTATTATTTCTGATGACAACATCCCTCTTACTATGCACATATAAAATTCACAACAATGTATGAGGTATCATACGAAGGGATTTTGAACAGTCTTTTGATATAGTACACTTGCATTTTGTTAAATTGTGGTTGTCTGACTAGAAATTGCATTTAATTAAAAATTACTGGAAAAAAAAATGTATCAACAAATAATCTCAAAGATAGCAATGCAAAAGACTTGTCCACTGGTATGTGCATATATTATTTGACAAATTTAAGTTTTACGAAATTATAAAATTGACTTAAAAAAAAAAAATCGATTTAGGAGTACTGCCATTCAAAACTTGCAAGATTATGTATTTAACTCTAAGTTATCTTTCAGTGGAGGATATAAACTCCCAAAATAGTTCTTAAAGATATTGTAGAAGTAAGTAAATATTTTTGCAACCACTGGCTCCCACATGTTTAAGTGTGGAACTATGCAACAAATCCTGAATGACACACTGAAATTCAGAAAAATCCACAAGAATTCAATGACTGGAATTCACAAGAAAAATGTGTTAACATATTCATTAAAAACAATCACAAATGGAGATGAACATTTTATCGGTACAAATATTAGTAAAATTTATGCAATGTTGGACTTCATCAAGAAAATGTGATCGTACAGGAATAGTTAAAGAAACTTTCTATAGCACTGAATAAATTGCAGTCAGATTATGAAAATTTTTCAACAGATGTTGAAATTTAGATTGATCTCATAGTGAGTGTGGAACTGCTGCTTTATAAACATTTAATTGTACAAATGATGGTACAGCAATCAAACCCCCTTTTTAGGTTACAAATTTAATGGATCCTTCATGCATTGGCAATAGATTGACAGCAGAGTATGAAATGTGGCTACAAATTGTAAAATCAGAATATGAACCTGGTATTTTATCTTTCAAGATAAAAAACAACCAGTTGTTTCTTGAAAATATTTTTCACAAAGATCGAATTAAACTAGTACAAAGATAAGCCATCAAAGTGGTGTTTTTTAATTGAAAGAATCATGCGGAAGTTTGGAAGTTTATCGAGTTGGTTTTGTCTGTTTTTTGCCCAATTGTTTAGTTGCCTACCACATTCTACATCAATCAAACATGTGTTATCCACATTCGGTAAAATATGGAGAAACTTAAAAAACTGATTAAGGGTAGAAAAGGCTAGAAAACTAGTAAAGATTTGGCATTTTAAAGAAAAGAGAAAAAAAAACACAAAAGAAACTGAAGAATGGTAGTTAGAAAATGGGACATATGTACAATGCTTAATTATGTTATACTTGTAATAATTATTAAAATAAACTGTATTACTTATTTAAACTGTCAATTTTGTAAAAGAAAAAAAAAAGTCCTTACAGTTTAAATTTTGTAAGCATTGTTTAACTTATTTTATCAAAGAAAGTCTTAACCAAATTGAAAAAAACCCAATGGGTCCGACTCAGTTGTGTCCAACCCAGAAAAAAAAGACTATTTACTTAACATTTTTATATAAAAAAAAAAGGTATTTATATTGCTGAAAATCTAATCCCTAATTTTGTGAAATGCACCTTAAAAAGCATAAAATAGCTAGTCAATTAAAAAAAATATATGTTGAAGTTTTATTTTGATCATACTGATATATGGAAGAAACACAGACTGAGAAAAATGGTTTAAAGATCACAATTCTGTATTATTTGAAGGGGACTGATGCAGTAAAAAGCCTTTTTCACATATGTATGATCATTGAATCTTTATATAACTTTGCCAGTATATAACTAAGAATGTCTAAATACATTTTTTTAAATTGATATTTTCAGCCTTTTTTACCAAATGAAGGGTACCTCCTCTTAATACAAGATTGAAATGCAGATTTTTTTTTTTTTTTTTTTGAGAGTTGGGGGAGAAGTGCTTTATAAATAGCTCATTAGAAGTTTTATGTGCTGGAATCAAAAAATCACACAATTTATGTTTAGATTGTTGCCTATAAAAAGCAACAGGAAAGAAGAACTGTCAACCATGAATTATTATATACATGTTTTCTAAACTGTTGATCTAAATTTTAAACTACTAGCAACAGTTTTTACTGATTACAATAATTTTTAAACCTGATATGTTTGAGGTATATTATCATAAACCTAATTCACATTTAGGAATAAACTGATACATAAAAATAAAGAAAATCCAAAAATGTGAATATTAACTAACTATCCATGAAAACAAGACATACAGCATAACATCACTTCATAAGAGCTTTTAAGTATAACAGATTTAAAATCCTTTTATAAGCACCACAATTAACAGTATAAAAGAAATTTCTATAGATTTATAGCATTGATGAGCACAAATATAATTTTTGTATACACTCCATATACAGGTCAGATCATTATACATATACATATGGCATAATTTGTAATAAATCATGAAATTACCACATATAATAATAATTGAGGCACTTTGTATATAAAAAAAATCAAACTACATAAAATCTATCAACAGAATTTAATAACGGCCATTCATATAGAAAAAAAAAATACTTTATCTCATAATAAAATCAAAAATACATTTATCTATTTGTCCAAAATATTATTTTAAAATTTATCACACTGTTTAAACTGTTTTGAAGATTAGACACAGATATTTAAAAATTCATATTACATATTAAAAATATAATTAGTGAGACTGCAATATCAGTTTTATTTCATTAAATATAAAGATTGTCCAAATAAATTACTCACTGAAAACAATGAATGTAAAAAGATTGATATGCTATATAAGCCAAAATGTTCATGAGGTAAATTAGACTATTTAAATATAAATGTTTTAAAAATTAATAAAATAAATTTTTCCATGATAATTTTTAATTCAAAGTTTATTGATTTTCTGTACTTATTTATCTTTAAAGAGAAAATCATTTCTGTGGCAACATTAATTTTGTGTCAGGCAAAATAAGTCAAATTTCAACAAAATTTTATGCTTGCCAAGCTCATCCATATTTATTACCATTGCAGATTTTAATCAATACACATAATTATATGCAACACATGCTCTTAAAAAAACTGTAAAATATTAGTTAAACAGGAAACAATGTATGAGTATTTTAAAATATCTACAATACATATATACTCACATACATACAGTAAAATATCATTAACTGAGACAACACAACCCTTTTAAAAATATAATATAATATTTACTCATGTTATGCACACTCTTGGTTTTTGATGAGAAAAAAAGATATGTCTCAGGCATAATGTACAACATAGTATTTTAATGGCAAAAAAAAAAAAAAAAAAAAAAAAAAAGAAGAATTAGAAAAGAAAAAAAAAAACTTTAAAAATCCTATCTCAAAAGGAAATAAAAAACTCTAATCTAAATTTCCATATTTACTCTTATATATTTTGCCCCCTTATTAAAATATCACACAATTAAGGTTTCTGCCATATAAACTTTTTCACATTAAGCTTTGTTTAGAAATATTTAGCAATATATCGGAAATATAGTAATAGAAAAATTGTGAAAGGCGGATTTAAGGTTCAATTATGTATATTTGCATTTATTCAGCTTTCAGAGAATATATAATTAGAATGGGAAAAAGAACAAGTTACACTGTCACTTTCAAACTGCGAGCTTTATATTATGCTAAAAAAAAGATGGCAACATAACTACAATTCAAAAATTTGATACTGGCAAGTCTTTCATACGATTATGGAGGGAGAAAAAAGAAAAAACTGAAGAAAGCTCCATCCCAGAATGGTGAATCAATGAATTCCAGTGGTGATTCAATGCATGTTGCAACCAGCTCTTTTTTTTTTTTTTTTTTTTAATTATTTTTTTTCTTTAAAAAAATTAAAGCATGTATGATTTACATAGCTGTCAGAAATATTCTGTGTATAATGCATAACTCTCTTTTAGCCTTAAACTGGAAAGAAAGCATGCATTATACATGAATAAATTTGGTAAAAAAATAAAGTGCTAAAAATGAAAATAAAATGGATATTACAAATATTTGAGGTTCTTGTGGGAATCAATAGTTTGATAAATTAAATCTAAAAGCAAATATCAAGTAAATTATATACTGATTTCTTACCCAAGGATTGATTTGCTTTTTGTGTGTTCATGTATAAAATAAACATTTTTTGTTCCTGGACATGTTGTTTAACTATACTTTGACTCACCTTATAGATTATATTTTTAATTCACATTTTCAATGATCCACATGATTTAGAATCCCAATTAATAAGAGTTTACTGTAATTATAAAATATTTGCCATTAGAGATATGTTTCAAATCAATCATACAAAAATGAAATAACCATAAAATATTTATGTATAGCAGAGTTATTTCGTAAAACAAGGGCTGATTAGCAAAATAAATTAAAATCTAACCAAACATATTAATTTCAAACAAACAAATAATAAAACATAAAATTTTTGATAATTTTCCCTTTAAAAAGTAGTCAATTGCTAAGGGACTAGAAACTCAAACAACTGCAAGAAAAAACAATTTTAAACAAAAATAAATATTTTAATTAAAATCCGTGTTTTCACTTTTAATAAGATAAAAAATATAGAGGTGGGAGATGTCTCATATTTAATGCCATCATAAATCCAAAAATATATAATGAATAAATGGAAACAGATATCAAAATATTTTTCAATGCAAAATATGCATTTTCCCAACATTTCTAGAGTATAAATATTAGAATAAACAGTAGCATAGAATACTGAACTTATTCATTACCCTATATGAAGATGAAAAATAAAAAGGTATGTACAAATAGATGGAATGCTCTTAAAAAACATATATATATATATATATAAAATTTATTAAATAATAATTTTTAAAAAACAAATAGAATAACATAAAAAGTAAATCACCGATGTAATAAATATGTAATACTAAGAGACAAATTCTAAAAATGCATTGAATCACAAAAATTTTAATTCATGTGGATTATTTAGCACCGGGGTATTGAAAGCTGACGATATGAGCTGGTTAAAGTCATAAGTGTGTATCACTAATTTTGAAAATTAGAGCTAAGTGCATTGAAAGCATTTAGATATATTAAAGCATTATTAAAAAGAAAATATAAGTCATAGCTTCAAAGCACTACCTATATAAATAGCATCAGAAGATACTACTGCTGTTATTCATGAAACCACAGCCTCTTCAAGACTTCCGGGAAGGCAAGGTGGTCCCGATCATGGATGATCTCAAAAGAAAAAAATTAAAGTAAAATTTAATAAAGTTACGACAGGGTTTGAAATGGCTGGGGCATTTAATATATTGGATGGCTGAGGCAGCTTCAAGTTTATTCATTGTTCTCCACTGTGTAGGAATTCAATGTATTGTTTTTTTTAAGTCTTTTTTTTCATATTTAAGAAAATGGGTGCTTTCCTGTTATTGGGGGTCTTGGCTTTTAAAAAAAAAAAGCTTGGTTGAATTCAGGCTTAAGAAAGTGTGATTTGTTGCCAAATGATATAAAAAGCAATGAAAACAAAACTGATGAACTATTATGCTGGTTTATCTATTTATGTGTTTAAAGAAATTGCTTCTTACCACAAGCATTAGATAGATTATTTGTGTGTATGAAACAGCGCCAGAAAATATGTGTAAAAAAATTCCTCATCTTGCTAAAGTAATTTTCTTTATTTTGCCAAGGTTCTTATAACAAAAAAACACCAAAAATTTCCATCACTCTGAATTTAACTAGCTCATATAATTCATTAGCAAATATGAAATTTCATAGAAAAAATAAATGAGACAGCTATATACATTTTTTTAACATATATCTAATCAAATGATGATATAAAGGATTGATATGATGATATGAATTATTAATTCTAGAATGTTAACCATTCATCCACTGAACAATGTTCATTGCGAAAAAAAACTGCCACTGCCTCACACACATCAGGAAAAGCATTTCCATGAATATTTCAAAGGGTAGAAATTCCAGTGTTAAATGTGATGAGATTCTCTTTTTTTTCATT
This sequence comes from Maratus michaelseni, assembly GCA_963931845.1. Taxonomy (NCBI): domain Eukaryota; kingdom Metazoa; phylum Arthropoda; class Arachnida; order Araneae; family Salticidae; genus Maratus; species Maratus michaelseni. The sequence continues at coordinate 187,356,823 of OZ007592.1, read as the reverse complement.
AGTCAACAACAAAATTCAACACGTTATTTGGAAATGAGAAACCTTTATATATGAATAACAACATTATATCAATCAATATAAAATTAATATATCTGTTCGTAAAATAAATAAATAAATATAAACATAAAGATGTTAACAAAATTTAATGTAACTAATTTGGAAATAAAATAAGATTTTATTCAACCTCTTGAAATATTGCTAAATCATTCTAATAGTACTGATTGATATTAAAATGATTTATATATATATATATATACTAATTACCGAGTAAGAAATAATGAGACATGCTAAACTTTATGGGTAAATAAAACTATAGTTAGTTTGTTCAAATGTTCAGCCAATGAAAATTTTTTAATTGAACCTAAAAAAGATCTTTTTAAATGTGAGGGAAGGGGGGGGGGGAGGGGAGACTAAGTTTGAAAATGAATACAGTAATTAATATATATACATATATGTATATTTTATGTTAGAAATCAATTCAATTAAAAAAAAAAAAACTGCTTAACTTTAAGAAATATGTGAGAAGATTTAAAAAAAAAAAAAAAATCTTAAGAGGTGTCTGAATATCTTGTGCTGATGTTAAATTGGCCATTTTCTCAGAATCCGTTGGAAATATAAAATCAATTTTTAAAAAGCAAAACTTCCTTTATGCACACCTCCCGAACCCTCATTTATGAAAAATTTCCTAATTCCTCTGCCTACTAAAATATATTCTACACCCATCATTAAAATAGACTGTAAATTAATGGAACATTTTTTTTTTCAGTCCTAACACTGTTCATTTTACCAAGGTTTTACTGTGTAACTGTGTATGTTTAATATTGTGTTGAAATGAGCTAAAATTTTTTTGATAAACATATTAAAACTATTTTCTATGATGCAAAATGAAACTGCATATTTAGTAACCACCACAAAAACACTTTAACAACAAAAGCTCACTTTAGTAAATAATAACCTATGTAAGAAATATGATATGAAAATTTTATGGGCATGTGAACAGTAGTTTCTAAAAAAAAAGGTACACCGAACACTTAAAAAACACATTTTAAGAAAAATGCATTTTTTTCTGTCATTTTAAAAGGGTAGATTCTAGGATTTCTGATAGGATTTGAATGCTTCTTATTATCATAGAGATAAAAATAAAATTTTGATGTAACAACACCTTTAAACTCATCATTTTATATTCAGAAAGTGAGCGTTTCAAAATTTTGTTCACGTGTCCATGGCAATTCCTCATTGAGAATGAGCAGTACATTAAATGTAAATGTACAATAGTATAGGTCATTCCTCATACACAAACTTATCATTCTGATGTCATCAGGCTAAAGTAGGAGCTGCACTGCAAACCTACCTCTGTTTTCAAGTAGCTTAGTAAGCTTAAGATTGCTATAATGACAGAACAGCTCATCCAATTGGAGAAATTCTGTTGTCAGCTTGTGCCTAAAAAACAGAATTTCTAAAGACATAACCAAGAATCATAAACAATACATAGATGTGTAAGGGTAAGGCCATTACCCCTCTCTGGATTTTAAAATTTAATTAGCTACATTTTAAAAAATATAAAAAAAGGTAAAATTTATTTTTCTTAACTGACTTAAAATGATTAAATACTAATAGAATGTTTTGTCAAATGGGGTGGGGGTGGTGCCTGTCTTCTTAAAAAATGTGAAGGACAATTTTTACATTTTTTTTCTTTCTTTCTGTATGTAAATTTTATCTTATATTGAGGTATTATATTTTAAATGCCCCCTACACCCATCCCCAGTGGTGGCTGGTAAGCCAGATAAAAGAAGTGGCTGTAACTGAGAGCAAAACAAAGATCATTCCTCCTCCCTTTCCAAGACAACTAATTTAAAGGAGATTTTCAACAACATTCACAATTGTAGTTTGAAGATAGTATTGTCAGTTTCACTTTCACGAAAAGCGGGACGGTTAGAGAAAAAAAGCAGGCTAGCAGTTTCTAAACTGGAACATAAAAATACAGTAAATCCTATGAAAACAATACCTGTCTATAACGGAATCCTGATTTAAACATAAAAAAATCCTAGTCTGTTATAGAAGAAATACCATCTGCCTCAAAAGGAATCTTATTTCTGTCATTTGTGATTCCCTCTTAGTAGGTTTTACTGTACTAAATAAACATAATAATCTTACACAGTAAAATCAGTAAAAGCAGAATCACTAGAGAGTGAAACAAAATTCCGTTTTGGAGAAGTTTCTGTTTGGGCAGTTATAATTGTATGGTATTATTTCAGCAGGGAATATGAAATTTTTACGTTAAGACAGGATTCCATCATGCTATTAATGATGGGCATAACGATTATTTTGATTATTTGAATGAATCATTTGAATAATCAAAATAATTGTTATGCCTATCACTATTTGTTATCTCAGGTTTTACTGAACCACATACATTAAAATCTGTAAAAACAGAATCGTTAGAGACTAGATATTTTTAGACAGGTTTCCATCTTAGTAGATACATTTGTACAAAACACCTTTCTTCAGGACCATAAAATTTTTCCATTATAGACAGATTCTGTTTACATGGGTTTTATTGTATTAATTCTCACTTGATGCAGACTAACGAATAGCATGGTACTAAAAGAAATTTAATTGAATTCGTGTATCAACTTTTAGTGTCCCACACAATTCTGTGAAACAGATCTTAGAATCCCTGAAAATCAGGTACACTTGGCAACAGTATTTTGAAACACATGTTACTGAAATAAGATGTTACTAGCTGGTACAATTTATTTTTTAAATAATTTTTAGGAACATGTCAAAGCATAACAACATTTGAATAAAAACACTAATTAATATTTACACTGTCTTTTTTAAATAAAATACATAAAAATATTTTTCAGAGTGGGTCATAACAGGAATAGGATAGAATGGGTGGAAATGTAGCTGATCCTCGCACTTATAGGGGACCGCAATGAGACAAAGACTTTTTCACTTCCCTCAATAAGGCTAAATGATTTTTTCTGTTATCTTTGAAAGTACCTGGGAGTCCCAACAATTTTTTTGCAGTTGGGTCCTTTTAAAGAGAAAAGTAACCATGCCTGTGATTCCAATACAATCATTCTCTACCACAGGCTAGACAGCTTGAAGCCTCCAGATCTGATTGATGCATAATAGTTTTCTCCTCTTCCCCCCTCCCTCCTGTATTTGTGTACTTTTAAATGGCTATGCTGGTGGCTAATGTATTTCTAGCCTTTGTCTCTGAAAAAAAAGAAACATAGATTGTTCTTTTATTTGTCACCAGTTTTTCATAGAAAATTTTAAAATGATATGATGAAGAAGTATTCCATTAAATTTTATTTATATTAGAAATATTTTAATTTAGTTTTTGTTTATAAATTAAAAAGGTTTTGCAGAGCCCCCTCTCCATGAAAAAAGAATAGAACTGATTCAGTTTTTAATTTTGGAAAATGAAAGTAGAAATTAATTTTTGAATATTTAATATTTTTTAATTGTTAAATTTTTTTATTGCTTTGCATGGAGGATTCTGACAAAAAGTTCTTAGTTTAGCTTATTTCATATTTATATTCTCCATTTAAAACACACAGCCCAGGTTGTAGACCACAAGCATATCTATTCCAAAATCTTGTTTCTTCCTGGATTTTGTTCTGTGATGCTATGTCTGATCTTCTCTTTCTATTTTAAATTTAATTTAACTCTCTAACTTTCTCTATTCTAGCGGTATTTTAATGTGCTACAACAATTCTAGGATAAAATAATTTATGTGTCACAGAAATTAATTTCTTAAAAAGCTACAATTTTGTGACATGTTTTGTTTTTACTTGATTGTGCAGCATTTTCTGCATTTGTAAATGCATATAAAAATCAATATATGTTGGATGAAAAATGACAGATTCAGTAGAAATAATAGGATGAATGAAATATACAATATATAAGAAATAGTTACAAAACTATATATATACATATATATATAGTTAAGAAGAAAAAATAATAAAACTAGGCTACAATCTGTTCATAGAAGTCAGGATCATCTTCATTGTCCTTTTTATCTTCAGAGCCTTCTCCATCCAACTGAAAGAGTAAAAGATTTATATTGCAATAAAAAATATAAAAGAAAAATCTACATGAAGCACATTTCTACAATATTTGATTTGTAATACAAAATAATAATGATGTTTATAAATAAAAAGAAAATGAAGGATAAAATTAATCAACATATTCTTGAATTTTTGAAAATTCTGAGCTTTTCTTGCTTTTTGGAATATATAATCTCTCTCTCTCTCTCTCTCTTTTTTTTTTTTTTTTTTTTTTTTTTTTAAGATAATAATAAGAATGAAAAAAATGTCTGCTTTTGTTTAAGCTTTAAGTTAAAAAGTTCTATTGACATGCTGTAACTAGATTGTTCCAATTGTCTTAATGCAGAAGTTGAGAAGTGCTGATGAAGTTTGTACTGACTTCATTTACCTTCAATAGATTGCCTTAAGGGGTAGATAGTTGAGCAAAAAGAGTGGATTTTTCATTCAAAATCCGTTACATTGGTATTGGTTTGCCAAGCGTAAGAGGGTAAGATTGTATTCATTTTTATTTTTTCTAGTACTGCATAATTTATTTTAAAATTTAACTAAATTTGGTAACATTGATGTTTATAAATGAAAACAAAATGAAAGATAAAACTAATTACCATATTCTTGGGTTTTGGAAAATTCTGAACTATTCTTGCTTTTTGGAATTATATAATCTGTCTTAAAAAAAGTTTCATCGACATGTTGTAACTAGCTTTTATTCATTTTTATTTTTTGTAGTACTGCATATTTTTTTTTTAATTTGACTGAAATTAGTGAAAATAGTTCCATTGTTATGACAGATGAGTTTAAACTGTTTTATAGTTTTAAATGTACATTTTCAGTTTTCTTCTTGACGCCCCCCCCCGTTTTGTAAAAATAAAATAAATAAATAAAATTTAATAAATAAATAAATAAAACTTCGTGTAAAATTTAGCTCACAGGTTGTATAGCTAGCAAATATTTTTCCTTCTCTCAAAATAATATTAGTTTTAGACATTACGGGTGACTGTCGTATGGTTTCATTCCCCTCCCCATAAATATTTTACTTGTAAACAAGATGTTCACACGAGACATAGGAAGCTAAAGAAATTATGAGACCACCAAGGCAGAAACTTTGAGTTTTAAGTGGACAATGGCGCATGTTGTCACAGCCCCATAAAATAGGTCATCACTTGATACTTTGCAGCAAAATTGCACGTTTATGGCAGGTGAGAATAATTGCCTGCTTTTCTAAAACTCATAAAAATAAGGTTTGTTGTTGTTCGTGAGTATTTAAAGTGCATCATAAATGCACGTTATTGCTTCACGGATGGGTAGGGGCTGTCATCATAAATTGACCAGGTATTTTCTACAAAGGTTTGGCCTACAGAGTTGTTTTATCACGTGGTTTCTGCATGAAGAACGTAAAGGGTGTACCTCGCAACTCAACTTTGACCCTGTGTGCGCTCTTGACCAATTGCAGGGGCCTCGGTTAAGTGTATGCGAGAGGGTGTATAAGAGGGTCCTTTGATTGGATAAGATTAGGGAGGAGAATTAGCTGGGCTGGTGTGTATGTCAGATCGGAGGGTTGAGAGGAAAATGGAATTGGTTTTTTTTGACAGAGAACGGGAATAACGAAGGCAGCATAGGAAGATCGGCTGATTTTTAAAAAGCTGGGTAAGCACAGAAAAATGGAAGGAGTGTTAGCGGCATGAGTGACGTGAGAGCACCGGTCTTGGAGAGCGAAATTTACCGGAGGTCGTAAGGCTTGTCGACAGGCGACTCAAGGCTCGCAAAAAATAAAATTCGCGGCGTACATCAGTAGCGACGCATGCACAGGGATGCACAGACTCTGACGGCAAAAAAAAAAAAAAAAAAAAAAAAAAAAAAAAAAAAAAAGAAGGGACCTCTTTGCTTGTATTTAGCGGAGATCATATTGCTGTGACCCTGTGACGGTAACATCATCAGCGAGCGGTGGGAAATTAGCGAAATGGCGCCGGTACGAGAGACCGTAAAGATCCCTCTGTTCCAGTGTGTGGATGGACTATTTGTGAGAATTAAATGGTTATGAAAGACTTCTCGAGGCTGTCTGGTGAGTGCTGAAAAATTGTTGTTTTATATGATATTAAGAAAATATCTTGCTAATTAAAGTGATAATATTAATTATGTAAATGTCATATGTTTACGTAGGTTTTATTTGAAAATCATGGTTCTTATCACCATTCTAAAATACAGTATAGGATCCGTTATCCAGAATGCTTGGGACCTGGGGCATTCTGGATAAGGGGTTTTTCCGTAATTCAGAACACTTTTTTATAAGTATAAAAAATATACGAAATAATTTCATAAAATTGTGATAAATATGATTAATATATATATGCAAATACATTACTTATAAATTTGTTCATTTAATACATTATTTGCACAAAATAAAAAAAATTCAAAATTATAAAAAATAAATAAAATTTCATTTTTGGAGCTGGGAGCAGAATTGCGGCTGTGCATATTGGAGTGTGACGTCATGTGTATAAAATTTACTGGAAGTATATTCTAAAAAAGAATTTTAGTTTTTTATTCAGAGAAAATCCCTCTGACTATGAAAAAATTTTCAAATCTAAATTTACAAATTATCAAGTAACTATTATTTTATGTATAAAAAGGAAATGTTAAAATCAATGCGTAATCTGGCAACTTTCTATAACCTGTTATTATTGATGCTGATCGCAATGGCAGATTCGCCGATTCTTAGTATAGAAATAATTTTTCTAGGTTCAATTTTACAAAACAAAAAAGAAATGTTAGTCAGTTTTCTGCTCACTATATTTCTCCGGAATAACACCATGGCATTAAACTACGTTTAACTTTTTTTTAATGAAACTTGTAACAAAATAAAATTTGTACACAGACATGTTTTATTTCTCCAACGTAATTGTTTTTAATTTTTTCTTATCGTAATGTTTTTCGTATCAGAATTTTTTTATATTTATTTATTGAAATTATAAATTAATGAATGAAGGCAATATCATTTTCAGGGGTGTTTCTGAGTAAAAAAAAAAATTCTGAAATTCACAGCAAATTTTCTGAAAAGTTACAACAGAGGGGAGGGGGGTGGGTGTCCACTCCCGCCACTTTTTTTTTGCTCCCTTTGACGAAATTTGCATTTTTTCGCGATCTTTTGACGAAATTTGCGTTTTTTCGCGATCTTTTAATGAAATTTGCAGTTTTTTTCGAGATCTATTGATAAAATTTGCGTTTTTTTCACTATTTTTTGACGAAATTTGCCGTTTTTCGCGATCTGTTGACAAAATTTGCTGTTTTTTCACGATCTTTTGACGAATTTTGCCGTTTTTTTGCAATGTTTTTGACGAAATTTTCTGTTTTAACGCGATTATCTGACGAAAGTCACGTTTTTCCCCCGCGAACTTTTGGACAAAATTTGTCATTTTTCGCGATCTTTTGACGAAATTTGCCGTTTTTCGCAATGTTTTTGACGAAAATTGCTGTTTTTTTCGCGATTCTCTGATGAAAGGTCCCGTTTTTCCTGCGATCTGTTGACAAAATTTGCCGTTTTTTTGCGATATGTTGACGAAATTTGCCGTTTTTTCACGATCTTTTGACGAATTTTGCCGTTTTTTGCAATGTTTTTGACGAAATTTTCTGTTTTAACGCAATTATCTGACGAAAGTCACGTTTTTCCCCGCGATCTTTTGGACAAAATTTGTCATTTTTCGCGATCTTTTGACGAAATTTGCCGTTTTTCGCAATGTTTTTGATGAAAATTGCTGTTTTTTTCGCGATTCTCTGATGAAAGGTCCCGTTTTTCCCGCGATCTGTTGACAAAATTTGCCGTTTTTTCATGATCTTTTGACAAAATTTGTCGCTTTTCACAATGTTTTTGACGAAATTTGCCGTTTTTTCGAGATTCTCTGATGAAAGTCACGTTTTTCCCGCGATTAGTTGACAAAATTTGCCGTTTTTTCGCGATCTTTTGACGAAATTTGCCGCTTTTCGCAATGTTTTTGACGAAATTTGCCATTTTTTCGACATTCTCTGACGAAAGTCAAGTTTTTCCCGCGATCCTTTGACAAAATTGGCGACTTTTCTTCGAACGAATGACGAGATTGTTTTTTTTCGGCGATCATTTGCCGAAATACAGATACATTGCTCCCGAATTTTCGGATTTATGACCGATATATATATTTTTTTCCCAGAAAATTCGGACCAGAATCACCCCTGATCATTTTGTTATTTTTTCTTAACGTAATTTTTTTTTTTTTTTTTTTTTAAATAAAAAAAATTTTTTTTTTTCTTCTAGTGTTTTGCATTCCGGTTTTTGGAGCGTTCCGGATACCGGGACGCCAGATAACGGATCGTATACTGTACTTGTTTAGAAAATAGGAGCACATTAGTGTTGGTGCTCAGGTATAAGTTTTATAACTTCTTGTAACTATGTCTTGATTCAGGATTCGATGATTGTGATTCTACGATATTGATCTCAATTGATAATTCTTGTGTTTTATCCCATAAATTTAGTAGGTGTTCTTGAAAGAATTGATGTGACTTAAAAATACTTTCTTCCTTTTAAATAAACTTATTAACTTTGTTCACTTAAGTGCATGATTATTGTCTCCAAACTGACTTAATGTAATTGAAGAACTCTTATAGTTTACAAATCTTAAGGAGGGGTAGTTCCACCTATTTTGAGAGTTAAGATCAAATTTGAAGCTTATTATTTTAAGTCATAAGATACACTCTGTGTGAAGTCCTTAGTCAGCTTACTACATACTTTCGTGGCTTCTGCATTTAATATCATTCACACAAAGTGAGGAATTTGAGAATGTTCTAGAATATCAATAAACATGTTGGTTACAGGAATTTATGTAATCTTTCAGGTAATAAGATAATTTGATTAAATATTATACAGGGATTTTCACAACGCAAAATTTTTAAGTATTCATGTTTAAGACTTCAGCAGCATTTATTCTAAATTTTGGATGTTTCATGCTTACCATGAAACAGAGTGTGCTTTTGTGATTTGCTCATCTTGTGGTCAGATGATGTCTTTAACCACCACTAATTAAATTCTTCACCTCAATTTCAGGTGATTTATTCAAAATTTAAACTCTTGACTGCACCTGCAAGTTTACGGTCACTTATGGATTCTTGGTTGCTTGTCACAAAAGAACACAAATAGTAGTCTCAATTCTATTGTTAGGAGATTTTAGGTCGAGCTTACATATACATACATATGAAGGATCATGCTTATTGTAAGTAAATTAAAAGAAAGGTAATTAATGACAATTGTAATTGAATTAAGAGAAACTATAACAAAAAAAAACCTCCAACACCATCATGATAACTATAAAACAAGTTTGAAATTGTACGTCAAACGTGACAAATGAGGTGCGTTTGTAATATAACTAGTTTTATAAATATTCAGATCTTGGTGAAATAGCTTTTGCACTCTTATGCAAAAATGCATGAATACAAAATTTATTTTATGTGCAGATTTTCATATTATAAATATTAATTTTATTTTACAAAATTAAGTTTCAATACACTTTTACAAACAATTAATTAATTAAAATTATACACTGATGTCCAGAAATTAAGGGGCAGTGACCAATTTCAGATGTTTTGTCGAATATCTCTTGAAATTCGTGAGGAAATGCCCTTAAACGTTGAGGATGTAAAGAACATGTTTGACTTCATGTTTTTCAGTGAAGATTTAGTCCCGAGGACAATTAGGGCGGGTGGGGGTAATAATAAATTTAATAATAAAATAATATTTGCATTTTCCCAAGAAACAGAAAATGATCAGGCACTGTAGCAAATGACAATGTAGGTCTTGTTCAATGGTTTTGTGCATTTGTGTAAGAATATCATGCATATTCTTGACAATGCTAACATTTCTGCAAAAAATTAATTTTTTTTAAAAAATAGCATGCAGAGTTTTTAACCGAATTTAACACCGCTTATCAAAAATTTGTAAAAATAGTATATTGAAATTAAAATATTGAATATTTGATGAGATGGGTATTTGTATGAAATAAATTTTAACTGTGCATGTGAGAACGGCAGCAAAGATTTATTGTCAGGATTTTATAGTCAATACTATAAAGTAACTCATAAAAAAAGACCAGTCAAATATCGTGAAAACTCTGAAAGATACAGGCAATACAGTAAGCTAATTGATAAATTGAGTTGGAAATCCCATAGGATATAAATACACATATCTCATCAAATATTCAATATATTAATATTTTAATTGCAGTATACTATTTCTAAAATTTTTTGAAAGCAGTGTTAAATTCAGTCAAAAACTTTGCATGCTATTATAATTTTTTTTTAAATTTTCACAGAAATGTAAGTACATATTCAAGAATATGTGTGCTATTCTTACACAAATGCAAAAAAACATTGAACGAGACATACATAGTCATTTACTACAGTGGCGGATCATTTTGAGCATTTTCTGTTTCTTGGGGAAACGCAAATATTATTTTATTATTAAAGTTATTATTACCCCTCTAATTGTCCTCGGGACTAAATCTGCATTGAAAAACATGAAGTCAAATATGTTCTTTACATCCTCAAAGTTCAAGGGCTCAAAGTTCATATCCTGGGGAATTTCAATAGATATTCGACAAAACGTCTGAAATAAGTCACTGCTCCTTAATTTCTGGACATCAGTGTACCATGCAATGCACAAATATCCAATAGAAGACAATTTAAGAAATCATTATTATTTCACAAAAAAAAATGAATTATCTCATCTGTTATTATGATATAATTGATTTCCGCAATAAAATAAATACATTTTAAGTTGGCAACATTTTATTTTTTGTTGACATTTACTGAAAATTCCAATGGGAAACTTAAGCCGAGCTTTTTCATTTTCAGAACCTGAAATCCATATTTAGACTCTTTTTCCCTTTAATATCTTTTTCCCCGGAAACATCTATCTATAAAACTGTTGGTAGATTCTATAATTAAACAATTTTAGCATACAAATTCGGTGTTTAAATTCAGTAATATGGAAATAATATGACTCCATCTTAAATATGACATAATCACCTGAATTGACTCAACAAAATTCTGCAATGATTTTATATATTAAATTTCAAACCATTCGGCTGGGTAGTTTTTGTGCTGCTACATGTGGACAGACAGACAGACAGACGACAACAGGTGCTACGTTTTTATATAATTATGAACGCACCTAAAAATGAGTCTTTATTGAAATTAATTATAATTTTTGTGGTCTATTAGCATATGAATTAAGTAACATTTGTGAACAAACATTTAAAAGGAAAAACACCAGATAGAAATGCAATATATGTCCTGATAGCCAAATTCAAGTCCACTGATAGTGTAGTAGGTGTGAAAATTCAAAATTAAGGAAGGATAACAAGTGTTTAGTTTTTTTTTAAATTGAGAAAGTAAAAAAAGAAGACAGAATTAGAGTAATCAATTCACACTGTCACAGGAAGTTTATTGTGATGTCCTCTAAAAAACCTTATTTTTTGAAATTTTCTCTAAATGAAGTCTAATCAAGAATTTAAAAAAATTAAAAACATGGCTAAATTTTTACAGCTTGTTCTGACTAAGATTTTAATGCTGGGCATTTTTCATTTTATTACAAAATGGCAGCCAATTAAGCAAGAATTTGAAAAAAACCCACTTTTCCAAAAATTTACCCATGTTACCTGAAAAAAAAAAACCACACCTGACATAATCAGCAGAAAATGAAGCATTTTATTACATATTAATGGTTTAACTTAAAAAATATATAAACATATGTAGATCATTCTAAAATTATATTATAACTAGAAAATCCGTAAAAATAAAGCTCATGTTTTGGCAGAATTCTGCAATTGTTCATTTAAATTGTTTTAACATGAAATAAGCACTCCTTAGGTATTTTTAACTATTTTTATTATTTTAAATGGTACTTAAAAACAGAACAAAACAAAACAAAAAAAAGGATTTTAGTTAAATATTTGATGTAGTACTAGGGTGGGTTTTTTTAGAAACATTTCACTGTGGGTTTTTTCAGAGCTGCCAACTGCTACGAAAAAATCGTAGTTGCTACGATTTTGAACCACAAACTACGATGCTACAAAAATCTGTCTAAAACTACAATTTTCTGAAAAAAAAAACAAAAAAAAAAACATGCGAATTTTGTCACAGGATCACTTGAAAAATCACGAATTTCGTCACAGGATCGCGCGAAAAATCACGAATTTCGTCACAGGATCGAGCTAAGAAATGCGAATTTCGTTACAGGATCGCTGAAAAAAACACTAATTTTGTCAAAAAATTGGCAGGAAAAAGCAAATTTCGCCAAAGTATCGCCGAAAAAACGTGAATTTCATTCAACTGATTGCTGAAAAAATGAAAATTTCGTCAAAAGATCGTTCAGGGATGATTCTGGTCCAAATTTTCCGAAAATTTAAGGCAATGATTTCCGAAAAAAAAAAAATATCGGTCATAAATCCAAAAATTCGGACATTAAATGTATCGGTATTTCGGCAAATGTTCGCCGAAAAAAATCAATCTCGTCTTTCGTTCGAAGAAAAGTTGGAAAAACGTGACTTTCGTCAGAGAATCGCGAAAAAATGGCAAATTTCGTCAAAAACATTGCGAAAAGCGGCAAATTTCGTCAAAAGATCACGAAAAAACGGCAAATTTCGTCAAAAGATTGCAAAAAAACGACAATTTTTGTCAACAGATCGCGGGAAAAACGTGACTTTCGTCAGAAAATCACGAAAAAATGGCCAATTTCATCAAAAACATTGCGAAAAACGGCAAATTTCATCAAAAGATCACGAGAAAACGACAAATTTCGTGTAAAACAATTGCGAAAAATGGCAAATTTCATCAAAAGATCACGAAAAAACGAAAAATTTTGTCAACAGATCGTGGGAAAAACGTGACTTTCGTCACAAAATCGCGTAAAAACGGCAAATTCCGCCACTAACATTGCGAAAAATGGCAAATTTCGTAAAAAAATATCGAAAAAAATGCAAATTTTATCAACAGATCTTAAAAAAAACTGCAAATTTCGTCAAAGGGATGAAAAAAAAAGTGGCAGGAGTGGACACACCCCACTCCGGGTTGTATCAGCTTACTCAACTTGATGAAGGACTCTAACTCAGACATGTTTCTCTGGAAGATATACCAGTAGTTCCATCACCCCCTCCCCCCAACTGCCTTGGAATCTTTCAGAAAATTCACTGTGAAGTTCAGAAATTTGGCTTAGGAGTGGACAGAGCATTAATTGAATAGTAATAATCAGTGTTGAATTCAGATACTTTTCTCCGGGAGGGATTTCTGTGGCTCCGGGGGGGACATTATAGAGTTCCGGGGGGGGGAAATTCCACTTTTTGACCATTGAAAGCATAAAATTTCAAATCTTCCGGGGGGGACATTTCAATGCTCCGGGGGGGACATTCCCCCCCGGGCCACCCCCTGGATTCAACACTGGTAATAATTATGTTTAATCAATCCCACCCGCAACAAAAAAATTAGCAAAAACAAAAGAGTCTCCTACTTTGTGTGCTTATGGATATACACATGCGTTTCATTGATTAGTATTTGCTCGCTTAAAATTTACAGTGTAAAAAACAGCCACCAACCAACCAACCTTCAGATAAAATTGATTTTGGTGTGCTACTATTTCTCATTTTCAAAGGTTGGCAGGTCTGGTTTTTTTTTAGAAGACAGCACAGTAAATTTCCAAAACAAGTGTTCAAGAGAGCATTCAGTGCAATCTAAGGCTCCTACAATCCGGGCTGACTCATGCCGCCATTTTATTGCCCATAGGAGAAGAACGATATGTCACGTCGCGTGGGCAACAATAGCTGATTGGTCTATGTGGGCAACAAAATGCTTGATGATTCAGCCTGTGTTACAGTAGCCCTAGTGCAATAAGTCCATTTAAATTAAGATTTCAAATAGTCACAGATATAAAAAGCATATTAAAAATGCACATTTTAAATTTTATTTTAATGTAAATTTTATAAATGTAAAAAAAACATCAGTTGAAAAATATTTACTGAGTAAACTATGGCATAAAGACAAACAAAGGAAATAATGAAGGTACAGTAAAACCCCGATAATTCGGATTAATTGGGACCAGACGCAATCTGGATTTTCGAAAATCTGGATTATCCGGAGTATGATAAAAAATGAAGGCTTTCTGTCGGAGTTTTCTTTAAGGCTTTCTGTCAGATTATTGGACCTGATATAGGTAAACCTCGATCTCTTTCTGTACAAAACCAAATGAATAACAAATCATCCAGTGTTTCAAGTTTAGCTTTTTTAACATTCTTCCGATTGTCCAAACCGTCGTTAAAAATTGATTTTGAGCAAAAATCCTCGATTATTTTTCGATTTTTCTTTCATTTGGACACTGTTAAGGTCCCTACTCCTAATTCACAAGCAATCTTTTTTAAGGGTTCACCTTTATCAATTCTACTCAATGCTTCCAATTTCTTTTGCATAGTCACAAAATTATGTTTTCGTTTCATCGCCATAGCTAAAAATGTACGCTCAAAAACACTGCATGGCAAAGGAAAATGTCTGGTAGGATTTGGGTTGATATATGATCTCTATGAATGGGAGGTCGGATTCTAGGAAACCGAGCAGTGACTGAGGGGTTTCCGCAAGTGATAGTATAAAAGCATTTTGTCACAAAGACAAAGAAACAGTCCCGAGAGACCAGAGACCTATGGGCTGGCTGACAAAGACCAGAAAGCGATACTCATCCATCAGTGGGTCTATAGGGATTATTTTACCTTGCTTTCTTGCAATGCTAAGTAAAACTTTATTGTGCGGTGAGCTTTTGAAGACATTTCTAAATGGATTAAATAGAAAACTGTGAAAATTGGAATTGTCGAACTTAAAGTGATACATTGTTGTTTCTTTGAAAGATACGTAACATCAAAGAGTTTAAATAAGAAAGCTTAAGGTATTCTTCCAAAAATATTTCAGAAAAGACTTTATTCAGAATACGAGGATGAAATAAATTAATATTATGGAAATTTCCCCCCAAAAAAAATATATCGACCAGACCGATCTGGATTGTCCGGAGATCTGGAATAACGGGGTCCGAATTAGCGGGGTTCCACTGTATTGCCATGGTTAATAAAAATTAGTTAAAGTCATAATAAAAATGAGTAGAAAGTAGTAAGGGTCATCTTGTAAAGAGATTTTTTGAATGGAAAGTGACCAGAATATTCATTTTTATACAAAGATAACCAGAAAACCTTTTATTAATATCTCACTCAGTTTGTATAGTCATTAAACTTATGAACTTTGCAATAATAAAAATTATAATTACTGGTGTAAAACAAGAATTTTTATTTCTGAACATCTTAAAAATGGAAATGGCACAATGATTGTGAAATGATGATATATCTTTATGTGCTTGATGAAGAAAGAAAAGGTACTTTCAAAACACATAAAGCTTTTTTTTCCATTTTTAATAAACGGTGAAGCACTTGGTGTGAATGCACTTTCTCTTCCCATAAAAAAATCAAATAAAAATATCTTCTTAATCTGCTTATATATATAAATAAATGGAATTCTTCAATTAATTGCAATGTATTGTTCAATTACTTTTAAAGGATTTTATCTTATTGCTAAATTTAGAAATTAACAATTATTCAGATAAATGTCAAGCTGCAGTTAGTAATTTAATTTCAACATGCTAATTTCAACATGCTCGAAATTTAAAACTGCATTTATTAGAGTAATCATTTTGTAATTTTTAGTTATTTAATTGAAATTTCACTTATTTTCTTGCTTTTTCATTACATGAAAATTTAAACTTGGTGGTAGTGAGAAATCTGTTATAACGAGCAGATGTTGTGGTTTCATTGTTTGTTATAATTGACTCTAAAAGTATGCAAAATTTTGGATTTTCATAAAAAAATTGGAAATTAATCATTAAACGAACTTTGATATACAGGGCACTTTAACAAACAGAATAAGTATCACTAAAGTAAAAAAAAACATAAAAAAGGTAAATTATATAATTACAGCTGCAATTTCTTCTTCAGTAAACAGTTTCAGTTCCTTTATTGATTTGTGTACCCCTACCATGGATAAAAGCAAAAATGGAAATCCTGGAGAAAAATATGTTTTCAATAACCACAATGCACCAATACACACAACCTGTATTGAGGTATATAAATGCATTTTGCTGGTTCGTACCTAAAATAATAAAAAAAAGCATGCACACAAATATTATATTATAAAGCAATGCATTTGCAGA
Organism: Maratus michaelseni; assembly: GCA_963931845.1. Classification (NCBI taxonomy): domain Eukaryota; kingdom Metazoa; phylum Arthropoda; class Arachnida; order Araneae; family Salticidae; genus Maratus; species Maratus michaelseni. The sequence continues at coordinate 187,340,512 of OZ007592.1, read as the reverse complement.
TACATTAATAATGCAGAATAAACAGTGATGACAATAACAGTTAAACAACTTCAATACTTAAACTAATATAGAAAAATGAAACTGATTTGGACAGATATGCAGAGATGAAAATCTAGACTTTATATAAAGTTTTAAAAAGTTACTCTCAAAATCAAAATTTGCATTTTCTGACACATTCATTCATAAATACATATAATTTGCAGCAGGGGCGTGCCGAAGGCTGTTTTAATGTGGGGGGGTGAACTCAATTCGTCAGCAGAAAGAAAGTGCACAATTTGTCCAACATTCATGGAAAAGATCATGAAATTCGTTAATCGATAGTCGATAAATCGTGAAATTCATTAATTAATAGTGGAAAAATAGGTAGCGGAAAAATCGCGAAATTCCTCAAATGGTGTTGGGAAAAAATTGTGAATAGCGTCAAACTGTCTCAGGTAAAAAATTGCGAATATCATCAAATGGCTTTGAGAAAAAAAAATCGCAATTCATCAAATGATTTCGGGGAAAAAATCATGAAATTCACCAAATGGTTTCGAAATTCGTCGAACGACAGCAGGGAAAAAAAATATCTTTCAATTTAATCATCGCATTTGAGGGTGTGACTATTAATTAAGTTTGGCCAGTGGTGGCCATATAGTCAATCACCAAATTTTCAGTATTACTCACCGATTGGCGAGTGCTTATTTTGTCCTATATTATGATGTGCATTTTGTGACATGAGTTTCATAAGAATCGCATATGAACGGACTCTTAATCGCTCAAGAACGGAAATTATTTACTGAATGTTTTCATTTCATAGAAAGTAAATTTAAGAAAGAAAGTCAAGAAATACATTCGATTCTTGAGCGACTAAAAATGTTAAAAACAAACAAAATCGGATTGAAAACATACATCTTACACTTTACTGACAGGATTTCCCATTCAGTTCTACAATTTCTCGCATGCTACATATCATGACTTTATAAGAAATGAAAACATTCAGTAAAGTTTAAAATATGTTTTCATAGGGATTTCTTATGAAACTCATAATATATGGGGAAGTGGTGATAAAGATTAACAAAAGAAAAACCTAAGTAACCTCATTCATTTCTCCTGAAGTCAATTTTTTCCCCGCATTCTTGAGAGATGACAACATACATCTTACACCAGACTGCACGTCTGTTCTTGGGCAAAGATGTATATTGTCATGAAATCGTTTTAATTTGTAAGCATAAAGTAAAAAAAAATCACCATTTTGTGAAAAATTTTGGGTTTTATAAGAATCGCCCAAGAACGGACATGCAATGTGGTATAAAATGTGTGTTGTCATCACCCAATAATGGAGACAATGATAATAAATCAAAACATTGAAGATTTGTATATGAAGCAAACTGAGTACAATAACAAATCTTAATGAAAACATACATCTCACACTTTACTATAACTTTAAACTGATATGCCTGATCAACTGTTGTCGAAAACAATACAGTATAAATATTTCTTATATGTTAAGAGCTTGCTAAGAATATATAGAGATTCTGTATAATTATTTTTTAAAAAACCCGGCCACAAATAACATTGGTTTTTATATTTTTAAAGACGATTATATACTTTTTCTTTATAATTATTTTTTGTTGGGGGTGTTTGGACGATGCTATTGACTTTATAGATAGAAACAGCTCTGCAAATCATTCATGTATTTACTTAATGTTTAATTATCTGATAAAACTCATAATATGTGAGAAAACTGTGATTTTTTTTTTTTTTTTGCCTCAAGTTTACAAATTAAACGATTAATATACTTATTCTTTATAATTATTTTTTGTTGGGGGTTTTTGGGCGATGTTATTGACTTTATACAGTTGAACTCCAGATATACATTACCTGAGTTGTACGTTTCCCTCAGTTATATGTTTCAACTCAGCGGTCCCGGCCACTTGCCATTAAAAATTACCTGGGTTATATGTTTTGAGTTATACATTTCCCTCAGTTATACGTTATGTTTTTGCATCCCCGGACAAAATTTTGTCTCGTTTATACATTTTGTAACCGAAAACACTGACAACGCGTCGGATGAGTGTGATTTGAAAGATCTCTCTCAAACTTCGGAGCTGATTTGAGGGCTTTTAACGTAGTAAAGCGGTTTGTTAGTAGTAAAAGCAATAACGATAAGGTGGCTGCATTGTGCATTAATAACAGAAATGCAGTTTGCTGTTCAATGTTGGCTCTGCCGAAAAGAAACAATCGAAGATTAGTGATTATTTCAACAAAATTCAGTAAACTACTGAAATGTCTTTTGATAAATGATTTACATACAAAGGCAATTCCAATGATTTCTTTTAAGTACTCTATGTGTATTAAAAATATTTTTAATAAAGATTTCATAATAAAATAACTTCATGTGTACTTTTCTTATGCACATTTTTTCTACTCTGTTCCATTTCCGGAAATGTATATCATGGGTGCAGTAATACTTAGGAAACTTTTGTTTTCGATATTCAAGGTAACGAACTCCTTAGTGGAACAAAGTTTTTACGATATATTTCAAAAATGGTTCCGGCAGACCATTAATTGATTTGTACGTTTTACTGAGTTATGCGTTTTGTTGTTCGGTCCCGAGCAAAACGTATAACTGGAGTTCCACTGTAGATAGAAACAGATCCGCAAATCATTCATATTTACTTAATGTTTAACTTTTTGATAAAACTCATAATATGTGAGAGAACAGTGATTTTTTTTTTTTTTAACCTCGTACTTACAAATTAAATTGTTTTGATGAAAAAATACTGAATGTTTTCATTTCTTAGCAAACTCATAATATTTAAGAAATATTTACATTATATTGATTCTGACAACAGTTGATCAGGCATATCAGTTTAAAATTATATTTTATATATGAGTTTGTTAATTCAATGATGCGATATTTTTTAGTATTTATTTATTGTTATTTTTATTGTTATTGTTTTTATCTTTCCTTCTGTGACTGTTTTTGGCTACATTTTTAGTTCCTGAGAACAGTGAACTTATAACATGCGATAAATTGTAGAACTGTACATATTATAGTAAAGTGTAAGATGTGTGTTTTTAATAAGATTTGTTATTGAAAACAGTTTGTTTCATTTAAGAACATTTTTAGTCGCCCAAGAATCGAATGTTTTTCTTGAACTTTAATTTCTATGAAATGAAAACATCCAGTAAATAATTTCCATTCATGTGAGATTCTTATGAAACTCGTGTCACAAAATATAGATTATAACTATTTCATGCATTTGGGTTGGGTTGGGTTGATTATTGACGGCCAATTATCTACACTTGGGATATAGACCCGGGGGAGTGCCCTTCGTGGGGGTCTTTCTAAGGAAACCTAACCCGTATTTACGCATGGATGGATCCACGGCTCGAAGAAAACCACGAAAACTCCGAACGGTTAGGCCGACAGGCGCGATTGGGATCGAACCCAGCACTTCCCGTCTACCAGCTTCGAGAGCACAACCTCTCAGCCACTGGTGGGGCTCATGCATTTGGGATTTTCCATTCAGTTCTTTTCCTGTCCAAACCGAGTTCAATAACAAACCTTAATGAAAACATACATCTTACACTTTACTCACAGTATTTTCCATTCAGTTCTACAATTTATCGCATGTTATGAGTTCACTGTTTTTGGGTTCTTAAATGAAATAAACTGAGTTCAATAACAAATATGAACGAAAACATACATCTTACAGCAATAAATACACAAAATTTTTGCATCACTGAATTAGGCCTAAGCTTTGAACTGATATGCCTGGTGCAATGAAAACATTTAGTAATGTGCAAGATATATTCTTACCAAACTCATAATATATGGGAGCGACTATGCATACGAAGAATGAATACAATTGAAACTAACTTACATGAACCTTAATTAGCAAAAAATATCCCTTTTCTGTAAAATAAAGCTCATGAAACATAAACAGTCAGTAAAATTTCAGTTCTGTTACTGTCCAAACTGAGTTCAATAACAAATCTTAATAAAAACATACATCTTACACTGTACTCACAGTATTTTCCATTCAGTTCTACTATTTATTGGATTCTTAAATGAAATAAACTGAGTTCAATAACAAATATGAATGAAAACATACATCTTACAGCAATAAATACACAAAATTTTCGCATCAGTCAATTAGGCCTAAGCTTTGAACTGATATGCCTGGCACTATGAAAACATTCAGTAAAGTGCAAGATATTTTCTTACCAAACTCATAGTCATAATATATGGAGACGACTACGCATACACAGAACAGATACAATTGAAACTAACCTACGTGAACCTTAATTAGCAAAAACTGTCCCTTTTCTGTAAAATAAAGCTCATGAAACATCTGCAGATACATTTGTATCACCAGCATTTCCGAATAAAATTAAATTTTCTTACAGTTGGTCCTACAGCTTTCTGTTTTTATTTTAGTGTTCTGAGGTCCTTGAAAAGTCTAAAAATTAATTTACGTTCATCACTTAGTAACTTTAAATCGCTATTTCCTTATAATGCATTTTTGCGATTTCTTCCCTAATGGTATGATTTCTGTAATTCTTTTTTTGTTCCACAGGGATTTTTTAAAGTTTATTCACCAGTCATCTTTTAATTTTAGTACTACTCTTTCACCACTAAAGGGAGCTTTTAATTTCAGTTTCAAGTTTTCTTCATAGTAATAAATCTTAGATTTTCTTAAGAATTGGTACATACTCCCTTATAATATTTCATTCCATTCCAGCACCTTTGGTTGCTAACAGATAAGTTGTATCACCACCATTTATGAATAAAAAGCAATTTTTCTACAATTTGACCTATAGCTTTCTGGTTTTATTTTTGTTTTCCGGGGTCTTTTAAAACCCTAAAAAATTAATAATCTTCGTTTTTTATTACCTCTATATGGTGCTGCAGTCAGTGGGGACACGAGCCGGAGATTCATTCGGAACGAAGTTTGTTTAGAACAAAATGCGTCACCTGGCAGTGGAAGGTGGATTTAAGAAATTTTCCACGCAGCATGCCCGGTATATGGTGCGAATGCAGCAGGGCTCCAGGCCAGAGTTTCATTTTCAAAGAGATTTAAGGTTATTACACAGGACTGGGCAATGCCGGGCGGGTCAGCTAGTCTATAATAACATAGAAGTTTATCTGCGTTCTGAAGAGACTGTTGCAGATAGAGCTACAAGATTTAGCAGGAAGGTACCTGTATGTCTAAAGTTAGTTTTTGATTAGATTTTTTTAAATTTAATTTTTCATACAATTTTTACTTTTTTTTTTTTCATGGTGATTTTTTCACATTAATAAAAGGAATTCAGGTTCAATTTTTTTAGCCCAGTAGTATTATTTTTTTCTTTTTTCAACAAAGTTTATTCGGAATTTGTATAGTGATTTTTAAATTTTTCCTAAATTTTTTATGCAAATTTCATTTTTTTTTTTTTTTTTTGGTGATTTGTGGTAATTTTTTGACATTCGTAAAAAGAACATTGGTTGCAAACATTAATATTTTGTTCTTCTGCAATTGCATTTTTTGATTTGAATTTTTACCAATTTTTAGCCCTTCCCCCCCCCCCCCCATGTTCTGCAGTGATTTTTTGACATTTGTAAATGAATTCCGGTTCCATTGTTAAATATAGTAAATTTTATCTTCTGTGATTTTTTGCAGAGTAGTAAAAGGATTCTGGCTTAAATATCTTTTTAGCCCAATATAGTAAATGTTGTCCTCTTTTTAATGATTTTTTGACATTCTGAAAAAGAATCCAGTTTCAATCTTTTAGCCCAGTTTAATAAATTTTGTCCTACGTTCAATAAAATTTATTTGGAATTCGTGCAGCAATTTTTGATTTTTGGCTAATTTTTTATGCAATTTGAAATTTTTTTTTTTTTTTTTTTTTTTTTTTTGGTGTGTGTTTTGCGGCAGTAAATTTTGGTCTTGTAGATTTTTGAATTTTTAGTGATTTTTAAATTTCCAATGCGTTTTTTAATGTTTTTCTACATTCTGCGGCGATTTTTTAGCATTCGTAAAAAAATTCTGGCTACAACGTTTTAGCCCATTATAATAAATTTTGTCCTCTATGATTTTTTAACTTTCAGCAATTTTTAAAGTTTTTCTTTCATTTTGCGGCAATTTTTCAACATAACAAATTCTTTTTCAGTCATAAAACTCAGTCTAAGGGGATCAAAATGCAAAAAAGGGGACTTTAGGAGGAAAGTGGAGACCATTTGGGAGCCCTGCTTATTGAAACATGAGTGGTCACATGCAAAACCAGAAAATGTTTTTGTAAATAAACCCTTAACTAAACTTTAGAGTAAACCTTTTCAAAATTGCCTGGATAGCAGGCTCTAAAATTTACATTTATTATTTTACTGACAGTAAGCTATCATCATGCAAAATTTGGTGCTGTCACGTTGTAAACGTGCCATTTATAATCATTTTACGTATTACTCGTAACCCTGAGCACATGTCCCATTGTGAAACATTAATTCTAATCATTTCAATAGTTTCCTTTTAATATTTATCTAGATCATCGTTTTCCTTATTCAGCATTTATCTCTAGCTTTAATTTAACACCAAATTTATCTGTTTCCAACGCTTCGTTCGTATTTTAACTTCCGGTTACTACGATCGTTTTTGGAGTCTTCTCCCTACGGCTCGGCGCTTCGTCCGGCCGCGGGAGCTCGTTCCACCCTTGCGGCTTTTACATCACGGCACTGAGTCCATGCGTTCCCCGTGTACCAGCATAATACGTTTATCGCTCGTTGGCGTTAGGCGCACGTTGCAGTTTGCCGGTTTTTCGACGGCAAGCACGGCGAGTTCCGCGTTTGCTCAACCAGCGAGAGTCAGTTACATCGGTACAGCGTGGAGGTTAGGTAGTGAGTTTCTCATATCCACGATGACTGTCATCAGGCAGCCTATATTTTCCAATATGAATTAAAGTATTTATACTAAGTTATTCAATGCCTGATGATTTCACGTCCTCATAATTTCTTGTCTTCAAAACACATGAGTTCCTTTTCTTTATCAAACGGTGATGATGTCTTGTTCCAGGAGCACATGCGCCAAAAGTTCTTCAAGCCACGACGGTAAGACTGTTCCTTAAATTACTTTTATTGTGATTTGCATACCTTCATTTTGAAGAACAAACAGCGAGTTTTTCAACGTTACTGGGAAAATTCTACTAAGTATTATTATGGTTAGCCTCAATTTGTCATATCGATCTAATATGATCATATGGTGCCCTTATCTTTAGTGGAGCAAGTGGCCCAACTTAATATTTATCTGAATTTTGTAGTTATCACAACATGAAGTAATAATTCACTAATATTTAATTTATAAAGTCATAAGTCTCTCATATGATAGGTGCCAAAATTGAAGAAAATTTGCCTGCAAAACAGTAAAAAATAAAAATAAAACTTATGCTAGCACACTCTTTTACACCCAGCTCTTAGCACTCATTAATAATATTTAAATTTTAAAATAGATAAAGAGTGAACAAAAATCAGATTTAAGGAAAATAATAATTATCTGTATTTTTTATTTTTTTAGAAATGAGTATTTAATGCGTTAACAACAAATGTTATGTAAAAATAACATAAGCTTACTTTACGAACAAATGGAAAATCAGGATGATGTTTCACAGGCATAAAAATGAGTAAAAATCGCTCGTAAAGATGTATCCCACTTAAAGCTGAAATGCCCATATACAAAAATACTCCAAAAAGAACTGCAAGTGGCACTTGTCTTAAAACGGGAGCCATCAATACTGACAATCCTATAATAATAAGAATGGAAAATATTTATTAGCAGCAGAAAAATGCAAATACAGAATAACAACAAAGAAATACAATAACAGTGTGCACACACACACATATATAAACAAACAAAGCTCCCAACACATTTTAAGGGAGAAAGGGGACCATCTTTATTTAAAAAGGGAAGGGGGGTTTTGTTGGACCATTTTATTTAAAAAGGTGACTTCGGGGAACCATTTATATTAAAAAAGGGGGACTAAAAAAGGGACCACATGTCTAAAAATACTGCACCAAGTTTTCCTAAATATACAAATTTTTAAAAATTACCTTAGAAAATATGTTAATTGGTTATCTTTATAAAGATAAAATTAAACAATATACATAGCTTTATTTAACACACTTAAATATCCTACTGCAAGATGAGTAATATTTAGAAAAACAAAAAAAATGATTTGGAATAAAATATAAACAGTAAAAATTAATGCACCTAAGAAAATATTAAATCAATCAATTGTTAGCAGAGTTACACATTAACAATTACAAAAGTATAGTGCATTCCTTGGAATTTAACATGAAGGAATAGTAATCAGTGAATTAAAAAAGCACAGCATAACAGCGGTGTAAAGTCTTGAAATATTTAATAATCATAAATAATTAAGTTTTTAATTGCAGTGTTCAAATTAAGACTTTAGCAACTGGGCGCGGTTCCCATGGTAAAAATTGATTCTGTGTGTATTCTGTAGCTGAGGTATCTGCAGTGTTTCAATGAAAATGACAAGCGAAATTGGTTCATGGTATATCTGTGATAGATGGATTTCTCCTTCCTTAGACTCTTGGGAGAATAGAGTTTCAAGCTCATGGTAGATAACAGGTGGTAACGCTAGTGTCAGAGGAGAACAAAGAAGCGACTCTCGGGATAGTGGATGCCCGACCCCTCCCCCTTTTTTTTGGTGTGGATGGAGAGTTGAAGATCATGGTGAGGGATTCGGATATTGGAGCAAAAAGTGTGCGGATCAGAGGATCAAGAGATTGCGTGGTTGTACTACGGAGTTGCAGACAGTTGATGAAAAACTGGCAAGTACCAACCACAGAAGAGACATCTTGTCTCTAGAGTAACTCAATGAAACAATAACTTTTCTACCTACATTGAGAGGCGACACGCCCTAACGAGTGACTGAATCTCAGCTTGAAAGATCCCCTTTTATCAAACTATTCCTTAAAGTTTCGAACTATTCTTCTAAGAGATACTGATTAATCCTAATGAGGATATTATAAAAGGTGAAAAGAACACATACTTATCCGATTGAAACTGACACTTACCCATGCATAAAAGAACTATTTTATATTTAAACTATATTTATCCTAGAAATTAATAAAGTTTATTTCTATGTGAAATAAGGGGTTTTAGTGTGCTACCATCTTATTCTAATCCAGACTAGAATTCCTAACAGAGCCTTCTGTTGAGTAATAAAATTAAAAATTATATTAACATATATATTGTTAATTATTAACCTCAAACATAAAATTCAGTTCCTTTCTACGCAATAGAAGCTGAGATAAGCTATAATGTTCATCCAAAAAAGCATTGTATGGAATAGTATGGCCCCTTGGGGAGTGATCAAAACCAATATTGAATCAACTGTTACTCGTAATCATCTTACAAATTAAATTTTGTGAAATTCTATCCCAAACATGCCAAGATCTGACTGTCACGGAAATAATTAATCATGGAAAAATTAATAAATGCCCTTAAGAATTCGAAAATTGTTCCTTTCCTGCCAGCAGCACCCTGCCTCTTTTTAACCTTGAGGAAATCTCTTTGTGTTGTTGAATAGAATACTTTGAAATAAATTTTTAGTTGGAAACACTTTGATAAAAAAAAGTTATATTAATTATAAAAAAAGGCTTAATATTATTTATTATAATTAACATAAAGTTTTATTGTTTTTAATCAATACTATATAAAATACAAACATATACAAACCAACTAAAGTTGAAACCAAAAAATTGGTTAGTCTTTGTTCTTTTACTTCAATAATATGAGGTAATTCACCAGGGGCATGTGTCTTACTCCACACAATCAGACTAGATACATGAGAAATAGATCTCACAGTTGCTGCACACTGCCATGGTCCACCAATAAACCCACTGATCATCTCCATGAAACCTACCATTATCAGGTCTATATGGAAACCAGAGCCTTTTCGAAGCTGTTTCTTGCTAATAATCAATCTTAAAAAAGGAGAAAAATCATGTAAGATAATTTACATATACAAGTTAAACAAATTATGGATATAATTTTTTTGCTCTAATACATAGAAATACATATGAAAATAACATACCTTTTATTAAAAAAGTAATATATAGGACACACTTATTTATCTACAAAATAAAACAATGTCTAAAATACAGTTATGTTCCATGTCTCAATTTGTTTACGACCCCTTAAGAGCATGGCCAAAATATTGTCTTGATTCTCATAATCTTTAAAATTTAAGAATGCAAAGCTTCATAGCTTGGTCACTTTTCTTTTCTCTCCCTCTTTATATATATATATACTAGGGGGCCTAGCCCCTGCGAGGTACGCTCGCCAACCCCCGCTCAGACTTCGAGGCCTCTAAAAACATGACAGCGTGCTTTGTTTTTAAAATATTGGTAAATCTGTAATTGGGTTGCCATGCTTTTAACGTTTTAATGGGGCATTTTTTTATTATCATGGGCCTCATACACGGCTGTTGCGACAACTGACGACTGTTTTCGGGATTGATAAGTAAAATAAATTACAACTTGAAAACCAGCTTGAATAAAATGGTTAGGTTTAAATTGTGGCTACCTCTCGGATTTTTATAACAACGATCTGTATTCTATTCTTCCTTTGCGTTTAAGGATGAGAAAAATTCCATCTGCTTGTGAATAACATTAAGAACCACGGTATTGAAAAATACTATGTTATAGACATTTTCAGTAACAGGTTTTAATTTTCGCTCTATTTTAGTGCACCATCATGCATATTTTCATGTTATTTTAAATATGTAAATTATTTATTTTAATTAATATGTATATACGAATTTTCTAATAATTATTTATCATACAAAATTAATTAAATATTTTGTGCATGCATGCCTGCATTTATTCGGCTTCAATTGATGAGATATTTAAACAAATTTGCTATCCACCATAATTTTACACCATGTTATGTCACTTGAATATTGTCCATAAGAAAATCGGGTACTTTTCCAGTATAGGATCCTTTGCTTTTAGGTTTGGCGTAATTAGCTTCAAACAGGGATATATTCGTTAATATACATAGATTTGTTGCCAAAAGTTATGAAAACAAACCCAATGAACTTTTGGTGCTTTTCTATTATAGGGGTCTTGACGCTTTTTTAAAAAGCTTGGCGCAATTCGGGCATCAGAAAGTGAGATTTGGTGCCAAATGACATAAACAGCCATGGAAACAAATTCAACGATTTTTTTGTTTATATGCGTATTTTAATTATACGTATATTGTTATTTTTTTTTTCTATACAAATTACTTCTGATTATATATAAAATAGGATAAATGACATTGTACGCTAAACAAATTGTATAAATATTGAAAAAATGCTTATGTATACGAAATGACAAAGTGGATAGGTTGACAGAAAGTATGTTGCCAAATTTCCTTTTCCGCCAAGGCTATTTTCTCTGTTTCCTCAAGGCCCCATATACTGGAAAAGCACCGAACTTTTATGCTTGTTTATACATGTATTTATATGTATATATACAATTTATTTTTAATTGTCTTTCAATTTACCTCTTTTTAATTTCAATTTGAAAATGACGAATAAAAAGAAATCAATAATCCCTATCCGGATCCTTTTCAATTTTTTTCCCTTTTTTGTCACAAAAAAACTGAGTAATTAGTTGCCATCATTACAGAAATGTCATTAAAATTAGAAAAAAATTAATATCTCGAAAACTAATTCCAATTTCAAAATTCTATTATCAGTTTTGACATCAGCGGATTTTTATGGACAATTGGTATTAATTTCACCATCAAGCGTTTAATATTTTATTAAAAATAGCCCTGAAACATAATCAGTCGTTTCATAAAATCGTTTCATAAATTCGTTTCATAAAATCGTTTCACAAATTCGTTTCATTAGGATTTTATATATATAGGGTAGATAGCCCTGAAACATAATCAGTCGTTTCATAAAATCGTTTCATAAATTCGTTTCACAAATTCGTTTCATTAGGATTTTATATATATAGGGTAGATATATATATATATATTGTGTGTGTATGGGGGGGGGGAGGTGTTGTTAAAAGTATGTTTATTTTTTTGTATGTGTGTTTTACAATATATTTTTTTAACCGAATGAAATTTATATGATTTGGATGCTGTTTAAAAATACAAATTTTGTTTGTATATATAGATATATATGTATTTTAAATATATATTTGAATCTAATAAAAATAAAGAAATATATCTATTCATATTTAAAACTTTTTTTTTTAAGCATACAACTATAAGCATACACTTCTGAAATTAGTTATTGGACATTGGCAAGAGTAGTTAACCTGTATATATGGTATGAATATATACATGTATGATGTCAGAACATACATTAATTATTTTTAACATAAATGCTCTTAAAATGTGCATTGCACAGGGTTAGATACAAGGGGGGAATAATTGTCAATAGCACCAATATATATGAAAGGATATAAATAAACCCTTTTTAAAATGCAAAATTAAAGTTTAAAATCCCAAAACATTTTTTCTAACTTATAAATCTAATGCTTAAATCTAATCTGCCCCTGTGATCTTTGTTTCTCAGCCTCACAAATATTACTTTCATCTATCAATTTTGACATCTCTTTAAGTTTTAAAAGTGATGAGTTTGCATTTCTTGCAGCAGTCTGTGGGGTGCGGCTCCCAGGCCCGTCCAAGCCTTGGTGTCGGCATAAGACCCCAGACATCAATCAAAAGCTAATTGACCAATTAAAATAAATGATCCTCCCAATTTGACTGTCTCTCCCTCTGCTGGAAAATATCCTAAATTCGAATTAAAACCAGCCTTCAAGAGCGAGGAAGACAGATTTTTTGACACATTTGAGCGGTCAGCCAAACCCTCGGCCATGTAGTTCTCAAAATTTAACGTAAATGGCTCGCGGGACCTCCGACTGAATGTGCGAAGATGTCTGTACGAAGAAATGCTTCAATAAACGAGTTCGATCTGTCTAGAGGTCCCGAGTCCAACTTATTTGTATGTTTCTGTCGATTATTAGTCTCCCAAGTCGTCATGTGAAAGGATATAAATAAACCCTTTTTAAAATGCAAAATTAAAATTTAAAATCCCAAAACATTTTTTCTAACTTATAAATCTAATGCTTAAATCTAATCTGCCCCTGTGATCTTTGTTTCTCAGCCTCACAAATATTACTTTCATCTATCAATTTCGACATCTCTTTAAGTTTTAAAAGTGATGAGTTTGCATTTCTTGCAGCAGTCTGTGGGGTGCGGCTCCCAGGCCCGTCCAAGCCTTGGTGTCGGCATAAGACCCCCAGACATCAATCAAAAGCTAATTGACCAATTAAAATAAATGATCCTCCCAATTTGACTGTTTCCCCTCTGCTGGAAAATATCCTAAATTCGAATTAAAACCAGCCTTCAAGGGCGAGGAAGACAGATTTTTTGACACATTTGAGCGGTCAGCCAAACCCTCGGCCATGTAGTTCTCGAAATTTAACGTAAATGGCTCGCGGGATCTCCGACTGAACGCGCGAAGATGTCAGTACGAAGAAATGCTTCAATAAACGAGTTCAATCTGTCTAGAGGTCCCGAGTCCAACTTATTTGTATGTTTCTGTCGATTATTAGTCTCCCAAGTCGTCCCCGGATAATTCGTTACAATTTATAAAGTCGGCATGACAGTCGCCTGCTGTGAAAATCCCAGCCTGCATACCCGCGACTACATTGGAGAAAATCCCGGACTTCGTACACTTTCCTGCCGCAAGAATATCCATCATGAAAAGGATAGTTTTCTGCCGTGGAAAATCCCGGCCTTTCCACGAAAAAAGAAATTGATAAGTGAAAAAATTCACTTTTGCAGATAAAAACTCTTTTCGTCGCCTATCCACTCTGTCCTCATGGATAAAGTAAACGTGATCGACCGTGACTATACCCGTCAAAGTAAATTCGGATAGTTTCAGAGTTGTGTCGGCGCAATCGGCCCATGAACAATCTCAGAATATTGCCTGTAATTAATGAGACTTCGATTGACCAGAGGAGAAAGAAAAAGATGTTTTTGCGCATACCTTTGCGGATAAAAACTCCCTTTTTGTGTTTCGTCGCCTGGCTACACTCGGAAATATGAGACTGCTGAAAAATAATGAATACCGGGTCTTTATAGTCTTTCAAGAAAGTGCATTTTACCATCATGAACTTTTATTGTGTATAAAAACTGAATATATTCACCTAGAAAAGAAAAACACTCTGTTATCGTCAAAAAGAAACTTATCTATTTGCAAACCGCATCAATTTATTAACTTTAGACTCACTGAAGATCAAACTGAATATTTCGAAAAACTCTTTTATACCTCATCCTCAACATATGTAGGTCATAGAGACAGCTGATTTTCAAGATCGCGCTAACTCTGATACAGAACTGAAATATTTATCTGTGTCCTTCGTTATCTGTGCGATCCTGACTTTAAATTTTTGTGGTTAGAACTCAGTAAGAAAAGGAAAATGTTATTATTTACCTTTAGTGAACAAATAACGTTAATGATCTGGGTCAGAAAAAGCACTGCGTTTTATTTTATTTTATTTTATTTTTTGTTTGTATGTGTGTGTGGGTGTGTTAAAGTAAATTGGATATTTTAATTCACAGGTAAGTTTTATTGCTATTAAAATTTCCGTTTTAATAGTTTTGTAGGAAAAAAAAATATAAAGCTTCATTACATTCTTTTTAATTTCTTCATTTTAGTGTTTGAAAGTATGATATTTTTTAATTGAAGCTTAATTTTTTAAATATTTTAAGAAGTTTTTGTATTAAAAGTAATTAATCCACAATACAGATTTCTTTTACGTTATTTCTATTATGAAAAGGTGTTTTTAAAAATAAATTTTGTTAAATTAAACAATTTTTTACTTTATTTATTTGCTTAAAGAATTAATATTGAAAAATTACTTCGGGGAATATCAAGAGAAAAAAAAAATATGCCGTTATTAATGTGTAACTTTTAAAAGTTTAACAGTAGATTTTTCTAAAATATCACAGTTGGGTTAAAGGGATTTTAGAAGTTTTAAGCAAATTTAAATTTATTATTTAAAACTTTTATTAGCTTTATTTTTTCTTGTAAAGTTCAAGTTATTAAAGTTATAGGAAATTTAGTAATGGCAAACTATTCACATTAAAATTGTGAGAGATTTTGATAGCAGTAGTTTCTTTTCTTTTTCATTAGGTGAAGCATACGTGCGATCACCAAAAAATAAATGCAGTTGAATTTGATATTTATGGTATTATAAATAAATGGGTTGAACTATTTACTTTTATAAATGCTTTCCAGTAAAAATATTTAAATAGACAACATTTTTGTTTCAACTCTTTCCTTTTTATATGAATGAAACAGAAAAGAAAATAGCTATAAAGCTATTAAATGATGCATTTACACAGTGACCGTTCAATGTTTTTAGCATTTTATTCACCAAGTATTTTTCATCAAGTATTTTCCCAATGTTTTCAGGTGATTTTCTTAAAATTTGTAAATATATTTTTTATTATTTTTAGAATTTGTGTGTGTTTAGTAAGTATTACATATTTTACTTATTCGTTATTATAGTTTGTTTCTTTTTATGTGAAAATTTATTTTTACACAACTAGTAGCTATACAATTCAAAAATTGCCAGTAATTTTTTTTATATTTCATGTAAATAAGCATTAATGTTGTGCTTTTTCGTACATTTATTCAATATTTTTAGATGTTATATTATTATTTTTGCCATTTCCTCTTGTGCAATTTTATTATCTATAGCACTTTTATAATTAAAATGTCACACCCCATCATTCTCTAAACGACCCCAATGTGTTGGTTAAACCCCAATCATTTTTTAAAGAAAAATTTGAAGGCCCCGTCCTTACCATTTTAAATATTCAAAATAAATTCAATTCATTAACCAATTGGTTTAGGCATGACCTTGGTGAACCCACTTTTGCCGTGGTAAGTCCAATAGTGTCTAAATCCACCCATTCAATTTTTAAAGATGACCATGGTTCCATTCCATTAAATCTTTAAGTTCACAATTTTTTAAGTTTTTGAGTTGGTTAAACTCCAACCAAAAACACCCCTGTGCAATCAAAGAGGATTCAGTTATGTACATGTGCAAATGTGGCGACTGCTGATATTTTTGCAAGAACAGATGCATTAGTAAACATAATTATCACCAGGTTGCCATGCACTTCTAAAACATTGTCCTTTTTTATTCATACCAGGTTTATTATTTTTTGTTTTATTAATTAATTTTTCCTTTGTCAGTAGTAAAACCCTTAAAAATAAAAAAGATTTTGCTATTTGCGTAAAAATTAGCAAGGAAAATTCGGAGCGTTCTGGCCTCAATCTTAAGGGGAAAATTGTCTGTGATTTATACTTGTCTAGAGCAGGATTTTTTTTTTTTTCTTTGAGCTAACAGTGAGGTGTAGTTCTAATTTATTATATTGCTGATCGTATTTATTGATGCCACTGGGGAAAACAAATACACCTCAGTCTGCAAAACAGTAAATTCCATTGCTTTCAATTAAATTGCATCTACATCTTCATCCAAAATAAAAAAATCATGCTTAAAATTTTGAATTAGATTCCGAGATATTAATATTTTTTTTGTAAATTTTAACAAAATTTCTCTAAAAATGGTACTTAAATTACTCCATTTTTGTGGATAAAAAAGGAGAAATAAAACGGATTAATATATTTTTATGCCATTTTCTCATTAAAACTGAAAAAAATTATTTTATTTTCAATTTGAATAGTTGGTGAAAAAAAAAATCTTGATTACAGTAAAATTTCCGAAAAATAAAAATATATTTCCACATATTCATACTTTATGAATTAATTTATTCTGCAGAGCAAAAATCGCCTGTCAGCATATTGTCAAGAAATCAAGATTTGTTTCAGCTATAGATTAAACCAAGGACACAAATTTGCTGTTACATGCAAATGTAACACTTGCAATTGCAAAGCTTTTTGCAACCCCAAATTACATACAAACGTAACATTTACATGTAATTTGCACCCACATTAATTTTAATTTGAACCGCAATAAATGTTAATTTGCAATGAAAATTATATGCAAAAGTAATGTTTACATATAATTTTGGGTTGCAAAAAGCTTTGCAATTTAAGTGTTACGTTTGCATGTAATTTTGGGCTTCAAAAAGTTTTGCAATTGAAGCTCCTTGCATTTAGGTGTAGAATTATTCCTCCCTATTCACAAGAATTGAATTTACAGAAAAAGCATATACTATTTCCAATGAATTATTTTTAAATGATGGCTTTTAAAACGTTTCTCAAAGTCGTTAAAAGAAAAATGGTTTATCAGGTAAAATTGACATTTCTTTTTACCCAATTCGTCGATTTACACGATTTTATTTGGCCCTCCTTCTCCATTGGTTGTAGTTTCCTTTTCGCGGTTATTTGGCACAAAATTTTACCTTTTTTAAACTGATTTATGTCAAGGCCCCTATAACAAAGAAATATCGTATTTTCTTCTATGAAATGTAATAAAGAGTTAGTTAATTATTTACGTTTTTAATTATCAGGAGTGAAATATTTTGCTTGATTAGTAAATTTATTTTCTTTTAATGTTATGTGAACGAAGTCACGGGCAACAGCTAGTATATATATATATTTTCTTATATGCTAAAGTTTTTTACCTAGGCACAATTTTGAAATTTGCATAAAAAAAGACAAATCAGAAAAAGAAAATTTGCATCTTAGAAAAACTTGAAAAGTTAGGCATAAAAAATGACCGAGTAATAGTATCATAGACATCAAATTGAAATTTATAAATGCATTTGCTCTGTGTGTGTGTGTAATGGCTAGTGAAATCTAGCACTCCTAGAATTCTGAAAATTTAGGTGAGGTTAGTCCAAGGCCTCTCCTGATGTACCTAAGAATTTTAATAATTAACCAAAATATTAATTAAAAACTGACCAATAACTCATCTCTTTCTTTGTGAGCCAGCTCTCAGAACTTGCACATGCCCAGAACACAATTTATGGCAGCGAACGAGAATGAAGAACCATTTGAATGAAGAATACTTTTATTTCGCAATTCTATTTTAACTTCTATCGACTAAATCATTTGGTTTATTTAAAAACGAAAAACATATTCTGAAAGATTGCACTCTTATGTCTCAAATGCCACAATCAATCTGAAAAAAAAAATTATGTTAACCCTTCGAAAAACATTTTTGGAAAAAGGTCATTTTCCTGAGTGAATGTTTTCCCCGTACGGCAATGACCCTCAAGAGTGCAATTTTAGAGATACAGACAAACCAAACATATGCTCTTAAAGCCGAAACCTTCTAATAGATGGTATATTTAGTTTTAAAAAATACGAATTTTAATCCTTTCAAAAACATAGGCGAACACAGGTCATTTCTCACCTCATGAGAAGATTTTTTTCTTACGCTAAAAGTTACTAAACGTTCATATTTCAACGCAATCTTTTTAGAGCATCTCGGTAGACCAGATTTACAACAATTTCAAAATGTTCGGATGAGAAAAAATATTAAAAAAAATAAATCTGAGAAATTTTCTGTGAAATCACATAATAACGGGGTATTTCTGCACAGTCACGCTCGGCTTCGGGCAACTTTTTCACTATTTAATATGTATATATTTTCACATAATTTTATATAGGACTTGGAAACAGTTATATTTATAAACGACTAAAATTTCAGCGAGTTTGGACAACGAAAACCTTTTTTTTTTTTAATGTTAATGAGCCCGACACAAAAACCGAAACAAGCAAAAAGAAAACATTTATTTTACAAACAGGTAATAATATTTCTGACGTAATTTTTACACGGGCTGTAAAACCGTTATATTTATGACCATTAAAAATTTCAAAGGGTTTGGATAACAGAAGCTATTTTTTTAAAACTATGAAACGATCCTGAATGAAAACAGCCGAAAATGTTTTCTTACGAGCACTCAGTATTTTTTTTTGCGATTTTGCCATCAAAAATATAAATTCATACAAAATCGGATTAAAGATACAAAATAATATAAATTTGGGGTTTATTTAAGATTTTATTACAAGCCCAAGCAACACCGGGCAGGTCAGATAGTATAAAATAAAAATAAAAATAGTTAAAAAAAAAAAAAAAACACTTTTATTGGTGTGTTTAAATGAAAAATACACTGGATTTAAAATTCAGGTTTTAAAAATGAAAATTAATGTTCTTTATACAACATCACATTCTCATGTAAAAACCATATATTAAAGGTTAAAAATTAATGGGTATTTATAAAAACTTTTACTTTATGCCCGGTTTTTTGTTTTTCAAGATGACAGCATAAAAGAAGAAAAAGGTATTTTTATATTACTGCAAATGTTTTTTTTAAATTATTGTAAAAAACATTTATTGTTGAGTTATGTATACAATTTCTAGAACTCTAACACATCTTGAAATAAATGAAAAATCATTTACAAAATTTCATCTTTATATGCATGAACCAAGTTAAGTTAAACAAGTTGAAAATTGTACATTAAATATGACAAATGAGGTGTGTTCATACTATAACTAGTTTTATAATGTAAAAAAATCATTGTTATTATTTCAGTGAAATGAATTATATCGTCTGTTATGAGTGAAATGAGCATGCCTTCTCTTATTACGTATGCCACGTTTACAGATGCGAATTTTTTTTTTTCGACACCAGACAGCATTGCAAAATTCACGATGGAGATCTTGCTTTGCAAATGATTACCTCCGTGGTTTAATATTTTTATGACTCACAATGAATGAATCTCTTGTATTTATTTACTTTAATGGATTTAGATTAGGCTGTTAACCTAATTTTAACTGAAGTTATCTCAGAACCTATACATTTTTTAATGTAACTCATCTCTCAAACAAACAATTTTTTTGAATAATCTTTCTAAAAATGAAACTTTTATGCAACTTTACTCAAAAAAAAAAAAAAAAAAAAAAAAAAAAAAAAAGAATAAAAATGGCTGCCTGGCATATGAAAAAAGAAGTGGTTAGCCCGTATTTGTTTTCCTCAGTCACATGACTTGCGCTTTTATTGAATTAATGAGGTATGTTAGGATTTATAGAATAAAGAAAACTTTTATTAATATCTTTTTAAGTTTTGATTCAATTTTCATAAAATTTGAAATGACTTGACAAAATTTTGCAATGATTATATATATTAAATTTCAAACCCTTCGGTTGGGTACTTTTGTGCTGTTATATACGGACAAGTTGATGGACGGACCAGACAGCAACTATTGGTTCTATGTATTTATATAATTAGGAATGCACCTAATAAAAAGCATGTTGTAATAATAATAAAAACAATCACAGTTACAACATTCCTTCCCCCTCCAATTTCAATCAAATGACAGATTAAAATTTCCTCCCTTAGAACACTTTTACCCAAACAAAGATGAAAATGGTAATATTGTCAAAAAGAGAAAAATTCTTGGAAGTAGATAAAAAACAAGGATACAGAAGGTCATTCATGCTTTATAGAAATGATAAATTAGACAGTTAATTTCTATGCATATGCTGTATTCTTTGCAACAATCTCACTTTATTGGATAGCTTTGACCAGGGCTTGACAAATGCGGTCGCCAGATTGCACTGGCGACCAAGTTTTTCTATCTGGCCACCAAGTGATTTAGTGTGGTGTTTTTATTATTATCATATTTTTTTTTAGAAAAATTAGACTAATTTTAGATGAAACTTTACTTACTTTTTTAGAAATTTTTTTTAGAAAAAGTGACCTAAGAAGTTGATCCTAGAACACAAACAGCATTTTTTTTCTCTTTTCTGGCATTTTTAATTTGGTAAAAATAAGATCAGTAAATGCAAAAGATATTTTAATAAAAAATAAAATAAAATAATAAAAATAGAATTATTTGACTGATTTCGACAGGAAAATAGGCAAAAATTGTTTTCTGCTTCACTATTTCATCGATAACCCCTTCATCAGATATAGATTTTTATAGCACTACTTCGGCAATCAGCATTTTCTGAACATTTAACCCAGCTTTTACAGAATTCTCTTTCTTTTTTCCACAGATAAATAATTTTGATAAATATCATTAGAGAACTGGGTTTAGATTATCTTTCTAAATTATGTAACAATTCCAAACTATGTAACTAATAATCTTAAAATTATGCTTATTATTATTTTTTCTCAACTAATTCATAAAAACTTGTGTTCTTTTCGAAAATCAGTGTCGGGGGAAAGGGGGGGGGGTGAATATTTTTTACTGGCGACTAGAATTTTTTGCCGGCTACCAGATTTTATCAAATTTGTAAAGCCCTGGCTTTGACTGTTGGCTATTAGTCCTGGTCCTGAAATTCCTATGACAGTAAAATTTTTCTTAGGACAGTCATGTAATTTTTTTTCACATCTCTTGTGGAAAATTTCCAGTCTCTTTAATATTCGTCAATAACTTATTTCTAATGATGCTTTAACAAACATCCAGCTGGGAATAAATGGAAATTTGTGGTAACAATGGATGAAGAATAACTTTATTTAAGTGACTGTAACAAAAAAAGAGCAATTTTGTATTAATCAATGGAAGGAAAAACCCGAACAAAATGGGTAACGAATTTAGAGAAAAGTTTTCAAAAAGATTCATGACTGCTGCTGGATTTTGTTAAGAAGGTTAATTAAAGCTCAAAATAGTATCAAATAAAGCTAACGTAATTTTACTCTATTATTAGCAAAACATTTTAAACTCCTTTTTTGAAGAAGAAATTCCAGCTTTAGATGGAAAAGATATCAATAAAGTTGAGCTTCATATGGACAAAGCCTCCAATCCCACTTTCAAGTCAAGTGTCACATATTTTGCAAAGAAAGAATGACAAATGGCAGCAAAGCGCGTTCAATTTGAAAAAATACCCATAAAATTACCTGATGCTTTCGCCATAAAGATTTGTGCAATTGACTTGTTAAAACGAACATTAAGAATAAACCATATACAAACATTGAAAAGACCTTGGGAAGCTACACAAGTGGTGTGGGAGAAAATTTTGAGCCAGAGCCTATCTAATAAGTGTCAAATTGTTGCAAAAAATAGTACATTTATGCATAGAAATAACTCTGAAAATTGCTTCCAGATAGTGGAACAACCTTCTGTATACTTTTAAACCAACATAAAATGAATTATCAACTGATGTTGATCTTTATAGAATAGTTACAAAATATTGTTAAAATGCTAAAAAGTGACAAAAATGCAGATTCCTTCAAAAGTATAGAACAGAAAGACATACTAATCTTAAAACACTATTAACTATGATAGGAAAAAAAATACAGTAGGAGCAACAAAAGTTATAGATAATTGGTAAAATTCAATGCAAAGGAACAAACTCCTTAAAAACACCATAAAAAAATTAAAAAAGCACAATGTGTTTTGAAAGAGTAAGAATCCCTAACAGTCTTGTTCGAGCTCTCAAACTGACACTATGTCTTTTTCTACCTGAATTCTGTACTGATGTATGTTTGTTTGTGGATTACACTAATTTACAGGGTGCTGTAACTCAAGAGCTAATGTATGAAATTCTATTAAATTTTATATTTAGCTAAACTATGACACAAATTGGTGCTGATTGAATTTTGGTTTATATTGCTGACAGCTGACAGCCCAAAATATTGGGCGAGATGATACATTATCTAGAAAACCAACTTCTATAACAGTCTAAAATTTAAAGCAGAGTACTTGAGTTGAAACAATGACATGTATTTGATATTATGACAGAGTGTTAAAATATAGATGAGGAGAAATAAAACAGAGATAAATTTAAAAGGTAACTAACGTTTATTCATAAAGATAAAGTAAAATAAATAAATAAATGGCAACTTAAAATTAAAGACAGGTAAATGGTTGTAAAATGTATCAGTACAAAAACCCTTAACGGGTTAAAAGTTGTGACGCAGCACTTTCTTTTGGCTCTAAGAATTTTAAATATGGGTCTTAAAAGTAATGATATCAAATTTGAGTGACGCTA
This sequence comes from Maratus michaelseni, assembly GCA_963931845.1. Taxonomy (NCBI): domain Eukaryota; kingdom Metazoa; phylum Arthropoda; class Arachnida; order Araneae; family Salticidae; genus Maratus; species Maratus michaelseni. Next base: position 187,317,534 of record OZ007592.1, on the reverse strand, counting down.
TGTTAATAATTTTTTTTAAATCATCATTTTCTTTTTAGTTTTATTTATATTCACAGGTGCAATTATTATCTTAACATGAAAAAATATATAAAATTTATTCGCAGATGCTTTTTCATTCAGATCTCTCAGGAATTCAAAATATGGGCTTTAAAAGAAATGATATCAAAATTTGAGTGACACCTTGACGTGAATTTAATAGGATTGTTTTAAAATTCAATTTAAATTATTTTTCGTTTGTCTTCTAAAGTATATTTACACATACAAACAATACTTTTAACTTTTCAATACACTGTTAAATATATTACTTTCACTGAGCCTATATTATGTATTGAAATGTATTTATTTCAATAAATTGATTTATCTTTTGTGCCACGCTATCCAAAATCATAAGTAAAATTTATGTAAATGATTATTTTGTGTCATATTATCCCCTTGCATACATTTTCCTTTGTTTGGATACTATGACTCAAAATAATCATTTACATAAATTTTACTTATGATTTTGGATAGCATGGCACAAAAGATAAATCAATTTATTGAAATAAATGCATTTCAATACATAATATAGGCTCAGTGAAAGTAATATATTTAACAGTGTATTGAAAAGTTAAAAGTATTGTTTGTATGTGTAAATATACTTTAGAAGACAAACGAAAAATAATTTAAATTGAATTTTAAAACAATCCTATTAAATTCACGTCAAGGTGTCACTCAAATTTTGATATCAGTTCTTTTAAAGCCCATATTTTGAATTCCTGAGAGATCTGAATGAAAATGCATCCGCAAATAAATTTTATATATATTTTCATGTTAAGATAATAATTGCACCTGTGAATATAAATAAAACTAAAAAGAAAATGATGATTAAAAAAAAATTATTAACATAGCATCACTCAAATTTGATATCATTACTTGTAAGACCCATATTTAAAATTCTTAGAGCCAAAAGAAAGTGCTGCGTTACAACTTTTAACCCGTTAAGGGTTTTTGTACTGATATCATTACTTTTGTGCGGTTATTGATGAAAATTTCATTCAGTCGAAATTAAGCATAGGGTATAAATTTATAAGAATAAAACTTAGTGGTTTTGCCCACTAGCGGGCCTTCAATTTATCTTTTCACCAATTCAAAAAATGAATTCACCCTTTCCGGGGGAAAAAAAAAGAGGGGAGGGGGGGTGGTGGGGTACAACAGATAAATTAACTGAATAAAATGGATAGCCTTTGTGCGTCTTTTTGGAATTATATATATATATATATATATATATATATATAGGTTTTTTTTTTTTTTTTTTAATCTAAGATGAATGTTGTGATTTTTAAATGTTTATATCTGAGTAATTCTTGAAATTATATTTTTAGCTCACAGGCTATCTATGGTGGAGTTATCGTGGGAAGTAAGCTCAGGGGGTTGAGTATTGAGAAGATGTTGTCAAAGTTGGAGAATCCATTAAAGACCTGAAGGATTTTTACGGAGTAAAACAAATTTGATGAAACAAGAAGATATGGCAATTAGTTATTTTGGCAAACCTCAGAATACGTTTCCTGGATATTGAACCGGAGTGTAGTTTTCCCTTTTTAATATGTTGAAGAAAGAAGACGAAAATCACATCATTAGAGTTAATGGTCTTTAATCGGAGAAACATGTCACAATTCACAGTCTTCCACAGCAGTGAGATTTTCACCAATCAAAGTTTCAGATTTTTAAATGAATCTGATGAATATCAATGAGGTGACATTTTAAATTTAAAGTCTGGGTGAAGCACACGAAAGTAATCCAAAGAATAGTTCAGAAATGCTGTTGAACGGGTCCGACCATGTTCACGTAATCCAAAGAGTTAAGAACATCAAGGGGATTTTTCTTTATAAAACCAAAGGGTGGCCAAAGGGGCCAAAACATTTTTAGATGTTTAGGAGATGAAGTTCAGAGGTGAAGAGTCGTATCCAATATGAAAGCGCGGGCGCTAGAAAAAAACACGCCAAGCGATTTACATTTCGAGCCAAGAGAAATGCATTTTTTTGCGTGGGAAATGTAACCGTTACATTTACACATATCAACTTCATAACTGACGTCAGTGGCTAAAAGAGAGTGATTAAGAATCTTACCGTTAATATTGTTTTGGGAACAGGGTAAAAGATAATTTTAGAAGAATGTAGTAAAGGCGCCACCGATATGAAGTAGGCATCTGGATGCAATATGAAAGTCAAAACTGACCATGAGAAAGGAAACATTTTATGCCTTGTATAATTTCATTTCTTTTGATATGTGGTAGACCGAATAAGTACGTTAATGATAATGTAAAAACAATATGCATGATTTTGACTAAAAGTCTTTCGTTGAAAGAGAAAGATAAAAAGGTGCGCGCTTTAACAGCCGGGAATGTATATGAATTACGATAATGCAGAAAGTGGAAAATATATTTGATAAAATACTTAAAATATAGGTTTCTTTAATTTTTTAAACTAATATATATGATATCTTTACTATACTATCAAAGCCTGAGAGCTAATGTGCGCTGGTTCTGTATGTAAGTATGTACGTAATGCGATAACTCTTGATAGACATATCCGTTTTGCTTCACATTTTGGTTATAGGTTTATAGTGATAATACTTCCCTGATTAGTTTTGGGAGTTCATTGGTTAATTATAAAGGGGAGGGCATGGTACTAATCCCCCCCCCCCCTTAATTTATGTAAATGGGTTTTTCATGCAGAATTATCAGATTTGATTCAAATTTTGTTTATAGGGACATTGGGATAAGGCGTTTCCCTCATCAATTTTGAGGTTTCATTGGATAGGCTAATCCTCCCCTTAATTTGGATAAATGTGTTTTTCATGCCAAATTAAACGATTTGATTAAAATTTTGTTTATATTTTAGAAGAATGTAGTAAAGGCGCCACCGATATGAAGTAGGCATCTGGATGCAATATGAAAGTCAAAACTGACCATGAGAAAGGAAACATTTTATGCCTTGTATAATTTCATTTCTTTTGATATGTGGTAGACCGAATAAGTACGTTAATGATAATTTAAAAACAATATGCATGATTTTGACTAAAAGTCTTTCGTTGAAAGAGAAAGATAAAAAGATGCGCGCTTTAACAGCTGGGAAAGTATATGAATTACGATAATGCAGAAAGTGGAAAATATATTTGATAAAATACTTAAAATATAGGTTTCTTTAATTTTTTAAACTAATATATATGATATCTTTACTATACTATCAAAGCCTGAGAGCTAATGTGCGCCGGTTCTGTATGTAAGTATGTACGTAATGCGATAACTCTTGATAGACATATCCGTTTTGCTTCACATTTTGGTTATAGGTTTATAGTGATAATACTTCCCTGATTAGTTTTGGGAGTTCATTGGTTAATTATAAAGGGGAGGGCGTGGTACTAATCCCCCCCCCCCTTAATTTATATAAATGGGTTTTTCATGCAGAATTATCAGATTTGATTCAAATTTTGTTTATAGGGACATTGGGATAAGGCGTTTCCCTCATTAATTTTGAGGGTTCATTGGATAGGCTAATCCTCCCCTTAATTTGGATAAATGTGTTTTTCATGCCAAATTAAACGATTTGATTAAAATTTTGTTTATATTTTAGAAGAATGTAGTAAAGGCGCCACCGATATGAAGTAGGCATCTGGATGCAATATGAAAGTCAAAACTGACCATGAGAAAGGAAACATTTTATGCCTTGTATAATTTCATTTCTTTTGATATGTGGTAGACCGAATAAGTACGTTAATGATAATTTAAAAACAATATGCATGATTTTGACTAAAAGTCTTTCGTTGAAAGAGAAAGATAAAAAGATGCGTGCTTTAACAGCCGGGAATGTATATGAATTACGATAATGCAGAAAGTGGAAAATATATTTGATAAAATACTTAAAATATAGGTTTCTTTAATGTTTGAAACTAATATATATGATATCTTTACTATACTATCAAAGCCTGAGGGCTAATGTGCGCCGGTTCTGTATGTAAGTATGTACGTAATGCGATAACTCTTGATAGACATATTCGTTTTGCTTCACATTTTGGTTATAGGTTTATAGTGATAATACTTCCCTGATTAGTTTTGGGAGTTCATTGGTTAATTATAAAGGGGAGGGCGTGGTACTAATCCCCCCCTTAATTTATATAAATGGGTTTTTCATGCAGAATTATCAGATTTGATTCAAATTTTGTTTATAGGGACATTGGGATAAGGCGTTTCCCTCATTAATTTTGAGGGTTCATTGGATAGGCTAATCCTCCCCTTAATTTGGATAAATGTGTTTTTCATGCCAAATTAAACGATTTGATTAAAATTTTGTTTATAGATTCATTGTTATAAGGTGCTTCCCTGATTAGTTTTGGCGGTTCATTGGTTAAGTATAAAGGGGGTTACAGGGGATTAATCCCTCCCTTAATTTATATAAATGAGTTTTTCGTGCAGAATTTTCCGATTTGATTAAAATTTTGTTTATAGGTACATTGGGATAAGGCGCTTCCCTGATTAGTTTTGGGAGTTCATTGGTTGCGTATAAAGGGGGGAAATGGGGGGCTAATCCCCCCTTAATTTAGATATGTTTTTCATGCCAAATTATCCGATTTGATTAACATTTGGTTTATAGGTTCATTGTTATAAGGCGCTTCCCTGATTAGTTTTGGGGAATCATTGGTTAAGTACAAAGGGGGAACGGAGGGGTTAATCCCCTCTTAATTTATATAAATGGGTTTTTCATGCAGAATTACCCAATTTGCTTTAAATTTTGTATATAGATTCATTGTGGTAAGACGCTTCCCTGATTAGTTTTGGGGGTTCATTGGTTAAGTATAAAGGGGGGAAACGGCAGGCCAATCCCCTCTCTTGATTTATTGTCAATCTCTTTATTTTTCGAGGGGTATTATTCTTTGAAATAAGAGTATAATATACAGTTAATGTGAATAGCCTGTGAGCTCAATGCCATCAGTTTAACTGGGCACTTTTCTTTTTTTTTTGTATTTGTCTTTGTTAAATAACTTTTTGTTTCTTAAATAAAGATATATAATTTATCTTGTGTAATCTTTATTTAAATATACACATAGGCACAAAAGTTTTTTAATTTATTAAAATATCTTGATCATATGCAATAAATATATAGACAATCAAATTATGCTTTGATTAAAAAAAAAAAAAAAAAAAAAAAAAAACTATATTTCAAATAGGAAATTATTGACAACAAGTCTTAAATGTAGAAAATGATTCATATTATACATGTGTATTAATTTACAGAAAAAGCTAGTTGTATTTGTATTTATATTACATTTAATATAAGAATAAAATTACAATAATCCAGCAATATATGAAACCCTATTTCTCTTTTCCAGGTCCCCTTTCCTTTATTGTCACAAAAATTTGAGCATTTCCAATGTCTCAAAGTATAGATGGGAGTATGTAAATATATATTTAGATAAATATATTTATTATTATCCTACTCTATTAGTATAAAATATCAGCTCTAACTGAAAATTACATGCTAAATTTGGGGACCGAGGGCCCAATTAGCGTGCAATGACCCAATTGTTACAAGTTTCAAATTTATTTTACATTTGCAGTAGGCATATATATTTTTTAAATCTAGCTACTGTCTTACGCTCTTTAAATAGTTTGAGTACAATAAAATTAATGCTAATAAAATTTACCTTATTCCAATTACTTGCTTTGAATAGGAATTGATATTTTTTGCTCATCTATATATATATTTGTCTTACGTGGCGCGGAAATAGGGCTGAATTTGTAGCTTATGGTTTGGCAACAACCGTAGTTTCCAGAGCTCAGACCAATGAACAGACTAGATTGTGTTAGATCAGCTCCGCCTCCAATTCCAATATGGCGGTCAGTGTGAGAGCAGTGAAACCAGGCAGATAGAGAGATTATTTCTATCTCCCTGAGTGAAACCATAGAATGAAACTCAAACTAGCAATTATTAAAAATAAAATAACATGTACGTAATCCAAAGCGTCTGAGATGATTCCTAATTTTAATTATGAGTAATATCGTTAATTTCAAATGAATTCTCAACTCTTATTTAGAATTCATTTACGAATTTCACTCCCTCAAAAATCGGAGAAAAAATATATCAACTGTCGCCACCTGCCGCCATCTGTTGCTGTAAATTGAAGTAAAAAACACGTTTTTTTTTTCTAATGAATTTAAGTCGTTCTGTACAATATTATAGGTGCAACAAGTTTTAAACTAATTATGTTTCCAAGATTCTTTTTTCATAGTATTTAAATGATTTATATGTCCATTGGTAGCGCCAACTAAATGCATTTTTAGTTATGTTTTCAACGGAAAATTACTTTTTTATTGTAAAAAAAAAAAAAAATTGTCGCGCAATAAGTTTTAAACTAATTATGTTTCCAAGATCCTTTTTTCATAGTATTTAAATGATTTATATGCCCATTGGTAGTGCCAACTAAATGCATTTTTAGTTCTGTTTTCCACGGAGAATTACTTTTTTACATTAAAGAAAAAAATGTCAATTTCATATGTTCAAATGTTTTATGGTAGAACTTATTCCGGCTAGAATTGCTGAAAAATAAAAAGAGGCGAGCGAGCAAAGCGAGCTGGGACCGCGTAGCGGTCTCAATGTGAATTACTTCGCAATTCACAGGGGGTTGACGAGCGTTAGCGAGTAGGGGGCTGAGCCCTCTAGTTTTAAATAATACAGCTGGGAAACAGAATATATGTATATATAATAATAATAATTTTTAGTTATTTACAGTTTGTAAAATTTACTATGAATATTTAACGAATTCTTAAACTGAAAGTCCTGGTTTTCATATTTTATTTATTTAAAAAAATAAAAACATATAAAATCATTGCATCATTTGTTTTAATTAGAAAAAAAAAGTTATTCTATAAAATATTTACGAGAATTAAGTTTTAAAAAATACGGATATCAAAGTACAATAAAATTTAAAAGGAAAAAAAAGATATATCTGAGTTCCAGGCTTGTTTTGAATAAGAATGAATATTTTTTGTTCCTTTTTAATAATACAGTGGGGAAAATATATATATATATATTATTTACAATTTGTAAAATTTAACAAATATTTTACAAACTCTTAAAATAGTTCGTTTTCTGTTCTGTTAATTAAAAAACTTGTAAAAAAACATAACAGAATTTCTTTTTAAATACAGCTCAAGAAATTTTTTTTTTTTTTGATTTGCTGAACTTCAATTACTGACAATAGATGGTGCTCCGGCCAGTACACGAGATTTCGCACATTACCAAACTAGGTATTCTATTACCATGCCGCGGAGGAAAAGGCGTAAAAAGTGCTATGCCTTTCTACATCAATAGGCTTAAGAAAATAGTCCCATTTTTAAACCAGATTATTTAAAAAACTAGAGTTTTCCCATTTAAGCGGATCGGGGGATTGACTTTAGCGACAACAGATTAATATCGTATATTAATTTTAAAAAAATCGTCCGATCGGATTTCGAGAAAAGCATTTTACGACATGACAACATTACATGCAGAGAGAAAAACTTCCCATTTTACTTAAAAATGGGTTTCCAGATCTTAAAATCTACTGCATGTAGAAATGTATAAATTTCAGGATAGAGTTAGACTGGAGATATCAAGCTGTCAAAAACTCAAAACGATATGCCTCATATTTGGTTAGGTATTAAAAATCGGCGTTTCGCTTTTCGTTTGAACTCAAACTAGGTGTATATATAGAGTGACGGTAATCTTCGGTTTTTGCTGCCTCACTCGAAAAACTACCGTCTCTCATGATACAGAATACCATACCGCAACTTAAAAGTTCTTTCATGAAATATTCAACAGCTTCTTATTAGTATAATTCATAATATATGCTGCACGATGAAAACACTTTACTTCTTAACAAATATTCAAAGAGGATAAAACACGTATTTGCAGTATTGGCTTTATGATATTTAAACTAGTATAGATGATAACAATTTCAAGATAAAACATAAGTGAAGAAATATTAAAAGCCAGGATAAAATATCACCAGGTATTTCTGAAATTGTATTACTTCATATGAGTGGACATATTCTCTTATTAAATGCCAGTTCATTGCTTTTAGCAAACAAATCATCACGAGAATCTAAAACGAGAAGTAACCTGGTGCAAAGCTATCCCTTCACTTAAGTACACATAAGATACGATAACAGTCCGAAGTATGCGGGTGGAAGTTACCGCCTCCTTACCTAACACACATGTCCAGAAGATGCTTACAGCTGTGATCCAGTTGAAGAAAAAATCTGCATATCAGAACGATGAAGATGGTGACACAAATCGCCATCTATCAGTGGACGGAGGAACTTGGCCGAGAATACATTGCAGTAGCATTGAAAGTAATCGAAATTCGCAGAGAAAATAAGATATTAAAGATGTGGATTTCAGTGAAAAGAGTTTTCAGATAAGGCTGTAAAGCTAAAGTAAACAATATTTGAAAACCTTTCAATAGTTTATCTAAAATATAATGAAAGTGAATATTTAAATAAAGCTGAAAATACTTGGAATTGGATGTTAGGATAAGTAATGCATAAGTAAACAAGGTGAGAAAGTTCCCTATATGACAACAATTGGTGCTGATCCGAGATGTTTTTCATGACTTACATGATAGCTATATCTTGGCATCTATGAGATGGAATCGTACTAGTACTTAATATGTAAAACTTTACCGTGAAAAAGTGTACTAATTTAATTTGGGTTTCGACCATTCAACAGGGGGTGCTGTTATGACATGCTTTTTGTGATGAACATAATAGCTTTATCTCAGTTTCGATTGGATAGAAATAACTAGATGAAACTTTATATTTTAGGTTATTTATTAAAAATATATACATTGGTCAACTTTAGATTTGAATATACAACAGGGGGTGCTTCTTGCCTTTTTTTCTCCCCTCCTGACTACTGTAACTACATGGTAAATTAAAAAAGCTACATTATATTTCACATTTGCTAATGTGGTGCTATTTAAATTTTAAATTAATATAGAGTAGATTCTGGTTATTTGGGACACCATGTAACTGGGACAAAATGTTAAGAAAAGCAACAAAACATATTAATTTTATTGCTGACAGTTGAGACAGCTGCTTTATTAGGGAAAATTGTGCTAGAACCCAATTAATGGGAATCTACTTTATTAGAATGATACAGAAGTAAATTTTGTGATAGCCACAGCATACTAGTTTATAAAGTTTTTAAGTTATTTGATTTGTATTAAATAATAGGGGCATATTTCTGAAGAATAATATCTTACTCGCATATTTGAGTTTCCATGAACAGCAGAATAAAAATTAACAGTCCTCCAAACATTGCAACGAAAGCCTCCCATACTGGTATGGGAACAGGTGATATAATCCAGCTCCTGTCTGTACTGGGAGATAAACCCTCTGGCACACTCAATTTCTATATATAAAAAAGAAAACAATAAATAAATAAAAAAAAAAATAAAGCCCAAAGTTTAAACAAGAGAAAAAGACAATCACTGCAAATAGCATTTCTACCTAAAACATACACACACATAAAGGTGAAAATAAGCACTCGCCAGTCGCCACTCGGCGATTAAATTTGAAAAACTGGCGATTAAAAATATGGAAAGAACCAGCCAAATGCAGGATTTTAAAATTTCCTTTTTTTTTTCTTAAAATTTGCGATTTTTCTGCACCCATTCGACGAAATTCGTGATTTTTCTGCACCCGATCGATGAAATTCATCATTTTTCCGCACCCAATCAATGAAATTTGTGATTTTTACACATCTGTTCGACAAAATTTATGATTTTTATGCACCTGATTGACAAAATTTATGATTTTTCTTCACCCGATCGACAAAATTCATGATTTTTCCATGCCGATTGATGTAATTAATGATATTTATCCACCTGATAGACGAAATTAATGATTTTTCAGCTCCCGATTGACAAAATTCTGGATTTTTACGCACCTGTTCGACAAAATTCGGGATTTTTCGCACCTGATCGACGAAATTCATGATTTTTCCTCAACTGAATGACAAAATTCATGATTTTTCAGCGCCCAATCAACAAAATTTATGATTTTTAGGAATTCGTACGACGAAAATCATGATTTTTACACACCCGTTCGACGAAATTCATGGTTTTTACGCTCTTGAATGACAGAAATTCATGATTTTTTGCTCTCGATCGACAAAATTCTTTATTTTTACACACTTGATCTACAAAATACATGATTTTTCCTCACTCATCAACGAAATGTGTGGTTTTTCCTCACCCGATCGACTAAATTCATGATTTTTACACACTTGATCATCGAAATTAGTGATTTTTTCGCATCTGATCACTGATATTCATGATTTTTCTGCGCCTGATTGACGAAAATCATGATTTTTATGAACTCGTACGACGAAATTCATGATTTTTACGCACTCGATTGCCGATACTTATGATTTTTCCACGCCCAATCGACAAAATTCATGATTTTTAAGAACTAGTACAATGAAATTCATATTTTTACACACCCGTTCAACGAAATTCATGATTTTTACGCATCTAATAGACGAAATTCAGGATTTTTCTATGCCCGATCGACAAAATTCATGATTTTTACACGCTCATTCGACGAAATTTATGATTTTTACACACCCGTTTGACGAAATTCATGATTTGTACACTCTCAAATGATGAAAATTCATGATTTTTATGCCCCTGATCGACAAAATTCTTGATTTTTTTGCTCCAGAATGACGAAATTTGCAATTTTCTTCGAGACTAATTGGAGAAATACACAATTTCTGAATTTCTGGAGATGTTGCCCACTTTTAGCCCGCCGGGCACAGGTTGCACATGTGTAATGTATATTATGTTGTGGGTTGTCATTTAGTGTATAAACTTACTTGTTTAATTTTGTCAGATTTTAATTCTAAACAAATAATTTTTTTTAAAAAAAGGCACTTATGTAGTTAACTACACAAATACCTAAGCTTTGTGGGATTTATGGAGATGTGTATAACTTTGCTGTTAACTTATTATAAAATTTAAAATAGATTGGAAATTAGTATCTTAAGTTTATTCAAAACAATATAAATTAAAATATTTTTATTTAGTAAATAAATTACTTGTTTACTGTAAACTCGTTACCGTATTTTCGGGAATAAGTGCTGCCCCACATACGTGTTTTAAAGTTTAAAATATCGGCGATGCGGCGCATACACCAAGGTGGCAGGTACAATAATTTTTTTTTTCTCCACATAGCAATATCTGGATGAGAAACCATTTTTCCGTTTTTCTTCAACCCACCCAAATGCTCACTGTGTGTGAGTCCACTCCGTAATAACAGCAACTTAATTTTCCCATCTCTCAATAAAGTCATTCTTTATTTTCGAGCCATCTGCCCCCCCCCCCCCCCCCTCCCCAACCCCCCTCCGTTTAAAAATGGTAATGTCTCGAAAATTGGTCGTGCATTTTTTTTTTTTTGTTGCGATCTAGATCTCTCAGAAAGTAAGATGATAAACAAAATGCAGCTGGTACCAACCTGAAAAAGCAAAGTAACAAAACAGTTTCGCTGTTTATTTACCTCCATGGAGGTATGAAGAAAAAAGAAATATCAGTAAGGAAAGTTTCTCATAAAAAAATTGAATATGTTAATTGTTAAAAATTCTTATTTTTTTTTTAAAGAATTTAAAGACAGATTTTATGTTAAGAAAACAATTCAGGACTTACAACTAGTAATTTACCAATTGACTGATATTTGTAATGAACCAGTAGATGACATTAAAATCAATTGGTAGTGAAATATTTTTCAATTTTAAAATCTGGCAATGCTGCTCACATCTGAATCATATTGCAATCAGCATTAATCAGTATTCCATTTGCGTTTGTAGAGATTAGAACAGATTTATGATTCTATTCATTAGTTTAAATTTGTCTTTGTTTAAATTTTAAATTATTCCTCCTAAGCGTCTTAAAAGTTATACAGAAGCAGAAAGCGTCAGAAATCGGGCAGCTGGAAGGAAGTAACTTAAAACAGCTTTAAAACGTGACTTAAAACGGCCTACAGAGGTGCTGATTGCAGCCGTCGGTACAGGAAAATTATCCCTTTAACTAATGCTAAAGTGCCATAGAAAACATTATTTATTGTAAACACTTTGAAAGTGTTAGATATTAAAATTTGGATAATTTTTACCTTGTCATATAAACACAGAACACAAATATCACATGAAATCTGAAATTGTGCAAAAAATTATCATTATGAACAAATTAAAATTGCATGTAATGCAATGGGCTAGCAAGAGATTTTCCTGAAGCGAAAAGTTATATCTTTTCTCCACCAGATGGTATATTTGAGTGCTTGAATTCCCAGTAGATGAACGTTGTGTACGCCGCTAGAGATCGGAAAAGCTGATCTTGTGAAATTGCCAAAATGCAAGAAAGTGAGAAGTTTTTAGAAATTAAGAAATGAGGAATCTAGTTTCGATGGCTTCAAATCTGATTAATGATGTATTCCAAATATATTGTTTTCTTTTTTCCAATTTTCTTTTTTTCAAAAATAATTATAAAATAAAAAGTGTGTTTTATTATGAAACATGATTTTATTTCAGCGATATATATATATTTTTAAAGGTGTGTTTTATTGTGAAACATGGTTTTATTTCATTTCAAAGTTTTGAGCCACTACAATATTTTATCAATCTTATTTCTATGAATTTTTAATTAGTAGTTCAAGTCTAAACTTGTTCAAAGCATCGATCTTCAAAGTAAGCATAGAGAATTTTGTTAAATTGAATTTTTTCATACGATTTTTTTCCTTTTGTATTTTAAGATAATCTGTGTTTTAAGGTGAATTCATATATTTTGTAAGATTTTATCACTATTCAAGATAATTTTAATTTAATTTTGCCGATCCTTTTTTTACCGTGGCTATTTTTCAATGATACGGCGCTTACGTGTATATATATATATTTTTTTTACCGATTTTTCAGTAATGCGGCGCTTACGATGGGTATTCCCGAAAATACGGTATATATTTTTAAAATTATGTATTCAGTTACATAAATGAACTTACTGGCCATTAAAGAAATTATTCTCACTAGCCAGTAACTGGCTACTAAAAAAAAATCAACCTACCGGCCAGTTGCTATGAAGCAAAATTCCTTATTTTCACTTTTACATGCATGAATAATTAATAAAATAACTTTTAAAATTCAACTGAGAATGTTATCTACTTTTAGTTATAATTCTAGCATTTCTTTTGATGCTATCTTTTGCACATTCATTGTTTTGTAGAAATAAGATTATAATATATGTTACTGATTCAGAGTCTTCACTCTTTTTAACACTTTCTTACAGTTAAAAAATGTTTGACTTTGGCTTGTTTGCACGATATTTGTTCATGCTTTAACTCTTGTAAATATACTTGGATTGCTATGTAATTGATATATGTTATTGAGGTTTACTATGGCATGTTTGCTATTGAAAATGGAGTATGTAGAATTTACAGTTCGTTTACAGGTACACTCAAAAGAATCCCACTGCATTAAGGTCTATGGGGAAAAGCCATTTGCTCTGTATTTTAATGATGTTATACTATTTTAAGCATGACAAAATTGATATGCATTTCTGAGGTGAATTAAAACATGCTTTCTGTAGTATACGGGGTGCAAAGCATTTATCATTCATTTAAAGTGTCACACAAAAGAATTCGGTTACAGAACTACTCTATGAGTGATAAATGCTGGAAGTGCATTTTCAGTTTTGGTATACTGAATAACTAATTTTTTGCACACTAAGTCATGCATATAAATCTTATAGATCAAATACATGGCTACACAATAGAATTAGTAAGCCTTACTGTATATGAATGTGAATTGCTTAAGGATGTTTTTTAATTGAGCTATGGACTTTTCAGCTGAACTATATTTAACATATTAAGAGGTGATGTTTATAGAATATAAATAAATTCATATATAGAGCTATGCAAAGAACTGGATACATTGCCATCAATAGATGATTATTTCTGAAAGTATGTTTTCAGTTGTTATGCGATTTAAAATTCTTTACTTAAGATATCTATCTTCTTTTGCCTTATTAAACAATGAAGTTTCATTAGAGTATTCTTTAAGTGTTTCATAATCTATGCTTGATGCATGATTTTTCTTTCTTTTTTTCAAAATAAGAAAGCGATTGATAGAGTACTCGTCCATTTATTCTCCCTTTATTATTTCAGATATTAAAGATTTCCCTTCAGACAAACACATTCCTGAATTATTGACAACTCTATGCTAGTAAACAGATTTATCCTGCTCTGAGGCTGGTAAGAGGTATAGAACCAGGAAAATATTTCATTTTTTGAAAACTATGAATTCAGCTTTCAAGTAAAAATAAGGACTTTTTAAGGACTATTAATGAAAAATATGAACTAATAAGGGCCCTGAGAAATGAAAAGTAAACATAAGGACGTCTAAGAACTTTATAAGAACAGTGGGAACCCTGAGTGATTAAAAATCCTCATAGTGTCCACTAATTTAATAAAATAGAAAAATCAATTTTATTTAAATTTGGTTACTCTATTTTGTCGCAGATGGCACGATAAATGCAAAAGAAATTTTTTTTAAATCTGTATTCTCTAATTTTAACTTGTATGGTTGCCATCTGAGAGAAAAAAAATTTTTTTTTTAATTTTTGGTTATGCAATTTTCCACCAGGAGTGCTACTAGAATTAGGAAACTATCACGTGAAAATTTGTATCAAAACATAAATTTGATTCTGGCAGAGACTTGTTCTGAAAATTTATTTAAAAAAAAAAATTTAAATTTACCATATTTCCAACCAAGAGATGTTATAAATGCAAAAGAAAATTGTGTTGAATCTGTGCTACCTACTTTTAATTAATATAGCTGTTATACAGTTAAACATAAAAAAAAAATCAATTTGGCTACCCAGGGGGCTTTTTGTGTTTGTAGCACATAGGAAGTAATAAATTTCAAAAGTTTTGTTAAATCTGTATTATCTAATTTTAACTTGAAGTATGGTTTGTCATATGAGAAAACTTATAAAAATTCATTTTTAAGTTTTAGTTATGCAATTTCCCACCAGGAGTGCTACCAACTAAAAAAGAACCATACAAAATCATCTTTATTTAAATTTAGTTACCCAATTTCCCACTAGGGAATGCATAAGCACAAAAGAAAATTGTGTTGAATCCGTGCCACCAATTTTTAACTACAATATAGTAGTCAAGGTCTAACAGAATATGAAGTTTTATGAAATTTCGTTCGTGAGACATAGCTATTGTAAAAATCATGAAAAAAGTGGTATAGCAGCGCCATCTGTTGGGATATCTACACCAAAATGTAACCAGCGTCTATTTATGTCATGGTCTAACTGAATTTGAAGTTTGATGAAAATGAGTGCATTAGTTTTTGAGATAGAGCTATTGCGGAAATCGCAAAAAATGCAGCATAACAGTGCCACCTGTTGGGCGATTTACACCAAAAATTAATCAGCACCAATTTATATCAGAGACTAACTGAAGTTTAATTAAATTTCATGCATTAGTTCTTAAGATAGAGCATCCACAAAATTTTTGTCACGCACAGACAGACAGACATTTTCTAAAAACAGTCAAATCGTGTTCAGAACCTTCTAAAATGTATAAATCCATCAAAAACTGGAAGTCAAAAATTTTCATGAATTCAATATTTTCTTCTTGTAAAGATAGAAGAAAGTAAAAACAATACAGAACTATAAGAAATAAGACGCATCAAAAGTCTAAAAATAAGTTTCTTCTACCTGTATTTTAAAATTAAAAACTGAAACAGTTTATTAATTTTTTTCTCAATCAAACCCTCCCCATTTAATATAAATTTTTAATACACAAATGTAAAAAGAAAATGGAACTACATATTGTCTTCTACAGAGAAGTTCCGTGCTTGGTGTGAAAGGGCGGGAGGGGGAACAGAAGCCCCCGTCCTCCAATAAAAAATCCTTATTGACCTTTTCTCTTAGTGTTTAATTGTTTTAAATTATAATAAGTATAAATTTTGCTATTTTTTCAAAATCATGAGAGAAAAAGAAAATTTAGTTAAATAAATTTGAAAATACTGGGAAAGGCAATTAACCTTCCTTGCAGGTGCCCATGCCACACAATAATTCTCAATAAAACCACTTGTTAGAAGTAACTTTAGAAGTTAGCACTTCTAAAGTACCTAGATGCAAAAAGTAATGAAAAAACATAGCTGGCCAAAAATAAATTTCAAGGTGTTCTAAAAAAAAAAAAAAAAAAATTTCGCCATTCAACAATGCGAAAGTTTCTGGCACATTTTTTTTACTCATCTTTGAACATAAAAAAGAATAATACTGGCAGGCATGATTACTGAAGTTTTTTTTTTTTTTTCCCCAATAAATGAATTGCATCTTGAGTTATAAGCGATTGTTGTCTCAGGAGGGCAATTTTTTCCTTTTCTTGCACAGCCGCATCTGGAAATTCAGTTTGAAATGTCCACTTGACAGAATTTTTAAAAAATCTTCTGCCGTTACTGACAAACAGAAAAAACAGTTCAATTACATAGTTTCTTAATAAGAGCTCTTGCTAATTTGATACGTTTGCGAACAAAAGTTATATGTATCTGGAAGTAGCTGGTTTGGATTTGAGAACAGCCTTAGTGAATTATTAAAAGAAGATTTAAGTGATATTTAAATACAGCCTAAAAACGAAGATCATTACCTGCGTATATGTGTTTGGTATGAAATAGTCCAGAACAACCATGATGACAATTGCAATTGGAACTCCAAAATCACCCAGAGCTCTCCTCGCCTGAAAACGACAAATGAGGTTAAAATTATTAATTTTTTAAAAATGGATAAATGTTTTTAGACATGTTTATATATATATATATATATATATATATATATATATATATATATATATATATTATTTCTCCTGTCAACATCCCTTTTTCTAAGAAAATGTGAAACACAGAATGATAAATGAGATACCATATGAAAGGTTTTTGAACCAGCTTCTGACATAGTACACTTACATTTTTTGAAAACATGTTTTTCGATTAAAAACTGCTGTTAATTAAAAATTAAATCGACATTGTTTTCATAAATGAAATGAAAGGTTTTCTCAAATCAGTGTTGCCACAAAATTAAAATACTGCATTATCGGATGACGTCATCCTCTAATGCAATTAAAATACGATTGTTAATTTATTTCTTGCGTGCACTTTTTGAAAAAATATCGAGCTTTTAATAGTGTTTTTATTTAATTTTTATGCATGCGTCACCTATTGTTTATTTGTTTTTTTTTTATTTAATCATGGCTGTGTATATGCGTACTGTATCGGAGCACCAGTAGATTACGTAATTTAAAGATTATCTTCCAATTAGATATACATTTCATTAGGATTTACAAAAATTGTAATTATTTATTTTTTAACATTTCATTAAGCTGTTAATACACCCCAGAGAAGTCTGACGTAACTTAAATGATTGCCGGACCATAAAGCTTGACATCCCATGTTTAAGTTCCCACAGGCTTGCAAAAAAGTGGTGTACCAAATATTTATTTATGTATTTAAGACATTTCTGGAACAGTTTTGCAAAATCTGAGGAAAGGCTTTCATATGAATTCACTAAACGTCCGATTCAGTGTTCAATTTTTTTATAATTCAGTTTTCTTCTCAGGTAGAGGTCTTGGCAACCTAGAGAAATGACATTGGCAAGAGAAGAAAATTTGGCAACAAATTTTCTGGCAATCTATTCCCATTTTTTTATACACAAGCAATTATCATATAGGTGACTTCTGTTGTCAACATCCCCTTTTCTATTCACATACAAAACATACAATGATGAATAAGGTATCATTCGAAAAGCTTTTGAACAAGTTTCTGACATAATATACTTACATTTCGTTAAAACGCATTTTTTTAAAAAGTCAGTTAATTAAAAATTAGTGCTAAAAACATACCAGGAAATAATCTCAAAAATTGTAGTGCAAAAGCTTCGCACGGGTCCTTCTGGTGTAGGACATCTGCTGTAACCATTAATGAAACATTACCATAACACCAACATAAACAATGAAATTATGAATTAGTATGTAATAATTAATTGACAACGATAGTGTTCCCCAACACTCTGAATATAGATACCATATACTTATTTAAAAGAAGAAGAAATTAAATTAAAAATGAATGAATGAAATTTGTGAAATTTAGACAGAATTATCAAGTCCCAAATGCCTAAATACCACAAATAAAATCTGTGGTTTCATCATCATATTAGCCATAACATTGCTAAAGAATATGATTTGGGGACGACCACATCATAAACAAAGAATAAAACCTGTGAAATAATCCTTAAGTTCAAAAAATAAAAACAATATTAAAGAGGAAAGAAACCTTGCTCATAATAAAGAGAATAAAACAGTGAAATTTAATCATAAAGTGTGAAATATAATTGGATTAAAAAGGATATTGGTGCACATCAGTAACCATATATATGAGCATCTCTAAACAGAGGCAATGGATTGCAAAAAATCTTTACATGTTGCCAAAATAAGTTTTAAAGATGATTTACCATGGAATATTTTTGTAAAGCAACACAAACCATGGTGCTGCCATCTATGAGAGAAATAGTGAATACACTATGAATTAATAAAAGCAGTGGAAGAAAATTAATAATTAAACCAAATACTATCTAAAGAATGATAACAATTAGTTAAATAATAAATAATTAAATTAAATAATAAATAAAATATCTCATTACATTAAAGTAAAAATGGATGTATTAATGAAAAATTCTATGTTAAAAAATAAGATGTAAAATGGTAAAATTAATAATTAATGATTAATGCTACAGAAAAATATGTACCAAGAAATGACATAGCCACTATTAAATAGCTTTGCCAAAAATGCAACATCACATAAATTAATTTAAATTCAAATTAAAATAATAAATTATTTGAATTAAGATGCTAAGGATTTAAAATTAATATTAATTAAATATTGAAATTAATTAGTTACATATAATGTTTCTGCATACAATGTTAAATATTAAATACACATGATATAAGTGGATAGGGTAGAACATTTAATAAAAATTAATACATGTATGATATTAGCATTTAAGAAAGTATACATTATATTCGAAGTTAATATGATATTGTCCACAGTGAGCATTAATGTAAATACAATTAATCAAAAACATTCTTATTAGTAATGAATATAAATTAATTTAAATTAATTAATGAATATGTAAATATAACTACATTAATTTGCATATAAAAATATCAAATCCTAGTCCATTATAAAATGTGTAATAGCAAACGTATATGTAAATCAAAATGCCCCATTTTTTTTTATTATAATATAAATTAATCATGCGTTTTTTCCATACAACTCCACCACACACCTCCTCAATCCAACATCTACCCACCCATTCGTCCTATTTTTTTTTTTTATAACTATTTTCTAATATTATATGTTTTTTTTTATACATTTTTAACGCATGTGTTAATTTGGTTGCTAAGATCATTTAAGTACTAATTAAATATTAAAGAATATATGATATATATATATATATTAAAAAATGATAAAAAAATCATACATTTGAGCTTTCCTGTAGTTTGCTGCTAAGACTGCTTTTTTATTTTAAGGAGAATGTAAACATGAAACAAACTAAACTAAGAATGTTTTGTCAGAACGTCATGTGTAAGGCAATTTTTAAATATATGAACATAAAATTCAATACTATTAATGTCGGTGAACGTCTGTGTGTGTTTCTGTCTCTCTGTGCATTCCCCTCTGTACCCGCAAAGGCTCCAGGACAAATCGACGCACGGATGGTGGACGCGGACCGAAAAATTCAGAAAAAAGGCACAAAGCTCAAGTTCGGCTGGGTCGGGAGTCCGACCTGGACCCGGGGAGTTATTAATTAACAAAACTGTTTTAATTACCGACCGAAACCGAACTTGAAAAAGAACGGAAAACCACAAATTTTCGCCTCCGAAAGGGGTTGCCGGTCTCTCGGGTCGTGGAGAATGCAGGGCCGCCGTGGAGCAAATTAAGCCCCAAACTGCAGTACGGGTTTTTAAACCGACCCGTATCTGCGAAGTCTACGGCCCAGAAATTCAAAAGCGGTACGTACGCAACCGGGACGGCATCCGGTTTCATAAATTCGAAAAATCATTTCCGTTTTCCGTACGACAATTAGAACCGAAAAAATCCTTTAAAAATCGATCGATAAAAAATAATTTTACACTTCTTTCCGCGCTGCGAATGCCAGACCACAGACAGGTGGCCAGACGATTGTTTGGATCGATTTTCAAGAGGCGAGGCGCATTTTCTTTGACGGAGGTCACGTGGTCTTCAACTGAGTTTTTTCAGAGGGGGGCCCAATCTCCGAATCTAAGGGGCGCAGTAATTCCTAACTTTGACAGGGCGATGCAAAATTGATTCTGCTTTCAGAATATCTAAAAATTATTCTTATATCTCCATTACGAGCCGATATATTATTTAATTGTATAATTAATCATCATTCGTATTATTAAAGCAAAAGAAAGATTTCCATGACAGTGCCCGCTAGATATTAGGATTTTAAGAAGTAGGCTGCGTCTAAAAACTGCATGACGAGTATTTTAAGTTTTTCTTTTAGACTGGCAACCGGATATTATGATAAGGAAAAGCGGGTTTCGCCCGTTATCGAATTTTGACGGTTGATGTAATTAAGACATATTTGTACATTAGTATTATTTTTGAGGAAACCAATTCCATTTCAACAAATTTAACATTTTTAAATGTTTGATTGTTTATATGTATAGAAAAATTACCACTATTTTCGATTAGTAAAAAGCGGGTTATCGAATCTAGACGGTTTATGTAATTAAGACATCAGATTTTTTTTTTTTTTTTTCAGTTTTAAGTTTTTCTACAGCTCACTGTCTTATGGCCCGGATCACGATGGGGTATGGCTCATTCGACTCAACGTCGATAGAGGATACTACAGCTTATCGATTTTTGCTCAGAGTCTCACCACCAGGGGGCACTTTCCTATCTCCGGTTCTACGGGCATAAAAACGGCGGGATATGGCTCATTCGACTCGACATCGAAAGCCTTAATGATTTCAGTTATGATCGTATAAACGGATTGCGCCACCTGCTGGCGAAAGGTGGAACTAACGTATACTGCAGCGCGTGCGCAGCATGACTGCTATACGGTGTCGCAGGCAGCGGGGACCCGAGCCAGAGGTTCGTTCAGTTAGAGGTATATACTATTTATTGTGTCAGTACAAATGTACTGACTGGGGTTTTAAAAGAAATAGCAGAGGAAATTACAGTAGAAGCGTAATAGCTGATTTTATTAACCCCAAAAGTTAAACTATTAGATTTAAGTTTCCATTTAATCAATGAGTATATAGAAGTTTTGTAAATATTAGAATTAATGACAATTTATTTAAAACAACCAAATATATTTATTTAAAGTTAATACATATAAATACAATTAACTTAAATATAGATTTCACTCACTTAAAGTAAAAAGAATTATCCAAATAAACAATAGTCAGACATCATGACGTGCACAGAAATTAAGCAAAATATTTATAACCAAAAACGTCTTTAAACACATGTTCTGGAACTCAAAGTAAATAGACGATGACATTAACCGCTGAACCGCATGCATTTGCATTAATCATCTGGAACCATAAACACGTAATCTCCAGACACTTTAGTATGGAGTCGAACACTTTGATGACGATCTCATCCAGCTAGGTTAATCTTGCATATATTATCTCAGCTCATACGAAGAAATCACCATGCCTAATATATCGACATTGTTGAAAAGGGAAAACCCCCAGTTCCAGAATGATCACACAAGTAAAACACGATATCACATTAAATTACAGTCAAACCTCGTTATACCGCCATTATCCGTTCAAGAAATTTTTGGCGCTATAACGAGTTTGGCGGTATATCGAATTAAAATACAATAAAAATTAATTTTCATACTATTATACTAATATTATTATTATTATAAAAATAAATATCAGTAATGCCTTTTTATTAAATTATCCAATGGTATATAGTATATTATAATAGTATAAATTAATATAATTAATATACATAATATAATTAATGCTACATGATTCAAAATTATCCAATTAATGTATGAAATTAACATGCACTTACCTCTTTATATAGTCAATTTTAGATAAAGTAGATAATTATGCACATAACAGACACACACATACATTAAATATCACACTGAATTATTTTACTTTATTATCTTTTACAGGAAAATATTTTAATATGCTAGTTTGAGTTTTCCTTTCAATATTGATTTTTTCAATATCTTTTTCTACAACTAAAAGATTGTTCATCATTTTTTTATCAGTTGCATGTTTTTCTAAGAAAATTCTTATTTTCCCAATGCAATTTTTAACTTCATCAGATGTAACATGCAGCGTTTCAGCTTCTTCAGCTTCGCTGTCAGATGAATTTTCATTTTCATTTTGATTGGCAACAATTTCTTCGACTGTCAAATCTTCAAATGTTGAAACACTTTTGTCTATATTAATGTACTCAATTGCCGATAGAGGATGCTCAATTTCTGTTAATTTGTGTATTTCGTCTTGTAGTTCCTGAAGTGCTGTACTGTTTTGTTTTTTAGTAGATCCTTCAGGTTTAATCAATCCAATATGTTTCCAGCAGTTAACAATAGTTTCTGATGAAATTTCATCCCATGCTTTTTTTATCATGCGAATAGCATCATGTAAAAGGATTGGAGAAAAATCATCTGTACTGATTTTTTCAATGATATGGCGGATGTGATACTTTCGATAATGAGCTTTGAATGAGTTTATTATACCAGCATCCAAAGGTTGCAAAAATCCAGTACAGTCAGGAGGTAAAAATTCAATGCAGATATTACTCATTGGATATGCTTTGTGACAAGGGGCATTATCCAAAATCAATAAAATATGGCGTTTGCTTCTTTTCATTTCTATGTTGAAATTCGCTAACCATTTTTGAAATAATGCTGAAGTCATCCACGCTTTGTTATTATTCTCATAATCTACATAAAGAGCAGGATTAAAATTTTTAAAACATCGTGGCTTAGCTGATTTTCCAATCACTGTCATAGTTCTTTTATCAGATCCATCACTATTCGTACAGAACACAAGAGACACACAATCTTTTTTTTTTTTTTTTAATCCTTTAGCAGGCCCACTCGAAATTGTTTTATCTGGCTGCAAGCGGTAAAAAAGGCCACTTTCATCCATATTGTAAACGTCCTCTTGTTTATATTCTAAAATCAGCGCACTCAGTTTTTTGCGACCATTTGACACAATATCTTCATCAACACCTGCAGTTTCACCACTTCGTATGTACTGAGAGAATCCTCGTCGCTTTTTAAATCTGTTCAACCAGCCACTACTGTATTCGAAATCTGTAATATTCATTTGCTGGCCTAGAACTTTTGCCTGCTCTCTGATGACATCTCCGTTGATAGTGGCATTTTTAGCACTCATTTGTTGTATCCATGTGCAAAGGGCATCCTCTAAGTCTTCATGTTTCGCTGTTTTCAGTCTTTTTACAGATGATTGCAGTTCGTTGGTGTTAATCCATTTTTCTGTATTCATCAAAATGTCTCCGATGCAGCGCCTGCTAACAGGCTTTTTCCAGAGTGTAGAAAAATGATTGGAGATGTGTTTCTGCGATACATTCACATTTCTTTCTTTATATTCACAAATTTCCCGCTTTTCTGAAATTGATAAAACTGCTCTTCGCCATAATGAGTTAAAATAAAGAGACAGAATGATATTTTACAGATTTAGCTGGTGAATTCTTCGATGTTTCAATCAACATCCGACCAAAATTTTGAATGAGAGATTTTGCACTGCACACCGTTTTCTTTCTAAGAAATCGACATAAAGTACAGGGAGAAGTTATTTTTTACATTGTTCTCACCTGAGAGAGGAGAGACCCTTTCAGCCAATGGTGTGCCATGCCTTGTTTTCTCCCCGCTCCAGAAGCGGATCGGATCACGTGACTCGCCAGTCTGAATCAGAAGTTTTACTTGCTCGGCACTCAGTGCACGTTATTTTTCTTCTCCCAATGACAAGTAGAATGGGTAGCAGGTGCATTTTGGCAGGTGTTGAGAACAATATAAATTCTTTGCTATTCAATAAAGTTTGAATTGAGCTTGAAAACATCTAGACACATGAAAAGGAAGTGTCCTTTGAAATTCTAACAAAAAATTTAAAAAAGAAAGATATGCAAAGAAAATACAGTAATTTCTAGACATTTTTTTTTGGCGGTATATCGAGTTGGCGCTTTAACGGATACATTACATTGAAATTCCTATTTGGCAGATTTGTTCATAGATGCAATTGGCGGTTAAACGGAATTGGCGCTATTTCGAGATGGCACTAAATCGGGGTTTGACTGTATCTTCTTTCACAACTAAAACCAAAACAACATTTGGAAACTAAACTTAATTTAGACTTTTATCCATTACACAATTCTGAAGAAAAACAAACAAGGTTTCATTCATATTCCTCGACGTCTCACAAAAGTAAAACAACCAACAGACAATAAATGCAAGGCAATAATGCCGGTAGACAGAACTATTTATCCTCACGACATTATACCAAAATATCATCCACCGATCGTCTCTTCCATCAGCTTCTCGAATGTCGTATGCAAATTGAGAACATCGACACGAGGCAAAGAATGAAATGCGGCTGCGTTGAATCGCACTGCCATCTAGGAGCGTTCGTAAAAACCACTCAGAAAAACAAAAGAAACGTGGCCGATGTGTCGATACGAAGATTGCTGGAAACGCCGTGAGTTAAAGATTGATATATTAAATAAGAGAGCTTTTAAATATTGAAAATATGAAACAGGAGTTTAAAGGCAAGTTTATTAAAAGACATTTAACAAAGATACTTAAAGATATTTATCTAGTTTATTTATTAAGAGCAATTAAAGGTAAGTTAATTAAATGTAATTATCTTTAGCTTGTTTAAAGTATTATATTTTATGAAAAGCTATTATATTATATTTTATGAATGATACTTATGGAATGCATGAGAGGTAAAGGAATAAGCATGGTGATAAGATATTAAATATACCAGGGACTGTTATATTTCCTAACAGAAGCCCCCCCCCCTCTTATCATCCATGCATAAAAAGCTTTGCCAAAAGAAACCACATACAATCATAAAGAGTTGCAATCTAATACCAAAGATCCCCAATGGCTAAAACAAACTCTACATAAATCCATGAAACCCCAAATTTTAAAAATTTCCAATTTAAAGTTTCACCTAACACAAAAATATACCAAAAACCTGAATGATGAAAGAAAGCTGGAGAAATTTAAAAATACGATGAGTTCCAGAATGCTACACACATAAGAAAAAAATATATATAGACACAATACATTAATTTAAAACACATATAATAACAAATTTATAACCAGTTACCACATACAGTCCAGTTCATCATCTTCAATACCTTCCTTACAGGTCTAGCACATATCAAAAATGTACATATACTGCATAATAACACTTTAATACATTTAAAATTCTTCATAGGAAATCTTAACAAATACACCCATCTAAAAATTTGAATTTATCCCTCACCACATGCATATTACACTTCACTATACATATGTTACCAATATAAAAATTTAATTTATCTATATGATCAAGCAATGCCGGTCAAACACTTCACATTCTAATTTTTCCTTCAAATGAACTAATCTATATGGTACCCACCAAGCAGTCCAAAGTAGTCCATTAGAAAACATGTCAATCCTTACTATCTCATTTAAGGCTTTACATTTATGGTAAAAACAGAAAAATGCTCCTAACATACATCTTCAACAACTTATGACTTATTAAACCAATTAAAAAAAAATTTAATGCTACAATCCACCTTAACAAAAACCAGATAAACCGAATACACAATGAAAGGGAACATAACACACATGCAACTTTCATCACCGACGTCTCGGTACATTTTCTTCCATACACTCTCCCATTTGCTTTGGCCAAAGACTTCACACACATTCTCTCAAAAAAAATTAGGACAAAGGTCAATTGTAGACACAGATGAGCAAAAACTTACTCAAAAATTCACTTAGACTTCAAGAAAAGAACCATTTAAACACCAGCAGTTTAAAAATTGGAAATACAACATTACTGCTGTTATGGTAATAGAGCACCAACTTATTTCACCATTTACAAATGATTTTAACTACGACTACAACAGGCACCACACAGACACTCCATCAAGAAAAACAACATCTCCAACAAGAACTCTTTCTACACCTAATACATCAAGCATCTGGACACCTGATACAACTTCTTAAATACTCGCAAACTCCCTCTTTCTCTTTCCTCTCTCTCTCTATCTACTCCTTATTTCAATTCAAAGCATATTACACCAGCATCACTTGTCAACTAACACCTTTTCAGCCCTCTAAATTACAGGAACCTAACACATACTATGAACCTGTCAAGAGAAAACAGCCTTTTACACAAGCTATCTACTATTGTCATGAAAAATCAATTTCCATTAATAGCATTAAAAAGAACTACCCATGTGACCAGCAAATTACCATGTCTTTTGAATCCCTATCATAAAAATGATTCAGCAAGACTTCTAAACCTTCAGGCTTATTAAAATTAGCCCAAATACCGAATAGGCAATCACTGGACCTTTCAAATAATTTGCATAAATATTAAAACTGTTTCTCTAAAATTTTACTATTTAACATTCATATATATATAATCTAACAAAAATTATAACTTAAAATTTAAGAAAAACCTAAAAACATTATTTCTAACAAACATTGCTCATTACGGAAAAAGCCTCTTGTACAGTTAAAACAATGTTGAAAAATTCGCCTAGCAATCCATGTGCCATCCTTTGTACAGCTCAACTGGCCAAAAATAACAAATCCACATTAACATTAGACCATGCTCTCCCAAAAATACTACTCCCCGTTATACCACTCTTATAAAAACTTAACTACCTTTAATAAATTTATGTAAAAATAAATACAAATAAAAACCAGATAACAACTACCCAAGATTCCAAAAATAGGACATTGGTAGATCAGCACTGTCAAAAATGAGAATTAACATAACAGGATTACCAACTAAAAATACTTCGCCAGGCATCTAAAATATAGGACAAAACTCACAGAACACTTGCTCGTTCCTCACAAACTATCCTCAGCCACACTATATAGATCATGCACTCTCCTATCATACCTCCGTATGCAACCGCTGAATGCAACTACGGATAACATCTCCTTCACTCACAAAAAGAGGATGGATATCTCAGATGCCCGCAAAAATAGAGAAAACCCATGGCCCAACACAACCAGTCAAGACTGCAACCAATATCACACTGTGTCAAGCAAACATTTCTGCATTTTCATTACCTGACAGGAGGAGTATCAAACATCTGAAATCCACCCCTCTGTCAGTAACAGGAAAATCCAAAAAAAAAAAAAATTACCAGACTAACTGTTCCCTTAAAAGATGGCCAATTCTAATGAGCAATAAAATAAAGAAAGCAGTATTAAATCCAGGAAATCCAAGATCAATCCCCCCATTCAAGGATAATCTATCACTGAGCCAATACCTAACATAAACAGCAACCTGGAAAACTTATTTGGCATACTCAGGACATTCATAAGATCTCCCAGATAAACACAATAAATTAACATAACATTTAAAAAAAAATAAAAAAATATTCAACATAATTTAAACATATTACTAAATTTCAGTTCAATCATATAAAAAAAAATTCATATGATGTCATTTATCACAACTCAATTACTGATTAAACAACTTCAATATATATTTAATACATGGGGGACTAGAGCAATTAATTCATTCTATAAAATTTTAAAGTTATTCAGTATAGTCCATATACACCATTTGAAAATTCTATATAAAAGCCAGAAATATTCAGGACAGGAGAAAAAAAAAACATATTTAACATGTACAATGAGCCAGCAAAACAGGATTCATACAACATACTCAACTAAAAATGGCTGTATAACCAACCTCATTTGATACAACCTTAAAAATGTCATCAATCCATTGAGCAGTATGTAAAACCCAAATATTCACTCAGCTCATTTAAACTAAACTTTTAATTATTATTTTAACTTTATATTAAAAAAAAAAAAGTATCCAAAGGAAAACACTATTGAAAATTCAGACATTTAAATGACCCCCTTTATCAACTTCCATAAATTAAACCCATTCAATATTGCTTCAAAACAATTTAAACTTAATTATCTCTATTTATATTTCATTTATCCAACTCTGGATAACTGGGTAATTGTGTATGTCTACAATATGTCTGCCACAAACTTCCAAAATCATAACAGAATTGGAAAAGATTTTTAAACATTACTATTTAAGTTAAAATTAAGTTTAAGCTTTAACATTAATTCAGAAGGTCATAAAAACTTTACTTTCTTAAACAAAAACATTTAGAACTTCAATTCATTAAATTAAGCTAGCTGTCAGGCAGACGCTGTCAAAATGGCACTTTCAATTACATTACCCAAAATTTGGGCCCCTCAAAACTAGATTCAAAAGTTTACCACTCTGCTCTAACACTTTAAATGTCTACCTGACAAGACAGAACTCAACAACTGCCAAATCTAAATATTAAGTTAAAACTGCAAAATTTCCATTTCTTAAAAATATTTCTCCCAGTCCTAAAAAAAAATTAATTTATTAATTTAGTTTAACTTCATTATCTTAATATACACATATTATCTTATTAATTTGTCTATTAAAACAAACAATTTCAATTTAACCACAATAATCTCAATCAAACAAAAAAAAATTATACTTTAATTAAGAAGGTCCTGCAATTTTTAATTAAAAATACACATATGCAAAGTACAATAAAACTAAATGCACTAAGCAGGTAAAATATTCACAGATGATGGGGTATCAAATTCTACCACTCGTAATACATCACAATGCAGTATACAAACACTTATCTAACACTTCCTGATGATAAAACTGGATAAAATAAAAGTCTAAAATCCTCGTGAGATGGAGTTCAAATTAAAAACTGCTATATCAACCTTGTCAACAGTTCACTAAAAGTTCTCTCCTGGAACACATGTTCAAAAAATAGATCAAGAACAATCATAAAAATGCAGCAAGCTATATTTCTTTAAAATCACACAGGATCAAGGAGCCCATCACGCTCCACTTAATAGCACTTCTCGAAACAATCTTGACACTACTTTCACTAAAAACACTAAATATAGCACAATTTTATGTATTCAGACTTGCTTCTAAAAAGAAAATTCTTGACTCTTAAACAAGATCTCACAGAAGAGCACTTTCTACTAGTAACCTTTATGAAAACAGCATAACATCCTCAATCTTCAGCCAAAAATTCTTGTATATTCACTATCATCTTTTAAAAAGGTACTAATTATATTCAAAAACCATTTTTAGACACGCCATGAGTCTGAAGTAAAAATTTAATTATCTCAAATTTTATTAAGTTACTTCAAAAAAATTTACTAATTTTACCATTATGATATTAATCTTCAAAAATAGTTACCTTATACCTTATTTCAACATTTCTTAAAGTTGCTTACGATTTCAACATAATTTATGCTTCGGCCCCGCCTACTAAGCATATCGCTAACATCCGTTAATGGCCGAAGTTATAATTCATCATATCATAAATTAGACCTGTTAAGGGCAACAAGATAAAGCTACATTTTTAAAACAATAAACAAATATATTTATTACCAAAATTAGATTTAAAATGATCTTATTTTAAAAATTTACTTTAAACATTTTTTTTTTCTATTCAATTATATTTATTTGTACTTTTAAAAATGATTTTATATATTCAAAACAAAACTTAAGCATAGGTAATTAAATTAACTAAAAATAATCTCAATTAACCAAAATGCACTTCATGCAAATAAACCAACTGCAGAAACAAAATTTATATTTTTGATTAAAATTTAACTTATTAAATATATGAAAATCCTTATTGTTATATTACGCCCATAACCCTTATTGTGTCAGTACAAATGTACTGACTGGGGTTTTTAAAGAAATAGCAGAGGAAATTACAGTAGAAGCGTAATAGCGATTTTATTAACCCCAAAAGTTAAACTATTAAATTTAAGATTCCATTTAATCAATGAGTATATAGAAGTTCTGTAAATATTAGAATTAATGACAATTTATTTAAAACAACCAAATACATTTATTTAAACTTAATACATATAAATACAATTAACTTAAATATAGATTTCACTCACTTAAAGTAAAAAGAATTATCCAAATAAACAATAGTCAGACATCATGACGTGCACAGAAATTAAGCAAAATATTTATAACCAAAAACGTCTTTAAACACATGTTCTGGAACTCAAAGTAAATAGACGATGACATTAACCGCTGAACCGCATGCATTTGCATTAATCATCTGGAACCATAAACACGTAATCTCCAGACACTTTAGTATGGAGTCGAACACTTTGATGACGATCTCATCCAGCTAGGTTATCTTGCGTATATTATCTCAGCTCATACGAAGAAATCACCATGCCTAATATATCGACATCGTTGAAAAGGGAAAACCCCCAGTTCCAGAATGATCACACAAGTAAAACACGATATCACATTAAATTATCTTCTTTCACAACTAAAACCAAAACAACGTTTGGAAACTAAACTTAATTTAGAATTTTATCCATTACACAATTCCTCACGACATTATACCAAAATATCATCCACGCATGTCCGATCGTCTCTTCCATCAGATTCTCGAATGTCGTATGCAAATTGAGAACATCAACACGAGGCAAAGAATGAAACGCGGCTGCATTGAATCGCACTGCCATCTAGGAGCATTCGTAAAAACCACTCAGAAAAACAAAAGAAACGTGGCCGATGTGTCGATACGAAGATTGCTGGAAATGCCGTGAGTTAAAGATTGATATATTAAATAAGAGAGCTTTTAAATATTGAAAATATGAAACAGAAGTTTAAAGGCAAGTTTATTAAAAGACATTTAACAAAGATACTTAAAGATATTTATCGAGTTTATTTATTAAGAGCAATTAAAGGTAAGTTAATTAAATGTAATTATCTTTAGCTTGTTTAAAGTATTATATTTTATGAAAAGCTATTATATTATATTTTATGAATGATACTTATGGAATGCATGAGAGGTAAAGGAATAAGCATGGTGATAAGATATTAAATATACCAGGGACTGTTATATTTCCTAACACTATTCGATGTGCAATTTAAGGGATTATCCGGTGCCGAAGGCAGCGGGGACCAGGGTCGGAGGTTCGTTCAGTTAGAGGTTTATACTTTTCGATGTGCAAATTAAGGGATTATCCGGTGTGTGCGTAGCACGACCAGTATACGGTGCCGAAGGCAGTGGGGACCAGGGTCGGAGGTTCGTACTATTCAACGTGCAAATTAAGGGATTATCCGGTGAGTGCGTAGCACGACCGGTATATGGTGCCGAAGGCAGCGAGGACCCGGGTCGGAGGTTCGTCCGGTTAGAGGTTTTACAAGATTCGAGATTTTCTACATTTCGAGGCACCGATGTAAATTAGCCAGTTTAATTTTCTAATGGGGCTGCATATATAATGTTGTCAACATTTTTGTAATTTTGGACCCCCTCTATCTCTTACAATATCGTACATTATTATTCCTCAAATCCCCTTCCCCGCCTTAATGATATCATTATCAATGTCTAAAATTTTTTTTATTTTTACAATTTTCTTTTTCTTTTTATACATTGGCAATGATATACAGATATGGTTATATATTTATTATTCAAATATTTTACGGATTCAAATGAAAAGAAGAAATCAATAACATGACTATTATATATGAAATAACTTATATATATATACAAAAAAAAAGAAATAGTTACTATTGAAAAGTGTTTAATAATAGCTTATTGTTAAATAATGCATTCAACGGTAAAAATTTCTTCTTGTACTTGTCTGAGGAGGGTGTGAGCAGAACTTCTTATCCACAAAAGAAGTGAACAACAGAAGAACAGGAATGAAGAATATTGGGGTATTCCATATTTTGGAATAAAATGATTTTATAATCATTTAATAACTTTCATAAAAATAGATAAACTAAAAAGAAACAAAAAAAAAACAATTTTGATAAAAAAAATAAAAATAAAAATAAATAAATAAAATTTGGTTGAATCAAAAAGGATAACGATACGATATCAAAAGACAAAACCCCTCTCCTGCTAGAGATCTTACGATATCATGTGCCAGACTCCCCCCCCCCTCCT
The DNA here is from genome assembly GCA_963931845.1 of Maratus michaelseni. Classification (NCBI taxonomy): domain Eukaryota; kingdom Metazoa; phylum Arthropoda; class Arachnida; order Araneae; family Salticidae; genus Maratus; species Maratus michaelseni. The sequence continues at coordinate 187,285,177 of OZ007592.1, read as the reverse complement.
CCTGAAAGTTATAACTTTATATATGCACAGCCCCAATGTAGAATATTAATTAACTCCTATTTTTCTATCTTCTTTAGCATTTTTTTTAAAAGGATAAAGATCTGGGATCTTCTACCTACAAAACTTAATGAGATAAATTATTTTCAAGATTATGGGATTCTGGCATCAGACAAAGTATGCATTAATGGGTATGATATGAGACTATATATAGACAGATAAACAATGGCGATAGTAATATTAAAAATTGTGATAAGAGAAAATTATAAAAGAGGAAAGGGGTTCGACAGTCCCAAAATAATTTCTAACAGCATTAAGGTTTATTTATGGCTAATCAGATGAATTAATATCAATGAAAAAATCGGTAAAAAAAAAAGTCCTTCCGGCCTGTACCGGGAGGAAAAGGTAGCTTTCCTATATTTTAGTTTTAAAATTTTAGCTAATGTTACACGAAAACAGCAAGTTAAAATGCAAAGAAACGTTTACAAAAGATTCGTTAATACTGAATTTAAATAAGAAATTTGCCAAATTATTGAGCAATAGCCAAATTGGCTTAATTTATGAAGACTTATTTTGGTCGCTAAATTTGGCGATATTTCGCCAAATGTTACCAATTTTGGCGAGAATTTGGCGCTAATGGATATGAATATGTAGTTTTATGCGTATAACTGGGAAAATTATTACAACAATGAAAGAAAATAATTTGCGAGTAATCGCGTTAATGTGCTGTTTTGTTTCAAAATGTCAGCCACCCTAGTATTTCAAACTGCTCTATCTCAGCCATTTTTTAAGATAGAGGTAAACCAAAAAATGCTCTGGAATCCTTGTATCAAGCACCTAATTAAAAAATAAATTTGAATTTTTAACTTTTTTGTATATTTATTTTAGTTTTAAATTTTTAAATGGCTGCCATCTTGAAACAAAATGGCGGACCAAGCTGGCCAACGAACTCGGTCGAGACATTGGTGAGCTTAATACACACAATTAGTTTCATCAAAATTGATTTATAAATATGAGCGTTATCGTATGACATAGGTCAGATATATATATATAAATCAACATTTGAATGGAGGGTGGTTTTGGGGTCTGGGAGTTATGATCGGTGAAAATATATCGAAATTTTCCGGAACTGCTTTCATCCGAACAGCGGCAATAGGTAGCTTTATACTTTTTTGTATTGAAAGCTACCTAAAAGTTGGATTGAAGTATGAGTATGGTGATTGATTGGAATAATTATCTCTGAGAAGTTTGTACATTAGGGTGGGTCAAAAAAAACCGAAATTTATATAATAGAAACATAATAGTGCGGGAAAGTTGCCATTGGTAATAAGGAATAAATTCACAAAATATTACACCAAATGGTTAATATCTTTTACCGCTGCAAAGGAAGTAAAATTTCGAAAAATCGCAAAAAAAGGGGCGGGGCCCCTCTCACCCTTGGTTGGCAACGCCCATGATCAAAATTACTAGATATTTATAAGTTATTACTAGCTATAATGTAAATTTATTTAATTGTAGACAAATAATAAAAATTTAAAAAAACGGAAAATTGAAATTTTTGCTGTTTTTTTCAAAATTTTGAAATGATTAGAATGAATAGAAATGATTTCACCATAATGAAATTTTATTGGAACATTACTAACATCTTTATGTATCTGTTGAATTCTATTAGAAATTGTATTGGTATGGTTGGATAATTAATTTTTTTTTTTTTTTTAAATCAATTTTTTTGCGATTTTTCGAAATTTTACCCCCTTTGCAGCGGTAAAAGATATTAACCATTTGGTGTAATATTTTGCGAATTTATTCCTTATTATCAATGGCAACTTTTCCGCACTATTACGTTTCGATTATATAAATTTCGGTTTTTTCGACCCACCCTATTGTACATCCAACCTTCCAGAAACATATTCCAGAAAAATCAGAGCACCTACAGAGATTGTAGAAATTGATAAAAGTCTTTTTACAAAGCAAAAAAAAAAAAAAAATCAAGATTAAAATTTTTTTTGACTTGATACCTTTACGACAATCTTCCGCATTCAGGATGAATGGATGAGGTATTTAACCATGGTTATTGGCAGAAAATCATGAATGTGTAACAAATGTGATGTCAAGTGAATGCGACATAACGATTATACATTTTTGGCATTAAATCATATTGTTTGGCAATAATTATTTTTTTTATGAAAAGTGGTCAATGGGATAGTATGCAAGTATCTAAATATTAAAACAGTGTTTGTGTCATGATAAGTTTCATGACATTCTCATCGCATCGCGATGTCGTCATTTTATTAGAGTATAACTCTGTATTTTTATTATTAATTCTAATATTTTCCCTCAAAATTTAATTAATGTTTTATTTCCCTTTTTCGGCATTTATTCTTAACTTTTATTTAACGCATATTTCGTTTCTTTCCAACGCATCGTTCGTGTTTTGATTTTATCACGACGATCGGTTGATTGGTTACTTTCCACATCGGCTCAGTAATTCACCCGTCGCTGGAATGCAGATTCTATCGGAACCGCGGGCCGATGTTTTCTTCGTATGTCATCGCGACAAGTTTATCGCTCTTTTGGCATTCGGCGCGCACGGCTGTTTTGGCGGTTTGCTGGTTTTTCGTCGCCAAGTGCACGGAGCCGGTTTTTCACCAACCACTCTTCTCCAGTTACGTTAGGGCAGCAAGCGGAGTAGGTTGTTTTTGTGAGAGGTTTTCCCAACTCCCCGGAGTCGCACCAGGGACTTCCCATGTCCCGTAAAGTAAATTAAAAATAGTTTTTTCAAGATGATTTTTTTTGTTTATGATTCCTTTTCTTCAAATTTACGGCACATCGACGTACCATGTCACGACTTTCAAGAAATCAAGATGAGTATTTCATAATTCACTGACGCACGTGGTCTTCATGAATTTCAGTAAGCTTGTTTAGTTTATTTTTCTAAGTGTACGATCAAAGTTTTATGGAGAAGATAGCGAACTGGAACCTGTGGTGAATGCAGTTTTTCAAGCATCTTTAAATTTAAGAAAAGTAAATAGGCCACGATCAAGTAGTATCCTTAAATTATAATAGAGCACGTGGCCCAGCGATTGTTCCAATATTCTCGCAACGTAAATACCATAATTAAATTTAACAAACACATTTTATTCAATGTCACAAATTTATTTAGATGAACAATCCCTTTTGTGATATATGGAGCCGTGTACCTCCTCGCACTGTTCCCATTTTTGTGTGATCGTACATCATAAAATACGTCGATAACGGCAATTTTTTTTTCTCATCTTCAAGATTAAATTCATACAAAATTAAAGTAAATGCAAGATTTAACTAATTTCATCAATATTTCAAGTAAACTAAATAATATCAGTAAATAGAGAAGCAAGAAACCTGATTTATAGTGTTATTAAAAAAAAAAAAAAAAAAAATCAACAAGAGTAACGTTTGATGTATAGTGATTTTTTTCCAAGGAAGATTTTTTTTACATGTTGTGCTGACTACTCTTCAAATTCAACCTTTTTAGGACTAAATATAATCATCTCACGTGCTTATTGTGATTTTTTTTTCTCCTATCCACCGGGCTGCCTAACGTAACTCAGTACCAGTCAATTTTTTTTACAATAGTTTTTTTAATTTATTTACACTTTCAACCTTTTAAACATAAAAGCATGGATTCAATGCCTATGCTCAAGCTCCTCTCAGACACGGCAGCTGAACTCTATCGCACTGCTGAAAAGGACATACATTGCTATGTTGATAAGTATTCTTCACCTGAAAACCTCATTATTACACCAGAATTTCAAAAATTTATACTAACATCAATAGAAGTTTCTATCCGACCCGTTACGGTATTGTTCAAGCATTTAGAAGCTGAAATTACACAAGTAATCAGCGAGAAAGACAACCTTAAAAATCTAAACCAAAAACTTATCGAAAGGCTTCGCAGCCAGAAAGAAGAACACACCCCCATTCTACATGATGCTGAGACACAAGTTAAAGAATGTGATCTGCCTAGCCATCAGAATGTTAGTACAAAATCAGTGCAAACAGAACACTTAGACACTTTGTCCAGTGATACTAACACATGCGGGAGTGTGAACCACAATCTCAATTCATCCATAAACTGCTCGTTAAATTCTACAGTTTGTATGGACAGTTCACTAAATGAGCAGTCATCAAAATTAAGCAAACTCATAATTTATAATTTAAATGAAAATTGCAGCACTTCAGACATCATTTTAGCAATATGCGATGTCATTGAAGGCGAAATCCCATCTATCAATTTCGTAAAGAAATTTCAACGCAAGAACTCTAATAAATTTAATTTTGTAGTTGAAGTTCCACATCATATTGCCAAGGTAATCACAAACAGAAAATTTCTCAAGATAAATGACTAAATATGCACAGTGAAAAGATTTATTAGAGTCATTAGATGTTTTAATTGCCAAGGGTTCAACAACATTGCAGCAAAATGCACAAAAGCTAAGATTTGTGCTTGGTGTAGTGAAACACACGACACCGACAAATGTACAAGACCCCCCAAATGTAATAATTGTGTTAGATATAATAAATTTCAACACCATAATTTCAAGACTGACCACCCTGCATTTTCAAAAAATTGTGAAGCAATAAAGCTTTATATATTGCAAGTGCGGCTAAAGTTAAATAGTAAATCGTCAGAAAATAGCAATATTTCAATGTGTTCAAGTTTTCAGTGCTCCTCATCCAAAGGCTCATCAATTTAAATTATAAGTGTTGTGTCTGACAAAGCCTTCCGTAGAGTCCAATGGAGTGGCTCTGTCAAGATTTATTTCTCGACAACTGTTGGCTTTTGTCAGTCACAAATCATCACTCACAATAAGAAAATTCAACAAACTTAAAGCAATTGTTAAATTTCCTACCTGTTTTCATCTACATAATGTGTTGCAGTCATCATCTTGTGATTTATCAAGTTTTGCGAACAAAAAATGTGAGGTATGCTGAAGAAACTTTATTCATGTGAAATGATCTTTTTTTTTTTTTTTTTTTTTTTTTTTAAAGTCATGAACTGGTGTGTTAACATGAACTGTTCCTTCGTAACAGAGTTTTTTTTACAAGAACTGGTTCGTATTTAACTTTACCTATATTTCAAGCATAATCTTTTTTTTTGTTTCAAAATACTTTGTTCTCTGTTGATGTGGTTCCTGAAACAATATATCTGTAAATTTTTTCTTCTTTTTCTTAATAATTAATGATCAATTTCTATACGTAATTCTTTGTGTTTTAATCATTCCTTTTCAGCTAATGAAAAGTTTAATGTGTATATCTACTTGGTATACTTAACAGTGTGACTTAAAATTTTAAGTCCTACCAGTTTTTTTTTTTTAATGTATTATATCGTACATTGTTTCTGACTGGTACTTGTCTTTTAGACAATTTTTTTTCTCAATCATTTGATATTTAAAGTGTTATAATAATTTTTGTGTATTTTTTTTCCCTATTCCCCCCTAAGATACTCATGAGTTGCAACTCTTAGATTTTTCCCCTGTCCTTGTCCTTTTATGTTTATCCTGTTTTTTTTTACCCTTGTGTGTTTTTTTTTTTTTACATTTAACCTTGTATGTTTTTTTAATTAATTTCTATCAAGTACTTGACTAATTGTGCCATTTACACATGTGTTTAATAATTTAGGTACCTATTTTCATATTTATGCTAGCTACTTTGTGAAATATGTGTATACTAATTTATGCAATTGCAAATGGTTTTTACCATAAATTTCATTTTGAGATATCACTTGTGCACATATATAAGTATTGAATAATATTACCATGGTAATGATAAAATATGTATATAAATTTCTACTTACTTGTATTCTTGTACAGCATATGGTCATCAGTTTCATTCATACTTTCTTTTGCATTCCACCTAATTCCATTTTAAATGCATTTTTTTTTCAACATTTTGTTTCATGGGTTCACATACTAGTTAATATAACTATTGGAAGTTATATATTTTTTTCAGTTTTATATTCAATTCAATTCATTTTTATATGTTTGTCTTACATGCTATGTATTTGAGAAGTTATTTTTTTTACTCAATCCTGTGATGCAATACTTGTCTCATTTCAGTTTATATTTGAATTCGTAGTAATGTATGCATGAACATATATTTTACTTCATAGTTTTATTCAATTTAATTGTTTTTCCTAATTTATGCTATTTGCTACTTATGCGGCATTTATACAAATTGCCATTTGGACTGTGATAGTTTTCACAATCATTTCATTCAGTGTTATAGTACACACGTCATGTGTCACGTCCATTTTTTAAATTATCCACACCATTTTTAAATTTATTTTTCAATTTTTGATTATAAATCAAGTGTTCACAAAGTTCCTTCTTGTATTACAAAAAATTTTTCTCATCCATATTAATTGAGATATGATCGATGTTGGTAGCCGTTTTTTTTTCTCTTGTTACAAGACAAAATTTATACTTTTGCAATATTATATATATCAGTAATGTTTCAGATTAAAATTGTTCATTTGTATTTCATGTATGTGTTGACAGAATATTTACCAGTGATATTGCTATATTTCAATGTGATAGTACAATTCTTTTAACCATTATAAAATATTTAAGTCTCAAGAATAACAACATAATTTTTTCCAATGGTGGAGTATATTGTTATATACACCGTATGTACTTATGTGTATCATAGTTTATGTAAATAGAGAAAGAAAGTTTCTGCATGAATAATTACCTGTATGCTGTTCAATTTGTCATTTTTATATATTTAATTTACTTTTGATATTAGGTGTATTGTTTGGTTTGCACGACTTGTTGTAAGTCTGTTTTGTAATCCCATGTATTACCTGGTGTTGATTCCATTTTTTTTTCTAAATTTTGTAAAATTTTCATCCATTCAAAAATTCTTTTTCGAAAATTTTTGCCTTCTAAAATTTTTCAAAATTTTCTGGTTTTCGGGTGTATGTCATGATAAGTTTATGACATTCTCATCGCATCGCGATGTCGTCATTTTATTAGAGTATAACTCCGTATTTTTATTATTAATTCTAATATTTTCCCTCAAAATTTAATTAATGTTTTATTTCCCTTTTTCGGCATTTATTCTTAACTTTTATTTAACGCATATTTCGTTTCTTTCCAACGCATCGTTCGTGTTTTGATTTTATCACGACGATCGGTTGATTGGTTGCTTTCCACATCGGCTCAGTAATTCACCCGTCGCTGGAATGCAGATTCTATCGGAACCGCGGGCCGATGTTTTCTTCGTATGCCATCGCGACAAGTTTATCGCTCTTTTGGCAGTTTGCTGGTTTTTCATCGCCAAGCGCGCAGAGCCGGTTTTTCACCAACCGCTCTTCTCCAGTTACGTTAGGGCAGCCAGCGGAGTAGGTTGTTTTCGTGAGAGGTTTTCCCAACTCCCCGGAGTCGCACCAGGGACTTCCCATGTCCCGTAAAGTAAATTAAAAATAGTTTTTTCAAGATGATTTTTTTTGCTTGTGATTCCTTTTCTTCAAATTTATGGCACATTGACGTACCATGTCACGACTTTCAAGAAATCAAGATGAGTATTTCATAATTCACTGACGCACGTGGTCTTCATGAATTTCGGTAAGCTTGTTTAGTTTATTTTTCTAAGTGTACGATCAAAGTTTTATGGAGAACATAGCGAACTGGAACCTGTGGTGAATGCAGTTTTTCAAGCATCTTTAAATTTAAGAAAAGTAAATAGGCCACGATCAAGTAGTATCCTTAAATTATAATAGAGCACGTGGCCCAGCGATCGTTCCAATATTCTCGCAACGTAAATACCATAATTAAATTTAACAAACACATTTTATTCAATGTCACAAATTTATTTAGATGATCAATCCCTTTTGTGATAGTTTGTGTTTACTGGCATTTTCCTGGTAAATGCATGAAGATCAATGACAAATGCAATAAGAATTTTACAACAGCATGCCAACAATTGCCTAACAAACTGATCTCACCTCCTCCACACTCCTTCCAAAAATACAATAAATAATTAAAATGTACAGAGCAGACATTGAGATATTCAGGTAATTATCTAACTATCTCAATGTCTGTTCTGTGTTCCTATCACCACTCTTTTTTACTAGCAATAAAAGTGACTGACAAAAGCTGGATTATTTAAGTTGCTGAGTTGGAAGTCTTACAAAAATACAGTCACAATTTGTATTTATCTATATTATAAAGGACAAACGTGTCCACATGTAACACTGTCATTTTGAGGTTAGCAACACCCAATGAATAAATTTCTGTTTTTAAATTTTCACTACCGTAAAGTTTTAAACTTCTAAACATTGCACTTTTTCAATTTTTGCACCATCATATAGAAAAAAATGCACTTTCAAATACAATTTGTTTGAAAACTATAGTCGCAATTTACTTAATTATTGTGGTTTTTAAATAATTTTCAAGCATGAATTTTGGTACTACTTTTCCACTATAAAGGCCTTCGTGCTTTTCAAAAAAAGCTAGGCACAGTTCGGGCTTCAGAAAGTGAGATTTGTTGCCAAATGATATAAACAGCTAGGAAACAAACCTAATGAACTTTTCTGATTATATATATATATTATTAGCATATATAAAGCTTTCCTTGATCACTTATACAATATTCAAATGATTTCATTTCTTTTCCTTTAAACTCCTCTTTAAACCCTAGTCTAACCAGCTGTTTATTTTCCATTCAAACCTCAGTGTTTATCTAGATAAGAGATCAGGATTTACTTCACTTTGCTTTTGCTTTCCAAAACGTCATATCAGCTTGCAGTTGTTTTCCCCTCCAATGTGATTAGCTTTGCTGGATTGCATGTTTGTTATCTTTAACCACAAGAGGGCTTCTATGAATGGATGACATAACCTGACACACCCTCCTTAGGTACTACAACTTTCATTCAGCTGTTGGTTTAGACTGGGGTATAAAGATTGAAACACAAAGTTATCATTATCTGGTTTGTTTTTTCTTTTGAGAAGTTCAAGAAACCATTTTGCCTTGTCAGCATAATGGAGTTTCATTTTATTAGATGTTTTATTTGACCAGATGTTTCCAGCTGTAGTTATTCATTTTCCTTTTTTTGTTTGGTTGAAAGTAGAAGATGTTTTTACAAATAGGGAAAGATGTTTGTGCTACATATGTTGTATAGAGTTATCAAGTGGATTATAAGATTTATACAAACATCGTTTTCTGGAATTAGATGTTAATGGATGTTATGAAAATGAGACTGAATATTTTTTGCCACGTTGTCATTGTCAGCCATTAAAATATTTTGTTATGTAAGTTTATTTTTCATACTTTAAGTTTATTTATATTCTGTTTGAATTTATTTTTAAATGTTTTTTTGTTAATAAACGTTTAGTTTATTTAAAACTTAACTTGTTTTATCACTGTTTATTTTACACTCTGCCACACTCTGTCATTATTTTTTTTTCAGCTTCCAATACGCTGTTTATAATTTAATTAAATTCTAGAAGCCAGCATTCTTGGTGTATCATATATATATATGATACACCAAGAATGCTGGCTATATATATATATATATATATACACACACTGAAGTGCCAAAAGTCATGGGATAGAAATATGCAAATATCCAGAATGCAGTAGCATCGCGTAAGAAATGTATAAATGGTTAGTGCACTGTCAGGGCTTTCATTTATACTCAAGTGATTCATATAAAAAGGTTTGTGATGTGATTATGGCTGCATGACTGGAATTAACAGGCTTTGAATGCAGAATGCTAGTTGGAGCTAGACACATGGAGCATTCTATTTCGTAAATTGTTAGGGAATTCAACATTCTTCGATCCAAAGTGTCAAGAGTGAGTCGAGAATATCTAATTTCAAGCATTACCTCCCACCATGGACAACACATTGGCCAACTGCGATCAGTTAATAACCGAGACCAGCGGCATGTGCGCAGGGTAGTCAGTGTTAACAGACAAGCAACACTGTGTCAAATAACAGCAACAATCAATGTAGGATGTACAACAGATGTGTATGTGAGGACCGTGCAGTGAAATTGTGAGTTGTTGGGATATGGCAGCAGAAGACAGTCAGTCTCAAGTGTCTTTACTAACAACACACCATCGGCTTCAGCGTCTTTGCTGGGCTCATGAACATATTGGTTCAAGATGATGTTTTATCCCCAAAAAATAAAATTTTATCCAGTTATGATTATGAAATGTGAAGAAAGAAGAAAAAAAAAAAAGAAGCAACACGAATAAGAGGATAAGATGTAAAGAAAAGAAAAAAAAAAGATGAATAAGAAGAAGAACCATCTTGCAATGATGTTTAGTGACATTAAAAGCTATTATGATGATTTTTTTTTAAGACTAACTTTTTTTAACGAATTTTATAACTTTTTCAAGAAATAAGATTAATTGTAACTCTTCGATGAACTTCTTTTTTTTTAGTTGAGCAACTGACTGTTCCAGATGTAGTTGGAAAAAAAGACTCTTTTGAAAATTTTGGTGCTTTATGGACACTGTGGTAAGCATCAGCAGCTCCCTGAAAGAACACTGTATTTAATTATGTTGTTATAAGCAAAAAGAACTTTGGATGCTGCTCTTTTCCTTTCTTTTTGTTCAGGCGATCCAGTTGCTCCCACTGGTGGTCATTTTAATTTAACGTGATCACCTGACAGATGACTAATCAGCATGGCCGAAGCTGCGGGATTTATCCTTTCTGACCACTAATCGTTGTGCTAAAAGTCAACAGATGTCAGCACTATGCAGATTCACGACAGTGAAAGAGCTATTGTGGAAAGATGCAAGTCGGAACTTACATGTGAGGCATGCACACTACAAACGACATTGCTTGTGCCAAGTCAGCAGACTGTTTTTCAAGCAGAGATCAAGATTTGCACAGTATTCTAGCAGAAATGAGTTGAGTGTGGTGGTCAAAGTTTGACTGTGCCACGATAGTGATTTCAGAATGTATAAACATTCCTTGAAGTTGAGGTGGTGGATTTTTAGTCCAATATGATGCCGATGTTTATTATTTAAGATGACAACACATCCATGTATATATATACCTTGTAAATGTTGTCTGTACTTGTAAATATAATAATTTTAAAAGATTAAAGTGGTGTTGTCTATTCATTTATTTAATCAGAGTGAAATCACTTTCCACATATGAGCAAGTCGATTTCTATAATAAAGTGTAATACAAAAGAAAATGTGAAAAAATGAAAACTAAATAAACATTTAGAACAAGTGCTATTTTTTTAAGAAAAAAAAAACAGAACTGACTGCAGTGGCATATTCCTTACCTTATTGCACTGATATTTACTTACTTCTTGCCAGTTGTCATGTTTTAGTGAAAGGTACAACAGAGTGTATCAGTGGAAACTCTTTATTGTTATGCACATTCAGTTTAAATCCAATTGTTGTCAACATTGCCCATTTTGACATGCAGCAGATGATCCTATATTTAAATTTTTGACATCTCCTTGTAAAAGAAACTATATATGATATGATAACTATTTTAAAAACATGTTTTTAAAACATAACGTATAGTACTGTAACAACATATTGAAATTTGGCTGTAGTAGAATTTTTTCCTTTTAAACGAAAATTAGAGTTTAGAAAGTAAAAAGACAAGAAAATTGACAAACAGATAACGCTGTGATTTTTGGATCCTGATGAAACTTATAATGGGACCACCACGAAAGCAAGCCCTTTCCAACAATAAAAGAAGTATGAAAATTGGAGCATCCATCCAAAAGTTACATGAGGACACACATAAACAAAAACAAAATAAACAAATAGTATAACCTCCTTTGTTGGAAGTCCATTAAAAACTACATATGACATTAAATATATAACAACTTAGCTAGTAAAAAATAAAAATAAAAACAAAATAAAGCATAAATACATACACTCCGGCCAAGAAATTTACTGTTCCTGAAGTGACGCAAGAAGAAAGCAATATAAAATGTGCCTATCATCAAGATGGCTGATAACAGAGCTGTGTTTGGATGAGGATGAGTTTGTGATGAAAATACTTCAGCAGATGAATTGCTACTATTTGTCAATGAGTCATTTAAACTACAATAATAAGTAAGAAGAGGATTTTCTGCAAATATCTAAAAAAGTAAAAATGCAAAAAATATTCCTTAAATTCTTAAAATCAACAACAAGAATCAAATATTATCCAAAATACTATATATTTTTTTTAATTTAAAAATACTGTATAATATCAGTTTTCATTCTTAATTAAAAAAAAAAAAAAAAAAGCTAGCAAAGAAATTTTATTTTTAAGGTGGTTAACATAAATGAAACTGGCACATTTATAAGCTTGTTTTTAAACATAAAAGCATGCAACAGGCAAGCATGACTGTGGAATGGAATGACATTTTTCATTTCATGCATTACTTCTTGAGCTGTAAGCGATTGCTGTCACATGACAAATCTTGTGCTGTCATGTCCAGAAATCCAATTCAAAATGCCAACTTTAACAGCATTTTCTGAGAGATCCTTTATATCAAAAAATGAAAATGCTATTCAATTTCATTGTTTCTGAATATGAACACCTGTCAATTTTATGCATTTATGTATGAAATGCATATAAAAATGAATTCAATGATATAAAAATGAATTCAATAATGTGTTAGAAAGAAAACAGTTTGAATTTGAGAAAAATCTTAGTAACACTAGCTGGCTAACGCCCACTAGTGGGCCCGACATTACTACATCGTGAACGATTACCTTCATGGTTTAATATTTTAAACATTCACGATGAATGAACCTTTTGTGTTTAGAAAATTTTCAAAGTGTTAACATTGTTTATAATAATGATGTAACAATATTTGTCTTATGGTGCAACAATACAAGTTTAACAATAAAAAAAAAAGTTGTTAATACCGGGCAGAAAATCTTCAGAAGTGTCACCAATGTTTATAAAGCTGATGTAACAATATTTGTCTGTAAGGTGTAACAATACAAAATTAATATTCTAAATGGACTCAACAATGGTACAAAAGCGTTATGAAAAAATGAAGTGGGCATCCCGGAACTGTTGATGACAGTCAAATGTTTTGTGCTTTTATTATATAGATTTTTTTGTAATTGATAATATAAGATTTGTATCTGTTTCATATAAGATGACTGTAATCCAGTAAAACTATAAAATATAGTAGAAAATTTCTTATAAACTTTGTATATTATCAAATTAAATGCACTTTCAACATAAAATTTTAAAACAGTGGAAAACAGCTTACCTTATATAGCTTTATGAAGCTTTCATAAATAAATAGTAAGGATATTATGGTGGCAAATATCTCTTGAACAAATCTAGAAAAATATTTCACTAAAACAGATCCTTCACAGGCTACAACAATAGTGGCAATGATTGCAGTCCAAATGCCGACCCACACTCTCATAACAAGAAACGGAGAAGAATAATACTGCATTTGCTTTGCCTAGAATTAAAAACAAGTAATATAAAAAAAAAATTTTAAGTCAATTCCTACTTTTTAATCATAAATATATAAAATAAACCCGTGCAGCATTAATGTCCCACGTTATCTTTATTGAACATTTTTTTATAATCATCGTTGCAGTATTTTATTTTTGTGGCATCACTAATTTGAGGAAAATCTTTCATTTAATTTAAGAAAACAATGGGAGAAATTTTTTTCTCCCATATAAAACTAAAATTAATTAATTAAATTTAATTAATGAATTAATAGTTGAAAAAACTGTATTAACATCAAGTGTCATCCACTCTAAGTTTAAAAATGTATTTGAATTTGATTGGATGAATAGAAAATATTTTATTAACGGTTGAAAATTTGAACAAGATATATAAATATATAGAGAGTGTGAGCTAATAGTAGGAATTGAATAATATATATGTAGTTTTAAAAAAAGTTACCCATGTATTTCATTTCAAATAAGAAAGGATGGAATTAGAAAACATTTTAACAGTAGAATCATATACATACCGTAAAATCCCGTTAATCCGCCCTTCCCGATTAAGCGCCCCCCTCCCACTTTGTAAACAAATTGTAAAATTCAAAAAATCCCGAGAAAGCGCCCTCCCCCAAAAGAAATTTCACCGCGCACGTCAAGATCAACACCAAAAATTTTATCTCAGGAGTGTTTTTTTCACGACGGATCAGAAAGGCATGACGATCCTTTGATATATCACAAACGTGTACAAACACAAAAGTAACATACAGCAGTATAACCAAACATTAGTTTTACTGTAAGTTTATCTCCATAGCGATATGAAGGTAATAGAAAAATCGATAGTGAAAGTTTCTCATGAAATAAGTTAAACAATGTGTATTTGAAGCTGAGTGTGAAATATTTTGATTAAAAAAGAATCTATTTATTTTATCAAAGAATTTATAGTCATATTTAACGTTATTATGAAAATCAATCACAAAAAATGTATAGATTGATTGGTCAGTAGATGGCACCACAGTCGAATTTGTAGCGTATTTCGTCTATCTTTGTGGTAGCAATGTTTTTCATTTTAAAAATCTGGCAACACTACCAATTCGTCCTTTATGTTCTCAATTTTTGTGATTTGTATTATTTATTTAGCATTTATAGATAAGAAATCATGATTTAAAAAAACGATTATTTAATCTCCCTAATTTACAACAGATGGCGCCACCATATAAAATGTTACTAATTCTAGGAAGTATTTCAGGACATTTTCAACTGCAATTTCTCAGTGTTTTTTAATTATTTTAAATTATTAAGTTCTTTTATTTTTCTGTTACTATATTGATGACAAATATTCGTGTTGTTAGGTATCTTATGACAGATATTAGTGTTATTATTTATCTAAATGCATTCCAGTTTCAAAGCTTCTGAAATCCAGAATTTTCTATAATCACCATTAATCATAAAGTTATAATATTTTTCTATTTTTTATATAATTTTTTTTTCAAAATGTTTTTCTTTTGTCAAAATAATGGATACTTCGCAACGATCGGCCATTAGCATCTCCCCCACACACATCACCGCCCATAAATATCATATACTACAATTTTAATACCGTGTAAGCACCCCCCCTGATTATTTTACGATTTTTCGTCGCGTTTAGGGGGGCGGATTAACGGTATTTTACGGTAACTGGTTGAACATATGTATATGATTAATTATACTTTTAATTATCTTTATTTAAGAGTTTTTCCACAAATTTTAAGATTGCTAGTCACAAATTATTTATGTACTTCTAATAATTCCGAATGACAAATTTTAAATAAAATTTATATGTACTATTTTATTTTTCTAACTTAATTAATATTAATTCATTCAGCCTTTATGTGTGTCATTTTAACATGCCTTTTTTAACGCTTTTCAACATAGTAGAAAAGTGTTTATGATGCTGATTTGTCTGTCCATACTGTAACTTTCGTAAACAAACTCTGATTGCCATGTAATTAATAAACGATATTGAGATAAACTATGATGTGTTTGCTATTGAAAGTAGGGTGTGTAACATTTAAAGTTTGCTTACAGGGACACTCAAAAGAATCCTTTTACAGCATGGTCTATGGGGAAAAAATAATTTGTGGTGTATTTTAATAATGTTACAATATTTCAAAAGCATTGAAAATGACATGATTTTTGAAGTGCACTAAAACATGTTCTCTGTAGAATGTGGAATGCAAAACATTTATCACTCATTTGCAATGTCACACAAAAGCATTTGGTTACATAATGGTCTATGGGGCAAAATTTTTGCAGTGTATTTTAATGATGTTACACTATTTGAAGCATAATGAAATTTATATAAATTATTGAGGTTCACTACAAGTTGTTTACTGTAGAATATGACGTGCATAATCATTATCGTTCATTTGCAGGAACACACCGAAGATTTTGGTTACAGTATTGTCTGTGAGCGATAAATGCTGGAAGTGTGTTTTCAGTTATAGTATGCATTTGGAAGTTTAACTAAACTTTTGCATACTATGTGGTGAGCATAAACTGTATAGATCATATACAGGGTGTAATATGTAAGCATTACCGTGTATGATTGTGAATTACTTATGGATGTTTTAAATTGAATTACAGTAAAACCTACGAACCAGTATTCTGAAAATGTTGGAAAGTGTTTCATAATTTATGCTTAATGCATGATTTTTCTCTCTTATTTTAAAATTAGAAAAAAAAAAATCAAACTATAAACTAAGTTACAAGCAAGTAAGAATAAACGATAAAAAGAATGAGTTATTTGTGAAACTCAACTTTATAAACTTATGTTAAATTTAACAAAAAATGTATACTTTTAGCAAGAAAAAAAATAATAGTAAAACACAAAATAATGATTTTAACAACAGCAACAAAAATATGTATACCTGAAATAACATTTCATCAAACATTAACAAAGGTCCTGTAGTACCAATAATAATAAGAGGTTGACCAGAAAGCAATGAGAACATAATACCACAAACAGCTGTTCCTATTAAAGTTTCAGAAACTCCAATATTCATTTCTGTTTTGTCAGCTATATTAGAAAAATAATAACATGGTTATTTTCAGGAAATATACTGAATTTTAAAATTGCAGTATTCTTAAAATCAAATTGAATTTTAACTAAGCTTTCAAAATATGTTGTTTCTGAATTAATCATGACATAAAATTCCGTAATATGATATTAGACACATATCATGTGGATTTTAAAACTTTTTTAGTACATAATCCTCCAAAAAAGAGATTGTATTTTCAGAAGGGAGACACTTTCATACATTTTAGACAGCATACAGTGTGTTTACTTTTACCATTATCCAATAGCTAATTCCTAGAGGTACAGTTCGAATTTCAAAAATGTTTCAAATGTTTTTGAGGAATGAATGTTGTCATCATATAAAAAGCAAAATAGTGATTCTTTTGTATCACACTACTTGCCACTTTACATTTTTCTAACAGCAATGCATTACAAACTTTAAGAAAAAGGTAGCAATTACTGTAGTTTTGCTACTTGTAACGTGCTACTTCCTTATCACCAGTTCAGAAGTAAAGAGGAGGTAATATGAGATATGGTCTCTCAAGTTGGTTGGAAAGAAAATGCATTTATATCTTTAAAATTTTAAAAAGGATTAAATCGCTCATGTCTTTGATGATTTTTAAAAAAAATGTAAAACACTAATGCGGGTTAATTAAATTTGTAATTTTTCCAAAATGAATTTATTAATATTTTTTTTTAATTGGAAAATTTTTTCTTGAATATACAAATTGCTCAGATTAAGTTACGTTCGAGTTGTTTCACTGTTATTTTTTAATAAAGAAGAGATATTTGCATCAGATAAATTTTTAGAAAGGTATAAATTAAAGTTTATCTAGTGCAGCGGTTCCCAAACTATGTGTCATGGAACAAACAGTTAGATCTTTAAAAAATGAGTAACTAATTTTATATGCTGCAATACTATAATAAAACAATATGTTACAACTTTAAAATAAAATATTCAGAAAAGAATGCTTTATTAAACTTATAAATGTAGAAAGTGAGTTGAGGATGTAACTGAAAAAAGTTTCCATCCCGATCCCTCTACAGACTGTCTTTAGTGCAAAGCAATTCCATAAATTGCCTTGTCTTTAAACTAAACTTTTCTAGTACATTCATTAATAACCGTTTTTAATTTTTAACATAGCAAAAGTTATTGTTGTTTTCATATTAGTATTACCCATTACTGTCTGTCCTTGTGCTTTGTGACAAACTTAATCTTTTGCTTAGGATAAGTTATACAAAAGTTCTATAAACCTACTGGCTGACTATTTTTCAATTTAAAATTGCTAAGTTTTAACAACATTCATTAAGGGAACATATTTTTCAAGGTGTAACATCACTTTAACATGTTGAAATGTAAGGCTTTTTTGTGAAATTTAAGTTTGCTATATCTATACTAATAAAAGAAAGGAGTGTGTGTGTGTGTCTGTGATAGCTAGCAAAATCTATCACACATAGAGATACGAAAATTTGGGTGAGGATAGTCCAAGGCAGATCCTAATACACCTGAGGCTCAGATTTTCCATTTTTTTTGTTAATTAACTGAGATATTAATTAAAACCTATAACAAACATAGTAAAATGGCACAAAGACATGTAGGGTAATCGAAAACATGTTCTGCAATTTTCAAATTAAGGAAGAACAGATTGGTCAAAAGTTATACTTTTTTAGTCTTTTGCTGCTAGTGTTGCCAGGTCTATCAAAACATAGTTTCAAGGTTTTTTTTTTTTTTTTTTTTTTTTCCCTTGCAAAGTTCAAAAATCTGCATCTGCCCAAGAAGCGAAAATACAAACAATAACAAACCACATCTACATTCATTTCTCTTTCGAATGGTGGTTTCCATTTAAAAAATATTAATATGAACCCTTTCAAAAAGAATCTTTTTCGAAAGTCACTCTTGCAACTTTAGTTTTGTTTGTTTCTATTGCTCACAGGGGTAACATTAAGCCCATTTTGTTTAAAAAATAAATTTAATTTTATACAATCACTCTGAAATTTTAATATAATATGCTAAACTAATGATTATGCATAAATTTGGTACAGAAATTATGAGATTTAGGAAAAACATAATAAATTTAAAGGAGAGTAAAAAAGAAAAAAAAAAAAAAAAAAATCTTATAGAGTTAATATAGCACATTCTTATTTAAACTTATAGTTATAATGTAAACTTATTTAATGCTAAATCTCTAAAATGTTTACATTAAACTGATACTTTTAGCTGTTTGAGTAAAATTCTGATTTATAAATAGTGAGATTAAGGGTAAAATAAGCAGTTTGAAAAAAAAAAATTCCCACAAGATTCCGATGCAAAAAAAAAAGCTGAGAAGAAAAACACTGTTTTTTACAACTAAATATCAATATATTTTAGCTCGAAAATTATACATTGGCTTTGGAAACATTATATTTAGAACAGAACTCCTAAGAGATAATAAGAATTTCTTTTTTTTTTTTAAATATTAAATGTAATGATAAATGTAATGTAATAATATTGAAAAAAAAGTGAGAAGAAAACACTTCTTGCAAGCCCTTTTACAGTACCCTTATATCAGTATTTTAACACTGATACTTTACATAATGATCGGATACATATCAAACACTAATTTTAGGTATATATAAAGTTATTATCATGGGCCCAGGCAACACCAGTCTTTCATTTAAAAATATGAAATCAAAACAGACTGAAGCGTGAGTAGCATGCCCAGTATATGCTGCCAAAGGCAGTAGGGCCTCCAACTCTAGGTTCGTTTTGATAGATTTTTATAAAAAAAAAAAAAAAAAAAAAAAAAAAAAAAAAAAACAGTGGCACTCTGGGAGTGCCGACAGAAGTGAAAACTTGAACAATTACGTGTGTATTTTTTGAATCATCAGGAAATGTTTTACTGTGCAAGAAATACTTTTAAATGAAGTGTTTTTTATTCATTATTATAAACTACTACTACAAAAATTATATTACAATTTTCATTTAATGCGCTATTGTACATGAAAAATAATGCATATTATTTTACATACAAAAATTTCGGGAAACAGACTTCAGTCGCACTATACCGCTGACATTTTTCTACCTTATTATACCGCTTACATTTTTCTGCGTTTACTATACCCCTTACATTTTCTGCATTACTATACTGCTTACATTTTTCTGCTTTTACTATACCGCTTACTATACCACTTATATTTTGTCAGCATTTACTGTACCGCTTACACTTTTTCTGTGTTACTATACCGCTTACATTTTTCTGTGCTTACTATATATATCACTTACATTTTTCTGCATTACTATACTGCTTACATTTTTCTGCACTTACTATACCGCTTATATTTTTCTGCGCTTACTATATCACGGTGCAATAGCGCACAGGCAAGCATGTGGCGCGCAACGGTGTCAGTAACAGTGTCGGTTACAGGTGTCTCGAGTTCAATGGGTTTTTTTCCCATCTCAAAAAATGCCCAACGCGCATAAAGAAGTTTTCACTTCAATCACTTCAAATATACAGAGGTGTCGGTAACAATGACGGTTACAGGTGTCGCGAGTTCAATGGTTTTTCCCATCTCAAAAAATGCCCAACACGCATAAAGCAGTTTTCACTTCAAATATACAGAGGTGTCGGTAACAGTGACAGTAACAGTGTCGGTTACAGGTGTCGTAAGTTCAATGGTTTTTCCCCATCTCAAGAAATGCGCAACGTGCCTAAAGAAGTTTTCACTTCAATATAAAATCATACAAATCTGAAAGTGTACACTGCCAAAGGCAGCGGGGCTCCCAGCATTAGGTTCATTGGAAAGTTGTCTGTTTTAAAATATAAAATCAAAACACACCGGAATGTGGATAGCACACCAGTATATACAGGGCATACACTACCAATGGCAGTGGGGCCACCAACCTTAGGTTCATTTTGAAAGATTTTCATTTAAATATATAAAATGAAAACAAACCAGAATATGCATAGCCCACCCGGTGTACATTGCCAAAGATCCCCCCCCCCCCCCCCCACCCTAGGTTCGATTCGAATGGACAGGTGTTTGTTTAAAAATATAAAATCATTCAAACCTGATTTTAGGTCGTTATCATGGGCCCGAGTAATGCCAGGCTGGGTCCTCTCCCATCATGCAAAAACACCTGCTCGCTAATGTTAATCCTATGGGGCAGTTATTTTCTGATATCTCATTTGAATTTCAATATTTAAAAAAAAAATTTTGCATTGGATAGCTGAGATCAATCTTTATTTCGGCCGTTAATTACTTTTTTGATTTTCTTTGCAGATATTTTTTATGAAGGTACTTTTACTTTCGAAACCAGTTTCAAAATTGAAAGTATATTCTAAAAAAATTCAGCAAAAAAATCAAAAAAGTAATTACTGGCAGATATAGAGATCGATCTCAGCTCAGTAGAAAGAGCATTGGCACGGCAAGCCAAGGTACCCAGGTTCGAGTCCTGGTCTGGACATTTTTCACTGTGTTGGAAAAAACCTCAACTATGATACACCAGCCATTGTATAAAATAAAAAGATGATTTGATTAACATGTTCCTTTCTCTATCTTTCTGTCCCCCCTCCCCCCAATCAGTTTCTCAATTTTATTTTTAATGTCAGAATATAAAAAAATAAGAGACAATAAAGCACCTACGAGCCATTCCATCTCAGCTCAGGCAGGACATGTCAATAGACCTTCATAGATTTTGTTAAAAAAATTACAGTAGTAAGAACTAAGTGATACACAAAATTTTCCAAATGGGTTTTTCTCCAAAAAAATTATTTCTCTGGTTACAGCACTTTAAAATTTTCAATAAAATTAACAGTTCTCAGAAAATCAGAAAAACACTTTATTTTGAAATGAACACAGTACTGAAAATATTCAACATATTCAACAGATAGTTATTAAACTAAATTTCACTTTATCATTGTTTGAAAAAAAGATATATATAGGCCTTTTAATTAATAAAAAAAATGGTTTTGAAGTACAAAATTTGTAGTTATTGTTGATTTTATGATTTTTTTTTTCCATAATGAAAAATATTTTTAGGCTAAACAAATTATGCATTTTTTTTTTTTTGTTGTTGTAAAATTGCTACTTTTGAAATGAAATTTCTCAGAAACGCCATTTTTTTAAAAATCTGATAATATGCTCAATTGATGCCTTATTAGTGTCTGATAAATACCCCACAAGCAAATCGAGTGTTTTTGCTTGGACAATTTTATATGATTTTTTGAAAATAACATGAAATATGTATTTTTCAAAAGATCAGAAAGACAAACTTTTTCTTATTTCACTGAATTTATGATGTAATTATTTTTTAACAAAACACATAACACATAATTATTGCAGCTACATAATTATTGCAGCTAAATATAAGCTAATCTTCAAAAATCCCAGTTTATAAAGTGTCATTAATCAAAAACCATATTTTTTAAATATCTGAAAATTTATTTATTTTTCCTCCTCTTAATATTCAATTAATAGATTGATGTTGAACAATGTGTTTTTGTTTGGTAGAAAATATATGTTTTGATATGTTCTTATGATAAGCATATTTAATTGAAAAATTTGTATAATAACTTTACTGAGGTTAAAAATCAAAGTTATTGATCTTGGCTAATTACAATGTGTTTTACCAGTAAAATGCTTTTGATTTAAATGAAGAAGTAGAGGCTGTATATGCTATATGAAAAATTGGTGACTTTATAAAGAAGTCGGCATCTGTTAAAAAATTTTTAGAAGATGCAAGACACAGAATAAGAAAAGGAATTCCTCATTATAACATAAGGAAAATCCAAAGAAAAAGAATTACTGGGGTAAAATTATCTGAAAAAACAAAACAAAACAAATTCTGTACTTGCGTGGCATTTTGATCTTGCTGAAAACTGTTCTGTAATACTGCCAGATGAAGTATGAAATTATCAGTGGCAAAATACTCAAATATTATTATTTACATGTGTAACCTATTTTCAAGAAGAGATAAAAAGTTTATTGTAATTTCTCATACAACTCATGACACAGCTCATGTTCTTTGTACCATAGAAAATGTAATAAAAGAATTATTTAAGTTGTACTAACTGCAAAAACTGAAATCAATTGTGCATATATTAGTTGGAGCTGCAGCACATTTTAAAAATAAGTATCAATTTTATGAACAGTATAAAAATCACAAAGTTGTGGTAAAGAAGTGAATTTCTTTAGCTACTGACCATGGTAAAAGTGTGTGTTATGCTATAGGTGGGTTATGTAAACATATTGCAATGAAATTTAATCTTCAAAATCAGGCAATAAGAGCCATTCAGGATTGTCTCATTTGTTACTGCACTATCCTCTCTGGTAAAAAATATAATTGTACTCCCTCTTGACAGCAAAATTTTTCAATCCTGCAGAGCTAATAAAGAGAAAGAATATGCAAACCTAAAATATAATATCAGTATACAATCCAAACATTATTGGCTAGTTCAAAATAATAAAGGTTATATGGGACAAACAATTAAAAGTGAATTGATGACAACCAACCAGATGAAAAAAAATCCAATATATATGATTTTCAAATAGGTGAATTCATTGGATGTATATGAAAATAATTGGTGGATAGTACAAATCAGTAGAATATTGTGAGAACTAAAAGACATTACAGTATCATTCATGTACCTCCATGGTCCAGCAAAAGGATTCCAGTGACCAAAAGAATCTGGAACGATGAATGTGTAATACCACTAGAAAATATGCTGCTAAAAGTAGGAAATCCAACTCCAATTAGACAATCTGCACAGCTTCATACTTCAGTTGAAATTGATTCAAGAAATTTACAGTACCCAGTTCTTTTATAAGGTACTTCTGCATATTAATAAATTACATCAGTGCTATACAGCAAAATATTTAATGCACTGAAGATGAATTTAACACATTTATGGGCATGAACTCAAATGACATATATTGAATTATAATGCTTGTTAGTGGCTGTACTAATACAATTTTAAATTTAAGCAAATAGTTAGCTATAATTTAACAGCAGTAATTATGTACCAGTGTTGTATTTTTTTTTTTTTTTTTTTTTTTTTTTAATTAATTACATTATAAATTTAGTGAAATAAGAAAGAGCTTGAATTTCTGGTCTTTTAAAAAATACACATGACATGTTATTTTTAAAAATCATATAAAATTGTATAAGCAAAAACACACAATTTGCTTGTGGGGTATTTATCAGACACTAATAAGGCATCAATTGAGCATATTATCAGATTTTTAAAAAATGGCGTTTTTAAGAAATTGCATTTCAAAAGTAGCAATTTTGCAAAAAATTGCATAATTTAAAATTGAATTGTTAAATTACTTTTAAATATATTACTTTTAAGAAATTAAAGAATATCGTTTGCAGTAAAATTGACCCAATTAATTTTGAGAATTATTCAGGAGTATGAAATACCTTTTATTAAAGAAGACAGATCCAAAAATTACTACATAGGCATGACCAGCAGGAAATTTAATTGCAGAAAAAAAGAGCATATAGCTGATATTAAATACAATAGAAAAACTACAGCCCTGGCAAGAGTATATCAAGAAGAAACCATCCAAATAAATTTCAATGAAAGTAAAATAATATTTCCCTCCAGTCTATACTATCCATCCATAATAAGAGAAACCATAGAGATACTCACGCGCAAAAATACAATATGTAACGATGCAGCATCTTTTAATTTACCGAAACTGTGGCTAGAATTACTCCATGGTCAAAGATATGAAAATAAACAATCAAGTAAAAAATAACAGATAACGTGTGTAATTTTAAAAAAAAGTACATGAAAATAATAACTTCAAAGCCCGTGCAGCTTTAGAATATTCTCATTTTGTTTTTGAAAATGACTCGGAAAGAGTCGAAACATATAAAACAACTAATAAAAGTTATTTTAATTTATATTATAGTTGTTAATTTTACACCTTTAGCATTTAAAAGTAATATACTATTTGGTAATAATACAAGGTGTTATATTTTATTATATTGAATTGTTAAAGTTGTATGCATTTTAGACTTAAAATAAAATTTGCTGTGAAACTACCAGTAAAGGTCTTTAGATTGTCATCTGTGTTTAGCTTTAAAATATTTCTTCATTACAAAAAAAAAAAAAAAAAAAAAAAAAAAAAATTCATAAAATCAGCAATAACTGTAATTTTTTAACTACAAAACTAATTTTTTTTAATTAATTAAAAAGGTTAAGACATTTGTAAAACTAGGATAAAGTGAAATTCTGTTTAATAACTATCTTTAAAAAATATATTTACTAAATATTTTGAATATTTTTGGTACTGTGTTCATTTCAAAATGAGGTGTTTTCTGATTTTCTGAAAACTGTCAATTTTATTGAGAATTTTAAAGTACTGGAAACAGGGTAATAAATTTTTTGGGGAAAAAACTTTTTGGGAAATTTTGTCTGTCACCTAGTTGTAACTACTGTAATTTTTTGAAAAAAATCTATAACCATCAACTGACGCAAATTAATACTCCCTGCCTGAACTGAGATGGAATAGCTCCTACGCTGAAATTTAAATAAATCCTCACAGTTTTAAAACACTTTTTTGCTTTATTAAAAAACCAAGGACTTTTAAACATTTTCAAGAAACATACGAACCTGGTAATCAAACTTTATTAATTTAAAAAAAAAGTGGAAAATTTGATGTTTTTAAAACAAAAAAGAAGGAGGGAGAGGGGATACAGAATTCCAGTTTAGAAATAAATAATAAAAATAAAACAGAATTATAATTTATAACCAGAACACAGTGACTCTTAGAATCCTGTCTAGAAAACAGAAATAGGAACAGAAAAAATAAAAAAGCAATTGGATTTCCTTTAAACCAGAAGAAGGTGATATAAAATATAGTTTAACTATAAATTTTAAGCGTCCTGTTCACCTTGAATATTAAATGAAATGTGAAGCAATATTTATTTTTACTAAAAAGGTGCAAATATACATATAAAGGTTTTTAAAACATAACAAACCCGAGCGCTTTCAACTGCTCTAAACATCATCAGTCATCATCAGGGGAAATTCGGAAAGTGTGAAAGTTCATGAATGTACGTTGGTTAAATAGCCAGAGACGAGTCTATTTCAAAGGAGGGGGGAGGGAAGGAAGAAAATGATGGGGGGATGTTACAGTTAAGTTCCAAAATTGCCAGAGATATTTAGTGCACTATAGCAGATCCTTGCTCTCACCAAATTTGGGCTATAAATCAAAAACGTTGATAACTTTGTCAGTTTCTCCTTACATTTGCATATATTTTCCTGTCGTTTTACGGTACTGAAAATTACATTATTGAAGCTAAAAATGTTTATTAATGCTGTGTTGGTAAATAAAAAAGAAATTACATGCTAAAAATTAAAAAAAAAAAAAAAATCCTCAAAAATTAGTAAGCTAAGTAAAAAGTTTCAAATTCATTTTTTGTTGTTGTTGTTCTATTCGAAGAAGTAAAATCCAAAATAATGCAATATTTGGAAGTGAAGATATATGCAAATTAAAACAAAGTGACAGCGCATGTTCCAACATCTAGTTTTTTTCCCCTCCACTCACATATTTTGATACTTTCTAAGTATAAATTGCTTTGTTAGAATTTTATTATATATTATTTATCTTATTAGAATTTTATTATATATTATTTATTTTATTAGAATTTTATTACATATTCACTCTTAAAAGAGCAAATCCTGACAGAACTTCATAATATCATCCTGGAGATGTAGAAATCATCCCAGAAAAAAAATATCTGAATTCAACACTATTTTTAAGCTTAGTGTTAATGAAGGGCAGATTTTTACTTCTTAAATAAAAAGGCAAATAATAATTGCAAGTAAAACACAATTATTTATGAATAGACCAAGGGCATGAGGAATTGGAAAGATCTGATAAGTAAAACTATTTTAATAAACATATAAATTCTATAGTAAAATAAATACTAATAGACAATAATAATAATTTGCTCACATAACAAGCCACCAAATGCAATAGCTCCAGAAACAGCAGCAAAATAGATAAAAATTACAGATGCTACACACTGAAAATTTAAGCCTTCAAGCACATCAGTTTTGTAAAATGGATAGCGGTGTTTAATGTCTTTTATAAAACCACCAAACGGTTTATTACTGCGCTGTAGTGGATCATAAGAAAGTTTCCTGGGAGGTGCTAAAAAAAAGAAAAAAAAGAAAAAGTAAGATCTGAATAATATAAATAAACTTTTATACAAAATAGCATACAAACAATTATATATTTTATAATAAATTGCTAATAATTTAAGTTTCCTCTGTAAAAGTATTTTGTGATATTTATATAGAGTAATCTTTCAGTCATTCTAATACAGTGGATTTGCATTAATTCAAACTCAGCTAATTTGAACTAATCATAAATTCCCAAAAAATTTGCATTAGAGCTAGTGTTAAAATTTGTTCATTACTTCAAACTTATTTTTTATAACACCAGTTAATTCAAAGTTAAAAAATCTAATATTTAAAATTTTTTGTTTAAAAAAAGTAATATTCATAGGGATTAGTATGAGTAGCAATGATTAGCAATATTAATAGGGATTAGTATTATAATTCTAAAATTTCTGGGAAATTAAGTGATAAGAAAGTTATTAAAACTATTACAAGCAAAAAAGCAGAAAAGACAACAGCAAATGACTCTGGATCAAATGATAAGATGATGGAATACAAACAGCAAATGACTCTGGATCAAATGATAAGATGATGGAATACAATTTAAAAAAAAAGTATCATTTGATTAACTTTTCCCAAAAATGTTTTTCTTTTCTTCAGTAAAGAAGAAGTATTAAAAGTATTTTTAATTCATACCTATGATATTTCAATTTATTTTGCTTTATTTCTGCTATGTTTCTATTTAAAATAAAGGTAAGATATGTTAAAAATTAATTTGCTTATGATAATTTTAATTTTAGAATGTAAACAAAACATTCTAATTTTGTTTCTTAATAGTATTTATTTCTTTGATAATTTAATATGTTTAAAACAATTAGAATTATAGAAAATGTCATTTTTTTCTATATAAGTATTTTTTCTTTACTAATAACATGAAAAATAATTTTCTTTTTTAAAATGAGATAATTCAAACTTTTTTTCTCAATCTCTAGGTATTCGAATTAAGGACAGTCAACTGTAATTAACTCAATATATCATAATATTATTATGTTTTTTATATTAACCATTATGTCCAAATCACAAAGTGAAACTTTGACATTTCAAAATGCTAAGAGAAATGTCAATGTTTTGAGTTATGAAAAATTCGAATACAGGAAATAATTTAAATGAGTAATTATTTGTAATTATAGAAATTTAAATTATAATTCAGTTGTATTTTCAAATTTAATAATCTGCTCAGTAATTAACTCTGAGTTGTCTCTTTCTTGCTTTGATTTTTATACATATTTCTAAGAGTTTTTACAGCTTTATAAATATAATTTAATCTAAACCAAAATAGTTAATACTTTTTTTTAATTATTATTTCCTATTTATTAATAATTGAAATTAACTTTTTATTGCTTTAAAATTAATACATATGAAGACAATATAATAATAACAAATAAACAACTTTAGTATTAGTCGACAAAAGGTTAGTAAATGCACTTTACATTTAAGAACTCCTAATTATACCTTAAAAAATTGTGCAAAACTTTTGGAGAATAAACTTCATACAACAAAAATCATATGAATTGACTGTGGAAACAAAATTCTAATGAAGAAAAATCAGTATATAACATAGTGTATTTACTCAAATCTAAGACAAACTTCCCTCTTCTAAAATCAAACCTGTTTAATTAGGTGCATCTTGTAATACTGTAGAATCAGATGCATGTGGCATATATTGGGAACTTATTTATCACTCCTTCCATCCAATCTTGACCCCCCCCCCCCCAAAAAAAAACGATTTATACATATACAGGATATCCACTCTCAACGGTGTCCAATGGCTAATTCTTAAACCATTAGTCATAGACATCTAGTTCCAATAACCAGAATGTTTTAAGTGAGGTAAACAATTATTTTAAAAGTCGTTTGGATCAATAAAAACATTTCTTTAAAAGTTACAAAACTTAATTTTTTATATAGCCCCCCCCCCCCCAGTCTTACAAGTGATGTTTAGTAAAAAATTCCTATTACACTAACAAGGCAGACAAAAAAAAAAAATCCCATTCATCTAACCCCAAAATTGACTGAGTTATGAAACTTTAAATTGCATTACTTATACCAATTTTCTGCATCTGAATACAGATGAGTTGGACCATGCTTCAAGGGATTGTACACAAAGTGTTTAACTCCTTGGGTACATCTGACGACTCAGATTCATCATCAGTATTGTCAATTAAATGGATTTTTTAAAATTCAGAAATTTCGAATTTATACCAGAAAATTCAAATAGTACTTTTCACTTCTTTTTAATCCGGGAATGTCTGTCAGCAAATACAGAAAAAACACTATTCCAAATTTCTGGCATATCTGTTCTGTATTTTTTTTTTCTTCAAAAAAATCAGCAACAAAGGGTGTTAAAAGTATTAGAAGAATTTATTTCATGCGTATATTTCTGCATTGCAGACGTAGGAAGTCACTTCAAGCAAGTTTTAAGATAACTTTAATTTTTATTAAGTTTTAGATTAGATAATCTAATAGCATTTTAAATATGAATAATTTTCTAAAAAATTGACTGTTGTTTTTCATCATTGCATTAAAAAAATATTCTGTTATTTTTTCACATATTTTTAGCACAAGTTGTATATTTTTCTTTAATATGTCAGAATGAAAATAGATTTCAAATTTATATCGTAATATTAATTTTACTTTCAACTATTATTATTATTATTTATATTATTACCATAAAATCCTGTTAATCTGCCCTTCCCGATTAAGCGCACCCCTCCCACTTTGTATACAAATTGGAAAATTCAAAAAATCTTTCGCCATGCACGTCAAGATCAACAGCAAAAATTTTATCTCACGAGTGTTTTTTTTTTTTTTTTTCCAACGATTCTTTGATATATCGCAAACATTTCAAATAACAAACAACAATACAAACACAAAAGTAACATACACAACCTCAACTGTTGTCAATCTGAAAAAGCAATATAACCAAACATTAGTTTTGCTGTAAATTTATCTCCATTGCGATATGAAGGTAATAAAAATATCGATAGTGAAAGTTTCTCATGAAATAAGTTAAAAAATGTGTATTTGATGCTGTGTGTGTAATATTTTGATTAAAAAAGAATCTATTTATTTTATCAAAGAATTTATAGTCGTATTTAATGTTACAGTCAAACCTCGTTAACAGGAACACGCTTAACGTGAATTACTTTTAACATGAATTGTTTTCATAGTCCCCTATTAAAACGAGTTCAAAGATTTGATACTGATAACATGAATTACTGTTAACATGAACAAAATTTTGATTCCCCTTGAGGTTCATGTTAACGAGGTTCGACTGTATTATGAAAACCAATCACAAAAAAATTATCGATTGATTGATCAGTAGATGGCTCCACAGTCGAATTTGTGGGGTATTTTGTGCTATCTTTATAGTAGCAATGTTTTTCGTTTTAAAAATCTGGCAACATTACCAATTCGTTTTGTATGTTCTCAATATTTGTGATTTGTATTATTTATTTAGCATTTATAGATACGAAATCATGATTTTAAAAAAAAAGAAAACGGTTATTTAATCTCCCTAATTTACCACAGATGACGACACCACATCAAAGGTTACTAGTTCTAGAAAGTATTTCAGGACATTTTCAACTGCAATTTCTCAGTGTTTTTTAATTATTTTAAATTATTAAGTTCCTTTTATTTTTCTGTTACCATATTAATGACAGATATTAGTGTTGTTATTCATCTAAATGCATTTCAGTTTTAAAGTTTCTGAAATCAAGAATTTTCTATAATCTGAAATCGCCATTAATTGTGAAGTTATACTGTTTTTCTATTTTGCATATAATTTTTTTGTTCAAAATGTTTTTCTTTTGTCACTTTATTAAAATAATGCATACTTTGCGACGATCGGCCATTAGCATCCCCCCCCCCCACCACCCATAAGTATCATATACTACAATTTTAGTACCGTGTAAGCGCTCCCCCTGATTATTTTATGATTTTCCATCGCGTTTAGGGGGGCAGAGTAACGGGTTTTACGGTATATTATTTTTTTAAAATAATTATTTATACTTTGAATAAATTTGTGAATGACTCCTATTTCGAAGCAAAAATGATGCTTCAACTTTAAAACTGATCGAGTAATAGCTGTTAGAAGAATGGAACTTTTTTTGTCTTACTTGTTAGTGCAATAGGATATTTTTACTAATTATATCTTATAAGACTGTGGGACCATATAAAAATTTAAATTTTGCAATTTTTAAAGAAATGTTTTTATTGACCCAAATCGCTTTTAAAATACTTCTTTACCTCATTGAAAACATTTTTATAATTGGAACTATATGTCTATGACTAAGAGTTTAGGAATTAGCCATTGGACACCGTTGAGAGTGGACACTCTACATATTGTGTCAGGAGCAATTGTTTTTCAACTTCAACAGCTTAATATATGCATAAATAGAGCCTTTAAAGCAGCAATTTGCTCAGATTATAAAATATGGCTTACACCAGGAAACAACAGAACTGACAAAAAAGGGACATGTTAAATAATCTCTGCACTAGGACAGTGAATTTTAGATGCATGGATGTTCATTCGTAATGATTTAATTAAATGGGCTTTGGAGAAAACTAAAGTTAACACTATCTTTCAACAATGAAGCCACACACAAAATCAGCAATAAAGATTCACACAGTGAAATATTTAAGGAAGTAGACTGGGAGATACTTGATTAATAGACTGAATATTACTTCGGAAAAATATGAAGATAAAAATAATTAGTTGGATGTGCCAATCCAAAAACTTTCTTCTATCTCAGTCATGTTAATACTTCAAAATTCGCTATCACATCGCCAATAAAATCTATATTTTTCGTCGTTCTGTTGTACGTCAGCTGCTTACGAATCATCAGGTTAACGGGATGCGATCAACTGATGTGTACTAAACTACGAAAAGTCCTTCTGGCCTGAACTGACAGGAACAGATAGCCTCCCTATTCCTTGGTTTTACGATTTTAGCTAATTTTACTGGAAAACACGAAGGTAAAATGCGTGGAACCTAATTAAAGAAGATTCAATCCCAGTTCTCGTCAACATTGAATTTGAATGAGAATATCGCCAAATTAGTCCTCTGCAGCCAAGTTGGCTTCATTTATGGCAACCTATTTTGGTCGCCAAATTAAGCGATATTTTGCCAACTGTCGCCAAGTTTGCCAAGAATTCGACGTTGGCGAATATACATATATAGTGATAAGCATATAATAAGAACAATGGTTACAACAATGAAAGAAAATTTGCCGAAACCATGTTAAATAAAACTCATAAATTAAACCCGTTTATGGATGAATTCTGCTGTCTTGTTTGAAAATGTCAGCCACCCTAAAATTTCAAACCGCTATATCTCCGCTATTTTTTAATATAGAGACAAAACAAAAACTGCTCCGGATCAAGGCCAAACTTTTAGGATTTCTAATTTTTTTATACATCTTTTTGAATTTGAAATCTTTAAATGGCTATCACAGCGCCCCCTTCCGGCGGAATATCTCCACATTCTAGTAGGACCTGCTGGCTACAGCCAAAAGCATATTAAAAAATTTTAGTTTAATTATCTGCATAACATCATACACTTTTTGATGATACAATAGTGAAAATCGAACAAAAATCGCGATGGCAGCGCCCCCTTTCGTCGAAATATCCCCGAATTTAACCTCTACCTGCAGGCTATGGTCAAAAACACAGAAAAAAAAATTGGTTCAATTATCTGCATAACTTCATACACTTTTCGATGATACAATAGTGAAAATGGAACAAAAATATCGATAACAGCGCCTCCTTTCGTCGAAATATCCCCAAATTCTAATAGAACCTGCTTGCCATAGCCAAAAACTTAGAAAAAATATTAGGTTCAATTTGAAGCATAACTTCATACAGTTTTAGATGGTACAATAGTGAAAATGAAACAAAAATATCGATCACAGCGCCCCCTTTTGTCGAAATATCCCCAAATTCTGATAGAATCTGCTTGTCATAGCCAAAAACATAGAAAAAAAAAAATCCCTGATGGCTCGGCCTACAGGCAAAGGTAGATTTCGAAGACGCAGACCGTGGGGCGCCTGTTTGTCGGGAATTGCGGAAGAAATGACCTTTTTGCGATGATGTGCAGTTGGAACCGCCTACTTCGAAACCAAACTTGTTTGCAGGCGGAACCAGCAAGGATTTTTTTTTTTTTTTTGGCTAAGAGTTGGTCCTATAAAAAACATGTCAATATAAAAGTTTTAGATAATATTAAGAGGATTTATAATAAATTTAAGCGAATTTGAAATCTTGTGAATTGACGAAGCTATGATTTTTTTTCTTCTA
This sequence comes from Maratus michaelseni, assembly GCA_963931845.1. Taxonomy (NCBI): domain Eukaryota; kingdom Metazoa; phylum Arthropoda; class Arachnida; order Araneae; family Salticidae; genus Maratus; species Maratus michaelseni. Next base: position 187,252,215 of record OZ007592.1, on the reverse strand, counting down.
AAACCCCCCTTTTTCCCCCCCCTTGGGGCCATTTTTAATTATATCAAAAATCTGTCATATATAAATTTTCGGCCCTTTTCCTAGAAATAATAATAACTTTAAACGGATTTGATACGTATAATAATAAAGAAATTATGAGGGTTTTTCTGTTTTCACAAAAAGCCCCCCCCCCCATTTCCCCCCCTTGGTTCGATTTTGCCCATTAACGAACTTGACCGAGATTTTATGACCCTTGATTTTATGTATCAGTTTGGAAGAGATTTATGCAGAATTTTTCCAGTTATCGTGGTCAGAAAAAAGTGACATAGATAGATAGATAGATAGATAGATAGATATATAAACTTTTGAACTGGGGGTGGTTTTGGGTTCTGGGAGTCATGATCGGCGTAGATCTGCAAAAATTTTTCAAAATTTCCAACTTAGGTGAGAATGTAATAGGTAGTATTTCTTACGAAATCTACCTAATTAGGTTCAATTTGAAGTATAACTTCATACACTTTTCGATGGTACAATAGTGAAAATGGAACAAAAATATCGATCACAGCGTCCCCTTTCGTCGAAATTTCCCGAAATTCTAATAGAACCTGCTTGCTATAGCCAAAAATATAGAAAAAAAATGTTATTCAATTTGAAGCACAACTTCATGCACTTTTCGATGATACAATGAGGTCGGACATACAGACCTTTTGTAAAAACATGCTTTTTGGAATCTCTGACCCCTAAGACCTGTAAATCCGTCGAAAACGGGAAGTCGAAAAAAATTTCGATTACAATACTTTCTTCTATTATAGATAGAAGAAAGTAATTAGAATTTGCTACATTTTGCATATGTTTATCCATCTTTGAAATTATCTTGTGTACTATAAAGGGGTTTTAAGAAAAACCCTTATTTTCAGGGCTAAGAGTAGAGGTACATCTTTCATTCAAGTAAATATGGTACTATTAACAGATATAAAAAATAAAAATTGCACTTAAATAAAGGAAATAATGTAAAAATGTAAAATGAAAAAAATAGTAAGAATCACAAAAAATATATAGCAATGACATAAAAACTAGTTTTTTGCTTACAGATAATTCTAATAATATAATAGTAACAAATAAATACCTTTGACTCTTTTAAAGGCTGAGAGACTTTTTCTTCGGATTTCATCAACTGGTAAAAGTGTGGAATTGTCCCAGGATCCGGCAGGTAGAACAAGACATGAAGACATAAAGAAGGTTATACCACGAAGAATATCTTTCATGCATGTTGCCTGATACATGTTAATACAAAATGCCTAAAACCAATTTCATGAAATAATTACAATTTAAAAAATAATAAATAATAAAAATAGGGAGGTCAATTTATGGCAGGGTCAATTTCAATGTTATTCACAACTGATGTGTAAAAACAGATACAATTACAAGATAACAAAGCTTACAAAAAACTTTTAGAAACATTTGTTTCGATAATAATTACTCCAGCTGTTCCATTTATGACTGTTCCAATGGTTGAAATATTCATTAATTTAGTTTAATATATAGTACAGACAAGCAAAAATTTGAACAAACAACTGAAACAAGTTTTCTCTGCATTTAATGTCCAAAATACAGTGTTAATAACACCACTTTAACAATGAAATGAAATATACGTTTTCTTTATCTATCTCAATTTCCCAAATTTCAAAATAATAAATTATTGATTTTAAATCAAGAAAAAACAGACTTCACCTTTTATTTTTACATTAAAAATAAAATGATTAATTTTTATAATATCAACAAATTTTAGTAGATTGTCACAGAAAGGATCCTTTCAGGGAGAAAAAAACGAATTCACAATTCTTTACAACAAAAACCTTTAAATATATAAACATCTCTTTTGGTTAAGAAAACTTGGTACAATTAATTCTTTTTACAAAAAAAAAAGACAAAAAATATTAATTTTCTAACTTTTTACTTAAAATTAATTTAGATAACCATCGTATATTTTGACAAAGAATCATAAAGATTTGATAATTAAAACACACAAAAAGGCCTTTTTACTGCATATATTTCCCTACAAATGATTCAGAGTTGCAATCTTTAAATTCAATATTTGACTCTTCAATATAACAGTATGTTCAAAATTCTAAAACTTCAACATAAATTTTTCAATTGCCTCAATTTTTTGAATGAAAAATCTTATAGTACATTTCAAAAAATAAAAAATCCCAGATTAAAAATCATTTAAAAAATTAAAAATCCCATATTTATATTCATTAATATAAATCCAATTATAAGCCCAAAATCATATGCCTTTTCCCCAACAAAGTTTAGGGAGGAGGGGTTGTAATCGAGATTTTTTTAAAAACTTCAGTTTAAAAACTGTATTTATCATAATTTAGAAGTAAAATGTATAAACACAGGTATCAAAATTTTCCACATTTCAGCAGATTTCTGCTTAATCTATACTAATATTATAAAGAAGTAACAATTGTTTTTTTGTTTGTTTGTAAGGAGTAATCTCTGGAACTACTGAAGCAATATCAAAAGCGATGGTGGCAAATTGATGGTGACAATCCCTGCTCCAACATAGGTTATATTTTATGTCGGTGCCACTACCCCCAGGGGGGTGCAAAAGCGAAAAACATTCTAAAATTTCGATTTTTATTATACTGAAGGAGCTAGAAACATGAAATTTGGCATGGTAGTTACTCATAAGATGTAAATGCTTCCTAAGAACAAATTCTAAAAAAATTCAAAATTTAAAAGTGTGAGATGAGTGAAAAGCATTCTAAAAACATTCTAAATTACAATTTCTATGGAATCTCTGGAACTACAGAACCGTTTTCAAAAGTGAGGGTGGCAAATTGATGGCAACAGTCCTTGTTGTAACATAGGCTGTATTTTATGTCAGTGCCACTAACCCAACAGGGAGTGCAAGAGCGTAAAACGTTATAAAATTTCGATTTTACAATGAAGGAGCTAGAAACTTAAAATTTGGCATGGTAGTTATTTATAAGATGTAAATGCTCTCTAAGCACAAATTAAAAAAAAAAATTGAAATTTAAAAGTGTGAAATGAGCGAAAAACATTCTAAATTACAATTTCTATGGAATCTCTGGAACTACAGAACCATTTTCAAAAGTGATGGTGGCAAATTGTGGTAACAGTCCCGGTTGTAGCATAGGCTATATTTTATATTGGTGCCACTACCACAGGTGGTGCAAGAGCAAAAAACATTCTAAAATTTCGAATTTTTTTATACTGAAGGAGCTATAAACTTGAAATTTGGCATGGTAGTTACTTATAAGATGTAAATGCTCTGTAAGAACAGTTTTTAAAAAGTTCAAAATTTAAAAGGGTGAAATGAGCTAAATGTGTTCTAAAAACATTCTAAATTACAATTTCTATGGAATCTTTGAAACTACCAAACAGATTTTAAAACTGATGCTCGCAAATTGATGGTGACAGTCTATATTTTAGGTTAGTGTCACTACCCTCAGGGGGTTGCAAGAGCGAAGAACGTTCTAAAACTGCAATTTTTATTATACTGAAGGGATTCAAAAATTGAAATTGGACAAGGTAGTAACTTATAAGATATACATGCTCTCTAAGGACAGTTTCTAAAAAATTCGAAAATAAAAAGAGTGAAATGAGGGAAAACTGTTCTAAAACATTCTAAATTACAATTTCTATGGAATTATTAAGGACCGAAACTTGAAATTTGATATGGCTGATACTTTTTAAGACACAAGTGCACACACGGAAGTTTTTTTAAATAAATCGAAATTTAAAAGGGTGAAAGAAGAAAAAAAGTTCTAAATTATGATTTTTTTTTCCTTTTTTTTTTATACTAACAGGAATAGAAACTTCAAATTTGGCTTGGCGGCTACTTTTAAGATACAAATGCTCGCTAACAAAGGTTTGTAAAGAAATTCAAAATGTCAAAGGGTGAAATGAGCAGAAAGTGTTTAAAAAGTAGTCTAAATTGCAATTACTATGGAATTGTTAGGGGTAGAAATTTAAAATTTGACATGGCTGTTTTGCTTTTAAATCACAAATGGTCGCACAGAACAATTTGAAAAAAAAAAAAAAATTATCGAAATTTAAAAGAGTGAAATGTGCAAGAAGCGTTCTAAACACATTCTAAATTACATTTTATTTAGAACTATTAAGGCTAGAAACTTAAAATTTCACCTGGCTGTTACTCAAGTAAATGATCACCCAGAACAATTTACTAAAAATGCGAAATGTAAAAGAACAGGAGCAAAAAAAAAAAAAACTAAAATTGCAATTTATGTGATACAGATGGTATAGAAACTTGGTATTAGACATGGTGGTTACTTTTAAAATGTAAATGCTCGCTAAGACCGGTTTCTAAAAAAATCGAAATTTAACAGGCTGAAATGAGCTGAAAACGGTCTAAAAACGTTCTACATTATGATTTAATTGGATTTATTCGGGTTAGAAACTGGAAATTTAGTATCGTTGTAACTTTTAAGATGTAGACTTTCGGTATAAACAGTCTATTAAAAATTCAAAGTTTAAATTTGTAAAGTGAACAGAAAATGTTATAAATTATGTTTTTTTCTAAATTTTTAGTGATAGAAACATAGAATTTAACATGCCTGTTATTTTTTATACGTAAATGCTTTCACAGAACAGTTTTTACAAAATTCGAAATTAAAAAAAGGTGCAGAAGCAAAAAGCAATCCAAAATTGCAATTTTAGTAATGCTGCTGATATAGGAAGTTTAAATTTGGCATGGTGGCTATTTTTAAGATTTCAGTGCTCGCTTAAAACAGTTTCTAAAAAAAGTCAAAATTTAAAAAAGTGAAATAAGCTGGAAAAGTTCTAAAAATCTTCTAAACAATGATTTATCTGAAATTGTTATGGATAGAAACTTGAAATTTTACATGGCTTGTTATGTTAGAGACACAAATGCATCCATAGAACAGTTTAAAAAAAATTGAAATTTTAATGTGAGCAGGAACAGAAAAGTTTTAAAATTGCAATTTCTGTGATATAGTTATTACAGAAATTTGCTTAATTAGTAATTTTTGGATTATCTGTGGCAGTTAAATTTCCTCTAATGAAAATAGGCCAATGAATACTACTTGGCATTTTTCAAGAATTACACGAGGAAAGCCGCGGGTTTTGCTAGTATATATATATACCGGGTGCGCCAAAAGTTCATTAACACTTTAAAAATTCATTAAAAAGAAGCAAATGAGGTTAAAAAATTGCAGTTAGCAGGAATGGGATTAGAGGTAGATCAGAATTTTTTAATTAAAAAAAATTGCAGTTAAAAAAATTACCTATAGATGGTGCTGGCATGAATAATGCGAAGCAGATTTATGCAAATCAGGCTGTCAATAAAACACCTCAATGCACATAGATTTTTCATTAATGCTAGCAGTATGCTATTGTTAACAGATAAAGCGTTATTTGTTAAGCTCTTTTACAAGAATGGGGAATCAGAAACCGGCCGGCACCTTGAGAAAATTCTGCACGGAAAAAGAACTCATCATGAGAAACGGGCCCGTTTCATGTACTGGGATACCGAAGCTTGTCAGATTCTTCAAAGAAATGGATCATTTGGAGGATCATCCAGAAGTGGAAGGCCCTCCTTGATGTCTGCTTCATATTATGCATGCCAGCGCCATACATTGTTAATGTTTTTAAACACAACTTTTGTTGTTATTAAAAAAAAAAATCAGATTTTCCTCTAATTCCATTTCTACAAATTGAAATTTTTTAGTATCATTTGTTCCTTTTTAATGAATTTTTTGAAAGTTTCAATTAACTTATGGCACACCCAGTATGTATATGTATATATATATATATATATATATATATATATATATATATATATATATATAAATGAAAAAAAAGAAAGAAATTACCTATTGTAAACATTGTTAACAGTGTTGCGTAAACTTTTTAATTTTAGCTCAGCTGAGAGAGGGATCACGTGACATGTTTTTTCATTATTTTATTGTATCTGCTTGATGTAAAAACTCATTGTATTGTTGATTTTATTTTATTATGGTAATTTATTTTTCTGATGTGGCAACTTTATGTTTTATCATTTTAATTTAGAAAGGAAAAGTGGATGACTATGCAGTTGTGAATTTTATTGTTTATAAAACATGCTTGTTTGTATTTGTACTTGAAAGAATCTCAGTTGTAGTGAAATTATACATTATTTACTTTAAAAAATCCCACACACACATATATATATATATATATAATTGAAAGGGGGGGATACAAATTTAAAGACTTTTTCTTTACACATAAGAAAGTACACATTAGTAATAGAAGTTAGTTGAAAAATTAAAAACTTACCTCATTACTCATTAAAGAACCTAAAACTCTACCCAATTCATGATAATTAACATCTGTAATTTCAGGACCCAAAAGTACATAGATGAATCTAACTTCAATGGGAATCTATAAGGGGGAAAAAAAGACAGTTCATTAACCTCTTTGGAATCAGTATTCCGTATATGAATTTGTTTTCTGACAATCAATATTCCCATATCGTAATTTTCACCTTACTTAATAACAGAATTTCTGTGATTAAATAGAGCAGAGACCAGTGGCGCAGCCAGAATTCAGCTCTAGGGGGTGGGGGGTATTCTTAGTTTGTCCAGTTGGCGCTGATTATTAGAATTACTGGCTAATCGAATCAACATTTTTACAAATTAGATCATACTACTATTTTTCCCCCCTGTATATATATATCAGTCAGAATGTTAGATGTGATTCATTCAACCATAGCGTATGTTATCTTGAAGTTTATATTACATAAAATGCACTGAGAAAATAACATAAAACTATTTAATTAAGTTACACTTAATTTAATCACATTTAATCAAATTGTTTCAAAAAGGTGAGACAAGATTTAAAGGGTGGAAGAATACACACACACGAAAAAAATTGTTTAGGAAACCAGGGTGGCAATCCCTTGTTCAATCAAAAACACAAAATGTTTCACTCAAAGCCAAACACGAATTCTTGATCAAGACAGACTTTAAAAATAATTAAGCTATTTTAACAAAATTTCAATAGACTTATCTTGCTTTATGTTAAATACAACAATATCACAAGAATCGATGGAAGTTATCATCATCCACGTCCAAACAGCACTGAACCAGGCGGTCCATATTTTGAAATGAATGTACTTGAAATTCTATTACAATGTTCGAAGGTTTTTCTACTAAAGTCCAAACTTCTCGATCTTTAATAATTTGAATTTCCTCTTCTATTGCACGCTTCCACGATTCAGCTTGAGGAGAACGAATGCTTCATGAAATGTTTTTGGAATGCTCACCTGATCCCGCTTTAACTGTCATTCATTTAAATTATTTGCTTCTAATTTCTAATTTATAATGCCCGTAAAGTTATTTTACCACTGAAGTCAAATACTTTTCGATTAAAAGGGATATTTTTAGATTCGCAATAAGTTTTAGCATCGTTTTGGAATCTTAAACGAATGTTGGTTCCTAATATACAGTAATAAATATCTGTACGCGATCCATCTGAACAAGGAACAGCTTTTCGAAACCACTCAATCTTGGGTTTAGTTAACGTAGATTTAGATACTGTTTCTATCGGTTTTGAACTCTCCGACTCCACTTCAATTAATTTAATTTGTTTATCGGGTTCAACACATGATTTTTCAGTATCGGAAACCTCTGAATCATCAAAATCCAATGCATCCAAATGGAATAAACTTCAGTCAAAGACCTGTTTATTTTTAACTGGTACCTCTATTCTAACATTGATGGTTTCAATAACTTTGTCTTTTTCGGGGATCCACATACGATAACCTTTTGTGAGAAGGGCGTATCCCACAATTACCCCCTTTTCAGCACACATATCTAGTTTATCACGATTATGTTTAGGAGTTCCAACATATGCAGTGGAACCGAAAATTCTCAGATGTTTGACAGATGGTACTTTTCTCCCAAATAATTCAAACGGCGTCTTAGTGAAATTCTTATGACAGGTACGATTCCAAGTATAGACAAAATATAACAAAGCCTCCTCCCAGAATCTTTTATGCAGTTTAGACTCATTAAGTAATGTTCTTACCACATTTAGGGCTGTTAAATTGAATCTCTTCACAAGACCATTCATTTCTGGAGAAAATGGGTTCGTCCGCTCAGGTTTAATAGCTCTGTCATCAAAATATTTTTCAAATTCTCCAGAACAAAATTCTCCTCCATTGTTGGTTCGAATATCAATGATTTTATTCCAAGTAAACATTTCAGCACACTTTTGAAACTTTAGAAAGCAGTTAAAAACCTCGGATTTTTCTTTCATCAAGTAAACGTAAACTTTTCTAGAAAAATGATCGATTATAGTCAGGAAATACTTATTACCCTATGTATATTTAGTATTAAACGGGCCCGCTACATCAAGGTGCAACAGCTCTAACGGCTTTACAGACCTAATTTTTCCAATTGGTTTAAAGGAAACTCGTCTAGCTTTACCAATTTTGCAAGGCTCACAATTTAACTCTTCATTTTTGAGTGGAGGCATTCCCCTAACTTTATCAATGGTTCCCAATATGTAATCCTTACTTATGTGGGCAAACCGTCTGTGCCATGTTTCTAAACTGTTTTCTGTATTAACCTGGTTAACCTCTAAATTATAAGAATTTTTATCATTACGCTTAATATATTGAGGAAAAACATAGTAAAACTATTTTTTCGAATAGCTGAAAATAATTTGCCTCCATTTAAAAATACGTCTATTCGCCCATTTTTACCAACAAACGTGGCTCCTTTCTTTTTAAAGAGATGGCCCGCCATCAAATTATGTCATTATTTAGGTGAATATAAGACATTGTGTAATGCAACAACCTGATTTCTGTCTTTAATTTTACAATTAAATTTTATAATTCCTCTGCCTAAAACTTCACAAGCTACCCCATTAATTGCTGCCTTCATTTCCATCCCAGAGATGGGCTCAAAATCCCAGAATAAATCTTTACGCATGCAAAAATGGGAACTTGCGGCAGTATCAAACAACCAGGCAGTATTATCAGTATCCAGGTTACAATATGCTTCAGCTATAAAACCCACTTTGCCATGTTTTCCATTAGCACTAGTTTTAAACCTACTACAATTCTTAGCAAGGTGGCCAATTAAACAACATTTGAAGCACTTTCTAGTTTCATTAAGTTTAAAATTAAAACTGGGACCTGCTGTACTTACCTGTATTTTATTAGAAGATCTAGATTTTCGCTTAGTAGATGGTTTAAACTTCACATTGTTACATTTATTTTCATTATTATATAAAGCAACTTCATTAAACACACTTAAATTAGAATTTTTGTTAAGTGAAGAATTAAACAATTTTAATCTTGCTTCCTCAGACAACAGTTCATTCAAAACATTTTCGAATTTAAAGTTCTCATCCGAAAAACGGTAAATCAGCTGGACGATGCCTCTATACTCTTCAGGGAGAAGTCTAATCAACTGAAAAGGCTTTAACCTCTCTGAAATGGGGCGACCAGCATCTTTTAATTGCATGATGATATCTCTCAGTCTAGCACCATACAGATTCAGTTCCTCACCAGGCTGCAATTTACACTCGAAAAATGAGTCGGTCAATTCCACAATACGAGCACGGCTACTGGGACAAAAATGTCTCTCCAATGCTTGCCACACTACATACAGATCTTCTATTCCAGATAGTAAAGGTCTCAACTCCTTACACAGATTCAAATACAGAATGGAATAAGTCCTTATTCTTTTTGCCAAATCCATAGCACTAGGAGCCTTCGCTAGGTGGTGTTCTCATGTAGTTTTGCAGACACACATTCCCATAGGAATTTTTCCATCATAAGAACACGGACATTTTCTCACCACATGCTGTAATTAGACAACGTTAATTTATCAATTGGGAGAAAATCGGTGCCCGATGAAGACAACATCATGGACTTTAAAACTATTCAATTGAGGAATGCAAGCACAAATTTAAAATATCTAACTCCTCTGCATGGTGCAGGCTTGAATCCAGGCTGGGCCCATAACAGGCTGTTAGGGCAAAAATTCATATAAGCCTAGAAGCCACAACTACTTAAAGCAGAGTTTTCAAGAATTAGTGTCTACACACATGCAGAAAGAAGTCAAAATATAACTTTAAACAAACTTTATTAAAAACAATTAAAATCATTATTGAAGAAATTTAATGTTATAAATTAAGGCCATAACTTCGGCCAACAACTTAAATAGCTCATTAAATGAGCCTTTACTTGTACCAAGCACAGGTAACAAAACAAGCCAACCAAACATGAAGTCGCTCCAATATATACCCTCTTGTCAATTCAAGATAAACTCTGTAACAGTGAAACATGCAGTTATACAAACCAACCAATCAGGAACTAGCGTACGTCTTCTGCACTATGACGCAATACTGAAACAGAGATACAGTCATTCATCTCCAGATGCATGGAATTCGTAAAAGTATGACGTCATACCATCAAAGAAAAAGAAACGTTTGTAAGCTGCGGTTGAAACGATTTCGTAACTAGACGAGAAAGCAATCATCGCTACCGAACAGTCTCAGAATTCAGCCACAAAGCATAACAACATTAAACAATGACATTGACACCGATTTCGATATCGGCAAGAACGCCGCGATATGACATCAAATTTGATTAACCATAAGCAGCACCAATTGATTCACATAAGCAGCAATAATCTACCATTTTTTAGCTCTGAGAGGGGTTCTAACCCCGAAACCCTCCGCCTTCGCTGTGCCATTGGCAGAGACTATAGAAGAGGGTGTCTATATGAAAATAATGGTACTTAAAAGAAGGCTTATACACCTTGTAAAAATACATACATACATTGCTGATACCAAAGATGTTGAAAGTGATTTATATACAGAGTGTACAGTTAATATGGTTCCTAGCTGGCTTTGCCCACTAATGGGCCCCTAATTTACATCGGGGCCTCGAATCTTGTAAAACTTCGAATATGATAAACCTTGAACCAAACGGAACCTCAGCTCGGGTCCCTGTGGCCTTTGGCACTGTATATCGGGCATGCTGCACATGCACCGGAAAACACTTACCGTAATTTAGGGTAGAAACAGCGCAGCGTTTACAAGTTTAAAATTTGCGAAATGCGGCATTTATACCGGGGCGGCGTTTGTGAAAATTTTGTGCAAAATATTCAGTGTTTCGAATTTTTTTTTCACTCATCCCTTTTTTTTCTTTGAATAATTTTCGCCTCGATCGTGATGCGATGTTGCCGATGGTAAGTGAAAGTTCCGATGGTACCCAAGGAATGCAATACACGAGTCCCCTTTTGGGGGAAAATATGGTGAATGGATTAAGAAGGGACAGGGAGCCACAATGGAAATTCCTTTTTATTGCACTGCACTGTAGAAACATAGAATAAGAAAGCTGTTTTCTGAAGTTAACAATGGAAATTTAACTCTTTTGTTTCTTTTTTATATTAGTCATTAAAACATTACATTATATTCATTGGAAAGTAAAGACTATGTTGCTGTCATTGCTTCTTTCAACTTATGTTACAACGATCTTCTAGTTAATGAAATTCCCGTTCTTACAACGAACTTATAGTGAAGATTTTACTAAAATCTTTTTGATTATTTATTCGATAATAGTTTTGGAAGTTTTTTTTTTAATGCATTTTGAATCCTCTGTTATAACAATTCCTCGTTAATGCACGATTTTGCAATTCCCGTTCTAATGACGAACCCATAGTGAAGATTTTTCTAAAATCGTTTTGATTATTTATTAAATTATTATTTTGGAAGTCTATTTTTTAAATGCATTTTGAAGTATCTGATCTGTTATAACAATTCCCCGTTAATCTGCGATTTTGAAATTCCCGTTCTTATGACGAATCCATAGAGAAGATTTTTCTAAAATCTTTTTGATTATTTATTCAGTAATTGTTTTCGTCATTTATTTTTATGAAATTATTACCGTATTTTCAGGAGTAAGCGCCGCGGCGCATACGCCAGGGCGGCGGGTACAATGATTTTTTTTTTCTCAACATAGCAATATCTGGATGAGATGCCATTTTCCCTTTTTTCCTCAACCCACTCAAATGCTTGCTGTGTGCGAGTCCACTTCATAACTATAGCAACTTTTTTTCCCCCTCTCTCAATAAAGTCATTCTTTATTTTCTAGCCATCTGTGCCCTTGTCCTTCTTTTTAAAAATAGTAATGTCTCAAAAACTGGTCGTCATTTTTTTTGGTGATCTAGATCTCACAGAAAGTAAGATGATAAACAAAATGCAGCTGGTACCAACCTGAAAAAGCAAACTAACAAAACAGTTTCACTGTTTATTTACCTCCATGAAGATATGAAGAAAAGGAAAGTATCAGTAATGATAGTTTTTCATTAAAAATATTGAATATGTTAATTGTTACAAGTTCTTATTTTTTTAGAGAATTTTTAGACAGACTTAATGTTATTAAGAAAACTAATCAAAACTGGTAATTTACTGATTGACTGATATTTGTAATGAACCAGTAGATGGTGTCAAAATCAATTGCTAGCATAGTATTTTTCTATTTTAAAATTTGGTAACGCTGCTCTCATCTCAATCGCATTGCAATCAGCATGAATCAGTATTATTTGCGTTTGTAGAGATTAGAACATGTGTATGATTCTGCTCATTAGTCTAAAGATCTGTCTTTGTTTAAATTTTAAATTATTCCTCTTAAGCTCCTTAAAAGTTATACGGCGGCATTTAATTTTGGAGTTATAGAACAGGCAAAAGATATCGGAAATCGGGCATCTGGAAGGAAATTTGGAGTAGACGAACGTTGTGTGCGCCGCTAGAGATCGAAAAAGACTCTTGTGAAAATGCCAAAATGCAAGAAAGCGAGAAGTCTGTTGGTAGAATTGAAGAAATGAATAATCTATTTTCTGATTAATGATGTATTGCAAATATATTGCTTTCTTTTTACCAATTTTCTTTTTTAAACTTCAATAATAATTATAAATTAAAAAGTGTGTTTTATTATAAAACGTGATTTTATTTCAGTGATATTTTTTTTTTTAAAGGTGTGTTTTATTGTAAAACATGGTTTTATTTCATTTCAAAGTTTTGAGTCACTACAATATTTTATCAATCTTATTTCTATGAATTTTTAATTAGTAATTCAAGCCTAATCTTCTTCAAAGCATCGATCTTCAAAGTTAGCATAGACAATTTTGTTAAATTGAATTTTTTCGTACGATTTTTTTTCCTATTGTATTTTAAGATAATCTGTGTTTTATTGTTAATTAATATATCTTGTAAGATTTTACCACTATTCTTGTTACTTTTAATCCAATTTTGCCGATCGTTTTTTATCGTGGCTATTTCATTTTTACAGATTTTTGAATGATGCCATGCTTGCGTGTATATTTGTTTTTTTGTAACGATTTTTCAATGGTGCGGCGCTTACGATGGGTGTGGCGCATATTCCTGAAAATACGGTATATATATATTAATGCGAAATTCTCTTGCTAGCATTGAAATAATTTTTTCAGAGCACTGTTCCCCTCAGGGCCGTGCAAAATGGGAGAGGGGGGGGGGACTCTTGCACTGGGTGCCAAAAATTGATTGGTTGGTTGGTTTTACGACGGTCGATTATCTACACGAGGAATATAGGCCCTAGAGGGGATTGCCCTCCCTGGGGGTCTTTTTAAGGGATCCTAACACGTATTTACGGCAAGGTTAAAAGAAATCCAGAGAAAACTCGAACGGTTAGGTCGACGAGTGCAACAGGGTTGCCAAAAATTGAGGGACGCAGAATTTATTCTGCCATCTCATTTTTTTAGTCGGTAAAATTCTTCCAAGAATTATTTTCTTTCACCAGTTATCAAACGTCTCACTTAAATATGGCTTAACCTAGTTAATGAAACTTTGTAACAACATGTATACAAATAATATTAAATTTTACTTAAAGTTGTATATATATATATATATATATATATATATATATATATATATATATATATATATACAGTAAAAGCTCGATTATCTGGCATTCAACTAACTGGAAAAATTCGAGAGCTCCTTTATATTTCTCTTTCCCATAAACAGGTGAAAATTTTTACTGCTATTTTAGGAACTTTACTGTTAGCATTCTCAAAGGTAATCAACCCAATTATCACAGCGACTGATTTGGCTTAAAATAAATCTATGTATGCTCATGACAATGAATGTTATAAAATATAAAAATATAACATAAATAAAAAGTACAGCTGGATGGTACAGAATAATTGTTTAGAATCATGTTGTGTCATCCACCCGCAGCTGTTTTTCCCAGCAAAAAAAAAGGAGGAGGAGAAGGGAAAAAATGACGTGAGGTGAGAAGAAAGACTAATTAATCCTTCGGCACAAGAAGCTATGGAATTGCATCTCATAAAAGAATGCTTCATGAAAAAAAGAGAATTTTCTTTCAGACAGACATTAGACATGCTATGCGTTTCGTAGTATTCCTGACACATTGAAAAGAACGCAATCAAATGTCCAGTAACTGCTGAGAAGTTATTTATCCCAAACTATTTTTTATTATTATTTTACTTACTCAAGAATAAGAAATCATTATTTTTAAAGAATTATTTACTATGGTCTTTATACTATATTATATTTTAAATACTATATATTTACTCAAGAATATTATATTTTATAACTGAATATGTTTAGAATATATACACTTAACTGAAAATTTAAAAAAAAAGATACTGCAGGGTAAGTTAGTTTCTCTATTGTTTTTGTTTTATTGTTGTATTTTTATCACTTCAAACATTTTCTTTCCAGCCGTCTGCCGAGAAAATATTTTTCAGCAGAATAAACAACAAACAGAAGTAACGAAATAACACCCTTTTCATTTCCTTACTTATTATTAAAAAAAAAAAATGATATCTCTGTTTATAATCATCCAATTGTATTTAAATTTTCAGCAAATTCAAATAATAATAAATTAGGCCGCTTACCAAATTTCTATTTAAATAAAATTAATTTTCAGAAAATTAGACCCCACCTCAAAAAAAGCCCACTCTCTGAGCCCAGCCACTCAAAAAAAGTGCTAACAACTAATTTGTTTTTATCGTGATCTGAGAGGAGGCGAAATCGGACGTTACAGCTTACATCTGATAACATTCTTAGCCATGCAGAAAGGACTCATTATTATGGTGACTTGTTGCACCTACTTGCAAGACTAAGTTTTGTTATTTCCTATGTTGATGTTTACTTTTTTAGCACATGAAGTAAGAGAAGAATCTGTTAATCATCTTTGTCCTAAATTAAAATCTTTGAAATGTCTAATTATAAATAAAGTAACGTTATTAAAGATTAATAAATAAATTTGAAATAATATCCTAACACAAAATAGTGTTTACCTTTATTTTTAATTCGTTAAAATTAATTTTATCAAATTCAAATTTAATAATAATGAAAGAATTATTTGATTGACTTCCCGATGACAAGAAAATAGGCCAAAAAATCATTCCTCCCCCCCCCCCTTTCTTTCATGACAGATTTTGCAGTGCTCAACCATCCGGATTTTTCAAGTATCCGGAAATCAGCGCTTCCCAAGCATGGCGATTAGTTGAGCTTTTACTGTATGTATATTTAGATTGAAAATAAAGAAAAAAACAGATCAAAAGTTTTTTCGAAAAATGCTTTAGAAAAAAAGTTTAAATTTCGGTTCTTCCCGGATTTTGGAGTTTAGGGTAATCGATCCCACTTTGTAAATGTTTTAATCCTACACATTTTTAGATAGTTAGTTATTTTAATAATTCCGTTAATTTAGCCATATTTATGTTATTTTTGTTTTTTTTACTGTGGCATTTACGATGGGTGCGGCGATTATGCCGATTTCTTACTAAACAATGCCAATTTTCAAGGGTGCAGTGTTTCTTTTCTAAATTACAGTAATTTCCACCTCAATTAGTATAAACCTCTTACTGAACGAACCTCGGGCTCGGGTCCCCGCTGCCTGCGGCACAGTATAGCAGGTGTGCTGTGCACGCGCTGCAAAATCCATTAGTTTCCCTTTTTACAGCCGGGGGCACAATCTGTTTTATACAAACCTGAGAGACGTGTCCCCACTGCCTGCGGCACCGTATAGTAGTCATGCTGCGCATGCACCTTTATTTCCACTTTCTGCCGACAGGGTGTGCAATCTGTCGTATACGAACATAGCCAAAATCTGTAAAGCTATCGAAAGCCAGTCGAATGAGCCAAACCCCATCGTGATCAGCCCTGAAGAGCCCAAGATAGTAAAGCGCCTGCTGGTGGTGAAGCTAGGAACTAAAATCGTTAAATTCTGTCGATGTCGAGTTGAATAAGCCAAATCGCGTCACAATCGGACCCATAGAACCCGAGATATGAAAGTGCCCCTGGTGGTAAAACTTGGAATTAAAATATATAAGCGGTATCGATTTCGAGTTGAATGAAGCCAATCGTGTCGAGATCGAACCCATAAAACCCGATATAGGAAAGCACCCTCTGGCGGTGATAATTAGAACTAAATTGTGTAATTGCTATCGATTGAGCCAAACCGCATTGCAGTCAAGCCCCACAGAACCCAAGATACTCGAAAAGGAAAAAAAAAAAAGGAATTTATTATTTGAAAATGGTGGTGTATACAACTAATAATTTCACATAAATGTTACAGAGCATGATTATTAAGTTAATTATAACGTTTGCAATCAGTCGCATTGAAATTGTTAAGTTAGTTGCTAATTTATGGAAACAGGGCATAGTTAGAAAAAAGCCAAGAAGGAGGGAGGGGGTGGTGGAGATGAGACTGCTTTTTGTGAAACAACTAAATAAGACTACCGGACTATTTGTTTAAAGACTGGGATTCGTAAAAAAGCTTGGAACTTAAAAAACGCTGAATTTACTATTTGAAAATAGTGGTAATTATCTATACATCACAGCAATTAAACGCTATGGATGAACCTAAAATAGGTAAATTTGTTAAATGGAATTAGTTCTGTGGAAATCGTTGCTTTAAATATATATATATATTAAAAAATAGTGTCAAATAACGATAAACCCGATGCTAGGGAGCACGGTTCACTAAATGCTATATTTAATAAAAAGTCGCATAATATATTTAATACAAACGTTTCTTTCATTATTAAAGCGATTGTCAAATAGGTTTTTATTTTTTTGTCAAATAGATTTTTATTTCTTTACCATAAAAATAATGATTTTTATAAAATAAAAACTTGTGGGCTGAATTTTTCGATTTTTAGAAAATTTCAATGTACATATCGAATTGCACCTGCATTCCAATTTTGAAATCCATACCTTATATGCATTTTAAATTAAGTATCTACCAAAATCCCTCACTTTTTATTTCTTTTTTCTATACAGAAATCTGGATTTTGCTAAAATTAAAAATTATGGGCCAAATTAAAAATTTTTTTGAATCTCTGAACTCTCTGCCCATATTAAGCAAGGATTCCTCCTTTTTATATCCGAAAATCCAATATTTAATAAAATTTTATAATAGCCTATAAAATTCCTCTCCTTTTAAAATGCATCATTTTCTCAATTCATCTTCTTTCTGCCTAAATGTCTGGCTGAGTCTGCCCCAGAAATGACATGTTCAAAAAAATTATTTTTAAGCGATCTGATTGATATATAAAAAAAAAAAAAAAAAAAAAAAAACATATTTCAGGGTCTATTAACCACAGTGTTATGAAAATTAGATATTTGGAATCGTCGTTGCAAGATACACTTAGATGTATAATTTTCTATTTGATAAATTTAATATATCAAAAAAATTTATATACGGCTGAAAGCTCCTAGTATGCCATTTTATATTCTGAAAATGAGAATCTTTTTCCCACAGAAATTATCAAAACACCTGCCAATCTTTAGTACAGCTGTCCTCTTCAATAAGAAATAAATTAATTTTTCATTTCATTAATGAGTTTTAAATTGATATTTTAAAAAATTACTGGTCGATTTTTATGAATTTTTTTTTGTTGAATTTGCAATTTTTTTTAACAAATATTTGCAAATTGTTGTAGACGTAGAGTAATTATTTCAATGTGTTTGGAAAACAAGTGGAGCGATTTACCTCAAATGTGTCGCACCAGCATTATTTAGGGCAACCCTTTCCCATCGGGGGTCAGATTTTAAGTCTGACCAGTTTTTGGCTGAAATAAAGAAAAGTTACGGTCCAAGTTTCAAAAAATTTTAATTTTTAGAACATCAAAAATCTACTTCAAGTGTACCTTGAATTTCGAATCGATACCTCCGGTAGTTTTTTAAAAATTCAATGATGCTTGAAAAAGAAACAATTTTGATGTCTGGGATTATCAAAACGGTAGTTTTGTTAGAAATTTTCCATAAATAGGTTTCTTTTTCATTAATTTTGATGCGGTTTTTAATGGATATCTTCAATACTGAATATCAACAATTCCTGGATTTTTCTGATTTTTTTAATATTAAGATTGCCGCTCTGCTTGTTTCATGAGCAGAGCTTTTGCCGTTACAGATGGCGGACAGACAGACGTTTCCGAACATTAATAATAATGATAAATTCAGAGTGGTGATGGTACATGTTAAAACAAAAAATTTTTTGAATGGAACCTGGAGTTGCAATCCATTTATTCAGGAAAAAGTACAGCATGTTATAATACTGTAATCAAACTTGTATTCCTGTTAATAAATTTGATAACAATGAAAATAATGTAATGAAGATTTGAAAAGACACTTTTGGCTTTGTTGGAAATGTGACATTGTCACAAAAAGAATTAGAAAAGTACAATAATTCAAGATGGGATAGCATGTAAATAGATAATCACATTCCAGAATGTGGAGCATGCACAATGCAAGGTAAGTAAGTATCATTGAATTTTCATTACAATATCTTAGTGAATTGCGGCCCCAGATTCTTTTTCCAAATTTGTTTGTTTTGATATACTCTATCAACACACTGAATTTGTCACCATATTAACCGAACAACCTGCATATTTTTTTTAACAGTCTAATAATTACATATGCTGATTAGTAATTCAATATCCTAAAACGACTACTTATAAAAACTACAAAGTTGAATGCGAGTCAAAATGTAATAACGGCATTATTAATATTAATTTAAGTGAATAAGTTTTTAAAATTACATCTGTTATAAAACAGCAAAATTAAAAATCAGCTACAATTTTTAAAATTTGAAAACTAGAATATAAAACAAAACGTTAAAACTAAGTAAATGATAACAGGTACATTCTTTAAAATAAAGTTTATCTAGAAGTAGTGAATTTAAAATTTATGTTTCATAAATGAAAATGTATTTTCCATGTAGAATATAATGTCACTTTTGAATGCAAAAACCATACACTAAAAATTAATTGAATGTTATATACATTTTTTTATTCTTGTAAGTTTCTTTTTAAAATATGGCAACAAGAAAAAAAAAACAATTTTCAATTATGTGAAATAATTATTCAAATATGAAATTTATTAAAACATATACATTAAAATAAACTATAAAACAGTCTATGTCTCAGTTCTGGTAAAACAGACAGCATATGCCTCACTTTTGGTAAAAAAAAAAAACAACCTATACTTTATTCTTGGTTATAATCTACCATGATTCAAATGATGCATGATTCAAATTTTTCAGTTTTATGGAAGAAAATACCCTTTTATTTTGTCAGGTATAGTGCTAGCAACAGTACCATTTATGACTTTTCACATTATTTTTCAGAGGAGCATAAATGACAGAAGTATGTCATATCAGCATAAGAGATCAAAAACAGTTAAATCTTTTTTTCAATTATATTAAAATTATTTTTCAAGATTTGAGTTATTTAATCTGCTAGAGTAAAAAAACTGCAGAAATCCTGAAAAGGCATACCCTCCATTCCCCACCAGGAAGAGGCCAATTACCTTTTCCTGAAAATTTAATTAACTTAATTTTTATTTTTATCTCATAATTTTTTTTTAACTAATGAAGTTTATTATTTTCAAGTGACTCAAGTAGGTAAACACTAAGCGGAAAAAGAACTAAGGACTTTTCATAAAGGTGCACTCTCTCCCTCCCTTGACAAAAAAAGATAACACTGTTTAAATTTCCCATTCTCAAAAAAATCAGTAGAAATTTATTTTTAAACTTTAAACTTTTCTTATTTTTTAATATTTCTGTAATGCCTTTCACATTGATCTGTTGTAAAATTGTCTTGCTCAAGTGGCTTTGACAAAAATAATAGTTCCGTTTATTTCATGTTTATATTTTCCATTTTAACCTTCTCACTGCCGAGAACTGATATATCCATTCACTATGCTGTACGTTTCACTGCAAAAGAAACATTGTTTAAATTAATGCAACTCTACAAATATAATGCAGTTTTAAAACATCGAGTTAT
Source organism: Maratus michaelseni (assembly GCA_963931845.1). Lineage (NCBI taxonomy): Eukaryota > Metazoa > Arthropoda > Arachnida > Araneae > Salticidae > Maratus > Maratus michaelseni. The sequence goes on along the minus strand of OZ007592.1, from coordinate 187,231,867 downwards.
GATTAATACTCCCAAGGATTATATTTATATATGTAATTAAGTTTTTTATATCAAGTTTAAAAATTCCTCTTTTTTTAGTATTTTTAAAGAATTAAAGAGAAAACAACATTACAAATTTGCCCTTTTGCTCAGTGGTAAGGGGGTTAAAAAACACGGCCTAGGCAGTGACTCAGGTACATTTGTTCCAGAATCTTGCCCTACATCAGATTTTGTTCTGTAGGCACCCATGTGAGAAGGTCTATATATTATATTAATTTCTTTACACAGTAAATATGATAACATACCATATTTATTTGTATATAAATGCACACATTTTTTCACAAAATTTTAAGCCTAAAATAGGGGTGCACGGTATACATAGACTATTTCTAACAATTTCATGAAGCTGAAATCATACTAGCTTTTGCTAAGATATTGCATGTAATACATAGGTATTATTATAAAACTCTATGTATGTAAAATAAGTGATATTGCACCTTTTTTATGCTGTACTTTGTGTACTGTGAACAAATATACAGTATAGATTTTTGGTGTCGATATTTTGAAACAAAATTTCCAATGAGAGAAAAGTATACACTAAAAAAAAAACTCAATTTTATGGTATCTTAATATACATGTTAAAATATGATAAATTAGGTTTTAAGGAAAAAGTGTGGCAGGATTTCTATAGAATTCTTTTCAAATTTTGTGATTTTCTGCCGATAGAAAAGCATGGTGCATATTATACATGAGAGAGATTTTTTTTTTCATAATTCTCTATCAAAAAGAGGGTGCGATTTATACACAAGTGTGTACTATATATGAGTACACACAGTAAAACATTTCATACGCCATACCTCAAGAAAATGTTCAATGAGTTTTCCTTCAGCTAAACGAACAAATGTACATGCAGGTTTATCCAATTCAGGCATTTGACCCACTAAAACAGCAACGCCTTCTGCATTTTGTGGTATTCTTTTAAGAATAAGAGGATCAGGTGTCTTTTCCTTATCAGTGGAAAAACTTTTCCTTTTAGCAGCTGGCATGACTTCTATGGCATTCTGAAAAAAAATCTACATACATTATCAGAAAATAAAATGTTTTCAAAAATTTTATGTATTTATCAGCTGAAATTTTATAAGTAATTCTATTTTAAAATAATATTAATCCTTTGATAACTAAAATTATTTCCTAAAATAAAAGTACAATAATTATTGCAAATTTATTTTATCATCAGGCACTTGATATTATAATATATAAAAACAAGAACGAAAAATCATGTGTCCAGCATAGATTATGAAACACTTTCCAATACATCCAGAACAAAAATTCACCGTTAAATAAGGCAAAAGAAGATATGTAAGTAAACAGTTTAGAAAACATATACCACATTGAAAAATACAGTTTCGAAATTACCTTCCATTGCAAAAAATGTAGTTGAATTATTTTGTGCCGCCCTGTATATGATCTGTAGATTTGGATATATAATACATAGCATGATAAAATTTAGTTCAGTATGAAAATTCACATTTAGCAATTTTCGCTAATCGATGGAAATGCATTTGAAATTTTTTGTACAGCCCTGTATATTATCTAAACACTTTTGTTCACATGACATATTAAGCTAAATTTAATTCAGGTAAAAAACACATAAGGCAACTTAAAACTCACTTCCAGCAATTACAAACCATAAGCGGCAATGTATTTTGTTCTTTGTGTAGCCCTGTATATGAATTTATTTATATTCCACAAACTTATAGTAGTCTACTAAATATAGTTCAGCAAGAAAATGCATAATACAATTAAAAACTACCCTTAAGCAATTCACTCCCATAGTGTGTAATGTTTATGAATTCCCTTGTGTAGCCCTGTTTATGACCAACCGAATTTATACACACCACGTAATATGAAAAAATTTAGTTAAACTTAAAAACGCACTTATCACACATAGACTGTAATTATCACCCATATACTGTAACCGAATTCTTTTGTGTGTCAATGTAAATAAACGATAAACGGAATGCACACCATACACACAGGGAGCAATTTATAGTGCACCTCAGTAATGTATATAATTTTCATTATGTTTGAAATACTGAAACATCATTAAATTACACTGCAAACGATTTTTCCCTGTCAAACAATGTGTAACAGAATTATTTTTTGTTTGACCCTGTTAGATGAATAATAAATGTTTTGTATCCATATTCTACAAAAAGCATGTTTTAAAGTGCTTTATAAATATATATCGATTTCATCATGCTTCAAATGGTGTAGCATCATCAAAATGCACTTGACACGATTATTTCCCATTGACTGTAATGTAACAGGATACTTTTGACTGTCCCTGTAAAAAAACTATAAGTGCAACATCCTTCATTTGAAATAGGGAATATGCTGTAGTAGACGACAATAACATACAAAAATTTCAGGGCAATCCAAGCATATTTACGCAAGTTAGAGCATGGCTAGATGGCAGACGACAGACAAACCGAAGTCATAAACACTTTTCAACTAGGTTGGAAAGTGTTAAAAAGCACCCATAATAGTAAGCATCGTTATGTCAATAGTTGATTAGGCCAGGCCTGTCCAACCTTTCAGTTAGCAAGGATGCGCCTCATCTTGTGCCATACAATGAAAGGTGCTGTTATATATAAGATTGGAAAAATACAACAATATTAACTTACTTTAGCAATGGTAGCAATATACAGATGTCTGCATGATATACATACATTTCACAGTGGTAAACATAAGGACCATACAATGGATGTGGCACATGAAAACAAATTGCAGAGAAAACATAAATCTTAATAAATTAACATTACATTTTTCTGAGGGTTGGGAAGAAAAGGCAGGGGAAGTTTTAAAACTTTTGTAGGAAAAAGAACCAAAAACTTCAGGACTTTTTTTTTGTTTGGGGGGGGGGGAGGGGGGATATGAATTTTTTTGAAAGGTCCTATGTTTTAAGGTGAAAAAATTGTAAAGGATCCTTTAAAGGACTCAAGTTCTTCCTTAACTGATTACAGATCATATTTTCTATGTTAACATTTTCATGGGAGACACTGAACATGAAAAAATATAAAGAAAATATATAAGAATGCAGCCATAATAACATTTTGAATATATTATTTTATAAATTACATTTCAATTTTTCCAAATTGGAAAAATTGAAAAATACCCCTTCAGAAAAAACAAAACAAAAACAGTTTTTTTCCCAAAGTTTCTGGGTTTTTTCTGAGCATTCCCATCTCTAATTCTAAATACTACCTTTATAACAAATTTCAAGTTTCTAGCACTACAAAATCAAATTATTTTCAAAATTTCAAACTTTTTCATTTTTTTTTTTTTTTAGGTATCCTAAACACTACCTTTACACCGAATTTTAAGTTTCTAAAGCTACAAGATCGATTTTTTTTTTCGATTTCTTGAATTTTCGAATTTTTTTTTCAAAATTTCCAGATTTTTAAATTTTTTTTTCTTCTTTTGTATCCTAAATATTATCTTTATTCCAAATTTCAATCTCTAAAAAATCTAATTATTTTCAAATTTTCGTATTTTTTTATTTTATTTATTTATGTTTCTTTTTCTGATTCCACACCAAATTTTCAGTTTCTAAGACTACGAGATTGAATTATTTTCAATTTCTCTTTTTTTTTTTTTTTCAATTTTTAGGATTTTTTTTTTTTTAATTTTCTGTATTTTTAAATTTTTCCTTATCTAGTATCCCAAATATTACCTTTATTCCATATTTCAAGTTTCTAGCGCTATGAAATCGAATTATTTTTAAATTTTCCTTACTTTTCGTTTATTTTATTTTATTTTCGAATTTTATTGTGTTTTTCATTTTACTTTATTCTGAATCCTAAACAGTATCTTCATGCCGAATTTTAAGTTTCTAAGGTTAAGATCAAATTATTTTTATTTTTTCGACTTTTTTGAAATTTTGAATTTTTTTTTTAAATTTTTCTAATCTTTGAATTTTATCTTATTTTATATCCTAAAAACTACTGTTATTCCGAATTCCAAGTTTCTAGTGCAACAAAATCGGATTATTTTCAAATTTTCAACTTTTTAATATTATTTTCGATTTTTATTGTTTTTGATATTTTTTTTTTCTGAATTCCTTCACACCAAATTTTAAGTTTCTAAGACTGCAAGATCGTATTATTTTCAATTTTCAATTTTGTTGAATTTTCGAATATTTATTTTTGAATTTTCTGGATTTTATAATTTTTCCTTTCTTTCTATCCTAAACACTGCCTTTATTTCAAATTTCAAGTTTTTTGGGCTACGGAATCTACCTAATCTTTTTGATGACGCGTGAGTGAGTGAGTGACAAAAAATCAAAACTTTGAGTTCATATATTGTCTGCACTAGAAAAGACAGAAATCTGAAATTTTAAATTTTGGTCCTATTTGTCACAAACTCTAGAAAAACGAAGTTTCAGGTCTTTGAGATATGGGGATAGATATGGGGAGGTCAAAAGTGCCCTGAGTTGCTTCCAGAAAAGGATGCTTACAGCTGTGCTTTCTCGACTTGGCGGAGGCACTGCCGTTCCTCCAGATACAAAATTAAAAATTCTGGAAAATTCCAACAAATCAAACTTTATTTATTTATATTTTTTTGAATTTTCTGGATTTTTGATTTTTTTTTTTTTTTTGTATCTTAAATACTACATATATTCCAAATTTCAAGTTTCTAGTTCTACAAAATAGAATTACAGTGGAGCACCACTTATACAGTGGTGGCCAAAAGTTTGGACATTTTTTGAAAGTTTCATGTTTTTCAACTTTGTGTGCTTGTAGAATATATTAATTTTCACTTAAATACAAACGTTTATATATCAAATTGAAGGTAATTTAATGTAGAATTTAATAATAAAAACAGTATTACAATATCTGTATTACAAAAAAAGTATGCTCATTTGAGTAGAACAAACAAACACAAATCGTTTTGTATAAGGACGTGTTTTGTAATAAAAGCGTACTAGCCAATCACAAACACTGTTCTGAGGACCAATCAAATGTCTGTAACTATAGTTCAGGCTATTTGGATGGTATAAGAGTTATTGTTGTGGAAATATTTTGCAGAATGATGCATACTAGTACAATTAAATAGAGTATTGCTGTTTTTGAATATTTAAAGTCCTTTTTTTTTAATTAAACTAATTTTAAACAATGTCATCAAGAAGAAGAACTAATTGGACATCTACAAAAAGAAGCCGAATGGTCATATTGAGAGAAAATGGCCTCTCTTATGCTGAAATTGCAAGACAAGTGGGTGGTTCAGTGACTTGTTCTGGTGTACGAAAGTTCTGTTTACGTTATGAAAAAACGAAATCAGTGGAAAATAAGGCCAAATCAGGCCGAAAAAAATGCACAAGTGCTACTGCCGATAGAAAAATTAAACAGCTATGCCTTCAAGATAGAAAAATTTCATCAGATGCCATTAGATGTGAAATGAATGCAGCGGGTATTGCAGTAAGTTCAAGAACAATAAGAAGAAGGTTATCAGGATTTGGACTACAAGCTAGAATTCCAAGGAAAAAAACATATTTAAATCAAAAGCAACACGAAAAACGAGTTAAGTGGGCAAAAGAACACATTAAATGGTCAGAAAATCAATGGAAGCAAGTAATCTGGAGCGATGAGAGTAAAATATCGCTCTTTCGTAGTGATGGTAGAAAATACGTGAGACGTAGAGTAGGAGAAGCACTTCATCCTGATTGCAATGAAGCAACTATAAAAAACCCAACAAATGTCATGATTTGGGCATGTATGTCTGCAGATGGTGTGGGCCAAATTCAAGTGATTGATGGCATCCTGAATGCCAAAAAATACATTGAAACTGTCCTGGAACCAAAATTGATACCTTCCATCAGGGGTCTCTTCCCCAACAACGCACCATTAATTTTTCAGCAGGATTTAGCTCCATGCCACACAGCAAAAGTATGCAAAGCATGGTTTCAAAATAAAGGAATAGATATATTACCATGGCAGGAAACAGCCCTGATCTCAATCCAATTGAAAATTTGTGGCGACGTTTGAAAATTCTTGTACGAAAAAAACGTCCATCCAATAAAAGACAACTTATTGAAGCTATAATTGATTCTTGGCACCCTGTGATTATGAAAGATGAACTCCAAACACTCATTCACTCGATGAAAAGATGCTGTGAAGCTGTCTTAAAAAATAACGGTTATCCTACTAAGTATTGATTGTGTAAGTATCACTTTAAAAAAATGCAAATCTAAGATAGATCTTACTATTAGTTGCATAACTTTTTTTGTAATACAGATATTGTAATACTGTTTTTATTATTCAATTCTACATTAAATTACCTTCAATTTGATATATAAACGTTTGTATTTAAGTGAAAATTAATATATTCTACAAGCACACAAAGTTGAAAAACATGAAACTTTCAAAAAATGTCTACACTTTGTTAGGAAAATCACATGCCTCCATAATGCTTGTTAGTCTTATTGACTCAAGCAACTCATTAAATTAAATACTTTTCATAAAGTATTTCATAATACTGTCATTCATTAACATTCATGCACTCTTAGCACTCCTCATATTTGACAATAAACATTAAAGTTCCATCTTTATTAAATATAAAATACACTTTATAAATATATCTTACTTTTATAAATATATCGTTTTTACTCACCTTTTGCACTTTAATATTTCGATGTTTTTAGCCATCCTTTATGAATAAATACTTTTTAATGAATCCAGTCTTAAAAACGTAAATACAGAAACACAGACGTGTTTTCTCACTTAGCAAGAACAACGATACACGGCATACATCGTAAGTTCATCTGAATAGTGCCTTGGCTACTCACCAGATGGCGGCACACGTTGTTCGATCCGATTGGAAGATCGGACATCGAATCAACAAAGACACGACTATGCTAATTACGGTAGATTGTTCTGGAGTTTAATCGATTCTTTAGCTAGTATATATAGATATTAGGTCTTTGTATCGGCATCATGTTTGGATTCGATCGTGAGTCAAGATAGCGACGATATAGTTTAGTTATGTCGTTGTGTCTGTATAATGTCTAAACTGTTCTAGGATTATTAAATAGTCGATGGCGTTTTCTCTATTCAATAGTTATTAGGTATGTGCAGCTTGGTGCAATGAAGGTGAAATATAATGTACTATATCTAGTGAATTTACAAACCGTCTTGTCTACATGTTTATCTGTTATACTGCTACATTGTGCTTAAAGATGATATATTGTCTGGAACTGATTGGACTGTGTTTATTACGATGCTATTTATCAAGTCTTGTGAGTATTCTTCCTGTGCTATTATAAACTATTAGTGCCTAAATAACTGTTGTCTTCAATTGAGAACTTTACCGTTATACATTATACATATTTATTGCTCTAACTTAATGAGACTATTCCTTAAACCAGCTAAGCTTCTATCTGCGTAATATATGCTCTGCTTACTTCAATAACCATTATATTAAAATTACACATTTTTGGCCACCCCTGTACTTTTCTCGTTTATACGTTTTTATCATTTATATGTTTTTTTGAATGGTCCTGGCAAAATCCGATGGATATTAACATTAAATAATTTCATTTATACGTTTTTCCTTAAATCTCAAATTTTATTTATATGTTTTTTTCAACAAGTCAAGAAGAGAGAAAATGCACATTTCAACCTCAGATTAAAATTACATGGGTTATGGGTCGGAAAAGCTCATAAGATAGAGTATAATATTTGAAAAAGGTGAAAAATATGAAAAATTGAACATTTTTTCAAAAGGTAAACAAAACGCTCCCGGTAATGAAAATAAGAGAGGGGGGGGGGGGGGCGGTTTACCTGATAAAATGTATAGATAAGTGAAATAAAGATCGTTGAAGAAAGAAATATGGAAGAAGTAAGAGTTAAAATGACAAAATAAAGCATCAAAGAAGTTCGTTTTTGATATAAATTGATTTTTAACTTAGAATTTTTAGCTTGAATTTGGACTGAAATTTTAACTTATACATATTTTATTTTACAGTTTTTGAAATAGATTTATTTATTATGCAAATTTGAAATTAAATTGGAAGTTTTTACCTGTTTTTAACTATATATATCGTTTTAATCTAAAGGCGACGAGGAAGAAAAGAAAAGAAGAAAAAAATGGCTGGAATAGTAATTGAGAAACTAAATTCATCAAATTATAGGAACTGGTGTAATGACATAAAGTATATATTGTTGGATAAAAACCTTTGGCATATTGTTGAAAATAAATTGGGAGGCTCCTGCTAAGGAAAATCCAACTCCTGAAGAGATCGAATCATTTAAAGCTAAATCAAACCAAGCATTATCCATCATATATCTGAATATTGATGTTGAATTTAAAAGTTTGATAGAGAATTGTAAAAATCCTGTAGAGGCATGGAATAAATTGAAATTAAATTATTGCCCTGATTCTCGTTCATACCATATGAAAATATTTTCGGATCTGATGGAATGCAAGATTAAAACTAATGAAACGATCAATCTGTTCGCAGCCAGACTAGCCAGAATTTCGAGAGACATTACGCAAATTGATGATAGTTTCAACGAGTGTTATATAAATTTTCAATTGCTTCGTTGTCTACCTAGAAAATTTGATAATATAGTACAGAATATTTTGCGATGGGGAAAGACAGAATTCAAATTCTTTAAGATTGTAGAGGAATTAGTGACAGAAGAAACATGGCTAAATGTAAGAGATTTGGATTCAAATAAGAGTAATCTCCAAGCAAATCAAGTAAAATTTGGTGGAAAGCAAAATTTAGGAAAATTCAGAAAAAGAAAATGTTGGAAATGCAATAGAGTTGTTCATTTACAAAAGGACTGCTTAAATATTTCTGATGGTGTCAAACATGAAAGATCAGATTCTTCAAGGACTCGCTTCTCCTCCCCATTTTTTAGAGGAAATAATTCAAGAGGCAGATTTCGTCATGGACAATCATCTTACCAGTCCAGTTCTCCATCTTGTCATACTAGGTCATCGTCTTATAAAGCCTGTTCATCATCTGGTAATGCTCGAGGATCTGCTTATAGAGGAATTTCGCCATCTTCTTACAGATGTCAGACTAGAAACCGTCGACTTGAGGAGGAAGGCTTCAACTTTTCTGGAGAGGTCATATCTCGCAACCGGCCCCGATATCGAAGGAATCATCGAGAGTGGAATGTATCGCCGAGATATTCAAAAAGTCCAGTCAATTATTGTAAGTCCTCTAACATTTTTATATCTAATGTTAATATAAATTGTATAAATGTGGAGGCCAATTGGATATTTGATTCCGGCGCCACACATCATTTCACTAATGATCGATCTGTTTTTATAAATTTTTGTCCTTTGACAGATCAGGAAATGACAGTTGCTGTCAAAGATATCTCTTTTCCAATTGAGGGAAGAGGCGATGTAAAATTACTGTTTGGCAAAAGCCATGTTGTACTTAAAAACGTAATGTATTCAAGAAAGTTACGTCGTAGCCTCATATCAGGTCCTCAGTTGGATAAGAATGGGGCAACTTTTATTGGTGAAAATGGGAAGGTAACTGTCTCGAGGTGTGGAAAATTTCTATTTAATGCATATCTTAAAAGGGGGATATATCAAGTTTTCCCTAGTATTCCAAGGTCTTCAAAAATTGAGACTAATTCTCTTTTAAAATCTTCACAAATGGAGATTTGGCATAGAAGGTTAGGACATATAAGTCCAGCAATTTTGGTACATACATGTAATGAAGAGGGAGTCCGGGGAATGCCAAAATTAAAAGATATAAATTTTAAATGTGATTCATGTAGAATTAATAAACATACGAAAGTTTCTTTTAAAGCAATAGGTAAAAGACGTTCTAATTACCCTTTGGAATTACTTTTTGCAGATGTTTGGGGTCCCTGCCAGGTATTAGGCAGAAATGGTGAAAGATATTTCATCACTATAATTGATGATTATTCCCGCCGGGTGTCTATTTACCCAATTAGATTAAAATCTGACTCCTATGAGGTTATTCGTAACCATATTGTTAGAGCCGAAACCTTCATAGGGAGAAGGGTTAAAAACATCCATACAGACAATGGTGGTGAATTTGTTAATGAAGACCTCGATGAGTTTTTAAAGTCCAAAGGGATTATGCATGAATTGACAAACCCCTATACTCCCCAACAAAACGGCACCTCGGAACGTTTTATGCAAACAGTTACAAATGGAGCCCGAACTCTTCTATCAGAAAGTAACCTTGATCATAGTTTTCGGCCTGAGGCCGTGAGGTTCTTTGTGTATACTTGGAACCGTGTTTGCCCAAAAACCTCAAATAAAACCCCTTTTGAGCTATATGGAGGAAACAAACCTTCAGTTAGACATCTAAAGCCATTTGGGGCAGTAGCTTTTGTGGGAATATGTTGGTATGTTGATGGTGGTAAATAGCTAGGTCTTTTTGGAATGATTTCACCACTTTAATTTCACTACTTCAAGCACACAATAAGGAAGACACATTGACTAAAGATTCCATGGCCTAACATAGTGGTAGCAGAGTTGCGTGGCTTATGTGTCTACCTGCAGTAATATAAATATTGAAAAATGGCTGGTGAAAGTCCATCAATGTCCTTTCCCAAGTTGGGTCAAGATAATTTTAAAGCCTGGTCTTTTAATGTCAACACGCTGCTTTGTAGTCAAGGACTGAATGAATTTACATCAAAGAATGAAAAATTAGAAGTGAAAGTTGATACAGATGGAAAGACAATAGATGAAGATAAAAATAAATTAAGATCGCAGAAAGCACTGGCACTAATTTGTTTGAGTATGAATGAGGTAGTTAAAAGCATAGTATATGAAGCTAAAGATCCATTTGAAGCTTGGAAATTCTTGAAAGCTGCTTATGAACCATCTTCAAGAGCTAGAGTAGCTTCACTTAGAAGAAAGTTTATGGAAGTGAAATTTGATCAAGCTGAAACCATGAGCTCTTATATAAATAGAGTGCTTGAAACTGTCAAAGATCTAGAACAAGTTGGGAAAAAGGTGCCTGAGGATGAAATAGCTTTCCAGATAATTGAACATTTACCGGCAAGTTACGAGAACTTGATTATGCAGTTATATCAATTGGCAGATGACGACTTCACAGTGAATGGTATTCGTCCTTTTCTATTGGCTGAATATGACAGACAAGTTAATAAATCATTTCAAATGCCTGGTCATTTTGAAAGCAAAGCCCTGATATCGAGTGGAAATCCTCATGTCAAGTCTGAATCAAGGAAGTGTTTTAAGTGTGGATTAGCAGGTCACTTGATGAAAGACTGTCGGCAATATATCCCTAACTACTCCCGCAGAGGCAGCCGTCATAGAGTGCATCAAAAATCAAGGCTTGTTCCCCAATCTGAATCAAGAGGTGCCCATTTTGTTGCGGCTTTGGTCACAGAAGATGCCTGTACAGAGTTCTTGTTAGATTCAGCGGCAACAGACTCTTTTTGTAATAACAAATGTTTGTTTTCAAATTTTAGGTCAATACAAAGCAAAGCCAGCATTGCGAGAGGCTCAGTGGAAATAAAGGGAGTAGGTGATATTGTATTAGAGGTAAAACACGGCACTACAACTAAGCAGGTAACACTTTTAAATGTTTATTATGCTCCTTTGATGATTAGAAATTTAATATCTGTTAGATGTTTGTCAGAGATGAATTTTAATGTTTTGTTTGATAACTCTTGTGCAACTTTATTTTTAAATGATATAGAATATTTAAAAGTACCCTTAATAAATAAATTTTACGTTGTAAGAGCAAAATGTGTAACCTCTCATGAAGTAAACATGGTAAATTGTGATAGACTGAAATTGTGGCATGAGCGATACGGGCATTTAAACTTTAAAAATCTTGTGCAATTTTCAAAAACTAACAGTGTAGTAGGATTTAGACAAGTAGAAGGTATAGACTACTTTGACACGTTTTCACCAGTAGTTTCATTTTCTTTAGTGAGATTTTTCTTTGTAACACTTGTTGTTTTTAAAGGTTGGATTTGTGAACATTTGGATATCAAGGGGGCATATTCATATGCTAAATTAACTGAGCTAATTTATGTAGAGCAACCTGAAGGATTTGTTAAAAAGGATAAAGAAAATTTTGTTTGGAAATTGAAAAGAGCTCTTTACGGGCTACATCAAGCAGGAAGAGAGTGGTTTCTAGAGTTAAACAACACTTTTATGGAATTGGGTTTTAATAAAATAGAAGATTGTAACTGTATCTATATTTTTAAATCAAAAGTAATAGTATTGGTGTACGTTGCTGATTTTGCGATTTTTGCAGAAAATAGGAATATGCTAGAAGAGGCCATAAAATTAATAGGGTCCAAATTTGAATTAAAAGTGTTGGGAACAATCAAGCATTTCTTGGGTGTAAATTTTGAAGAGATAAATGGTGAATACTACATGCATCAAAAGAACTATATTGAAAAACTTTCAGAAATCTTTAAAGTGCCAAAAATACATTGCAAATTACCCTTAATTCCTGGTGTAATGTTAAATACAACTAATGATGATGAGAAAGCTGAAGATGTTCCCTATCGACAATTGATAGGTTGTTTATTGTTCCTTGCATCCAGATCCCGCCCTGATATTCAATTTGCTATAATAGCTTTGGCTCAGTTTTCTGGTAACCCATCTTATACTCACTGGAAGTATTTAAAACAAATCTTGCAATATGTAATAAACACAAAGGACTTGGCAATAAAATTATCTAGGGTATCGAACTGTAATTTAAATGTTTATACAGATGCTAGCTGGGCTTCAGATATTGTTGATAGGAAGTCTGTAAGTGGCTTTGTTGTTTTTTTAGATGACGTGCCTATTATCTGGAGTTCCACTAAGCAAAAATGCACAGCTCTCTCTAGCATGGAGGCAGAGTATATTGCTTTATCTGACTGCGTGAAAGAATTATGTTGGTTACTAAGGATAACTCAAAATTTTTCTTTCTTGAAGTTAATTTCAAATAGACCTACTCTTTATTGTGACAACCAGAGCACTATTAGTTTTTCCAAGAATCAAATAGAGAACAGTAAAACAAAGTATATCAATACAAGATATTATTTTGTAAAGGAAAATTTGGATAAATTTATTTTAAAATATGTATCTGGAAGTGTCAATGTAGCAGATATTTTCACCAAAGCTTTGCAAGGTGACAGGTTTTCTTTTTATAGAAGTTGGCTATTTGGTTGAGGAGAGACTCTGGGAAAAGGGGGCCATGTGTTGGGTTATATTAAAATTTTTCAACTCATTTTTATTGTTAATGTAAAATAAGTAATCTATTATATTTATAAAGTTTTCCCAGCTCTCTCTCCAACCAATTTGCATATGTGTTATTGTTTGACTAGTTTTAAAGTTTCATAAATTAATATACATTCTCATAAATTAATAGTTTGTAATAGTTTTCTTAAATAGTAAAGTTTCTATAAAATAAAACCTATGGTATTATATAAAGTAAATGTAGTTACTAAGTGTTACCTGCATCATGTAAAGTTGTAGCAAAGTAGTGCTAAAAAGGTAAACAAATATGATTGCCACTACAGTAAAGTGAAATGCTGGACTCAAAATTCATCAAACTGCAACTTTAACCTCTGTTAGGTGAGATTAAACCAGTCCACCTGGATTCAGTTTCTGTGTCACTAAGAAAAGTGTTGGTATGTTTTTTTCCCCCTTGCATAATTAACCTGTTGTTAACTGCAGTTGTGTTTCTTCAACTTATCTGTAACTTTAACTGTTGTATTCTGTATTTATAGAGCAGCTGCTGATGTAGTGGTGCACTTGGTGACCACATGTTCACTTTTGCTGGCTAGCTAATGTTTTTGCTTCCAGGCTTACTTGAATGCTGTGGAGTTTGTTAGAATGAGAATCCTAGTGGAGTTAATTGATAAATTTTTTTTCTTGTTGTTTACTGTACCAAGATGGTGGATATGAGCTGGGCTCATTTAATTTTAACTAATCCTTGTTACTTCATTTTTAAAGAATTATACTAATCATGTTGATTAATTTAAATAAAGAAAGTTGCATTTAATGCTAGGTCTTTTTGGAATGATTTCACCACTTTAATTTCACTACTTCAAGCACACAATAAGGAACACACATTGACTAAAGATTCCATGGCCTAACAGAATACCTAGACAAAGGCGTGAGGGTAAACTTGGTCCAAAGGCGAAACGAGGATTCCTAGTGGGCTATGCATTTAAAACTAAAGGTTACCGAATTTGGATACCCGAGTCAGATAGCATAATTGAATCTATAGATGTTACTTTTGATGAAAAATCTAGGTTTAACCCAGGCGACAGTGGAGCCATGATGGGCTCGGAGGAGGTTGACCTTTTTCCGGATAGTCTGGTGAGTTATCAAAATGACAACGTTGTTGAGGTATAACCATAGGTCATCCCTGGTCCCTCCAACGAAGTTAATGATCCACAGACATCTGGAGAGGGGGAATCAGATTCAGAGTCCATCGACAGTTCCGGTCCTGATATTTCCTCATTCAGAGATGTTAACTGGATCCGTAAAGCAGTCCCTAGACCTACCGGTAAACGGGTAGATGTATATTACTATGAAACTGGGAAAACTGACAGATTAAGATCATTATTAGATGTTGAAAGATACTGTGATAGAAATAAAATAAAGTTCAATCCAGACACTTTCGATTTTAAAGGTAACAATCTTTACTCTGGTCCTGTCTTTGATATAGATAATTCTGATAGTGAAGATATAGATTCGGATGCTCCAGAATTAAATAATGTAAACCCTGACTCAAATCTATATGGTCCGTACATTCCTAGAACATTTAAGCAAGCAATAGAGACCGTACAACGCGAGAAATGGCTTGAGGCAATGCATAACGAACTCAGTGTTATGCGTGAATGGAAGGTTTGGCATTTGGCCCCATTACCTGCCAACGTAACTCCAGTGGGATGTAGGTGGGTTTTCACTATCAAGAGAGATGAGTTAGGGAGGATTGTATGCTATAAAGCTCGTTTAGTTGCCCAGGGCTATAAGCAAATTAAAGGCGAATCTTACGATGAGACCTTTAGCCCTGTGGTCAATTTTGGTGTAATCCGATTCTTTTTCTCTCTCTTGGTATCGTGTAGCGGCTGGCGTCACATTTAGTGTGATGTAACCAGCGCCTACCTTTACGCCCCATTCAGAGAAAACGTGTATATGCTACAACCACCTGGTTTCACCATACCTGAGAAGTCTCATTTGTACTAGAGGTCTGCACGGGCCGAAATTTCCAGGCCCGGGCCCGGCCCGACCCATACAAAAAATAATTTGGCCTGGCCCGGCCCGATACAAAAATTAAAAGTTCGGCCCGAGCCCGGCCCGGCCCGATTTAAAAGTTAAAAGTTCGGCCCGGAAAAAAGTTAAAATCTCGGCCCGAGTGAATTTCTACAAAACATAATTTTTACATCGATTTGGTTAAAAATTTGCCCCATAGGAGGAGATCTAACCAAAAATTCCTATCTCAGCCTGTTTTTTTAATGTTTATAATCTTCATTTTTATAGAGGTGCCGCAAGCTGGAATATTTATTTTTTTAATAAACCTCTATTTGTTGTATGTATGTGTTTAAGTTATCATCGATATTGTTAATCCATATTCCATTTATTGAAGTGTTAAAAATCAGAAAAATGCTATACAGTAAAATCAAAGATGGAATTGCATAGGGAAGAAAAAAAAATGAGTTATAGACAATTTGCCTTCTTAACAGGTGTAAATGTATTATATATTCTTTTCTTACATATTAGTATATTCATTTTTAATGGATCAACACATTTTTCAATTTAAGACAGGATTCCATCATAAGCAGGTTATTTTTCACACGTTTTACTATATTTTAATTTAGCTATATTTTAATAAGTGTATAAATCTACTATTCTTTAAAAATAATAAATTTTAATGTTTAATTATAAAATAATGGCAATTTAAAAATGTATGCATGTTTTGAAAAGATTTTTATGCCATATCTTATTTTACTGACCTTCGAACGGACCAGGTACGCCGAGACAATGATTTTCATATCAGTCAAAACCAGGACTAAAAATTTTAAGGCATGAAGACTAGGAAGAATGAAACCAGTCCCGGCTCTGTACGGAAAAAATAATTTAAGGTACGGCCTTATCCTTCAGGAAAAAAGTAGGGCCCGGCCCGAGCCTTCAGAAAAAAATATGGCCCGGCCCGAGTGCCGTGAAGAAAAATAGGTCCGAGCCCGGCCTGTGCAGATCTCTAATTTGTACTGCAAACTAGATCGAGCTTTGTATGGTCTACATCAAAGTGGAAGAGAATGGTTTTATGAAATTCATGAAGTTTTATTAAATATAGGATTTACCAAATTAGAAAGTTGTAATTGTGTTTATGTATATAATTCTGAAATAGTACTGTTATTATATGTAGATGATATTATTCTGTTTGGGAAAAATCAGACTGTCATATATAAGGTATTGTTAAAACTGGGAAATTATTTCGACTTAAAAGTATTGGGAAAAACTAAGAAACTTTTGGGAGTGGAATTTGATGAGAGGAATGGTTTAGAGATTCATCAATCTCATTACATAGATGAAATTTGTAATAAATTTAAGAAGTTTAAAATTCCTATCTCTTCACTTCCTATTAGTAAGGGTACAATTTTTTCCAAAGTCGATTGTCCAACATCACAGTCTGATATTGAAACCATGAAAACCATACCATATAGAAGTGTAAAAGGTTGTTTATCATTCTTAGCAAATCGAATCAGGCCCGATATTTCATATGCAGTAAATATTTTTAGTCAATTTCAGAGTAATCCAGGTCTATTTCATTGAGGCGGACTTCTACGGCTGTTGGGTTACGTAAAATATACTAGACATTATCGCCTCCGATTATCATGTAATCAGGAGCATTTGATCGCCTATTCCAATGCAGACTTTGCAGCAAATCGGGATGACCGGACTTCTATTGGAGGACAAATTGTTCTTTTGGGAGACTCGCCAGTGGATTGGAGAACTTTTAAAGAAAAATGTGTTAGTCTATCTACGATGGAATCTGAGTTTGTCGCTCTAACGGAAGCCACGAAGAGTATTGTCTGGTACGACCGGATCCTGCGGGAATGCTGGGGTAGGCAGATAATTCGCGAGAGCAATTTCAAATCTAGATTATACGTAGATAACCAGGCGGCCATAGATTTTGTTAAGTTCCCAATAGAAAATCACCGTAGTAAACATATTGATGTTAAATTATTTTTTGTCAGGGATCTTGTTTATAAAAATATTTTTGATATAACTTTTGTCCGTAGTAAAGCCAACCTCGCAGACGTGTTTACCAAGCCCCTCACCAAATTTGATCTTCTAAAATTTGTTGAAATATTATTTAAAATAGATTTAAAAAAAAATTTCTAGTCAAATGCATACCTTTTATTGTAAAAAAAAAATTGTATTGTGTAAGAATAAAAGTGTAAGGATATTTGTGCAATATACACATTTATATATTTGAAATATAATTTTTAAGTAATGTATTGAAGTGTAAGGTTAAGATAATTTTTAATATAGAATTTTTATAGAAATAAATGTAAGAGTAATTTTTAATGTTTTCCAGACTGCAAAGATCTTGTATTTTTTTTTAGTATTGTAATATAATGAAATTAAGTTTACATAAGTAATGAAGATATGGTGATTTATTATTAAATTAAAATAGTATGCATTCTTCTATGTCTGGGAGGGCCATTTGTCCATGGACAACCAGACAAGAAATAAGAATTAAATTAGTAACTGACTCCAAGGGAATGGTTGTAAATATAAATCTACTTATGCTATATTTGTTAAAGAATTTTTTTTTTTTTCTTGTTAAGTATTTGTTCTGATAAGTTAATATATTATATTTAGTATCAATATGGTTTTTCAATTTGTATTATAGGCAGATATGTAATTCTGATTTCTTTTAGGCATCTGAGACTTCAATTAGTATGTATGGAATCCAGGCGTGGAGAATGATTGACGCTGAATGACATGTAAGAAAGGAGTAGTTTGATTGTAGTCAATAGATTTAGTCATCCTAACTCAGATGCTGGAAGTTCTTCAAATTTTGTTACTTTGTAATGGATACTGAGTTGATATCCCAAGGAGTCAAGTCTTTAAATTTTTTTTTTTTAAGGAATTTTTCAAGTTAAAAATTGTTTGCTGTTGATGTTATAAATAAAGAACTCTTTTGTGGTTAAATATGTGTATGTCTTATGGCAGTTGGAAAAACAAATTATCATCATTCTTTAATGTGTTAAAAATTTAAAAATTCTTTTTGGTACGTATTTGCATTGTTTATTTCGTTAAAAATTGTTTAAATTTTTGTGTTAAAGAATTGTAATGTATTAAGTTGCACTTAAATTTTTTTTGCAACAGTTTTTCGACTAGTTTTTGAGTCCATGAGAGGAAAATTTTCGGAGGGAAAATTTTGTTTTGGACTTTGAGATAAAATTTGACTTGAAGTGGATGGTTAAATTTTTGGTGGTACTAGTGTAGGTGGGAAAACTTGCAATGAATTAAATTGATTTTTAGATAGTTTATTAAATTTTAAAATGTGTAATTTTTGAACATTGTTTTAAAGTTAAATTATAATAAATTTAAAGTTATGGTCGTTGATTGAGATTTTTACTAATGATGTTGAAGAGTTGATATACAAATTTGATCGAGGATCCAAATATATTTTTAATGTTTTTTTTAACATTGTTTTTAACTATATGAAAAAAAAAGGGCACTGATTTTAATTGTTCAGGTTTAAAATTTTTTAGCTAAGATGTGTGTAGTGAATTTCTGCTTGGATTTTATATCCAATTTTTCTAGTATTTTTTCTCAGCCTTTTTCAAATATTTGCCATATTCTTTAGGCAATAGGCTGTTAGTTGCATTGAGACAATAAGAGAGGGGGCACATGTTAGGAAAATCACATGCCTCCATAATGCTTGTTAGTCTTATTGACTCAAGCAACTCATTAAATTAAATACTTTTCATAAAGTATTTCATAATACTGTCACTCATTAACATTCATGCACTCTTAGCACTCCTCATATTTGACAATAAACATTAAAGTTTCATCTTTATTAAATATAAAACACACTTTATAAATATATCTAACTTTTATAAATATATCGTTTTTACTCACCTTTTGCCCTTTAATATTTCGATGTTTTTAGCCATCCTTTATGAATAAATACTTTTTAATGAATCCAGTCTTAAAAACGTAAATACAGAAACACAGACATGTTTTCTCACTTAGCAAGAACAGCGACACACGGCATACATCGTAAGTTCATCTGAATAGTGCCTTGGCTACTCACCAGATGGCGGCACACGTTGTTCGATCTGATTGGAAGATCGGACATCGAATCAACAAAGACACGTGTATGCTAATTACGGTAGATTGTTCTGGAAGTGGGTGTTTCTGGAGTTTAATCGATTCTTTTGCTAGTATATATAGATGTTAGGTCTTTGTATCGGCATCATGTTTGGATTCGATCGTGAGTCAAGATAGCGACGATATAGTTTAGTTATGTTGTTGTGTCTGTATAATGTCTAAACTGTTCTAGGATTATTAAATAGTCAATGGCGTTTTCTGTATTCAATAGTTATTAGATATGTGCAGCTTGGTGCAATGAAGGTGAAATATAATGTACTATATCTAGTGAATTTACAAACCGTCTTGTCTACATGTTTATCTGTTATACTGCTACATTGTGCTTAAAGATGATATATTGTCTGGAACTGATTGGACTGTGTTTATTACGATGCTATTTGTCAAGTCTTGTGAGTATTCTTCCTGTGCTATAATAAACTATTAGTGCCTAAATAACTGTTGTCTTCAATTGAGAACTTTATCGTTATACATTATACATATTTATTGCTCTAACTTAATGAGACTATTCCTTAAACCAGCTAAGCTTCTATCTGCGTAATATATGCTCTGCTTACTTCAATAACCATTATATTAAAATTACACACTTTTGGCCACCACTGTACTTTTCTCGTTTATACGTTTTTATCATTTATGTTTTTGTGAATGGTCCTGGCAAAATCCGATGGATATTAACATTAAATAATTTCATTTATACGTTTTTCCTTAAATCTCAAATTTCATTTATACGTTTTTTTTTCAACAAGTCAAGAAGAGGGAAAATGCACATTTCAACCTCAGATTCCCAACTCCTGATTGTCCAGTCTTACAAAAGGCGCGTGACCTTGACCAACACCTGCCCATTTGAACAAAAGCCATACCCATAAGGAATGTGAACATCTCACTTTCTATTGATAAGGGTTGTTCTTGTGCTCTACCCAGGGCCAGCAGGGCAAGTTCTTTTCCTGGCAGCTTCAGTGTCTGGATTTGTATCGTTCACTAGCGGTTCACGATGACTTCGCGTAATAGAAAGTCTCTGTTGTTGAAGGAAAAAATGTACATTTTAAAAAAGTGGATGAAAACCAACATTTAAAAAGAGCAGATCTTGCTAAAAAATTAAGTTTACCAGTTTCAACTTTAAACATGTTAATTTATAAGCGTAAGATCATCGAGGAAAGCCATCATCAAAGTTGTTGTAGTGCTTCAAAAAACTTCGAGACCAAAGCGGAAAATTTGCTGATGTTAAAAAATTGCTTTTACAGTGGTTTAATCAGTGTCGTAGTGTAAAAATTCCCATCAGCGGTCCTTTGCTTATGGAGAAAGCACGAGAAATTTCGAAGAAGGTGAATGTGGAATGCAATGCACCATTTTCTTCAGGATGGCTTCACAAGTTTAAATTAAGGCATGACACAACAGACAAAACTGTAAGTGGAGAGTCTGGAGATGTTGATTGCGAAACAGTGGATGATTGGATTCGAAACAAATTGCTAGATCTGATAAAAGGATATGAACAAAAATACATTTTTAATGCAGATGAAAAATTTGTTTTATTATCTTCTGCCATCTAAAACTCTTACAATCAAATTGGATACATGTCATGGGGGGGGGGGGGGAAGAGTAAAGTGTGATTAATAATGTTATTGTGCGCCAATGCATATGGATCAGAAACATTGCCTCCTTTGATTATTGGCAAATCAAAAAAGCCCACCTGCTTCAAAAATGTGAAAACATTACTAACAATGAACCTGGCCAATAAAAATCATGAATGACAATGTCCTTCTTTACTGATTGTTTAAAAGAGTTAGATGATAAAATGAGAAACCAGAAGCGGCAAATCATTTTATTCATTGATCAGTGTCCAGCTCGTCCACCTGATACGGACTTTCTAAAAAACATAAATGTCAAATTCTTCCCTGCAAACTGTACCAGCAAATTGCAGCCACTGGATTTAGGAGTAATAAAATCCCTAAAACAACATTATCAAAAACTTTTGGTGAAAACAGCTATCACCAGTTTCGACCACGGTGACTTCGAGAATGTGAACAATTAACATCTTACAAGCTATCAATTTCATAATAATGGCTTGGCAAAATGTTTTACCCAAAGCGATAAAAAACTGCTTCAACCTTGGTGGATTTTTAACTCCAGTGGAAGTCAATCCTATTGAAAACGCCGAATCTGATCATTTTGCTCCACCAGAAAATTGGTCAAATTTAAATGATGTTACTACATTTGAAGATTTTGTGCAATGTGATTCGGAACTTGCAACATGTTCTCTTCTAGCAATCGATGAAATGATTGCAAATGAAGAAACTAGCAGTGAAGAAGAGGATAACTGCACTGAAAAGCCACTGCCAAGAGTTCAATAAGCTTTAGTGGGTTTTAACACCATGCAAAAATACCTCATTAGCAGTGATTTGAATGATAATGTTAAGATGGCACTTTTAACTGTGAACTTTTTTCTGTGCATTCCAAAAATTCTGTACAACCTAAAATAACAAAATATTTTGTACATGGTGAATGAATATGAATAGTAGTAAGTTGTAAATTATATACGAAATAAGAAATTTAGTATTACATACCTCTGGTATTTCATGTATTTTCATTTATCTCTGATTTTTTTATTGTTGGTAATTATGGAAATGTTCGTACTTTTGTGAATTTCGTTTATACATTCTTTTTTCTTGGTCCCTTGAAAAACGTATAAACGGTGCTTCACTGTATTTTCAAATTTTTGATTTTTTAATTTTATTTTTGATTTTTATTTTGTTTTTAATTTTTTCTTATTCTGAATCCCAAACACTATCTTTACGCTGAATTTTAAGTTTCTAAGGGTAAAAGATCAAATTAATATCATTTTTTCAATTTTTTGGAATTTTCTGGATTTTTAAATTTTTTTCTTTTTTTTTTTTTTTGCATTCTAAATACTATCTTTATTTCAAATCTCAAGTTTCTAGCACTACAAAATTGAATTAATTTCAAACTTTTTAGGTTTTTTGATTTTTCTAATTGGAATTTTTTTCGAATTTTCTGAATTTTTAATTTTTTTTTTTTTTTTTTTTGCATTTTAAATACAACTTTATTTCAAATTTCAAGTTTCTAGCGATACAAAATCGAATAATTTTCAAATTTTTTATGTTTTTTGATTTTTCTAATTTTTTTATTTTATTTTCGATTTTTATTGTGTTTTTAATTTCTCCTTATTTTGAATTCCAAACACTATCTTTATGCTGAATTTTAAGTTTCTAAAGCTAAAAGATAAAATTATTTTCTAGTTTTCATGAATTTTTCGAATTTAATTTTTTTTTTTTAATGTTTTCTTTTTTTGTATCTTAAATACTACTTTTATTCCAAATTTCAAGTTTCTAGCGCAACAAAATCGAATTATTTTCAATTTTTCTATATTTTTCAATTTTATTTTCGATTTTTTATTGTGTTTTTAGTTTTTCCTTATTCTGAATTCCAAACACTACCTTTATGCCAAATTTTAAGCTTCTAAGGCTAAAAGTTCAAATTATTTTCCTTTTTTAATTTTTTTTTTCTAATTTTTTGGGTTTTTTTTTTTTTTTCTGTATCCTAAATACTACCTTTATTCCGAATTTGAAGTTTCTAGTGCAACAAAATCAAATAACTTTCAAATTTTCGATTTTTTCAATTTTTTTTTTCGAATTTTCTGGATTTATTGAATTTTTTCTTTTTCTGTATCCTAAATACTGCCTTTATTCCAAATTTGAAGTTTCTAGCGTAACAAAATTGGATTATTTTAAAATTTTCGATTTTTTTTGTGTGTTTTTGATGTTTTTTTTTTTCTTAGTTCTAGACACTACCTTCACACCAAATTTTAAGTTTCTAAGACTACAAGATCGTATTATTTTCAATCTTCAATTTTGCTGAATCTTCGTATTTTTTTTTTTAGAATTTTATGGATTTTATAATTTTTCCTTTCTTTGTATTCTAAACACTACCTTTATTCCAAATTTCAAGTTTCTAGACCTGCGAGATCTAAATAATCTTTTTGATGATGCGTGACTGAGTGACAAAAAATCGAAACTTTGAGTTCATATGTCGACTGAACTAGAAAAGACAGAAACGTGAAATTTAAAATTTTGGTCTTATTTGCCAGATACTCTAGAAAAACCAAGTTTCAGGTTTTTTCGAAACTCCAGCGCAGAGATATGGGGGGATCAAAAGTGCACTGAGTTGCTTTCAGAAAAGGATGCTTACGGCTGTGCTTTCTTGACTTGGCGGAGGCACTGCCTTGCCTCCAGATATTGAAATGGGCAAAGTGGAGGTTGAATATTGGCATGTGATTGTAAAAATTTAGAAGACTATCACTTATAGTCATTTCAAAATAACATGTACAGCAGAAAATAACAGGAATTTAAAGTTTGTAAACTTAGTGTGCAGGAGGAAAATGAAAGGGGAAGGGGAATCCAAAATTTTGGAAAGAGGAAATAAGATGAATATTTAACTATATTGCCACTGCAAAGAATAAGGGGTGAGTAAAGGAGAGAAGGAAAATAAATTTTTTTTTTTTTTTTTTTTTTTTTTTTTTTGGGGGGGGGGGGGGGGCTGAGAGAGTTCGATTAGATGATTTATTTATCATTATTATAGAGTTACAAATAGAGTAGATAAATAATTAAATATTAAAGAACTTCAATGTTTTTTTAACTTTGTATACTTTCTATAGGGGAAGGTAGAAAATTTTGGGTGTATGTGAGTGTCAGAATTTATATGAGCGATTATTTATTGTTACAATAAAAAATGAAACAGAACAGAAAAGTTTAAATGAGAGAAGGAGAAATACTTTGGGGAGAGAAAGAGGATGATTAGATGATTGTTTAGTTATTTATCATTAGTAAAGATTTACAATTGGGGCAAGGAAAAAAAAATGAAAGTGTTTTAAATATTTAAGATTTGTGTGGTAGGAAAAAGAGGGAGTAGGCAATTTTGTGTGGGCAGGAGGATGTTAAATGATTATTTATTGTCATTGTTACAATAAAGTAACAAATAAAGCAATGAAAGTTTTAAAAAAATTAAAGAGGTTTTGGAGATTTTTAACTTTGTGAGCTGTGTGGGGAACAAATGGGGAGAAGAAGAAATTTTATAGGAGGTAAGAACATTATTAGATGATTAATTATTTATTTTTACTAAAGAATTATAAATAAGACAGAAAAATATTAAGAATTAAACAGTTTTAAAGACTTTATATTTTATGAACTAGGGTGAAAAAAGGTAGGGGGGGGGGGCAGAGCTGGGTTTTTGACAGTAGAAAGTGATTTCTGCCGTGCCAGTGGCAAAAAATGGTTATAATCAGTTTTAACTGGCAGAAACTGGCATAAAGACATTTCGTGACATAATCTGAGACTTTTTTAGTAGTATTAAATTATTTAAGTACATTTTATTCAGGATAAATAACAAATAAAATATTGTGGATACTTTTAATTAAAAAAAAATAAATTTGTATTAGAAAAAATGAGTAATGTAACAGATAAAAAAATTTTTATAACATGGTTGTGTAATTTTATATATAAACAATTATTAGAGTATTTAAATTTCAGTTTAAAAATCAAAATAGAAAACTACATCTAATTATTTAGTAGATAATCTTTAAGTTATTGCATTGTATCACATTTTTAAAAATACTCTGGAAAGTGATTTGTTAAAATAATATAGAATTTTTTGTAATTTTTTTTAATGTTTTAAATAGAAATTCAGCTGTAAACAATAATATTAATAGTTAAACTTGTACAGCATCAAATTACCATTATGAAATTTTCTGTTTTTCAAGTGAAAGAAAATTAGTATTATATAAACAAAGTATATTTATATGATAATTTTTAAACTTTTTGTTATTCTGAATAACATTCATAATCTTTAGTTTAAATTTTTAACTTAATTGTTTACATATCAAATACATGTGTGAATTATTATGAATCATTGCAGATTAAAGTTCTTATTAGTATTATTTCTTAGTTTCTGCCAGTTTTTGCCACTTACTGGCAGAAACTAGTTTCTGCCATGCCGATTTTAACTGGTTACAATCATGGTTTTAATCACCCTGGCAAAAACTTGCCAACCCTGGGGCAAAGGGGGAAGGAGCAATTTTGGATGGTTAATTACTTATTGTTACAATAAATTAACAAATACAGCAGAAAAAAAAGAAGACTTTTAAAGATTTTAAATTTTGTGAGCTGTGAGGGAAAAAAGGAGTAGCAGTTTTTTCTTTTATTGGGGGTAAATGACTTATTATTTACTTACCTTACTAAAGATTTACAAATAGGTTTAAAAAAAAAAAAAAAAAAAAAAAAAACTAACCAATGAGTTTTACAGACTTTAAATTCTATGTGCTTAGTAAGAGGGGTCGGGGAGCAAAGGGGAGATGCCAATTTTGGATTGTGGGGGAGGAGTTTTTATGATTGATTATTTAGTGCTAATAAAGTAGCAACAAACAGAGCAGAAAAGTTTTAAAAAAATTAAAGATTTTTAAGGATTTTAAGCTTTGTGTACTGTGGAGGAAGGGGGGACAAAAAGAGGAAAGCAAATATATTTTTTTTATTATTTGAAAAGGGGCAATTTAGATCAAATTTTAACAAAATTTATATGATCGATTATCATTGTTACAATAAAGTAACAAATAGTGCAGAAAAGTTTTAAGAAAATTAAGAAATTTTAAAGATATTAAACTGTGTGTGTGGGGAGGGGAGGGGGCCAAAAATGGAAAACAAAATTTCAAAAAATGGTGAATTTAGATGAATTTTTAAAAAATCAGAAATTTATTGATATAAAGAAGAAGAGTTTCACCCCTGATTAAGAAATAATAGGAAAGTAAAATTAAGGACTTTTAAGGACCTTTTGCGAATTTTGCTTAAAAATAAGGACTTTCAAGGATTAAAAATTACTTTAGAAAAATTTAAGGACTTTCAAGGACTATACAAACCTGTATTATGTTACAATGGAAAAACATGCCGTGTGTTATCAAAGGGTAAAACAGAATTTAAATTACACATTTAGCTGAAAGCACTGAATTCAGCAATAGAAAGTAGTGTTATATTTAAAAATTTAATATTCACATTTATATTGGATTAAAAATACATATATTAATGTTTGACAAACCATTTCATGGCCATCCATTAGAATTGCAGTTTCAGCTGGTGTGGCACTTTCTCCATTATTTAAAATATGATTAGCATCAGTAAGAGATTTACTTCTCATAGCTTTTGAAAATAGAGGAGACCTAAAATAAAATCAAACGATGATTAAATTCCTACAACTAAATACAGAAAAATATTATTAAAAGAAATCCCATATATTAAAAAAAAAAAAAAAAAAATCTAAAACAAACATATTTCCTAAAAATAATAGTGGGTTTGAAAATTTCATTTTTAGCAATTTAACACCATAGTAAAATGCATGTGTGAATCCATAGCTAATTTCGTTACAGAGATGCACTGTTTTTCAAATTACTGCCATTTTCAATCTTCCCTAGATTGAAATGGCATGGAATGGAAAAGCAATTCCCTAGCTTTGTGATCATATTGTTTGCAGAATCCAGGATAAAACAATAAAGAGGAAGCTATTAGCAGAGAATAAACAAACATTAATGAGAGCAATGGCGATCGCACTAGCAATGGAAATGGCAGCAAGTGATGCACGTATCTTAAGAAATAATAGTAATATTGGAAGCAAAAAAATGCAGCTACAAAGGAATCGAGGCACCATTGCAAAACAAAAGAAATCTTAACCTATGGTACTTAAATCAGCTGGAAATTGTAATTGCTATGGCGATAGAAATCACCAAATAAGAATCAAGATAATATAGATTTAAAAAAAAAAACTCTTCTTGTCATTCATGTGAAAAAATCAGCCATAATGCAAAAGTTTGCAAAGTAAAAAAATTTATACAAAGTGAAGGTTTATCATTTGTAAGTTGCTGAAGATTCAAAAACAGAAATATATATACACTTTATAATGTCAAGGAGATTGGAAAAGCTTTGCCAACAGCTTCAGTCTTTTGTAAAGTTAGTTCAAGGTGAGCCAATAAGTTTTGAAGTAGATTTTGGTACACTTTATACCCTAATCAGCGGTGGGATTCAAATAATTTAACAACCAGTTCGCTACCCTAGGGTTCCCAACACATTTTAGCCCCTTGAAAGGGAAACATTTTTACATGAAAAGGGACTTAGGGAACAATTTACATTTAAAAAATCCCTGACGGCTCGCCCTACAGGCACAGGTAGTATCGAACCTAGTAGTGAGTCATGATTGGTTCATTAGGTAGGTATTTCATGCATACTCATTACTATATACTCATGACAATATGCCATGTTTGGTCAGAAAGATCACACTTATGTTCTCTTTGATAAAGAGGAAATCTTCTTGTTACTTGGTCAATGGCTGGTAACTGGCCATGGATATTTCGTGTATTAGTGAGTATGAGCTTTATGTGATGCATTGTAATTGTTTAGAAATATTTTATACTTTGTTTTTATCATTAGTCATTATAATATTAATAGTTGTTCGAGTGATTGAATAAGGAATATCCAGGTACGTATTTAATTAGCACAGAAAAACTCCAGTATATCTTCAGAATTTTATTTTACATACATGTGATGTTCCAGGGCAGAAGAGGGTAAACAAGAAAGGCCGCTCTTAAGCAGTCATTATTATTCGGAGACAGAAGACGAAGTGAAGTGTTTCCACAACACAAGTTGGAATTGCACTGACAAGAATCTCGCCAAAATAGGGTTGCAACAGAATGTCTAGGCGTAAATACTTTCAGACAGAGATAGGCATAACCAATGGTATTTACCCAGCAGGGTCACCAGATTTTGGCGACAGGACGAATTTTGATTCAAAAATTAATATCACCATGGCAACTCTAACCGACAAATATCTTTCTCATGAGAACGGATTTTCGACAGACAAAACATTATATGCTTTTAACAATGAGAATATATTTTTAGACATGGGTGTGAGTGATTGAGTTCTTACCACTACCATATAAGGGCATGCATTTGGGCCAAATGGAAGATTCGCATAACTTTTGTGGCCACAAAAATGCGTTATGAACATATTGTGTTATAAGCTTGGTTACGGAAAGTAAAATTACAAAAAGGCATCTGTGCTGATTTAATTCTTTTCTTTTTTTTTTTTTAATCGAGAAGCCGTGAGATATTAGTGATCGCGCATAAGTGAAAATGAAAAAGGGAAAGGGTATAAATTACAGCGGGCTTATTGTTTGAAGTTAAAGATAACGCGATTAAATTTTGATAAAGGAAGGGGGAAAATATAAATTAAATAAAGGATAGGGTTTGTTAAAACTTAATATATGATTCTCATATCATATATTTCCCCCGTTTGCTCAGATAAAAGAATAATTTGTTAGGGTTTAAATTTCAGGCATGCTCCGTCTGAAAGTTTACATATAATCAATGCACAATATAAGAAAAAAATATAAACACATACAAATATCAAAAATGAAAATGAAAATGGAAATGAAAATGGAAATGGTATACCAAAATTTTTGCTACTGGTCATCATAGTGTACACACTAGTTTATTACTTGAGTCCATGGCTTCATAAGAGTTTTGTTTTGTAGAAGTAGATGTTGTTGTTATTTTTGCTGTTCCGGAACATATAGCAGTTGAACTACTCTACATATATAGTGATGACCAAAATATGACCAGAAAAGTTGCATTATCATCAACTAATGTTTATTTTACTGATAACTGGTCGTAAGCATGCTAAATGAATTTAAAATGTTCATATTTCTGAACACATAAGATTTGATAAGTTGCAACTACAATATAATAAAATTCTCTTTGTTCGAACAGAATATAAGATAGTAATATATATAATATTACATAAAATAACATCAAGTATATAAATGCAAATACAAAATATAAAAATAAGATACAGTTACAATTACAGTTACAGTTACTGTTACACATGTGTAAAAATGAAATACAAAAAATGATGAAGATAAAAAAAATGAATAAAATTTGGGTTTAAAAAAAATAGTAAAAATTTGTGCATTCGCACAGGACAGGATAGGGAAAGTGACGCACGATCCAAAAAAAATTTCCTGCCCTAAATCTTGTCTAAGGACAAGTGTAATGGCGCAAGTTTAGGACTATTGCCTTATTTGTGGAGGGAATATTTAGGGCGAGGTCCACATTGTTGTCACAACATAGACCCCGTTGCTCCCGCAGCAGTAATGCAATAAACTGAGCAGCAGTCTCGTATACTCATTTTGACAGGGGATTTAAGGTGAATTGGAATACCAATTCGAATGTGTCTCTCATTACAATGGGGTAGAAGATCCTCAGGGAAATAATTTTGAACAGATCACCACTCCGAAAGGGAATAATTAGAAAAATTAAAAAAAATATACACCTAGTGTATGTTGCATAAAAGTCAATCCTAGAGTAATGAGAGAGAGTTTTGTCAAGTTCGGTAAAATGTTAAGTCATGAGGTAAAAAAAATATTCACTTAATTAGCATTATTAAAATTTAAAAAAAACTGACCTTAAGAGGCAAAATTATTTTGGTGCAATTAGTGTTACTACAATTATGTTTATAACTATTTATGAGATTTAAAAAAAATTTATGACATGACAAAAAGTTGAGACGGAGAATTTTTTTTTTTTTTTTTCTTTTTTTTTAAGTGTATATGTGCAAACACCCCATAAATATGAAAGATAATGTTCACAACAAGATTGCCATATCTGCCATTCCCTTGATGAAACAAACTTGGACCAGCCGAGAACTTTCACAAGGAAACATCAGATATAACATCAGTACATTGTGCGCAGCAATATACACAAGTGTGAACAAAACCAAAAAAATTGCACAAAATACAACAATTATAAAATTATAAGCTATTTTCTAGGTCTTAAATTATAACGTGTTGAATAAGTTGGAAAGTTAATATTATTGTAACCATCATGACTTGTAAGTAAGTGATCGCTTCTTGGTGGAGCGATGATTAATCTATCAATGTGTACTCTAAAAGCAGAGTCATCAGGTGCATGTAAGCGTTTGATTGAAACAGAGACAGGTGAATATTTGTGTATAACAATGTAAGGTCCAGAATATTTTGGTTTAAACTTATCTACTGATTTTAAATATACAATATCTTTGTTCATAATTTTTCTTAGTTTAGCACGTTTTTGAAAATGATCATTTCTTTTGTTTTGAGAGTCTTTGATGTTATTGTATGCTTTCCTGTAAATAGAATTTAAATCCTGTAACAATTTGTAAGCTTCAAAATCTTTGTCTAGAACTTGATTGACATTATTGTCATAAGTATCAAATATTAAGGATAGTTCTCTTCCAAAGTGAAGCAAGTTGGGAGAATATTTTGTGGAGGAATGTAGAGATCCATTATAAAGAGATTTATGAATTGATAAAGCATTTTCAAAAGTGTGACCTTCTTGAAGTAAAGTAGAAACAGAGTATTTAATTGATTTATTAATTCTCTCTGACACTGCATTGCTTTGTGGCCTCGCTACGCTGGAATGACGCACCTTTATGCCTAATGTGTCGTTAAATTTGTCGTATATGTGTGAAGTGAATTGTTTTCCCAAATCTGACAATATTACAGAAGGTCTTCCAAAGATAGTTATGTAACTGAATAAACATTTAATTATCTTTTCAGAAGTGATGGTACGCAAAGGGAAGAGTTCTAGGTGTCGAGAAAAATGGTCAATTACTGTCAATACCGACTGTCCATTACTAAAAGGACCGACCAAATCGGCACTGACTGTGTCTCCTGGATGCGTAGGTGTGTATGTAGGTTGTAGTGGAGCAAGTGGAGTTTTATGATGTTTTGCCTGTAAACAATTTGTGCAAGATGCTACAAAATTTAAAGTGTCAGCATACATTCCTTTCCAAAAATATTTTTTTGTGACAAATGCGTAGGTTTTTGTTAATCCGAAATGCGAAAAATGACATATTGTTAGAACTTTTGCTTTTAATGAATTTGGGACAATAATGTGGTAAGAAAAGGTGTCATTACAAATATTTTCTTTTTTTAACATTAAAACCTTTGAATCGGGATGAATGAAGTACATAGGGAACTGTTTCGATGAGCCGTTTTGCATAATTTCGTTGTAAATTTCGGATAATTTTGTGTCTTTCTTTTGTTCGTTTACAAATGTTTCATTTGAAATTTCCAATAAAGGGTCTTTTTGATTCTTGTTACCAATAACTAAGTAATTTAGAGAATGTGTACTGTATGATAAATGATCATTATTAGTGTCTGGTAGATCATTATCTACAATTGGCAATGCATGTGGTTCATTGATGAGCTCTGGGTTGGAATTTAAATCACTTGTGTTTTTCTCGAAAGAACATCTGGACAAATAATCTGCAAGTACATTAGAAGAGCCGGGAATGTGATCGAAAGTGTATGTATATTCTGATAATTCTGTTAACCATCTAGTTGTTATATCAGCGGGATTAGTTGTTTTCTTGTATTTTTTTAAAGGAGCACTATTGGATAAAATTACAAACCTTCTGTTATATAGGTAGTATTTAAAAGCGATTACGGATTTGTAACTGGCCATTAATTCAAGTTTTAGCGCTGGATAACGTTTTTCAGACTGTTTAAGAGATTTTGAAAAAAATTCAATGGGAAGTAATTGTCCTTCATGTTCCTGTAACAGAGCACCTCCTATGGCTATAATTGACGCATCTGTGTTTACATAAAAAGTTTTAGACCAATCGGGTAAACGAACCATGGGAGAATTAAAGAACACCTGTTGCATTTGATCAAATAATTTTTTATGTTTTTGAGTAAATTTAAATGTTGTTTTTGGTGTAGTGAGATCGATAAGTGGTTGGATGAGTTTTGAAAATGAAGGAACTAGAGATTTATAAAATGTGACAAGACCAATAAACCTTTTTAATTGTCTTTTTGTTGTCGGGTAGGAAAAGAATTTATTTTGACAATATTTGATTGGACGGGAGAAATGGAATGATTTTCAATGTGGAAACCTAAGTAGTCAACAGCGGTTTTGTGAAATGAACATTTATTGGGCGAGAGCGTTAAATTATATTTCGATAAAATTTCAAGTACTTTCTGTAATTTTGCACATGTTTCCTCAAAAGAATTAGAAACAAAGATCAAATCGTCTTGATATGCAAAAATACCTTCCATTTCTAATTCATCAATAATAGTGTACATTAAATTTTGAAAGAAACTACTGCTATTCTTTAATCCAAATACCAACCTTTTAAAACGAAAAGTACCGTATATGCATGTGAATGTAAGTGGATCTTGATATTTTTCAGGTAAATTTATCTGATGGTAGGCCTGTTGAAAATCTAACGAAGTGAAATATTTATATGCTGATAAATTTGAAATAATGGTCTGTATTTTGGGAAGTGGATATGAAGATCCTTGTAAGACGGAATTTAGCATTCTTAAATCAAGAGCTAGTCTGTATTTTTGTTTTGCAGACCCATCAGACTTCTTTCTAACCAGCAAAATAGGACATGCCCATTCTGAACAGTTACGTTCAATAATGTTTGCTTCAAGAAGTTGATTTATTTGCTCTTTCATTTCTTGGTGTAATGATTGTGGTACAGGAAAAGGTAGTGTTTTGATTGGGTAGTCATTAATGAATTTGAGATTTGGAACAACCTTGTCTGTGTGACCTAATGTTTTCATTGTTTTAGAAAAAGAACTGTAGTATTTTAGCAATAATGAGCCTAAGGTTTTTGCTTGTTGAGTGTCTAGATGTTCCAATTTGAAGTCTTGTATTGTTAAATCTTCCTTTCTTTTTTTTAAGACCTCATCTGAAGCTTGAATATAATTGCAAATAAACTGTTGTAAATTATCATGAGGTTGAATATTGAAGCTGTTGATGTTGTCGCATGACTTCATGGTC
The DNA here is from genome assembly GCA_963931845.1 of Maratus michaelseni. Taxonomy (NCBI): domain Eukaryota; kingdom Metazoa; phylum Arthropoda; class Arachnida; order Araneae; family Salticidae; genus Maratus; species Maratus michaelseni. Next base: position 187,198,619 of record OZ007592.1, on the reverse strand, counting down.
TGTGAAAAATTGTCGTTTTTAAATGGTTCCATAATTTCTGAAACTTCATATAAAATTCCTATTCGTGCATTTTTGTTTATGTGTACGGGTTTGTTAGAAGAATTTTGTAAGAATATGTATACATGTGATTTTTGTAGGTGTTTGTTATGATTTTCCTGATCGACCGATTCAACATCATTATTGTTACCTAGCAGACTGTCATAACAAATAATTTGTTTATTAGAAATAGAACTTTCAAAACAGTACTGCATTGAAGGGTTTAAAGAATCAGTGTCGATGGAAATCCATGTTTTCTCATGTGGTTCAAGTTTTAATTTATGTGCAAGGCGAATCGTTTTGACTGAATTTGACGGAGAGTTTACATGTTCACTTAGAAGATTTATGTCTTTGCCATCAGCTGACGTGCTAAGTAATGGCACGTGAAATTCATTTGTTGACATTCTATTTTTGTGAACATCAATATGATCCTGTGTTTATGAATAAAATCAAATCCTAATATTCCTTGAAAACTAGAGGTATCGGGAATGTCAACAATATAAAAGTTGTGGCTAAAAGATTTGTGATGAATTCTGATTGATGCTTTTATACATGCGGTGAAGTCAACATCGGAATTTACTGTTTTAAGAGTAACTGTTGTGCCTAACCTTTTATATTTAAGTTTATTCTTAATGGAATCGAAAAGGGACTGTGATAAAAGGGATATTGTTGAACCTGTGTCCAAAAGTAAAATTGTGTCTGTTCTTGCTATAGAGGCCTTTATGAGGGAAAGTGTTGGGGAACTATTATTCACATTTGAAATAACCTCAACTTTCTTTTCGTCACCTGGCGATACAGTTTGTGATGAACTTTCAGTTGATCTGTGCACTGTTTGTGACGACCCATTCCTGGTCATTTTTATGTTTGTTGTGGTCTGTAAAGCGACCGAATTGACTAATCTTTCCTTAGAAATTTTTGGAAGAGTTTCATCAAACGACCATGGGAATGTAGGGCAAGTTGCTGATGTTAAAATGTTTTCCTGAGATGCAAAGCCATCAGCTAAATTACATCTCCTTAATAGTTTAAAGATTCCCCTTTCTGATTACTTTTTTTTCGAAAATTTGGATTGAATTTGTAGTTTTGATATCCACCTCTATTCGCATTTGATCTTCTCCATTTAAAACAAAATTTTGCAGTGTGGCCACGTTTCAAACACAACTGACAAGTGGGTGGAGAATTAGATTTGTTATGTTTATTTGTGCGGACATATCTATGACCAGTGTGTCTTGTTTTAAAGTCCTTTTTATACTGATCATGCGAGTTTTGTGGGCGAGATGGTTGATTATGGGTGTTATTTTTGTCCTCGCTACCTGTTAACGACAAAGCGTTAATTTTTTCATTTAGTGATTTCAACTGCATTGCGATCGAGTCTGCGGAGCTAGATGACGCGCAGGGCTGCAATATTTTCTCGTTCTGCATAATTTCCTGGAGAGTTTGTGCTCTATCTACCGCTTGTTTATACGTTGATATTCCCTCTTCTTGTATTTTTACCCTTAAATTCGAGGGAATTGCTGAAATAAATTTTGTAAATTTAATATTATCAAGAGCCGTTCTATCTGCTATAGTGTCATGGACGCGAGCAGTGAGGGTGTTTATGCGATGAGCTAAATTTCGAATCGATTCCTCTGGTAGTAATAATAGATTATTAAACTCAATAAGCGCAGCTGTTTTACTCGGGGGAGCGAAAAATGCTCTGAATTCTTTCTCGACGAAATCCAAATCATTAGATTTATATATTTCAGGGTTTTGCGTAAATAAGGTTAATGCTGGGCCTGTGAGTTTCCCACCCAGAAATTGAATTGCTTCTTCGTGCTTCCATTTTTGTATACGGGCCAATGTTCTTAACTGATTAAAAAAAAAGTCTAGTAACGTGGGTTCACCATCAAAATTAGTGACTTTAAATGTTAGCTTACTGGCCATGTTTGGCTAATGAGTGAGCAAATATAAATTTTTTTTTTTTTTTTTTCAATAATTTATCAGATAAATAAATCTTTACCTTAAAATATTAAAAATTCAGGTGGGGAAAATTTTGTTTACCTAAAATATTCACAGTAACTTACCAGAAAATATTTTACCGCAAAAAAAATTACTTATAAGCAAAATATATAATAAATGAATAAATAAATGAATGCAATCTCTCTTTTTTTTTTATGAAAAAGAAAAAAAAACACAAGAACAAAATACCTATATCTCCAGAATGAACAATTATTCACACCAAAAATATATTATCTTTCCTTTTTATTATTATCCATCTATATTTTTTTTTATTTTTATTTTTTTATTCTTAACCAAGAGATATCTTAATTTTCAAAAGAAGGACAATTTGGAAAAATATCTGTAAATACATAAATTAATCGCTCATTCTGCAGACTGCAATACTCATTGTGGCAGATAAATAAAAAGTAATATGAACTTTATATAGAAAAAGTATGTCTGCCTTATTATAAAATAAAAATTTTTATGCAATATATTAAATAAAATTTCAGTCATAAAAGAAATGTGTTATCTAGGCAAACCTTCGAGAGATAATAAGAATTATATTATACCTTTCATTATAAATATTGTTTCTTCTAAATATCTAAACCTTTATAAAAATATTAAAAGAAATGCATATAGAATTATCATTTCTCCTTTCAAAAAAAATAATACGTTCAATATTTGAAAAAAGTGTCATTGCATAATAGGAAAAAGGAAAAAAAAATTTAGAATTAATCAATAATATGCAAAAATTCTCTTATTCACTTATTTTTTTACTAAAATTTCTCCTGAGAATGTTTAATTTAATAATATTTTTTTTTTTTTACATACAGAATATAATTTACCAACTTACCTATAATATGGCAAAAAAAACAGAAAATAGTCAGAAGTTGTTTAATATTAATCTAATAAATCATTATCAAAACATATGACCATGTAATAAAACGGAAAACGTTTCTGGTTGTAATTGCATTAATAATTATTAAAATAAATCATTATTGATGCATCTATTAGTGACAATCCGAAAAAGAATACTATTCATTCTCTTTATCTATTTGTCAACATCTTAAGAACAAAACTCTTACCTGTAACATAAGCAGATATCCATTTTATTGTTAATTTATCACTTAAAAGACACTTATTCATGGAAAAAAATTTACGCTGAAGTCCTTTTTAAAATAAAATGATGAAATAAATTATTGCAGCGAGAATGCATTATCTAGAAAAGCCAAGTATTATTTAATGTGATTCACTGGAATAGTAAGTTTGTTAATAAGTTTAATAAGTTTGTTGTGGCGATGAAAATTACGCGTAAAGTTTCTTTGATAAAGCACTTTCACAATTGCATGAATGAAATTGTTTCACTCTAAAGTGCAAGGTTCACGCGAGTAACAGTGAAGATGATTTCGAAGTTGAATGTCAGCAGAACGTATCAAAGTTCGACTTCTTTAGACTGATCAGCTGTGCAACAGACTGAGATCACTCGACATGTGGAAAGAGGAACTAATTATTATTGTTCTTCGTAAACCACCAAGGCGAGAAAAATTTTGCAGCATAAGGAATGGAGAGATCCAAAGTTTGATAATCACTTAGGAGGAACGTGAACATTTAGTAACTGATTTTGTAGAAAAGTAAAGGCGATAGAAAATGTTTTCCGATGCATTAGCTGAATTGAACAGGTTGATAAATATATACGGAATTTTACGTACGAAGTAAACTGCACACCACAAATGATGCAAACTTGAAAACTTATATAGACGTAATATATTGGATAAATATTGAATTATCACGAATTGGAAAAATAATTTGCAGCATATGGAAGGGCGCGTTGCAGAATACTGGGCAGAAACAACGGGGGCTCATAGGGCATGAAGCAGAGTCACACAGGAGTCGTGCATAGATTAACACGGAGGAATGCAGGTTGGAAAATTGATGAACTTCTAGTTTAATCCACAAAAGACGAAAGGCACACTTTTAGTATGGAAACCGGGACCACAGTTCGCAGCACTGGGACACAGACACATGGCTCCAAATGGCAGCATGTTGAGCACGGGACACAGAGCATGGGGGTTGGCAGGCACTGGGCGCAGTTGGGTAACACATCAAGAGGCAGTTCGCAAGAAACTTTTCAATTATACAGGGACCCCCCTAAGCATGATGATAATCCACAGCACAGGAAAGTCTCTAAAAACCAGGAAATTGTAGGCAGAAAGATTCCATTAATCCGTATGCATGCTGATTCTCCAAAGCACGGGAGATCACGGGAGAGTGCAGGTGAAGAAAAAAAAAAGCGTCCCCTCTTCTGCCAAGACTAACTTCTTTTTTTTTTTTTTTTTTAAACTGGAGAAAAGAGCTGGTATGGCACCATAATTTTATAATATTAATAGTTGTTCGAGTGATTGAATAAGGAATATCCAGGTACGTATTTAATTAGCACAGAAAAACTCCAGTATATCTTCAGAATTTTATTTTACATACATGTGATGTTCCAGGGCAGAAGAGGGTAAACAAGAAAGGCCGCTCTTAAGCAGTCATTATTATTCGGAGACAGAAGACGAAGTGAAGTGTTTCCACAACACAAGTTGGAATTGCACTGACAAGAATCTCGCCAAAATAGGGTTGCAACAGAATGTCTAGGCGTAAATACTTTCAGACAGAGATAGGCATAACCAATGGTATTTACCCAGCAGGGTCACCAGATTTTGGCGACAGGACGAATTTTGATTCAAAAATTAATATCACCACGGCAACTCTAACCGACAAATATCTTTCTCATGAGAACGGATTTTCGACAGACAAAACATTATATGCTTTTAACAATGAGAATATATTTTTAGACATGGGTGTGAGTGATTGAGTTCTTACCACTACCATATAAGGGCATGCATTTGGGCCAAATGGAAGATTCGCATAACTTTTGTGGCCACAAAAATGCGTTATGAACATATTGTGTTATAAGCTTGGTTACGGAAGTAAAATTACGAAAAGGCATCTGTGCTGATTTAATTCTTTTTCTTTTTTTTTTTTTTAATCGAGAAGCCGTGAGATATTAGTGATCGCGCATAAGTGAAAATGAAAAAGGGAAAGGGTATAAATTACAGCGGGCTTATTGTTTGAAGTTAAAGATAACACGATTAAATTTTAATAAAGGAAGGGGGAAAATATAAATTAATTAAAGGATAGGGTTTGTTAAAACTTAATATATGATTCTCATATCATAGTCATCTTGCATATGTGTTCTTAAAGTTTGTGAAATCAAGACCTGTTGCCTTTCTTGCCTGAAATATTTATTTGCTCAATAACTTACAATAAACTGTGTTTATCTCCAAACTTCTGCTTTTGAACTTTATTTAATACATCTGTACTTATACCTTAGTTTATATTCAATTGAAACTTATGCCATAATACAGAACATTTTAGAACTCTTCTGGTTTTTATACTTTTCCCGCCAAGCTTCTAATTGGTGCACCATTGAATGTCACTGTAAAAATTGTATAAGTGCTACACACTTCATTTTCAATAGCGATCATGCTATAGTAAACGATAATAACATACAAAAATTTCAGGGCAATCCAAGCATATTTATGCGAGTTAGAGGACAGACAGACAAACCGAAGTCATAAACACTTTTCAACTAGGTTGGAAAGTGTTAAAAAGATTTTTTTTTAATGAAATTCTTCGAAATTTTTTTCATTACTGAAAACAGACCAAAACACATAAAAACGGACCAGACTATAAAAAATGGACTTTAAAGAGAAAAGGGGACTGTTTGGGAGTGCTGGCCGAATATCGAAATATTTGACCAAACCGAATATACAGTGGAACTTCCATTTAACGAAGTCTCATCGTTACACTTAAAAACTTCGTTATGAAGAAAATTCGTTAAATAGAAATCAACTTAAATTCATGAAATTTTTCCTTCAGATATGACAAACAGGTATTGGATTCAGAAGCATTTGATTCAGTTTCAATTATGAAGCAGCCTTTCACAAAACAGTTGTATGTGGTCGATGAAATCATCTGTCACATTCCCAAGCTTTGGCTCAAGATTTCATAGCTCTGATACACATGTTCTCAAATTAATGTTTTCACTACATTGTCTTTTTTCTATCTTTTTCGATAATGTACTTCAAAATTTTTTATTATTCCTTAGACTAACGGCTGAAGTTTAGAAGTTGTATTGGCAGGAACAAATATAATTTTGATGTTCTTCGATTTGCATTTTGAAGCACATTCTTGTGGATGTACAAAGCAATTGTCTACAATGGAAGGTCAGAATGGTAACTGTCTGACTCTATTTGATATTTTTTGCTCCAATGCATCTCACACCATTGCGTCACTGTATCTTCTATATCATTGAAAATGCAAAAAGGGGATTTTGACTTCCCCTAACTGTCAGCCCTCGAGTCTCCATGTGGGAGAGTAATGATAACAAGTGTTTTTCTTAGCGTGAAAAAAATTGTTTTATTTAGCACGAAGACCAAGAAGAATGGAAATTATGTGTTCATTTCCATACAATCCGCTGAAATAAATCCGCATCTCCATCGTTACAGCAACCTCTTAGTTTGAAATCTGTACACGTACAAAAGTGGAATAAACTTTGTTATATAGAATATATTTTTCGTAATATGGAGATTAATTTACATGCTAATGGTGTTCAAAGTCAAAGTTCTACAGAAAATTTTGTTAAGTAGAAAACTTCGTTAAATAGGGACTTCGTTAAAGGGAAGTTCCACTGTACTTAAAAAAACTTTTATTTTAATATTTTTCAAAACCCACAATTTCTACTTTTAACAGTTAATTAATAAAGATATTTAAAATAATTTGAATTAGAATCATATTTCAGTGAAAGAGAATGCTTTACATTATTTATTTGTTGTTTGAAAAGTGTCACTTAAGAAAATTAACCATTAATGATGACCTTCATAATAATTAATGATGTACAAATAAATGCAAGTTCCTGAATATTGTCTAGTATCTTGTCTTAATCTGTATGTTGCTTTTTCGCAAACATCATGTTTCTAAACAAAACAGAAAAAAAATTTCACAGGTGATAACAGCCATCAAGATAGACAATTTTTCTCCAGGAAACCAGAATTGCAACACACAAATCAAAAATAAACTGCATCTCACTCCAGGTAAAATTTGAATTTTTGTTTGTTACTTTAATAATATAGAAGATATTGTAACTATATTTTCAACATAGTTACTTTGATTTCTGTGAATCATGAGAAGTACTAGAAATTGGCCACCATTCATATCTAAACAACACTGAGCTAGATATTCCTTCATTTAGAGTGCAGCTGACACTACTACTTATTCTGTGTCACTGGCTAAAATTTAGCCACTTGCAATAATATCATATTTGCATACAAGCAAGATTAATATGATGCAAATCTCACTAAAATATCTTCATTGTTGTTAAAGTTGTATACCAAAATTCAGTTTCAGCTTGCGGTGACATGTGATTTTGAGTGAATGTATTGTATTTTTGATGGAATAAGTGGATTGAGATAATGTTTCTTGTTCAAAAAATGTTTGCCTTGATCACATTATCTACGCAGAAAGTTTGTTCCAAAATGTATGAACAGCCTGCATGTTTACAACTTCTGAATATGATCGCCTATTCTAGACACCTGCTCTCTGGTTTATTTAAAAAATTCCTTGGCAAATCAAAAAGAGCAGAAAAGTTATTCTTGCTGATTTGCCACCATTTTAATATAGTGTATTGTTTTACTTTAGTCCCTTCCTGACAAATAAACACTATATCACTGTAAAATGTTTCTTCTAATTCATTCAAACTTTTTTTCTTATTTGAATGTATTTGTTTTAGAATATAAGAACATTTTATAAATTTATTTTAATTCACAGAGAAAAATACAAAATTTAAAACTTTAAATAATTAAAAAAGTTTTAAGACTATCCTCTTTTTAAATTATAACTCAAAGCACAGATTTATTTGTATGTAAACGTTTCTTGTAAAAAGGTCTAGTTCATAAAATGGTAGTACCTATGCTAAATATTATGTAAAATTGTTTTATAATTTAACTTTTAACACTTTTAAACTCTGAAATATAAAAATATTCGGCTGAATAGTTACTATTCGGTTGGCCAAATATTCGGTATTCAGCCTCACTGTTACTATTCGGCTAGCCAAATATTCGGTATTCGGTTTACCTTTGGGCCAAATATTCGGTATTCGGCCAAAAACACTATTTGGTGCATCCTTACCAGAAATCCAGTGCATTTATCTTGTCAGAATCTAACATTTGTAACGCAAAGATGAACAAAAATGAGAAAATGTCAACGTGTTAGACGATACGATATTGAGCAAATGGATATTTTAAGGAATGTAAATTTGTAATTTCAACATTACCAGTGCCATTTTAACAACCGGTTTGCCAAACTAAACTAATTTTTAGTATTGATTCTTCCGAATTGGCATGAACCGGCAGAATCCCACCAATGACCCTAATACCATTGAACTCATTTAATAGAATTTAAAAGTACTTATCTCTGTTGAAACCCATGAACATTAAACCACAATCATATACTGAACATTCTATAAATATCTTGGGTGGTACTCAAGTAGATGTGACTTTTAAAAACAATTGTTTCAGCATCCCTATTCTCATAGTGTGACAGGTCAAGTAAATTTGGCTGGGCAAAACTGGATTTATCTTCTAAAGGTAATGTCTGTTGAATAAGTTCTGAACAAGGATTCTCAATATGTTTCATCATGCAATTTAGCTAGAGTGTTAAGTGCCCTAAAATGTCCATCCAAACTATCTCGAATAAATTCAAAGACTCATTTTCTCCAAATTTAGGCTGAATGAAAGGAGTTAGTGCATTTGACAAGGATATCAGATGTAGCACTCCTAAGTTTTTAAAGGCAGACCATTTAAATATACCTGTTGTATATACACTAAGGAAAATAGTTGAGATGGAGATCCTTCGTCTAGTGTAAAAGGCATTCTGGAGCCAGAATTTGCATTCATTGTGTCTGTTTTGATGCAGGACAGCTGAATTAGAATATGCAGTGACTTTAAAACAGACAACAAATACAGATTTGATTTAGAACAGTATTCTCTCCATAGAATTGAATAGAAGATTTACTTGCTCAGTTATCTGGTGGAAACTCCTTTACTAAGTTAGATTTGCTTGATACTTATTGTCAATTAGAATTAGATGAGCAATCCAAAGGTTGTGTTGTACACACATTCATGACACTCATTATAATCCTTTGAGTATGTTTATACACAGTCAAAGGATTATTAAAGCTATACCTGTGTGCCTTTTGGAGTAGCCTTAGCTTCTGCCATTTTTCAACATAAAATTGAGAAATTATACAAAAACTGAACATGCACATATCACCAGTAAAATTGATGAAGAACATATGCAAAACTTGAATGATGTATTTACTAAGTTACAGGAAGCTGGCATTAAGTTGCACTCTGGAAAGTATGAATTTATGAAAGAATGAGTAGAGTGTTTGGGATATTATATTGATAAACATGGCTTGCACCCTGTAAAAGCTAAGGTTGAAGTAATTGTCAATTTAAAAGATCTAAAAAATGTGGATGAGCTTCATTCATTCATAATTTGATCACATAACTATGCAAAATTGTCCCAAATAGGGCTACACTCTTAGCTCTATTATACAAGCTACTTGAAAGCAGACAAATAGAGATGGGAATTGCAAGAAAAAGAAATTTTTTCAAAGATAAAGCACATACAACAGAATTCCTCATTATCGGTGCATTTTGATTACAGTAAAGTTGTATTTACCTGTGATGCTAGCCTCTATGGACTTGGAGCAGTGTTGTCTCATGAACCTCCTAAAAGTGATTTTTCTAATGCTTTTATACCTCACTCCCAAAATAAAGCTGAATGGAATTACAGCCACATTGAAAAAGAAACTCTAGCACTGGTATTTGGCATAAGGAAATTCCACAATTATTTCCTAGATTGCAGATTCAAATTGCTCACAGATCATTGTGCTCTGGTCAGGTTGCTTTCGGAGAACAACACTGTCCTTTCAGTGGCAGCAGCTAATATTCATAGCTGGTCCTTGACATTCTCAGCTTACTTCTAGAAGATAAAGTTTCAGAAAGGGAATCTTCATGACAATGAAGAAGCATCTAGCTGGTTGCTCCTGGAAGTCATACACACAGACCTACCAGTTTCAACAGAATCTGCGTTCCTAATAAGACAACTGGGTGATAGCCCAATTACAAGGAATTTAATTGTCACTGAGCTTGAGAAGTACACCAACATAACTTTGTTTTGATGCCATATTTTTAATGGTTAACCACAGAAAGTGATGCAAAACTTGTGCCCCTTTTGGCAGGTTAGATATGAGCTCTCAGTTGATGAAGACTGTTATGTCATAAGACATAACATTCGTTTCATTTATTTATTTTAAAATCAAAATTTCAATATTCATAATTTAAAATTAATTAATATACTTCTCAAATTTAAACAATTTATTTTTCCACTTCCAGCTTTCCTTAATTCCTCTTTTTCCTAATTTATTTTAATTTAATGGCGATCGTTATAACACCTCTTTTCATTTACTTTCAAAGTGATCAACATCTTGAACAGTCTTTCTTTTCTTCCAAGCGCATTTTCAAATTTATATCTTCGGTTGCCATTTTAATAAATATTACAGTTCGCGAATCCATTCACTACAGCTTTTTGAATTCTAACCTTTCCATTTACTGGGTCATCTTCTTTGAGGATTTCTGTTGCATGCATCCTTACTATTGACTAAAGGTTCAGTGGGAAAATGGCGACTTCGTAGCATCTTTTCAAGTATCCGCTCTGTTACCTTCTTGGATGCTGTTGTATAAAGACTTACATGCCGGTGCTATGTAAATTTATTTTATGGATTCAGCCATTGAAATATTTGGGTTTACAGTTATTTCCAATATTAATATCATATAATAATTAAAACCATATTTATTTACTCAAAAAGTGATAAACTATTAAAAACAAATGTAAAGATGTTAGGTTTGCATAATATGCACCGAAACCTTTCGAGACGCACACATGCTCATTTTAAAGGGGAAGAAGATTATGACTGGAAGAGAAAACATAAGCAGAAAATCAAAAACAAAACAATGGTACGCATGTGCAAACAAAGCCAGTCTATTTCTCTAAAAGAGTGGGTGGGGAATTTAAGTTGAATTTTCAGGTGTTGATCCTCTTGAGATACTTAGAATATTGAAACAAATCATGGGAACATTTTAAGAAATTTTGTTGTTACATACATTATCATTTTTAATTAAAATCTCAATGGATTCACAGATCATGAAAAAGTAATGGTTGGATGTTGGAAAAATTATTTTTATTTTAGCTTTGTCGAAATTTATTTTTATGTAATCTGGACAAAGCTGTACTTGATTTTTTTAACTTGATAGCCGACAAATGCTCTTTTAGCCTTTTCGAGATGCCATACCAACATAGGATAAACTTTTTTGATACTCAGTGCTAAATGGAATTATGTAGATGCATGCTTTATAACAATTTGGAATTGGATAAATTTGTCTGTGAATCAAATCCTTTAATTTAGCTGGAGGCTTAGCTATTAAATTGATATTATTCTTTAATTCAATTTAATAGCCTTAAATATTTTATCACCTTTTAAATAAAAAAATATATATATTAGTTATTATATTAGTCAAGGTGAGAGTTCCTTCCCACCATTGTTTTAATGTAGCATTTTGATTTTATTGATTAATATCATATACTAATATTCTGTTTAAATAAAATAAAAATCTTTTAAATGTAAAAAATCAATTCCTCCTGTATTTGCAATTTTAATGTAACAGATGTAATGTGGCAGTGGCACAGTCAAGGGTGGGTGGGGTGGGGGGAAAGGGGTAACCCCCCCCCCCATACACACACACACACGAGCTAAAAAAATTTACTATAATTGCCACTTTATATGAATCAAAACTAAAGTTAAAATGAACTTTTCTGGCCTTTCCGCCTTGGCAGAATCCGCCGCTTTGTTAAATCAAATTCTATTCAACAAATGTGATTCAATTAAATGGCGAAAATTCTACCTAAAACTGAAAATGCATATTACATGCATCAGTTAAGTCAAAACTGATTATTTGGACTGTGTCACTTTGTTGAGACATCTTATAGTAAAAGAAAGGTCATATACTGCCAGACACATACTTTGAGTTAGATAGTATACAGTGGGCTGTTTCTTAATTTTGTTTCTGTCTTTGTTCCATGTTCGAAACAATAACAGACCATCGAATTCCAGGGGGAAAAAATAAAACATACACTTGGTAAATCTCTCTTAGTTTCAAATGGCTTTTGTTGTTGTTGTTGTTGTGTTTTTTGCTCTCAGTTATAAATAACACCAAGTTTTTTTCCTTTTTAAGGAAAAAATCTTTGCAAAAGTAAGAATTTAAAAAAAGTACTTTAAAGTTATAAAAAGCTATTTTTTGATTGTGATTGAAAAGAATTTCGCAATCAGTGTTTCTTTCTAATCATTTGTTTCGTAAGGGGTCTGTACAAAAATTTAAAGACTATATTTTATTTGTTGGTAATGGTAGCTACAACGTCTTGCTCTCAGTGAGGCACTGCATCCTGTCCCTCGGAGGAAAGAAGCACTGTTTGTAATTTCATTGATTTATAGATACATGCCTGTGAGCAGTGTTTAATTTGCGCCGGAGCTTACCGGAGCTCAGCTCCGACACTTCTTTGTTTTTAGTCAATGTTTAAATATTGGTCAGACTTCACCGGAGCCTATAAACATTGCATTTCGTTGCTCAGTGGAAGAGCATTTCTGAAAAATCGAAGCTTAAATTATATTTTCCTTTTTTTCTCATCACCAATACTTTTCGTCCTTTCCTACCAAAGAGATTACATATGTGACATAGCGTGTCACACACATTGGAGCATGTTTCTACCCAGTGATTGCAGATGTGGACTCAATTGTTTTTTGTCTCAATGGTTTTCGAACAACAGTGAGAACTGCAAGAATTAACTGCACCGTATTTTCTATTTTTACTCGTAGTATTGTTATGTTTAGTCGCTGTAATTTGCTCATGTTTGTAAAACATTGTAAATTTGTGATGAAGCTCACAGGCACACAGCTCCAGATTTATGTTTTGCTAGTTCATATAAAGACATCCTTTATGAGCAGGATTTTCTGAAAATCTAATAAATCTTCTGAAATCTAAACCTCCTTCTAATGAAAGGGGGTTTGGGTTAATGGTTGTTATTACTGCTGAAAATTAGATCTCCGGTACTGTTTTTGCTAGAATTTAAGCCTTGCCTGCGAGTATTGATTTTGGAAAAAGAGCCGTTAAATGTAAGGCACTTTCTTAGAAAAATAATATCTATAATTACACACAATTTTACGCTAATCTTGCATTAATTTAAATTGATCAGCAATAAATTAGTTACACATTGATTTACACTTATTACATTTTAACGAATGCTACCTGCATGTCATTAAAATTATACTAGCTGACCCGTCCGGCGGTGCCCGGGCCCACGATAATTACCTCAAATTTGTATGATTATATAACAATAACTTATATCGGTTTTATATTTTTAAATGAAATTTTCGCTAAAAATATATCGATTATTAGAGGGAAAAGCATTTTTAAAAGACTCTTAACAGGGTAACTTAGGATAAATTGTATGTATTTACAAAATTGTCCAACACGACACCCACTGTAGATTTTCTAGATGCTTTTTTGAATGTTTCCTGTTACTATCTTTATTTAAAGCTAAAAATCCACTTTAAAGAATGCTTTCTTTGAAATTAATATTTGCATGTTTATTATTATCATTATTATTATTATAGGCACAACTAAGGTTTTTTGGCCCTCCCTCTCAGTGAAAAGTAATTCTAAATTTACAATGATTGTTTTTTCTGCAAATTATTTTTACGTGGCATTCCTAAATCACAGGGACCTTATAGGTTATAGCTACACTTTAAGATGTATGTATATATCATACAGAGTGATTAATTTAAAAGAGTACCCTTTGGTTTTTCTTATTACCCTTAAATCTGACAGATGTGGCAACTATTCTAACACTGAAGTATAATTGTTTGAACCTTATTTAAGTGTGGGAGACAATTTCCCACACTGTTGGACTGTTAGAACTTTATTTGTAAGATAAAACAGAAATGGAGATGCACAATATTACTTAATCTTGTGATAATTTTATTTTTGAAAAACATAATTTAATTCAATTTTTTTACATTATCACTCCTTACAGCAAATGTTGAAAATGTTCACTACCCAATTTCTCCTGCATTTTTTTAAATGATTTAAACATAAAGTAATTATTGTAAAGAAAAACACATTCTTCCAAAGAATATCGAGACATTTTCATTAAAGTCAAAGAACTAGTTCATGCAGATGATTTTTATTGTTGCCATTCATAATTTTACAAAGTGAGTTTTCAAAAAGGAAAAAATAATAAAAAAAATAAATAAAAACGTTGAAAGGAGCAGACGATTTACTCAAATCATTTGTGCAGAATCGGATTAAAAATTGCTAATGATGTTCACGTGAATTTATGTTTAAAAAACGAGTTTTTGCATTTAGAAAGTGAAAAAAAAAAGATACCTGCACATTTAATATAAACATATTAAATAAGTAATGATGTTCAAAATCTTGTTACATATATTATAGACGTGGATAATACAAAAAACAAATGAGTACTCGTTTAAATTGATCACCCTGTATAAACATGTGTATCACTACCAATGCTACAGTGACATAATATAATGGCATGCTTTGAGTTATGTGAATAATGGTATCCTTCAATGCTTGCAACCATCTAACCACCAGTTTGCTACCCCTGCTTACTAAAAGGTTTGACAAACATACGTGCACACGATAAAGATTTAATTTGGAAAAAACTCGATAAAGCAAGAGAAATTTAAAATACATCATAAGAATACAATGATAATTTTTTTAAATATGAATTAAACAAGTTTACCTTCTTTTATCATGCCCTAATAAGTTTAAATTTCCATAGCCACTATTTCTTCGTAACAAAGGTAAATGTTTTTCATTAACATGGCGATGTCTAAGAAGAAGAGTCTTTAAGACTTTATCTCGTAAATTTGTTTGAAGCTGATCATCTTGTACCATAGCATCAACTATTCTAGTAATTATACCCGTCAGGTCATTCTCCTCTAAATCCAACATTACTGAACCTACACAGAAAAAGAGAAACATTTAATTAAAATAGTTATCAATTATTATATAAAATTATGCTTAAAAGTTTATAAAAGTCAAAAACAAATAATTTAGATTTTCCAAAACATTTAATATACTTAAATATATATACATACTGTAAAATCCTGATTATAAGCCCCTCCTCCCTTTTAAAAAGCAAAAACAGTTAAATTTAGGAGGGGGCTTATAATCGAGATTTACAAAAAATGTTTTTATCATTAATTTAGAAATAAAAATAATAAAAAAGGGGTGGTAATCTTCTGCTTTAACAAAAAAAATTAAAATTAAACCTCTCCTCCTAAAAATTGTTTTCCTCACAGTACACAAAATTTAAAATCTTTATTTAATTAATTTTTTGTTACAAAATTCGTCTTTATTTGTTACTTAATTGAAACAATAAATAATCAACCATCTAAATACCTGCCCTAAAATTACCACTTGAGTTCAGCCCTCCTCTAGTACCAAACACGCAAAAATTAACCTTTAGAACTCTCCAATTTAAATTTGATAAACAAATATAAATTAACTGAATAAAAGGCAGAACAACAAATTTTATTAATGATTTTTTTATAAGATATTTTTTTTGCTAAAATTTCTTCATTATCTTTTGTGAAAGGAAACATTCTTATATTTTTTTGTCACAACCATTCACAAGATGATGTTTTTTACCTGCCTTTTATTCATTAATACATATGTCTGATGAAAAGTAAATAAATGGAAGTTATTAATGATGCAGAAATCAATGATTGAAAAAAAAAAAAATTTTTTTCAACTTTTTAGTGCAGTTAATTGAATAAAAGTCAGAGTTTCAAAAACTTTTATTTTACATTAAGGTTTTACATACTTTTACCATGCAGAAATTTTAGTTTTTTACTTGAAAAATATATTTGACTTCACTTTGTTTATCTATCTGTAATTGTCAACCACCTGTATTGAAGTAGAAATTCAGTTCTAAAGTCATCAAGTGATCATTGAATTTGGCGACAATTGTGAAATTAGTTCAAATTTAATGACAAAAATAAATCACAGAAAACAGTGTCAGGCAATATCATGCCAATTTCCCCAAAATTTTGTTTAAATTATAGTTGACCCTTTTTATTCATTCATTTGATGTTTCTATAACCGTGGCATTTACAATAGGCAAAATGAAAATTTTCCACTATTCTCACAGATATAATTTCTTTTAAAAAAAAAATTAGAAATCTAAACTAAGGCAAGTTTCTTTCTTTTTTTGAACTTGAAATTGAATATTTTTTCAGCAGTGGGAAATTCTGTTGAAACTATCCAGTTTTAAACTTGGCATGATATATTTTGTATAAAATATGATAGATTTACATTCCATAATCTGATCTTCTGCCAAAAGTTGTCATGAAACATTGGTGATATTGGCTGCTTAAATGAATATGAATTCCATTAAGAGTTTAATAATAGTACACCATTAAATATATTGCCAACTTTGCATTAATTTGGCAAAAATCCTATTCAAATATTAACCTGCCAACACCCATTATCTGTAGGTGACACATCTTTAAAAACATTTTTAGATTTTAAGTGAATATATACCGTAGTGCCATTATTGAGATCTAGAACAGTTTATTTAACCATACAGAAAAGTCTTGTATTCTCTGATATGATATTACTATAACCTTACAAAGTTTGTACCTCCTCCAAAAAAGCAAGGGTTGGTCTCTTTTCTGAGATTAAAATGTCAAAAAAGCAGTCAGTCTCATTATTATTATTATTATTATTATTATTTTTTTTTGCCTGAATGTGAAAGTTAACTAAATGTTGAACTGATATTTTAGGATTTCGAATGTTTGATTAATGTTTGTGCTGTGATGCAATCTTGATTTTGTGTGTTATTTGAAAAATTATAAGTTTACTTATGCACATCGAAGGTTTAACATTTAACCTCTTTTGTTCACCTATTAAAATCTTCTGTAACTGAGACATTTTGATTGGAGAAATTTTAACTTTTAATTAGTAAACATAAGGCCAATATCTCAAGCATAATATAAAAAAATGTACTTTTTTTCCCAAAATTCATAGCATTTTTCCCATTTTCCAATACTGCATGTCCCAGGACTACTTTTTCCCAGACAAGAGGTAGTGATTATTTTTAATTTAAACTTATTTCTAATGCAAACAAAATTTTAAATTCTGAATATGGAAATAGCAACAAATGAGAAATACATATACCTACTAAACAATCAGCCAAGTGCAAGTTTTACTCACCCTAACTGCAATATTACAAAATATCGTTGTTAAAAGAATAAGTTTTTGTAAAAACTTAAAATTATTCTATGAATTATTTTCAATAATTGCCTTTAATAATTTAATTTAATTAGAATTAAAAATGTTGACAATTTATCACTGTGATTAGCCTTACCTAAAACAAAGACTATGTATGTACAAAGTTTAAACTTGGCATTGTGTCAAGTGTGCTTCGAAAGGAGGTCGCAAAGTTGCAATGCAGCCTTGGTCTGTGCCGTGTTTTTCTACATAGGTTTTTAGTTAATATCTAGGCTAATTGCCAAATTTTTTTTTCGAAAATCATTATCATCAATCCTTATATGATTCTGTGTCGATAGGTCCTTCGAGCACCTGCAAAGTAAAGTTTGTGTATAATGTAAAAATGCGATTTTCTCCAAAACTATGTGACCTAGGATAATTGCTATAGTTTTTCCTGCAAGGTTTAAATAAACTCCTACTACCCCTAATTTTTTTCATAACTTTAGTTTCAGTAGATTAGGAAATAGGAGAGGGGGTACATATTTTTGAAATACAGTTTTGGCAATATCTCTGAAAATATAATACTTAACATTAAAACCAATATATCTTTGAGTTTGGCGTTATGAGATCTTTTGAATGATAACCCACACTATAGACAAAAATCATGTACTTAATTAGCCTAAATGTTTCCTAAAAATATTTGTGAATGGCTAATAATATATAAATGTGTGCATCAGTAGCCTTTATAATGCTGCAATGTTTGAACTTTCCACGTTCTTTAATTTTCAAGAAAAACAGCTGTGAAAGACAGACACATGAGTGATCTTATAATGGTTCTGTTTTTATTTTTTAAGTACAGAACCTTAAAAATTAGCTAAGCTGTTACATAAAACAGCCAAACAGAAAATAGATGCAATTGATCTGTCTGCTGGCCTGTCTATCCAATACATTTTCTAAAAACGCTCTTAAATCTAAGAATTTAATAGTGTGTTTTCATTAATGGATAAATTGGTCACATGTTTACAAACGCAGGTCTTTTGTAAGTCCAGGGGTTTGTGCATGAACGGCAGCCCTTTAGTATAAAATAATAATTTAAAAAAAATTAACACACATTCTTGCAAACATATGA
The DNA here is from genome assembly GCA_963931845.1 of Maratus michaelseni. NCBI lineage: Eukaryota > Metazoa > Arthropoda > Arachnida > Araneae > Salticidae > Maratus > Maratus michaelseni. The sequence goes on along the minus strand of OZ007592.1, from coordinate 187,180,019 downwards.
TTTTAAGTGAAACATAAGAATGAATGAATGAAAGCATAAACTAAGATAATTTATGAAACATTTTGATAATTAAAGTTGAGAAGTACATGTAAATAAAACTAATTAATTTCCAACAGCATGTAAATCTGATTTTACCTGCTTCAATGAAATTACGAAGCCTCACTACACTGTCAAAACATAAAGGTGGTACATGAGGTTTTCCCCAACGGTCTGGTCCTAGTTCAACATCTTCCTCATATTTTATCCATCTTGCCACTTGTCTCCACTGAAGACCATCTGCATTTTCATTAGATTTTAATTCATGAAGTTCTACAAATAGCTGTAAAAAAGGCAGAAGTTGTTAAATTTGCACTATATATATATATATATATATATATATATTAGCAACAAGTAATTTGATATTTATAAAAATTGAGTCTTTCTTAAATATTGAATAACTTAAATTAAAAAGTCTAATGATTCACTGTATTAGATTTAAAAAAATATAGTTGTTAAATGGGTAAACATTTGTAACTTTTTTGAATTGGTTGTTACAGTGGAAGTGTCAATGTAATGGATGGTTATCATATTGAACACCAATATATTTATATTTTACAAGAACTTTGTTTTCAGCTTTTTCAGAAAACCTAAAATAAGAAAGGAAAATAAACTTGAAAACTTTAAAAAATATATATATTTAATGTCTATTTTTGCACTATCATTGACAATCATTATTTTCTAAACTAATAAAATTAAAAAATATATAACTATAGCTGATAAATAACAACAGAATAAATTGAAAAATTCAAATCCTCAGTTAGTTCAAAGGCAACTTAAATGATGGATAAAAAACGGGCATATGTTTTATTATATTACAAGAGATAAAATTTGAATTCTTATTTGTTTATGTATTTAAAAAGGTGGGGGAAGGAGAACTACAGAAATATATAAGATTACAAATATTTAAAAAAAAAGTTATACTTTCTATTCTGACTTTGGGTTTTAGAAAAGTTTCACACAACTTTTGCTTATCTTTAATAAAATAAAATTAATAATACTTATTACAATTATAATTAAGTTGTAGAAAAAAAGTAGACACTTCTGAATTTTGTCATAAGTCAGAGTAAGTACACTTTCTTACAAATAAAAAATATGGTCAGACACAGGGGCAGCTTTAATAGTAACAGCACTCTGACATTTTTTAGTGCTCATACAAATTATAACCTCTAAAGAAACTATTAAGATTAAACTAAGTATTTTGTAGGTCTCCCCCTCCCCCCTCAGATTTTAATGCCTCCTCCCTAAAGCTGATTCTGATCAAACAATACACAAAACTAGCTTAAGAAATTTCTTTCCAATTTTGAATAAAATTTTGTGATGAACATTCATCAAATATACAAGCCAATAATACAACCATCTATCATCAGACATTAATAACTCATTAAAAACATTAATACTTTTCAAATGCTTTGTTTTATCAATTTATCTCTTTTGTCAGAAGTGTCGCAATGTCTTCTATTCTTCCACTGATATTATCAAAACACCTGCTAATCTCAGTATAGCTTCCTCTTCGGTAAGAAATAAATTTATAGCTTCCTCTTCGGTAAGAAATAAATTTATGTTCCATTTTCATTAATAAGTTTTAAATTGATATCTTTAAAAGTTACTGGTCGATTTTTATGAATTTTTTTTTTGTTGAATTTGCGATTTTTTTATACACATGATTGCAAATTTTCGTGGACGTAGAGTAATTATTTCTAAATGTTTCAAAAAGCAAGTGGAGCGATTGACCTCGTATGTGTCAACCCTGCAACGATTACGGCAACCCTTTTTCCTGTCTGGATCAGTGTTGGAAGTCTGATCAGTTTTTGGCCGAAATAAATAAAAGTTACGGTCCGAATTTCAAAAAATTTGAATTTTAGGAACGAAAAAAATCAGCCGCATGTGTACCCTGATTTTCTGATCGGTACCTCTGGTAGATTTTTTTTTTTTATTCGATGATGCATCAAAAAGAGACAATTTGGATGTCTGTGATTATCAAAACAGAAATTTTCTTTTCAGGTTTCGATAAAACTGTTCCTTGTTTTGCTAATTTGATGAGGTTTTTAATTAATAACGTTCTTAATTAGGGGGCGACTTCTTCAAAACTGTAATTCCTGGAGGCCCGGATTTTTCCGAATTTTTTTATACCAAAATCATCTTGCTGCGCACGCAAAGTTTATCCAGGTACAGGCAGATGCACACACACAGACGTTTACGAACATTAATAATAATGATGGAAAATTAAAATCATTAAAAAATTATCAAAAACACATACATTTTAACATACCTTGGAAACCCATTTTTAAAGAAAATATGTGCTCTCAATACATAATTGAGATCGACAAAAATCCCGGTAGCAGAAAGTGTGTGACGCTCGTCGCAGATTTATTTTAGACCTTGCAGATAAATTTACCAATTTAAAAAGGAAAAAATTTACGCGCGCAGACAGACGAAAAATGCAAAATCTCTGGTCTTTAGATTATTACATTTTTTCTTCTTTTCCCAGCAAATTTTCAACCCAACTGTATGAATGAAAGATTAATTTCTTTTCACATACACAAAACTGTCAATCATCAAGATCGCGGCGATACTGACACGCCCTTTCATTCCCACTGGATGTGAGCCACTCATAATTTTTGAAATGTTATTTTAAAAATTATGAATAATTCTGAATGTTTGTCTTGTTTTTTGTAATGTCTACCTTGTTTTAAACTGTATGTCAAAAATATGGCACATTTAAAAAAATTGATAACAAAAATTTTGCAATTTGAAATGATTTTCTTTGTGCATTTGTATATAGAGGTTTTCAGAGTAATTTTTACAGTTCATTTTAATTTATGTTGTATATTGTTGGTTTGATTTAATAAGAAAGATATGATCAGACATGCCACTTTTCCGCGGAATTCCACTTTTTCGGCGCTGAATCATTCCTAGAATCTGTAAAGATGTTGGCTGATCAGATCATAGTTTGTAATTGTTGTTCGTGATCAAATAAAACAATCCACGTGAACCAGGTTCGTTGTATAATAAAAAAAACTCCAGAATAGTCGTCAAGACATTTTATTGTAAGATCACCATGAGGATGCCAAGATGGTCGCGGACAGAAGAAGGGAAAACAAGACAACCGTTCTTTAAACGGTCATTATTATGCGAAGACAGCAAGCGAAGTGAGTTGTTTCCACGATACAAGTTGGAATTGCACTGACAATAATCTCGCCAAATAGGGTTGCTAATAATTGTCTAGGCGAGCAGACTTTCAGATGAAGCTGCCGCATAACTAATGGTATTTAGCGAGCCGGGCGAGGTTACCAGATTATTGGTGACAGGACGAATTTTGTTTCAAAAATTAATATCACCACGGCGATTATAACAGACAAATATCTTTCTCATGTGAATGGATTTCGACAGACAAAACAGTATGTGCTTTTAACAATCAGAATATATTTTTAGACATGGGTGTGAGTGATTGAGTTATTACCACTACCATATAAGGGCATGCATTTGGGCCAAATGGAAAATTCGCATAACTTTTAACTGACATTGTGGCCACAAAAATGCATTATGCACATATTGTGTTATAAGCTTGGTTATGGAAAGTAAAATTACGAAAAGGCATCTGTGCTGATTTAATTCTTTTCTTTTTTTATTTTAATCGAAAAGCCGTGAGATATTAGTGACCGAGCACAAGTGAAAATGAAAAGGGAAAGGGTATAAATTGCAGCGGGATTATTGTTTGTAGTTAAAGATAACACGATTAAATTTTGACAAAGGAAGGGGAAAAATATAAATTAAATAAAGGATAGGGTTTGTTAAAACTTAATATATGATTCTCATATCATAATGTTGTATATTGTTGGTTTGATTTAATAAGAAAGATATTATCAGACATGCCACTTTTCCGCGGAATTCCATTTTTTCGGCGCTGAATCATTCCTAGAATCAATACAAATATGCATTAAAATTTTTTCCTTTTTTTTCTAGAGGGGGACAAGCGGACGAAATACACTAAAAACAAAAACGGGAGAACGAATAGTGGTCGCCAAATTGAGTTTGTTTTCGCTTTCATTCAACCTTCTCTTTCCCCTGCTTGATCGTGTGCACCAAAGCAATTAGTAATGCCGCGGACGCCCTATAGCGCGTAAATTACGAAAAATCTGAGTTGGGAAGCAAAAAAATTGTTCTTACGCCGTTCCATCTGTTTTTACACTTGTAAATTCTTCGAAGAATCACGAAATAAACGCGAATTCCGTCCAAGGACTGCAAAAAAAAAAACGGCGAATTTCTTCAAAGGATTGCTGAAAAAAAAGACTAATTCGTTGAGGAATCGATAAAAAAAATCCAAATTTCATAGAAGAATCGCAGAAAGAAGACAAATTTCGTCAAAGGGCCGCAGAAAAAAGGCGAATTACTTCGAAAGATCGAGAAGAGAATGGCAAATTTTGTCGAAGAATCCGAAAAAAAAGGGCGAATTTCATCGTAGGATCACGAAAAAACGGCAAATTTCGTCGTAAGATTTCGAAAAAAACGCCAAACTTCGTCAAAGGATCGCGAAAAAAAGTAAATGTCGCCGAAGGATTGTGAAAAAATGGCGAATTTCGTCAAAGAATCGTGGAAAAAATGCAAAATTCGTTAAAGAATCGCGGAAAATGGCTAATTTGGTTGACAGATCGCGAAAAAAAAAAAAAAAAAAACACAAATTTCGTCAAAGCGTTGTGGAAAAACTTGAATTTTGTCAAAAGGCCATCATAAACATAAGTTTCGTCGCAGGATCACGGGAAAACGGCCAATTTCGTCGAAGAATCTGAAGAAACGGCAAATTTAGTCGTAGGATTGCTAAAAACAGCAAATTCTGTATAACGATCGCGAAAATAAGGCAAATTTCGCTGAAAGATTGCCAAAAAATGACAAATTTCATCGAAGGATCTCAAAAAGACAAATTTTGTCGAAGGATGTCGAAAAAACAACAAATTTTGTCAAAGGATTTTGAAAAAAAAAAAAAAAGGCAAATTTCGTCAAAGGATCTTGGAAAAAAAAAAAAAAAACCAGTGAATTTCGTCGAAAGATCGCGGAAAAAACACGAAGTTCATCAAAGGATCTCTTGGAAAATGGCTAATTTCGTCGTCAGATCGCGAAAAAAAAAAAAACTCAAATTTTGTCAAAGGGCTGCTGAAAAACATACATTTCGTCAAAAGACCCATCAAGGGGATTATGCGTGAGGGCGTGAAAGCTCAGCTTTTTTTTTGGTGAGCTTGTACCATATATCTGTATTATGTTATGCATATTATTCAATGAAATTAGATTCTCTTCCAGTGTATCTAAAAAATTATTCTCTTTCAGATTTTTTTTTTTTCATAATATTTATTTAGTTTTTCAAGGTGTCACCCAACATTTCTGCACGATTCAGCAAAAATATTGCATCAAATGTTATTTAAAAAATTATGAATAATTCTGAATGTCTACCCCGTTTTAAACTGTATGTCATAAAAATATGGCATATTAAAAAAAAAAAAAAATTGCGATTTGAAATGATTTTCTTTGTGCATTTGTATATAGAGGTTTTCAGAGTAATTTTTACAGTTCATTTTAATTTATGTTGTATATTGTTGGTTTGATTTATTAAAAAGATATTATGTTACGCATATTATAAATTAGATTTTCTTCCAGTGTATCTAAAAAATTATTCTCATTCAGAATTTTTTTTTTCATAATATTTATTTAGTTTTTCAAGGTGTCATTGCTATAAAATTATGACCTATATAATATACAGGGTGTTTATAAAGTCCCGGACCCATTTTGATGTTTAATAACTCATAAAATAATAAAGATAGATTAAAATTAATAACATAAATGGTTAGATAGACTCAAAAAGTTTCATGACCCTTATCAATGAACTTCCACGTGTGCCCCTTTCGTCGCATGGAAAATATCAAGTCGATAGTCAATTTCACGCCAGGTAGCAGCAAGCATGTCGGCATCCACAGAGGCTATTACGGTTGTAATTCTGGCTTTTAAGTCATCAATGTTCGACACTCTCCTCCTGTAAACATTGTCCTTTACAAATCCCCAAAGGAAAAAGTCCAGCGGCGTTATATCAGGTGATCTGGGTGGCCAAGGAATTGGACCTCCTCGCCCAATCCATCTTCTTGGAAAATGGTCATTCAAAGAAGTACGAACGATGGTACCCCAATAAGGTGGTGGTAGTCGTATACTTAGACATGTTGGAAAACTTCGTATTTCCACAACTAGAGGAGCTTCAGCCACATGTCTTTTTGCAACAAGATGGTGCACCACCTCATTGGGGTACCATCGTTCGTACTTCATTGAATGTTATATTAATTTTAATCTATCTTTATTATTTTATGAGTTATTAAACATCAAAATGGGTCCAGGACTTTATAAACACCCTGTAGTTATATTTTTATAACATTAATCAGTAAGAACCATATTTTTTTAACACACTTATAATGTATATAAGAAAATTGCAGCACACGATTTCTGCAGACAATTTTCATCCCACTAAATTGCTGTCGCAGACACAACTATAACTTTCTGCTACTGGTATAAATTTTTTTTTATTTATGCCATACAATAGGTTGTGTTTTGAAAATAGGCATATATATGCAATGTATTACAAAATCTAATTTTAAGACCCAGATATAAACAGTATAAAGTAAATAAACAACTTATAAGATTTCCTGCTTTTTCAGGGTTCTTTTTTTTCCCCCTCTTTCCATAAAATTCAGGCTTTTCAAACTTTTCTGTTGCGTGGCAACTTTTATAATTGTAATACTTAATTCAATTTTGAAATATCTACCACTATTTTTGCTTTAAAAAAAAACAGTATATGGACACCACGCAACTACTATGCACACTTACTTCCCAACTTTTCAAAGCTTAAAATATATAAATAAATAAAAATATATTTATTATGAATAGACACACTTACTTTATGGGGCGTGTGATCATATTTATCTTTGTAAAAACCAACTGTGGAATCTTCCTTTTTAAACAAAGTTCCCCAGAATTTGCCTCGAATTTTAGACCTGTGCATTCCCTTAGGATCTTCAAAACGATGACCTATAATATTAAAACATATGTAGAATTTCAAAATAGAGAAAAAGAGAGTAGAAAACAAGAAAAATTAACAAAACATTGCCGTCTACAAAATTAATATCTTGAAATTACCGTTATTAAAATTGAAAGGTTAATTTTGAATTTATTGAACATTTATGATACATTATTTTAGATTTTAAAACACAACAATGAACCTGCTAACCTTGCCATGGGAAAAAAAAAAAGATTTTATTTGAATTCCTGGGGTGGGAAAAATTCTAGTGTGGTCTGTTTCCCACATAGAATGGCAATACTTCATAATGCAACATAAAAAACAATTAAAGGGAGAAAAAAACTCATTATTTCTTAAGTACAAAAAAAAATATTTTAAAAACATTTGCTTAAACTGTATCAAGCTGTTGTGGAAGAAATAAAATATTTAATAACTAAAATAAAGCATTTTCAGGATGAATTCTTACAATTTATTTTATCTTTTAACTAGCTGACCTGCACAGCGTTGCCTGAGCCAGTCATAAATAAATAATTTAAAAAAAGCCTCAAGTTTTCAATATCAAGTCGAATGACCCAAAACCTGTTGAAATCGAGCCCTTAGAACACAAGAAAAGAATGAGCCCTCAGGCGGTGGAATGTGACCCCTGTAAATTTAACAAATTTCCTTTAACATTAACGCAATACTTAATTTATGGATAAAATCCCCCTGCCTCTCTCTAATTTTAACCATTTATCTTTAACAGTAACACGATTTTTAATTTACGGCTGTAGTGAGGAAACGTAAGTTGATGCCGTAAAAGAAGTTTCTTTCTTTTTTTTTTTTAGTGGTAGTTTGGGGTCTAAGTAAATTTTTAGTGATTTATAAAGTAGCTGGAGTACCCTAGAACTATGTTAATGAAAAAAAAAGAAGAAATCGAATAATTTTTTAAGAAGCTGCACCAAGGACCTCAAGAAAGAGATCACCCCAACAGCAAGAATATCGGCTAAAATTCAGCCTCTTACAAGAATTGTCGGTAAATGAAGGTAGTCATAGCCAGAGATTGACACAATATAATCTCTCCAATAAATTGCAATTTCTCCAGTTATATGTCAAATGCAAATGTTGGCAGAAAATCAGATTAATGTTGGAAATAAATTAGCCGGCACATGATCTGAGTATGGTTTCGGCCGTTGTTCGAACACAGTGACAATTAAATCATTTTGCTGGGAGTGTGTTATTGTCTCCATGGTGACCCCACCCCCTGCAGTGTTGTGTCATGTGACATAAACCCACCAACATGCTTCAAGATCTTATCTGAATTTCACAACCCCTCAAAATTTCCCTTTTCACGTTTCAAGGACAGATGCTTTTAAACAGATGATGAAGGAACTACTAGTCAAACATACATCTGAAGGAATGTTTTGGTGAGAATAAATTGCTAAGTCGAGTCACAAATCAGTAAATCTTAATCTCTTAAATCTCTCTAAATTTATGGATAGTACAATAAGTGGTATAAAAGAATTCTAAAAATAGTTTATTTTTACATTTTAATAATTACTTATAGTCATATTCATACTTAAAAATATACTTTGATAAATGGAACTTAATAAATTAATCTGATATATTTGTAATAAGCACTTAGAAAGACTTGCTGTTTTCTTGAATTAAATAAATAAATTGAAAATATAATTTTTTTTCTAATTTATCTAAATAAATTAAAATTACACAAATATGCGAAAATATCTAAAATTTAAAGTATTACTACAAGGAACTATTTGCTCTAAATGCATTTTTTTTAATTATGAATTAGAAAATTACGAGTTTAAAAAAAGTAGTTTCATTGGAAATTATTCAGGTAAATTTTGTTAATTAAGAAAATTCTAGAAGTTCAATGCTAGAACTGTAATTAAATGAAAAATGACATTTTAAGGAAAAGTTTTGAAAAGTGTTTGAGAATTTTTCTTTAAATGTTATGTTGTAAATTGTTTTATACAGAAATAGATAATCTTTTTTTCTCGAGATAGTACAAAATTTTATTTTATGCCTTTTAAAAGTTAAAATAAATGACTAAACAAAGTATACATTAAAATAATTATTTAGATTATTAAAAAAGAAAACAAACCTGCTATTTTTAAACATAATTATAGTATGATGAGAAGTGTTAAAAGTTGGTTAGTTGATTTTATGACGGCCGATTATCTACACGAGGGATATAGACCCTAAGGGGGAGTGCCCTCTGTGGGAAAGTCTTTCTAAGGGATCCTAACCCCTATTTGTGGCAAGGTTTGAAGAAAACATCGGAAAACTCTGAACAGTGAGGTCGACGAGTGTGACAGGGGTTTGAACTCAGCACCTCCCGTCTACCAGCTTTGAGAGCAGAACCTCTCAGCCACTGGTAGGGCAGAAGTGTTAAAGAATGGGATTTTTACAGATAAGAAGAAATGTTTAGTGAGAATATTTTTCATTGTAAGATGTAAAACTTGTATAATTAATTAAAATGTATGAATGCTCGTTTTAATTCAAATAAAAATTTTTGTTATATGGGAATATTTACCACTATAAAATGCAAAAACTATCGATAGTGCAGTAAATTAAAACATGAGAAATTTCGTTTTGTTTAGATGCAAAAATAGTATTTAAAATGTAAGAATGTTCGTTTTAATTCAAAAAATAAATATTGCTAATTGAGAATATTTCCCACTATGTGATGCAAAAAATTGACATATCGATTGTATAACTAATTAAAACTTTTAAAAAAATTGTTTTGGTTTAAGTATTGCTGTTAAAATGACTTACAATGACATTTACAACTAATTTTAATTACAATTAATTTTTCTTTGTAAGATTTAAAAAAATATTTATAACTAATATTTATATTAGTAATTAATAAGTAAGAAAGTAAATTTTAACTAAAAAGATAATGTTATTTGCATCTTACTATGAAAAATTAACTAGAATTTAAATTTTAATCATGATTAGTTCTAATTTTTAATAGAAACTCATTTAATAGCAATACTTAAACTAAAATGATTTTTTTATGTTTTAATTAGTTATATATTCGATATATCAATATTTTTGCATCACATAGTGGAAAATATTCCCAATTAGCAATATTTATTTTTTTAAATAAAATGAACATTCTTAGGTTTTAAATACTATTTTCGCATCGGACAAATTTTTCTATTCGATATCATCATTGACTAAAAATAATATGATACCACAATGTACTCAGTAAAAGATTACTGAGTACTAATTTTACTTCTTTTGCATCCATGATTCAGTAAACGTTTCTCATTCAGAGGGGGGGGGGGGGGGGGAGGTTACAACACCGCCAAACCCGCCCTTTGTTATGCCACTGCCGTCAAAGAAAAGTATGTCCCCCTACAAGAAAGTTCTGAAATGGCATCTCTGGGACCAAGGGACCCGGATCTTCTCCAAACTGTTTTTTTTTTTGTTGTTCACGTAGTAGCTGGAAGTACTAAGATGTTGTTAGAAAAAAATAAACAAGTGAATTGGACGATTTTTAAGGGAACTATAATAGGGAGAGCAAAAGGAGCCAGCTGATAGTTTTGAGCAGGGCCCTAAAGCTGCGTTTAGTGAGCATCCGTGCCAGACATCAGTACAAAGCAATATATCTTATGATTATCGAAAAGACTGGCTGCTATCTTTGGCTTTGAATCGCCAATGTAAGGACGGCAGTTTTTTCTTCTTTTTATGGATTTATTTTCATACTTTCTGTAGACACAGTATATGAAATCATGTTGTCAGTTTTACACTAAATGTAATAAAGTGACCCATAATAATAGTATAGTCATATATATATCATAACTGATAATCTTATGATGCCAGACCATCATGTCCTTGTTAGATCACATATTATTATTATTATTATTATTATTATTATTATACATATGAGCATATTAAGGTGGTGGTCTAATTTCCAAATAATTTTTCTGTTTCTTCTTCTTTTTTTACGTTGATTAATATTTTATTTTTCAGGAAAGGATTGTTTCAAGGCTTCATATTAGGAGTCCTTTCTTCAGTTCAATATTAAAAAGACCCACTTTTTTCGGTGACAATTGAAGAAGAAGCTCCTTTTATAAAGCCTTGTAACAGATAATGGTTTTTTTTTGGGGGGGGCGAGGGGGGGCGGTGTCTGTTTTTCCTCTGGATTATATTCTGTTTTACATGTCACATATTTTCCAAAGTCTGCTTTACAAACATATTTGTTGGAGAAATTTTACATTTTATGAGTGATAATGATTCCCAATCCCTCATATATAAAAATCCTGGCTGCGCCACTGTATTTTATGTAGGGTACATGTGCCATTAATGGACACCCTTCAATGTTTTTGGTTTATAAAAAAAATAACTAATAAAAATTTATCTTTTATTTCCTTTTTTCATAACTCCCCCTTGTATGTTTTATAATCTGGGTTATTGTTAACACTTCTAATCAAACCAATCAGGAAGTAGAAAATAATATTTCGAAGTTCCACTGTTTTTTAGTGAAAATCTTAATGAACATGCTAAGAGCTGGCTTCATTTAATAAATTTCCATATTCTTTATTTTCTTGCAAAATTTGCATGTTTTTGTTTTGGTAGTAATAGAAAACTTCAATTTTTATATACTAATGGCAATTTACAAAATTTCATTTATTTTTAAGGTTTTAAAACACGTGTCCATTGCTGGAATGCTTAATTAGTCAATTTCCAGTAATGGACACCTCATGTAATAGACACTGGTAAAAACTCAATTTTAGCAATATTCATAACGCATAAAATCTTTTGACTTAACTGAAAATCCAAGTAGTCAAATTTAATTTTTAAACTGCACCTACCAGTATGTAACAGCACCAAAATTTTATAAATAGCTGCTTTTAATTAATTTCGTGTAGTTAATAAAATTTTCAATATTTTAATCAAATTATTTTTTTTTTTAAACTCTTCCTTGCATATTTTATAATCTGGCAATCAATAAAACAAATCAGGAAGCAGAGAATATTGTTTAAGGGGATAGAGAAAAGAGGGGCTCAATCCCTCTCTCTTGTTGCAGAAGTTGTTAAAAATCTATTATTATTTTCTGTCTTAAATGTTTGCTTATTCACCTCCAACAAAAAACAAAAAAAATGTAATATTAATTAAATTTATAGTAGCAATGGAACTAATAAATCTGCAGATCAGTGTCCTCAAACACGTCAGTTCTACAGTTTTACTTGAAATTATTTATTGTTTAAAACATTCTATTTAGTACAGCTGTAAGACTGAGTTACAGAAGGGATCATAAAAAAAAAAAGGCTATGAATCAATTGAATATGATATTTGGATTAAATAAATATAAAATAATGTAAATTTTAAAAAAAGAAAGAAAATAAAAAGATGAGTTTTGGAGGTTGAAGAAATTGTTACCAAAATCTAATCCCCAAATATAAGCCTATGAATAAAACTATTAAACATTATGTAGAAAATTGCACTTATTATTAAAGATAATCATAAAGAGTTACTCAGCTATTAAAATTAATCAAAAAATTTACTTACTAGCCATATCATCAATGTCTGCGCTTTGAAGCGTTGCTGCTTCTTCTGGATCCAAAACAGTATTATACTTCTTTGCATCAATATCAAATCCATGATGTTTTCTTTTAGAAGACAGTCTTCTTGCATGTCTGATATAAATGATAATGTAAATAGTTTATTAGTTTCATAGCTTCATTAGTTTATAAAACCTAATCATTGTAATTAACACTTCATTGCACACATCTATCTACACAGAGTGATTATAAAAGAACTATCCCACTATATGAGCCTCTAACTATCATACTGTTCACAGAAAATGAATGAAATTTTGGTTTAAAGCATTTTGAGGTATGTGCCCAAGAATCATATAAAAAACAACAGTTAAACAGTTACAGCCACAGTGACTTCGAAAATTTCAAATGATAAATGTTATGTCACAGACAAAACATCTGCTTTTTTTTATTCTGTTTCAATTTCTAAAATTTAAATATTTAAAATCTATTCATTTACTTTTTTTAATTTAAATTATTTTATTTTCCATTTTTATTTAATTTCCAATAATTCCCGTTTTATAAATTTATTTATTTTTCAGCAATCATAGCTTAATGTTTTGTTTCATTTCTTATCAACAACAATTCCCATCTTTTTTTAAAACAGTCTGCTTCCCGACCTTTTTCAAAATTTTAAGTCTGGTTGCCACTTTGTTAACGTTTACCGTTCGAAAATCATTTTACTTCCATATTTTGCATAGTACATTTGCACTGTGACATCTGCGCATTGGTTTCGGCGAGAAAATCATTGCGAATTCATAGAGTCTTTCTAATTTTTCCTTCTCTTCCTTCCTGAGATTCGTGATGAACAGACGCATTCGTCAGAACTCCCTATTTCATTGGCGTATCGGAGTGGGCTATACGGGTCTGCATCTGATATAGCCTAAACAATAGTAAAGTTTAAATTAATTCCTTCGTATCTTAAATTTCTTTTGACAATGATTAAAAAAATTCCGGATCTATTATACAGCCTTTTTTGTGATCTGAATAATACTTCTTCGAGGTTGCGTCTTGTTATTTTAAGTATGTAGTAAGTTGTCTTGTGCCATTTTCTCCAATGATAATCAGAAGATGGAGATCCATGTTGGAAATTTTCATGAGAAATCTACCATTGAGATGTATAATGATTTTCGGTTTTAACTTGAAAGGATGCAGGTATCATCAGTTGGTGAGATAAATAACTCATATTTTTACGTATGTTTTATAAGAAACCTCCACATGATGCCCAGGTTCTGGAAATCGTTAATTTCAAGGGATGACTTTATCATCTTTTGTTCAGCACATTGTTTACATCTAGATCTAGAACATTTAGAGAACTTATTTTCTCGTTTCTTCAGAAGTCCTTATGTGCGAAATTTCTTCTTACAAAATTTATTGATATTCATATCATAATATTTATTGTTGAAATGTTATTTGAAACAGTAATATAGTATATGTGTGACATTAGTGACTTTCTAAGCTTTTTTTTTTCAATAAAGTTAATGTTACAGTCACAGGAAACAAGAATTGGCATATATATTGGAAAAATGTTTTGAATTTTAATTTGTGAAATATCATTACAAAGATAATTTAATATAAAAATTAATTTTGTTCAGGAAAATCCGCAGAAGATCCTTTAGCTTATTTTTCATATAGTCATTGTAATAAAGAAAAAAATATTATGAAAGAATTTGTTTTTATTGTCTTTATAACTACATATTTTTGCATATAACAATTAGAGATGTAAAATTTCCGGAAATTTTGAAGTGGCGGAAAAAAAAAAACACTTTTTTTCTGGAAAAATTGATTTTTTACAAATATTTCTCAAAAATAAGTCACATTTTCTTAAAAAATATAAAGTAATAAACATTTTTAAAATTTCTGCATACTAAAGAAAATATTTTTTTTTTCACTTTACATGAATATATTACAAAAAAGAAAAAAAAAAAAGTCAACTTTTAAAAGTTACCCTTTCAGTCTCAGAATTTACATAGTAGCTTTTCTTGCTTAATTTAATACCATTGTTTGTAATATACCATGTCTCTGTTGAAATGATTTTTCTGTTGCATTTGTTCAATTATTATGCTGCCGTCTTAAAAAAACATTTTTTGAAAATGTCTCTGTATAAAGTCTAATAGGCTAAATTTTTACAGCTTGTTCTGACTAAGAATTTAATGTTGGGCATTTTTCATTTTATCACTTTATTAGAAAATGACAGCCAATTAAGTGAAAATTTGAAAAAAATCCATTTTTCAAAAAAGTAACCCATGTTACCTGAAAATAACCCACACCTGACATAATCAGCTGAAAATAAAGCATTTTATTACATATTCATGGTTTAACGTTAAAAAAAAAATTATGTAGACCGTTCTAAAATTCTATTATAGCAAGAAAATCTGTAGAAATTAAGCTCATTTTTCACCAGAATTCTGCAATTGTTAAGTAACATTATTTTTAAACTAAATAAACACTCCATAGGTATTTTTAATTATTTTATTATTCTAAACGGTGCAGACAGAACAAAACAAAAAAATGTACTTTAGTAAAGTATTTGATGTAGTACTATGGTGGGTTGTTTTAAGGAAACATTTTACTGTGGGTTTTTTTTAGACGACAGCACAATACCAGTTGAGATAATTAAAAAAATAACAACAAAAAAATCTTATGAGTTTCAACCAATAACAGAAAATTTAAATCCCCTCTACATAGTATTTTGCTTTGTATATAAATAACACCATTTAAAAAAAAAAACAAATTATTGTAGTTGTGACATTATAAATATTATCATTTTTTTCTTCTATTGCTTAAAGATGGATAATAATTTACAATATTGCAAATTTTTTTTCGTACAATTAGAATTTTCATTTCTTGTGTATTTACTTTGTATATAGTTTTCCAGTCTAAACCTAAATCAACCCTATGTTTTGGTTTTAGTTTAAGTTTTAGATTCTTAATGTGAAAGTAATACTATATATTATGCATGTATATTTTTTTAATGAAATTTATAAAACAGGTGGATTTTTTAATGCTCCGAAATATTTAGCTGAAAACAATTTTTATCAGAAAATTTACATTTTCTTTGCAAAGTTTACTTGTATGCATTTATATATATATTTTAAGAAGTTAAATATTTCTGGCGATAATTATCTGATTACATAAAAAAATCACAGCTATGCCGATAAAAATAAATACATGTTTCAAATTTTATATTAAATTTCTGATATATTATTGAAATAATTTTGCATATGAATTTTCATTTTTAATAACAGAAGTTGCATGGGTCTGCTTAAATTTTTTTTTTTATCGCAATCCTTTCCAGCAGTATAACTAAGAGACTACATAAACATAACTAAGAAATATTGGATGTTATAAGCCATCAAACTCCAAAAAAACATTTTTCCCCCGAAAGGTTTTCACAATTTTGGCCACCACTGTATCAACAGCTAGATAAGAGATTCATTAGCAATTTCAGTTGTTATGTGACATGTTTTGTTATTCTAAAATCATCACATTTCTGGAGGATTCAGAAAAATTCTGAACTTTTTTTAAGGGTCCTTTTAAGGTGAAAACATTGTAAAGGATCCTTTAAAAGACTCAAGTTCTTCCTAAACTGCTTACAGATCATATTTTCTATGTTAACATTTTCATGGGAGATACTGGACATGAAAAAATATAAAGAAAAAAATACCAGAGTGCAGCCAGAATAACATTTTTAATAAATTATTTTATAAATTAAATTTCAATTTTTCCAATTTGGAAAAATTGAAAAATACCCTTTCGGAAAAAAACCAGTTTTTTTCCCGAGCATTCCCATCTCTAATAACAATGTTTATTACCGTAATTTCACGTATTTAACCCACAGGTAATCTATTAAAAAACTCAAATTTGTATGTGCTGCGGGTTATCTATCATAGAAAGTGAAAAAGCGAGCGAACGTGGAGCAAAACTTAACATCAGAGTCTCATTTTGTGTATCTAACCTTCCTTCTACTGTCTATAGAAATGGGTCAAGTCCAAGGATTGTATCACTGTAGGTGCGAAATCGGGTACTAGACGTTAGGAGCTAAGAAGTTCCGCTCAAAAGCAACCAATTAGAGCAAAGCGCATGAGTGGAGAGAATTCACGGTCTCGCCAACATGACAAAAACCAAAAGGCGAATTTTTACCAACAGTTGATTCTGATTGGTTGCCCATGAGCTGAGTTTCCTAGCTGCTAAGCCCTTATTATCGGAGGGCTGGCCTTCATTCTTATCTTTCAGTAAGCGTGTGTGCTAGCTGTCTGTAGATTATATTTGAACTTGACTGTCATTCTGCTTTCTTCAATAGCACGAAAGCAGAAAGTCGTTCTGCTTTCTTCAATAAAATTTCACAATGTCTTCAAGAAAAAGAAAAAGCTATACAGCTGATTTCAAATTGAATGTTATTTCAAAAGCCGAATTATCGGGATATCGTGAAGCAGCATGACAATTTAGTGTCGAAGAAAAAAAAGTTTGTGAATGGAGAAAGGAAACAGCAACACTAGAAAAAAATGGACAGACAAAAACATTCCATGCGTCATCGTAACCCCTTTTGGCCAACAATGGAAGAAAACCTTTGTCGTCGGGAATGCATTTTATAAATAGTTTACACACGTTCTATTTTCATATTTTATATTATGCATATCCATCCATGATGGGTAAGTATTACAGTGGCCCCCAACGACTAGTTTTATATGTTTGTTTATTTTTTTATTAATTAAAATTGCTGATATATGATATTTAAAATTCAAAGTAAGTATGTATTGTTGTTTTTATATATTATTGCTATTATTATTTATTATTATTTTATTTTTATTTAGCGGCGATTTGATAGTCAAATCTTTTTCTATTACATTTCATTGTGCGACCGTTCTGCGAAATCCAATTTTTTTCTGTGCATTTTCCGTTTGTGCGGTGCTTTTCCCAGTTTTTACGGTACACTGCTTTCAATGTACTTTCCTTCTGCATTTACACACTTCCATGAATGTCCATATGGTTATTGAAAACATTCCTGGAACTCAATATTTGGAAGCACCATCAGCTATCTCAGTGCATTTTGAATGACATCCTCAGAATTCAGATGCATCAGTAATTAAACATATGTCTATTCTAGCTGTTACCCGTGACTTCGTTCACGCAACATTAAAAGAAGAATAAATACATTAATTAAGCAAAATATTTCACTCCCGATAACTAAAAACCTTAATAATTAACTATTTATCATATTTCATAGGAGACAATACAGTATTTTTTGTTATATTGACCTTGACATAACTCAGTCTTAAAAAAGTGAAATTTTGTGCCAAATAATCGAGAAAATGAAATTGCAACCAATGCAAAAAGGAGGGCCAAATAAAATCGTGGAAATAGACGAATTGGGTAAAAATAAATGTCAATTGTACCTGATAAACAATTTTACTTTTAAGGCCTTTGTGAAACGTTTTAACAGCCATCCTTCAAAAAAACATTAATTGGAAATAGTATATGCTTTTTCTTTAAATTCAATTCTGCCTCCTTGGTTCAACGTATAGCTGAAACACATCTTGTTTTCTAAATGACAGTATGTTGACAGGCAATTTTTGTTCTCCAGAATAAATTGATTCATGAAGTTTGAATATGTGAAAATGTGTTTTTATTTTTCGGATAATTTAATGAAATCAAGATTTTGTTTTCACCATCTGTTCAAAGTGAAAATAAGTTCTGTGTTTCAGTTTTAATGAGAAAATGGTGTAAAAAATATACTGATCTGTTTTATTTCTCCTTTTTTATGCACAAATATGGAGTAATTTACTTTCCGTTTTTAGAAAAACTTTGTTAAAATTTACAAAAAAAAAAAAAAAAAAAAAAAAAAGGCATTTAATTTAATTTTTTAAGTTCTGAGAGTTTGTGTGACATCCTCGGATCAATGATAACCGGTATTAAGTAAATCACGTTGCGTTCGATAGTCTAGAAGTAGTTGCAAAATACAAACATGCGGTCAGATTTTAATATAATAGATTCGTGTTCATTTTCCTTTTCTTAAAATTATGATGTGATTTTTAGCAGAAAACTCTCATCTGTATATAATGGATACTCATGCTCAATAATCAGTATAAAAAAACAAGCATTTAAATTTTTCGTTATAAATATGGCGTGAAACTCATCTACTTTCTATACTTACTGATTCCTTGTATTATTAATGTAAGGAATTGATTCACACTCATTTTAAAACTTATTGGAAAATTCCCGTTTTATTTCAAATATGACGTCTCTTTTTCCCCAGAGAAATCCCTTTTTAATGACATAATTCTTGTTAATTTTCTTTTCCAGGCAATTAATTTCAATACTGGCATAGGGGAAATTATTTTACTCTAACGAAATAATATTAAATCTTTAGGTTTTATCAACAAAAATGGAATTACTAACATTCGTCATTTTTTTAGGTAATCAAGTTATTTCTTTTAGTTTTAAGAATATAAATAACTATTTCTCGCTATCCATGACATCATTTTCGACATGGATAATTTTGCGGGGCATATTATTAACATTTGCTAACCATTTTCTTTTCAAACTGCTTTTTACTTTTTTAAAATTTAAATAAAAAATACGGTATAGTTATATTAGCCGTGAGCAGACGGTAAAACGCTGAGTATTGTTACCATACAAAAGAAGAAAAAAAAAAAAGAAAAAAAGTGTAGAAAAAAAACCCAAGATCATTTTATTTCACCAATCAAAGCATATCCGCTTTATTTTCGATATTTGATGTCATATTCACCTGTTTCCTATGGTTACGCATATTAAAACCTTGTATTATTATCAAAAACTAAAAAAAGTACGTTTTATTTCTAATAATATTATTTAATCTTCTTTTTAATTCGTTGATTTTTTTATTTCATTTTCATTTTTCACGTGAAAATTTTTCAATTGAAACTAAATTGTTGAGTCAAAATTATTATTCCGGTTTTGAATTAGTTTTGGCAACGATAAAGTATTAGCAATGGTAAAGTAAATTTAACCATTTTAAAATATTATACGAAAAAATGTCCATTCATTCTCTATGAAAATAACGAAATTTTGAATTATTAAGAAAAATATTTAAATAAAATAAACAAAAACCATCCTATGTTCAAATGAGGGTTATAATTAACCTATATGCAAAGATACGGGATCATTAAATGCTCCATTTTGGCGCTGGCTTCAGCCTAACATTTGCACACAATCAGATTTATAATATTATTAGGATAGGATAGGATTAGGATAGATAATTTTTTGAATGTGATTAATGCTTTTATCAGAGGTGAAAGTGGAAAAACAAAGCAATCAGTACAGTGGATGTTTTCACAACTCGTACAACTTTCATGGAAATACTTGTACTACACATACACCTGTTCCTTTTCAGGACTTTCTTTCCTAATGTCTTAGTCAACATTTGAAGGGTCTCAGAATTTTTTTTTTTTTTTTTTTTTTTTTTTTTTTTTTGTAATAAAATACAAAATTTAATATTTGTTTACTGTTTAAGAGCCCATTTTTAAAAATTTGATGGAAAATAAATTGGCCCAATAATGTTTCTATCCTCCTTACATGGAGACAGAAACTGCTACAACAATGAATTTTCCACTTGCACTCTCCCTGATGTGCTCTGCATATTGATTCTGAGAACTTTATTACTAGAGTAATAGAGCAAACTATCACATTAAAAAAATTTCATTAAGCATAAATCTATAGAAATAAAACTTGATAGGTTTGTCTGCTAGGAAATGCATCAGACTAGTTTTTTTTAAAGCTGCATGAAATGTCACAACATCTGAAAGTAAAAATAATAAAATATAGTTTGAAAACTTTACATTTAGTTAAAAAATATATTTACTTTGTACGACTTGATTTTACAGACTCAGATATATTCTTCTGCAGATCTTTTTGCAAATCACTTTGAGATTCTTCTCCTACATAAACAGTTACAGAGTTAAATACTGAAGAAAAGATGAATTATATATATATATATATATATATATTTAATCCAATAAAATGAAAACCTATGACACAACTGAACAGAGCTTTTTTTTTTCAATCCTTTTTCCCTACAATTTTTGACAAATTATGTAAGAACAATGATTGTCCCCATTAATTCAATATTAAATTTTCCAAAAATTTGTATCACTTGTTCTCAAAATTCAGAGATAATATTTTTAAAAAATAGTTGAAACACCCATTTACTAATATACCTTATAAATATTAGAGAGACAGAAACAAAATGGTAGTTTGGACAGAAAAAAAATCATAGGAGCATCATTTTGAGGTATCACTTCCTTTTGACCATACTGCCATAGAAAATGAGTTTTACATGAAAAATTTGAAAGGGAAAGGTTATGATTTTTTTCTTTTTTTTTTTTGGTGCAAGCAAAATCCCAAAAACTTTTAAACTAAACAAGACTGAATCAGCAAACTTTTGCCTTGAACTATTTGCATTTGTAGCTTAAAATAAACAACATATTGACTAAATTTTTTTTTTGTTATTTCTTCAGTGTCAAAAGTTATTATTATCAAAAAGAGAATACTGGTAGAAGTTTTAAAGAATTTGATACGATCATTTAAGGTAGCTAAATCAGCTGTCTTTTAAACAGTGGAGCATTTTAACTCCTCTTCTAATAAAATATATTTCTAAACTTTGAAAGCACAAAATGTTATTTTTTATTTTGTTTGGTGCATATTTTATTTCAGTCAAAATAGAAAAAATACTACACTTATTTTGAATATTCTTAAAGTATTCCATATATATTTTTCTTTTTTTAATTCAGCAAAGCAGATTTCTTTAAACTTAAGCCCTGAATCAGAACTTAGTCATTTTTTAATTACAAATTGGGTTTTTCAGAATTTAACCCTCTTATGCATGACAGCATCAAATGAAGCAGTATTTTAAAACAATCCTTAGAGTACTGTGTACATTTTATTTTTATTCATTGATTTATTATACATAAGCCCCATATGAAGTTCAATAATGATTGTAAAGTACAATAAATGGCAGAACCATTTTCTTTTTGAATATTTGGAAAAATCCAATTTTGACCTTTGTTCTGCATGAAAGATTTTCTGAAAGTATTTTTGTCTTGGATCTACAAAAGAACACAAGCAAAACTTTTTTACTTTTTACTTTGTGTTAATATATCAGAGGTTTAAATTATCACAAAACTATTTTAGAACAATTACTAATAAGTTTTTAGTGATTGTAAATTTCATATGAGAATCGGTCTGTAATTTTGCATTAAATATAAGAATTTTAAAAATTTATTGTTTGTCCTTAATGATATATTTTACATGCAAAATATTTATATCATTCCTTTAAAAATAATTCATGTAAGAGATAGTTAAATAATATAAACAAATATCAGCAGTGAAAATGAACTAATCTTCAACAGACAGATGACATGATCTATGATGCAGCATTATTTATTACAATAACCACTTTACATGCACTCACTCTTAGGATAGCTAAAGAGAAAAAAAACGTGTCTAAAAAAAATAGTGTATTTTTGAATAATACAATCAAAAGTAAAATGTAACATCAGAAGAGATTAAAAAATTAAAATTTTCAGACCAAATGCAGTTAAGATTTATATGGAGTCATATTTAATACACTCCATGTGAGACAATTTTTAAACATATAACATAAAAAAAATACAGAAATGTAACAAATATAAGAAAATTATATAATGAAAAAACATAGATTCTATCAGCATTTTCCAAATGAAGAATTCAAGCAGATTATTCTTTGAATAACACCCTATCCCCACAGTTAAGATAATGTTTTAACAAATGAACATAAAAGAAAAAAACAGAACTAAAATTTGTCTTTCGCAGGGAGACTCAAAAAGACAGTTCAAGCTGACAAAAAAAAAAAAAAAAAAAAAAAATTCTTATATTCTTCTTCCTCTTAGTGTTTAATTATTTTAAATTATTTGAAGAAAATAAAATATTATTACTTTTTATTCTAAATCATCACAAGAAAAAAAAAGAAAAAAAAAAAAAACTAGTCAATTAAATTTGAAAATGCAATCTTTGCCCCCAGGATTCAAGTAAGGTTAGTCAGGTCATGGGAGTAAATTTTGAGAGTGTTCATAAACATTTAAAATTAAAGATCGAAAAGATTTTTTTTATCTTAAATCCCGAAAAATTTTCTTTGGTATTTAGATATGCATAAAGTTTTAGTTATTTCTTGAAATTTGTAAACTGGAGCACAAAATTTAACAAAATGCCTACAGCACAACAAAATTATACATGATGAAAGATAAATTAAGGGGCTGCTTCTCTGCATTTCCCCAATCATGAAATTCCATGTTATCTGGAAAATTTAAAAACGTGATTACTCATTACCTAATATAATTCTTAAAATATAGTTTTCCCCAAGAGAAAATAGACGTCAGATGCGACAATGTGTGCTTTGAAAAAATGTATCTTTAAATTTTAAATATTTAAAAAAATCTCTATAAACTTTGAAATTTCCACTTGATGAAATTTTATCATATTTTTAAAAATGCTTAAAATTTACAGAAACAATTCTTTAAAATGCACAACGTTGGCATCTGACATCTACTTCCTGGTGGTGAAAACCACATTTTAATAATTATATTAGGTAATGAGCAATCCTGCTTTTAAGTTTTCCAATAGGTTAGCATGGGATTTGACGAATTTTGGGATGACTGATTGACGTATTTCGTGATACTTTTCAGCAATTGATTGACACAATTATAAATTTTGTTCAACGGTCGATTGTGAAATCAGTGTTTTTTTGCCCTGAGCGATTGACGAAATTAATGATATTTTTCCATGGCTGATTGACAAAATTTGTTTCTTTTTCTCAACGACCAATTGGCGAAAAGCAAGATTTACATTTTTCCGCCTTGAGTTACTGACAAATTTCGTGATATTTTTCCGCAACTGATTGACAATTTTCACAATACTTTTGCACAACTGATGGAAAAACTTAGCAATATTTTCTGTGACTAACTGACAAAATTTGCATTTTTTTTCAACAACTGATTGGCGAAACCCATGATTTTTGTCACGAGTAGTTGATGAAATTAATAATTATTTTCAATGACCAATTGACTAATTTGATAATTCCGTGATTGACTGAAGAAATCTAGGATTTTTTCCGTGATTGACTGGCAAAATCCATGACATTTAATAATGACCGGCTGGCAAAATCCGTGATTTCTTGCTGCGAGTGATTGAAGAAATTCACAAGTTTTTGCCATGAGTGATTGACGAAATTCACAATTTTTATCAACAGGGTTCACTGATGTATATCAATGGATATATATCACGATATCTGTCATGATATAAATCCGATATTTATTTTCAGAATATCAAGATTTTTGATATTTTCATATTATTTGATATTTATTTTCAAAATATTAAGATGTTTGTTATTTTCAATATTTGATATTTCTTTTCAAAATATCACTGTGTAAGATATTTTTGATATTTTAAGTCAAAACAAGTGTAAGTAAAATTTTCAACTCAAGTACTGAATTTTAGGAATGTATGGAAAATAAATGATATGCGGAATTTGGCCAAATATAAAAAATATGTTTGCATAATTCTTCCAATTCATGGAAAATTTTCATCATGGATTGAGGAATACCGCGACTCGTGGAGAAGAATCACATAATGTTCCATTCTGTAGATAAAGAACATTTGTCTCTGGCAGTGACTTTTTTAGCTAAAGAAAAAAAAAAAAAAAATCTTATCCACGCTTTGTTTGAAGTTTTTATTTTTAAATGTAGATTAAATGGGACTAATAATTATGTGGGACATAACTAATTCAGGACAGATATAGAAAGAAAAACTGTCTAATTTAGATAATTAGTTCTATACAGCTCCATTAGAAAAGAATCAATTTCTGGTTTTGGTGTTGTTGAGCTTAAATTATACATGTTACGGAATAAAAAATAAATAAGCTTACATTTATGTTTAAATGTTTCAATTTAAAAAAATGTATTTAATTTCTTATTTTATAAATTTCTGATTTCTTGGTAGTTGATACTGAAACTTAGTTTTTTTTTTTTTTTTTTTTTATAAATGTATAAAGCAAATTGTTTCTGTTTTGTTGATCTTCAATTTTGTTCAAAGTGAAAAATAAAAGAAGAAAAGGGGGGGGGGGGAGCAGTTTTAACATATTGTTTAAGTTTTCATGTTAACTGCAATATATTTTCGTTTCTAATGTATATTATGCTTGAAAATATTTATTATGAGCAGTAAGTTGACTATTTTAAAAATATCGGATATCTATCGAGAATATCGGATATATATCGAGAATATCGGATATATATCGAAATATAGGATATTTTTGATAGTTTGGAAAATATCATGATATTTATGAACCCTTTTATCAACGACCGATTGACAAAATTTATGATTTTTTTCAACCACATATTGACGATATCCGCGATATTTTGTCAACGATCAATTGATGAAATTAACATTTTTTTTTTCTAAGATACATTGATGAAGTTTGCAATTTCTATCTCAAGCAATTGACGAAGTTTCCAATGCTGATTTTTTTTTTCCCCAGCAAACTTGCGAAATTCATAATTTCATCAACGAACAATTGATGACTTTTGTGATATTTCCCGCGATTTATCAACAATTTTTGCAACTTTTCTGCGACTGACAGAAAAAATTTGCATCTTTTTCTTTCAACACAATCAATTGTCGAAATCTGCATATTTTTTAAATGAGTAATTGACGAAATTCACGATTTTTTCAACAACTGATTCATAAATTTGGCCATATTTTTTCACGACTGACTGAAGAAATTTGCGATTTTTTTGCCGTGACTGATTGGCAAAATTCATGATATTTATAAATGATCGATTGCAGAAATGAGTGATTTTTTTTGCCGTGAATGATAGAAGAAGTTCACGAGTTTTTGCCGCAGGTGATTGACGAAACTTGCAATTTTTATCAACGACTGATCAGGAAAATTAAAAAAAATTTTCAAACATCTACTGACGATATCCGCGATATTTTTTCAACGACCGATTGATGAAATTCACAATTTTCTTTTAAGATACATAGATGAAATTTGTGATTTTTTTTTGCAACTGATTGTCAAAATTTGCAATTTTTATCAATGAGCGATTGGTGAATTTTGCAATTTCTTCCGTGATTGATTGATGATTTTTGCGACTGATGGATGTACTTCGCAATATTTTTTTTGCAACTAACTGACAAAATTCTCAAATTTTTCATGCGAGCAATTCACGAATATTGTGTTTTTTTCACAACTGATTGGCGAAATTTGCAATTTTTTTCTGCGACCGACTGACAAAATTCGCAACCATTGATGAAATTTACAAATTTGTTTTATGATATGTAGACATCGTGCTTTTGAGAAATGTAAAAGTTGTTTCTAATCTATTTTTTAGCTAGTAATTTTTTTTTCCTTTGCACCTATAAATGCCAAAGTACTGAATTTTAGGAATGTATGGAAATTAAATGATATGATGAATTTGGCCAAATATAAAAAATATGTTTGCATAATTCTTCCAATTCATGGAAAATTTTCATCATGGATTGAGGAATACCGCGACTCGTGGAGAAGAATCACATAACTGATTGAGGAACTTTGTGACTAGCTGGAAAATATAAATCAAAATTTGATAGCGAATTTCTTTTCATTATTTTTTTAAGGTATGTATTTTCATGTTTTTTACTTTATTACCATACTAGCTAACCAGCCCGGCGTTGCCCGGACCTGAGATAATTACAATCTCAGAGAAAGGCGTTAACCCCTTCCCTCCCCATACCCGCAAATATAATGAATAATTTGTTCAAGAGAACCACCGTCACGTACATTAACGCGATCATTAAATAAAGAATTACATTTTTCTGATAATTAGAACATAACGAAGATGCTACGCTAAAATAGCCGGCAGATGACACCCCTTCCCGACCTCAATTTCAAATCTATATCTTAATTAGTTAACAAAATATTTGTTCATTAGTAAAATTTGGCAATTATTTCCTTTCATTTTCGCAAACTAAATGTGAGGGATTGGCCAGAGAAACAGATCTCTTTGTAGTTCAGTTTTTAATGAAAGCCGATCCCTGTCTGAAAATTTCTCGGATCGTTTTCACTGGCGCCGGCAG
The DNA here is from genome assembly GCA_963931845.1 of Maratus michaelseni. NCBI lineage: Eukaryota > Metazoa > Arthropoda > Arachnida > Araneae > Salticidae > Maratus > Maratus michaelseni. The sequence goes on along the minus strand of OZ007592.1, from coordinate 187,153,262 downwards.
ATTTTTGGCAGTTTTTTGCGTAAATTAAAAAAAAATTACCAACCGAATTTTTCAAAAATCACATAGTCAGATACAGAATATTTTTTTACATATGCTCAGAAATTTTCAATTTGATATCTCAATTAGTTTTCTTAAAATTCGCTAATTAGTTAAATAATTTCGAATTCGTTCATTTCCGGTTGCAAACCCAATGTGCCTGTCCGTTTCTTTCGCCATTTTGATTTAAAAGATGATATTTTAGAAGCGATGGTTAATGAGAATCTAATTAATATCTAGGCTAATTATCAAAATATTGAAATTTTGAGGCTCAGGTGCACATGGCCAGACCTTGGACTATAACACCTAAATTTCCAGCCTTCTAGGTGGGCTAGATTTTCCTAGCCATCGCCAACAGACACACACACACACACACACACACACACACACACAGAGCGAAACTTTCTTTTATTAGTATAGACTACCATATTTTATCCTACATTTTAGGAAAAACTCCGGAATTTCTGGAGGGATGGCATCTATGTACACAGGAATGAATGAAGTGAAGCAGAGTTGCAAGAAATAGGGATTTGGTGCAAAATTGAATAAAATAACTGTTTTGGAGCAGCTTGGTGCAATTGCGCAGGTCTTACAACCCTGTTTTTCGGAAAAACAAAAATCAACTTTAAAGGTAGTTTGGAGGTAAAATTAAAAGGGATATTTTTTTTAAATCTTTTTAAAAAATCATAGTTATGCATCACACATTTTCACAATTTATTTTTTAGACTCATATTTGTGAATATGGGTGAATATTTTTAAAAGGCAAAGAGAGACAAACATATAATTTTTTTAAATATATCATTAATACCTCCTTTCATTAAATAGCAATTATACATGTTTTCAACTTCAATGTCACATTTATAAATTTGAATTTCACACAAAAAGAGAAAACTATATTAAATATTTTTTTAATGACTTGATAATTAAATTTTACAAGTCAACACACAGATAATTAAAATGGGACTTTGTTTATTTATTATTTTATTTAAGAATTAATATTACATAAACACACAATGTTTTCAAGCCAAAATGATTTAAGTAACTGCAAAAATATAATTCTAAAAGGTAGCTCAAAGAGTTTTTACTTGTCATTGAACTTGTAAGCCAAATAAAAGAAAGTTTTTTGGTGGCCATGATTTACTATGATATTTTTACAAACAAATATAATAATCTTAATTTAACTGCACATACTGCTTGGCAGATTTTAGCAAAAGAAATCTTTCAATATGTGGTAGAATTGAGAAAATAGTTCTCTTAACCCTTTTGAGCTTAAATTTTATCTTTTTGGTGAAAAGATACTTTTAAGTTAAAAAAATAATAATAAGAGTAGCTACTCAAATGACAAAAATTAATGTTTACTGAAATTTAACAAATATAGGTATTTTGCATACTATTAATGTAATAGTAGGGTATGGGAGAATTTTTGAAGACATTTAGGAAATGTGGTATTACAAGATTAAACAGAGACATTAATAACTTTCCAATATATTTTTTTCCTTTTTAACATAAATTATTGGTAAGGACAAGTAACCTTTATTTTTAAATTTAAAGAATGAAACACATGTTTGAAATATAAATCTTAGAAATACTGTATAGAGCTTTAAGCAAAATAATAATTGTTATTATTTGGATTTATTACTAATCATGTAAATGTAAAGACATATACTGGCAATACTACATGCAAATAATAACAAAATTAAGTGAAAAGATAAAATAATAGTAAATGCAAAGTAGTAGTATTTTTAGGATACCAGACGCAAAAGGATTAATATAAATATATATATTACCGAGTAAAAATGTCACCTTTGCCTTCTCTTTTTCAGATGAAGGAGTGTTTCTTAAACCACTGTCAGTTTTTTCATAAGATGAATCAACAACTGCAGACGACAAGGCACCTTCAGATGATCTCTTCAAGTTGCTAGGTGAGGGAAAAGGAGGGCTGGAAGGTAAGATGTTTTGTCTTCAAAGACAGGCGCTGTATAACAAAAGAAAAAGTCTAACGCTTGTGTGAACTTTAGATACATGCTAATCATTATAAACTTGTAGTTGACTTATAGGGAAAACTTTTAGTATATGTTAATTTTTGAAAATGTTGTGTAATTTATTATTATTACTCTTAGATTTTTTAAAAAATAAAATAGAAGATGCACTACCACTGAATGAAATAAAGGTCGCAACAAAATACACATATCATGAAAAAATAAATGGCAAAAAAAAAAAAAAAAAAAAAAAAAAAAAAAAATGCACATTGAAATAATGAAGATTTTTTATTTTAATAAAAAATAATATAAAAAAATTAACAAATGGCATTTTTATTCCGTTATTTAATGAAGATCGAAGCTGCATATTTAAAAAAAGCAGTAATATAAGAAATCAATTATAACAACTTTTAGTTCAATTTTATCAAAACTGTTAAGTACATTATAAAAATAATTGTCTGAAAAGGTCTAAATTAATATATTTCATGCTTTATATACTCAAACCTTCAATGATGATAAGATTTCTTTTAACACACACACACACAAAAAAAAAAAAAGTTAATCCAATTGTTATTAGTATTGTGGTTGAAAGCCATTAAAATTGAAGAATAAAATATGATGTGAGGATATTTTTACTCATAATCACTTTAATATTTTAAATAAAAGCCTTTTTAAATATAAAGTTTAAAGAAATAATTCAAAATATATGCAAGTCTGTTTATTTAAACATAAAAATTTAAATATATTTACTATACTATTTTCTGGTAAACTGGGAAAATGGTAAAGTTTAGAGAACAATTCTAAAAATAAGCATGACAGTTTATTTAATCATGAAATCAACAAATTTATACTGCTATTTTTGCATATTTATCAATTCAACTGTGACAAATCTCAATTCTAGAATATGACCAGTAACTTAGATAAATATTGAAAGAAAACTTATTTGCGAATTTAAAATCATTCCAAATAAACACTGAAAAATTAAGTTATTGAAGCACATCCATGAAACAACATTTGAACCACCCTCTCATACTTATCGAAACACTTTCTTGATGTGGATTTGCAGTTAATTATCCACACGATATGACATTAATATACCCTTGTTTGTCTAATGATATAAGATATTGCCTAATCACAAAATTTCTGTACCAACTATTTTGAGATGGAATAGATTATATACAAAACTGAAGATTAACCTTCATAAAAAAAAAGATAAATTTCAAGCAAATATTGTAAAAAGTTAAGGTACTAGTAAAATGTCAAAATCTAAGAATAATAATAGGATGTTACACACTCAATTCAAAGGTTAGTGTGTAGAAAACAAAATATGAAGAGTTCAAAGACAAAATTCATGTGTTGATTTTCTACACATCCCAATCACAGTGGTTATGTAAGATTTCATTTACAGTTTTCTTTGTATAATGACAAGAATTCAGGCTTATTGTTCCTTTAAATGTTTTTTCAAATGTGTTTCTCCAATGTCAAAATGCCAAGCAAAATATAGCTTAATAATGCATATACAATCATTTAAAATGTATATTAGTGTATTTGTTTACCTATATAGAAAGAATGAAAAGCCATACAAAATTTTACTTTGATGAATAAATGGTTTATTAAACCAAATTCGATTTGAAAATCATCATTTTTTATTTTACAAATTCCAATTCATTCAAATAAAATTTTCTATGCAAAATTGCAATACGAAAAGAAAACTTATAAAAATCACCGAAAACTTATAAAATCACTTTGATGTAAAATCACCTTAGATGAGATGAAGGTGCTCCAGTTTGATTTAGAAATGGTCGAAGAACCGACTTCAGAGGAAACTTTGAAGACAAAGATGCAGCATTCTCAAGGGATGTGGAACTTCCAACATAAAACTGAACTTTGTCTTTGGAGTCGGCAGTCTAGAATAAAGTACATGCAAGTATATAATTATAATTTTCAAACAAATAACAAGTGAAAAGTATAAAATCAATATATGTAATAAATGTAAGCGTGATTTGTTCAAGCGTGCCGCTATATCTCTGCAACCCACCCCTGCAGCCCCATGGGGTTTATATGGCATGGTAGCCCTCTATCTCCCATCCATGAAGAAGGTTTCAGTTTGGAACTGCAGGCGTTGGGATCAGAGATATGGGAATCAAAAGCACTGCGCAGTGTAGCGAAGTCATGCCGGAAGGATGTGAGATGCTGGGATATTAACTATTTTCTCGCTGCATCGCTTATGCATACGTCATGCCATTGCTACTCAAGTTGGTTTCGTAATTTAGAACCTTGATCTGGTGACGAGACCTTCACCAGACTAGGCACCCCCAGAGGTGTAATTCACAGGTAACTTGGAGGACTTTACACACACAACCTTCATGACAGGCTAAAAGTACAAAATGAATAGCCTCCAGAAGGTCTATTTTTGAATAAGGTTCTTTTGGTTGTTCCATGAAATATAAAGATATTTTCACTAGCTTTCGCCTGTAAAATTGCTTAAAACAGTTACTTATCCTGGCATCAAGAAGTTGTATGACAGATGTACAGTTAGCTGGGAAAAAAAACTGAATTTGATATTTTTCAAAGACAACGTATCTGCTGAATGAACTGAAGAATTGTCAATAAATAGAATGATTTTCCTTATTTGAAAGCCGATTGATCTATCAAAGTCATGAAGAAATTTTGAAAAAATATCCTTTTTCATCCATGCATTAGCATTTGAATAGTAGACGACTGGCAGTTTCTTTACATTCTTGAAACATCGAGGTCTAGCAGATTTAACAATAGCGAAAGGTACTCCGTTTATCAGAACCAAAATATCACACAAATGGACTTCTTATGGGAAGTCAATTAAGCAGCTGGGAATCAAGTGCCGAAGTGGCTGAAACTGGCTAGAATGTTCTAGAAATCAGAAACAATCTTCTGGAGTATTCTCGAAAAGTCCCTTCGCAGGTCCAGAATCTTCTTGAATATTCTAGAATATTCTCGACCTTCTGGAAGATTCTATAATATTCTGGAACATACTAAGCCCTGCAGTTCCAAACTGAAACTTTCTTTATGGAGTACTAACATACATATAACCCCCATGGGGCTGCGGAGGTAAATTTCAGAGTTATAGTGGCATGCTCAGACAAACCGTGCTTACATTTATTATATATATTGATTTTCGTTCATGACTATATTAAATTTTCATAAGTTAAGAAACAATTGTCTTTTTTTACTAAGTATAATTCATTTCAAAGCCATTACTTTCTAGTAAGTAATATTTCAATAAGCTCAACATTATACAAGCTCCTAACACATCAATGCTTTTAAAATCTCAATGACTGAAACTGTTTTTATGTGCGGCATTTTTCAAAAGTGCCATCATTTTTCTATTTCAGCTTCAAATATTTCAACTGTGAATTCCGATTTGAATATTTATGTAATCAATCAAATGCACCATATATATTCTAAGAGTAGATTAAGAATAGATTTATAGATAATATAGATTAGATAGATTTATAGATTAGACAGATTTATAGATAATATAGATTAGACAGATTTATAAATTTTTCTATATATTTATTTCAAGCTCTTGCAAAAATTTTAAATGGTGTGTAAAGCTTTCAGCTTTGCAGAATTTTTATGCCATACCTCATTTTCTGCTTCAACTTTCTGATGCAAAGTGCAAATGTAAATATAGAAATCATTCTTCTGTGATCAAAAACAAATTTGAACGTTCCGGCTCAGAAGGGTATATATAGGCGATGGTGAAACGTATGCGTCGGTATACTTTCGGAAATCGATTAGAGCAGATCAAGGAAAAGGGAAAATGATAGAAAGTAAGATAAATTTCAGTGAAAAATTTTAAACATAATAAGGGACAGTGAATTGCTTCAGGTAGTGAACAGTGTATTAAGTAGAATATCAATGTGTTAAATATTAACATTTAACAGGATGTTGCAACTTAAAAGAGGTGATCTTGCCAGTGGTGAATTGAAAAGAAGGAAACAGAAAGAACAGAAGAAATGAAACAGATGAGGAGTGAGAAGAATGTTTAGTTTTACAGTGGAAGAGAATGAATAGGTTGAGAAAACATATTAATAACAAGAAGAAATTAGAGATGAAGATCGAGTGAAACACTCAGCAAGCAAGACAGAGAAACTGTTGAAAAAACAAGATTACGAAATTAATTAAGTAGAGTTACAATGAGTGAAGTTCGTGAAAGACAGTGATCACAAGCTCATGAACAAAACATTAGTATATGAGAAGTGCAAATCAGAAGAAGTAGAGATTACAGTTTGGCAGGTGAGGCATTCCATGAGAATATGATGATTTAGTTTAGTTTTATAGTGTCTGTATTTATAAATAACGGTTCATTTTTTTAATTCACATTTGATATGAGCTGGCTGGCTTTGTCCAAACGAAACAAGGGTATTTATGGCTAGTATTTAATAGAGGTATTCCTCACAGTCTATGTGTTTTAGTTCTCAAACTTAAATTGGTATTCAAATTTATGATTCTGTTCAAATAGAAAAGTTGCTTCTGTCAAAATGCATTGCTTGTATCTACTGTGTGGATTTACATACACTTGAAGTTACAATCAGTGGAATACATAAATTCATGTATGTTTACAAAATACTTATCAAAATTTTACTCTACAACAGAGTTTATCAAATACCACACCATACCCCATGAGTACATTTCTCATTCTTTCTGAAACTGACAATTTTATTTATTCTCATATAGAAAAAATAAAAATAACTTTTTTTCCCTAAAAAATGGCATATTCCATTTCAAGTCATTTTAATGTTATTTTGATCAGAATGAATAGAAGGCGAAACAATCTTATTTTTCTTTTTTAGCATTAGAATGCTACTTTAAAAGAAAATTTATGATATTTGTGACATGACTGACGACTGGGTGATACGGCGGCAATAGAAAGCAGCACGAATAATATTCGTTGCTAGATTTTCGTTTGTGACAGTAGGATTTTTTTTAATTGGAATGTTATTTTATTTTGTTTTATTTTTTTAGAGATCTAACGCGAAATGAATATTTTTTTTTTTTTTTTTTTTTTTTTTAAGTCAATCAGCATAAGCTTAGGTTTTCAAATTTGTAGTCTTCCATTGTGTGCGAGTCATAATTGCTCTTCATATGAAAATAACATTAATGATTCTATTTTTAATCATGAACTCTGCTCATGCTGCACAGTTATGAAATCACTTTCAGTCGTAAGTAGATATAATTGTCATGTATTGTTATTCCGATGGAAGCCAATCGAACAGTGTTTCCACTTTTCCTATAAAAGCATAGGATCTTTCAGATAACGGTGTCAAATTTTTAATTTAAGCTGATTTTTAGGAACACAAAATATTGTTTTAATTAAGGAATCAAATATAATTTACGATATACACCTTTTATACGAAATAGAAAACGTTGTTCAATTCTTTGGCATAGAAATAGTAATTTCTACAAATTTCATGCATTTATTCATAAAACGCACTATGTTAACGTGTCCATCAGATTTGCTTGTTGGGAGAGAAAAATATGAAAATCCTTTTAAGGAAGTATATTTTTATTTGATACCAAACTTCTCTTTTGATAAGATTGAATGTAAATTTCCATAAAATTAATTATGTACACGGGATTAACAGTAATTTTCATGTACGAAGTTCTTTAAAAATAAGATATTACTTTTAAAATAATTTTTAAAAATTATGCAATTTTTTTTTTTTTTTTGTATCAGGCTCGGGCTTCGAAAAGTGAGCCCGAACTCATCTCTATTATGCACCCCTACTTGATATCCACATTTTATGACTGAATATGTTAAGAAGTACAATTTAGAATAATATATGTTTCTCTTCCTCCCCCCACCTTCATTCATAAAAGCAGAAATATTTTTTCGGCACTGGCAATCTTTAAAGCTAAATTTACTCTTTCAAAATAAAGTCAAGGAGTATTTAAACTCTTTGAAAATAATCTTAGCTATATCTCTTGTATAAATACAAATGTAAACTGTTAATATAACCTTGCCAACAGAACTGAATACATTGACTGGGAAGAAAGGAACCTAGGGGGCTAAAACTACCCTTCTGAAATTTGTTTTTTTTTTATCAAATTGTAAACTTATATTTACCCCCCCCCTGCCCCCCCGTCACACCTCCTTGAAACAAAATTCTACTGATGGTGGCCCTCGAAAACCCAGTCATTTCCATAAGTGGTGGCCCTTCACTTATAAAGGTTGTGCACCCCTAATTAATGTAGATAATCTCTGCTTAAATTGTTCCGGCTTGATTCAGGTAAACATAGGCATTATGCCCTGCATACGAACTTAAGGAACAACGGACCTTAACATTGACAAAAAATGGTTACAAGTAATAGGTTTTGCTGCATTGAGCTACCTTAAACGTATCCTTGTGGTCTCCCAAATTCCAAAATTAAATTTTCATTTTTTATTTCAGTCTAGCATATCTACCACTAACTATTTTTATATGACGTCTTCCAGCCTTGGCATTTGGCATCGGTTAACATTCACTTTCCTTTAAGGAACCGCTAAAGGAAAGTGCCTAAGCTAAGAAATTTTCATAGTTTATTCTGGATCAAATGCTCAATAGTTTGCACAATTTACCAGGTGCATTATGAAATCTACGAATTTCAATATTTTCTATTTTTTTTCATTACTTCCCACCAAATATCAAAGTCATAATGTATTAGTTATGCTGTAAGGAAAATAAGATTTAGGAAATATATGCACTTAAGTGCTATTTATTTTATAAGGCAAAAATGTTCAATCAATATTTAATAATGATTAAAATATTAATTATTATTAAATATGTAATATAATATGACATTTATATTCACATTAGCAGTCTTGCTAGGTGTTGCCTGGGCCCAGGATAATAACCTTAAATATACCTAAAAATAATACAGTCGATCCTGGTTAACACAAAATCGCTTAACACGAAATAATTTTCAGGTCCCGTCAGATGAGCCTGAAAATCAATGTTAATTAATTCGTTTAACACGAAATAGAATTTTGGAAAATCAAGCTTAAGGCGAAATATTTTTTTTTCGCTTCAAAGTCAAAACATGATTCCTTATGCAATGTTTTCGATATTTCAAACTTAAATGTCACATTCTCTTATTAAAAGTGGAATTTTCTCATGGTTTGAAAACGATTTAAAGTGAAAAAGGGTTTCAGAAAATTCTGAAATACTGAATTCCTGAATAATCCCTGCTTTTCTTTGATCTTTGATATGCGCAAGTGTTCCCACATTAACCATATGAGCAATAGATTAGTCACAGTGAAAGTTTGGGGAAGGAATTTCTTTTTTTGAAAGTGATTGTTCCATTACTCGGTTGACTGTATTGACAGTAACATAAACTATAAACCGGGGGTCTGAATTCTCCTATCTGTGAGTGAAAGAAGTGACAATCTCTACTTCACTACCTGACTAACATAATAGAAATGCTGTTCACAGTTGCTCTGTAGAATTCTGTGAAAGATGAGTCGAAAACTGCAAGCAGTATCTTAAGCAAAAAAATTAGATGAAGTTAGCGATAAAGTGCTGAAAAAAAAAATCACAAAATGCGGCGAAGTATGGGATACCTACAATTCTTCTACAATTTTAAAGAATCGCGAAAAGATTGAAGCGGTTTATGCTGTGAGTTAATTCAAACCAGTAAGAAAACGATTGTGTAAGAATGAATAAATTGAAATTGCTCTCTTGCGGTGGATAAAAGAGGCAATAAGCCAGAACATTGTTTTAACTTTTGCAGTTTTGCAAGATGAAGCAGAGACTTTTGCTGATGCTCTCAGTGAGAGCGATTTCATATTTTCTAACGGATGAATGACAAGATTTAAATAGCGTCATAGACTTGTCTGCAGAAAGATATGTAGCCAAAATCGGTAAATTCTTTCTTAGACATTGTTTTTTCCGAGTACATTTGCATAGATGAAGATGTGCTGACTTCGGATGTGACGACAGACGAAGAAATAATTGCTGCAAAATAAAGATGACAACATTGAAGTGTCAGATGAAGAAGAAGAAATCGACACAGAACGGAAAAGTTTAGTGTCAATAAATGAATCTACCCCAGCATTGAAAATTGCTGATAACGGACTATTTAAAAATATCATTAGCATGTAAATAAAATTATTATTGCCTAAAAAACAATAATTAATTTGTTAATGAAATTTACTATATTTCTTATTAATTTATAATTTTTCGAGCAGGGATATATTTGTAGGTTAATTTATTTAGTTTTTAAATCTAACATAGATGGCACCACTATTATGACGGTTAACACGAAATTTCGGATAACACGAAAAAAATTCCCAGTCCCTTCAATTTCGTGTTAACGAGGTTCGACTGTATTCAATTACATGGGATTACTTTAAATACAATCTCACTATGTTCTTCCGCCTCTATCTTTTTTGCCCCTTTTCTACACACTGAATAATTTAAAAAAAGTTCCTGAGATTGTGAGGTCATGTATGTTCATCGTCATAGAAATGGTTCTCCCAGGACCGGACTTTGAGGAAGTTTTCTTTCTTCATTTACCAGATGTGGTTGAAGTTTGCAGTAAATTGACTTCCATTGATTTTTTAAAGAATTCGTGGGGAAAAATCTACTTAATATTTTTTTAATTTTTATCGTTTAGTTGATTTTCAAACGTTTCCTCAATACATGGATTAAAAAAAAGTGACAAAAAGATTGTGTAAAATTCAAAAATCACTGTATGAATAGTGAATAAAGTTTATTGAAAAGAGGCCAAAATTTACTATATTGGGCTAAAAGATTGAAATTGGATTTCTTTTACTAATATCCAAAACTTGTTACAAAATGTCAAAAAATGTTAGAAATCATATAAAAAATTCAATAACAAAAAATCTAATAACAAAAAATCTAATTAAAAAAAAAACACAATCTGAGCCTCAGGTACATTAAAAAATAGTGCTTCCGATGCGATACGTATTTCAGTTATACGTTTAACTGGAATACGTATAATACGTATTTAAGAAATACGTATACCTTAAAATATATGTTTAAACGTATCCGGATACATATAAGCGTATATCGGTTAAACGTATAATTCAAGTATATGTATATTTCAAGCATCGTATTTACTTTTATTGCCAATGGATCTCATCAGTGTTACATCACTGAACGGAGAACAAGTTGGAAATCGGTGGCATTACTTTAGCAATCTGTATAATATGTTTCATACATAGAATCTTGTTATTTTTCCCTATAAACAATTATTGTAAATATATAACGAAAGTAAAAAGACTTTTTGTGCAAATAAGGAGAATATACACATTTCAGATTTATTGTTCATCCTTATTAAGTATATTCTTTCGTAATTTAAAAAATATATATTTATTTTTGTGTACGTATACTCAAATTGCACCCGGGAGGTCAAATGTTGTTCTTTCCACTGTGCTAATGTTTTCTACTCTGTGTTAATGTATAACGCAATTTCATTTTTTAACCATGACACTCGTGGTATTTTTTATACAAAGTGTATGTGCATTACAAGATATTGCTTTTTAAGAATTGTTGCTAATCTTGACAAATAATCGTCACCGCAGGTTTCAGAACGCAATTACACAAGCTTAAAATGACTTGCCTTCTGTTTTCTTTTTTGCTGTAAAACGTATTTTCAAAATATTTTTAATATAGAAAAAAGTATTCTTAAATAAAATAAAAGTATGTTTAGTTAGTTATTTGTTATGACCGATTATCTGTACTATAGATATAGGCCAGTGGGGGGGGAGTGCCCTCCGTGGGGTGGGTTGGGTTGGGTTGATTATTGATGGCCAATTATCTGCACTTGGAATATAGGCCCGGGGGGAGTGCCCTTCGTGGGGGGTCTTTCTAAGGGAACCTAACCCGTATTTACGCATGGATAAATCCACGGTACGAAGAAAACCACGAAAACTCCGAACGATTAGGCCGATGGGCGCGATTGGGATCGAACCCAGCACCTCCCGTCTACCAGCTTCGAGAGCATAACCTCTCAGCCACTGGTGGGGCCCCTCCGTGGGGTGCTTTAAAATAAAAATAAGATTATGAAACTTCCCAGGAGTTTTGATTGATAATGTCAGTATAAAATATGAAGTCAATGTAAGTTTGTGTTCTTCAATACTAATGTTTCGGGCGAAATGTCCACGCTATAAATCAAAACAAGCTATGTGCGTGTGTTACAGATATGCAAAAGGTAAATATAATTTCATAATTAATAGTTTAGATTTGAGGGGGGTGGGGAACAAAATCTAAACTGAGGAAAAAATATTCAGATTTTTTTTTTTTTTTGGCAAGTATTGACTGCACAGGACACAGCGGCTGTTTTTCAAAGTCTCTGATCTGCAGACCAGCAAGAAAAAGGCATAATTTTTTAAGCAATGAACGAAAACCATTTAAATGTTTATACGTTTAACCGCTGGTGTAAGATCCGTATATACGATGTACCGTATATGCCTTGGTCGTATCATACGTATTCAAAATCTGCACCCCATATAATACTTATTATATGTATACTCGTATAAACGTTTAATAGGGAGCACTATTAAAAAATGTCTTTGTCTATCCAGAATCAAATTTGTAGAGCTCTGCATGCAATAGCTATGCAATTCCCTGGGCATCACCAATAAAAACACATTGACAGACATCTTTCTTTTATTAATATAGATAGATAAATATATAGCTTGGACAATTTATGTAAGCTAATTTTTTTTTTAATTTTAAGACCAATTTGAGTGATTAAAACCATTTTTAACCAGCTTGGATACACGATACATACATATACTTTTGTGCATTTTGGTGCCAGAAACCACAAGATGGATTATTAGAGATATTGTGTAACAATGCATCAGCATTACCTGGAATTACCACTTGAATCAATATTACCTGGAATTAACAGGTAAGAAAGCTTCTTTCATTTATGAATTATATATTTTTTGAAAAATAAAAATTGTGTATTAAAATGGAAAATCTTGAGAAGCTTAAGTCAAAGCGCTCAGTTGAGCGAACAAGTTTCTCAAAATTGATAACAAAAATGGAGACATTATTAGCTGATGATGTTGATAATACAAAGGTAGATGATTTACTAGAAATTCAAGAACTATTAAGTTCAAAAGAATCTACCTTTCAAAGTTTGAATCGTGAAATTGAAGAACAATTTACTGATCTTAAAGAATATGAAAAAGATCTTGCTAGTACTGAGAAGTACAATGATCAATTGATAAGTGCTAAATTTAAGATAAAAAATAGATTAATTAAATGTAATAAAGATAATGTTACATCTATGATAACTGGTAGTTCCATAAATGGTTTGAATAGTTTTGTCAGTGGAACAGAAATAAATTCGTGCACAATGAAATTGCCTAAATTAAATATTCCTAAATTTTCTGGGGATATTGAACAATGGGTAGAATTTTTTAACTGTTTTGAAACATCGATTCACCAGAATAAATCATTAACTAAAGTAGAAAAATTTGCCTATCTGAAATCCTTGTTATGTAACCAGGCCTATAATGTGGTAGAAGGATTTCCATTGACAGAACAAAATTATGATACTTGTATTGATTTACTAAAAGATCGCTATGGTAAAGTTGATATTATTATTAATAAACATATGACTAATTTGTTAAATATGGAGCCAGTTAAAAATTGTTCAAACTTAAATGCTTTACGAAAGTTGCATGATATGTGTGAAATTAATATCAGAAGTTTAAGAAATCTAGGTGTAACATCCAGTTCCTATGGACAATTGCTAAATCCTATTTTGTTAAAGCTTTTACCCCATGAATTAGTAATAGAATATCATAGAAAAAGGGATCCTAGTCATGAATCAGATGTAACCGATTTAATTGCATTTCTTAAATGCGAAATAGAATGTAGAGAAAAGGCTTTGTCTATGACTAGTTCTAAAAATGATTCAAGTTCTTCATTCGCACATAAAAACAAACCTGAATATCGTGAAAGGAAAATATCAAATAAATATCATACCAGTACTTTAAATGCTAATATTAAAGTTTTCTGTGTATTTTGTAAAACTAATGAACATTCATCGTCCGAGTGTAAAAATTTAGCTGACGATAAAAAAAGATTAATGTTAAAGAAGGAAGGAAGATGCTATCGATGCTTTCTTAAATCGCATTTATCATCGCAATGCCGAATAAAATTACAACCATGTGTAAATTGCAAAAGTACTGAACATAATAAATTATTTTGTTTTAAGAAAACTTTGAAACCAGAACTTTCGGAAAATCAAACTATCGTTTCTAATTCTCATTGTAATTTGAAAAATTCTAAGCATGCTGTTTTATTGCAAACATGTTGCGTAACAGCTCAAGGTAACTCAAAATCAAAAGTAGTTCGTTTATTGTTGGATTCGGCAAGTGAAAAAAGCTTCATAACAAAAGAACTAGCTAGTGAATTAAATTTGCCTGTTTTGAGGAAAGAATATTTAACTGTTTTTGCCTTTGGCATTAATCAAGGTCGCGAAGAAGAATATGATGTTTTTAAAATTAAATTACGAAGCAAAATGAATTATCATCGTTTCATAAATGTTGAGGTATTAGCTACCGACTTGATTAGTGCAACAACTTTGAAAGTTCCTAATTCTGACCCTGAAATCAAAAAATATGTCGAGGGTAAGAGATGGAGGTTAGCAGATCCCTCCCCCAATGAATCAGAAGTACAAATTTTACTTGGAGCTGATTATTTTTGGAATGTTCAGAGAGGAATCGTTGAAGAAATTAACGATCATTTATATGTAGCTAACACACTTTTTGGTTACACAATAGTAGGAAAAATAAACACTGAAAGTACTGAAACAATTAATGCTCATTTTGTATCGGTCAATGAAGCAGAAAATTTTGATTTGCAGCGGTTTTGGAATTTAGAATCTTTGGGTATTTGTGATAGTAAAAGTGAAAAATTTTCACAAAAGGATTTAGATGCTATTGATTTCTTTAATGAAAATTTAAATTTTGTTAACGGAAGATATGAAACAAAACTTTTGTGGAAGTTAAATAAAAATGAATTAGAACCCAATTTTGATATTGCTAAACATAGACTTTGGGGATTAAAATCAAAACTGTGCAAAAATGAATGGTTACTTAATCAATATGAGAAAATAATAAATGAACAATCTGGTTTGGGTATAATCGAAGAATGTAAATTTAATGAGAATGAAATAAATACCTATTACATGCCTCACAGACCAGTAATAAGGGAAGATAAATCTACAACTAAAGTTAGAATTGTATTTGATGCTTCATCTAAAGATAAGGCTGCAAAATCTTTAAATGATTGTTTATTTTCTGGTCCTAATTTAAATCCCAATCTCTTGGACATTATTTTACGATTCCGCCTTCACAAATTTGCATTCTCAGCAGATATAGAGAAAGCATTCTTGCAAATCCAAATAGAAGATGAAGATAGAAATTTTTTGAGGTTCTTATGGTTTGACAATATAACAAGTAACAATCCCATTTTGAAGGTTTATCGCATGACTCGTGTAACTTTTGGTGTAACAACCTCACCGTTTTTCCTTGCTGCGACCATCAAACATCATATTAAGGGGTATAAAGATTTGTTTGAAAAAATAGTTAATATGCTGGATACTTCTTTATATGTGGATGATCTGTTCCATGGTGCAGATTCAGTAAATGAAGCGTTCATTTTATCAACTGGTGCAGAAAAGATATTGGGTGAGGCTAAAATGAAACTTAGAAAATTTAAGAGTAATTCTAGAGATTTAAAATTTTTATGGAAGGAACATGGGATAAACTTTGAGGAAGACCCTCTTGAACAAAACCTTTCAAAGGTATTAGGTATTATATGGGTAACAAATAATGACACATTGAAAATAGATATACAACCCCTTTTGGTAGAACTTGATAATAAGATTATCACCAAACGCCTAGTTTTGCAAACTGCGGCTAAAATTTATGACCCTATTGGTCAAATCTCTCCCTTTGTGATAAGAATTAAATTTTTAATGCAAGAACTTTGGGAACATGGGATTGACTGGGATTCTGCATTACCAGATCCTTTAGCTGAAAAATTCTTGAAATGGTATCATGAAATCAAGGACTTAGCAAATTTTGAAATTTCTAGAAAATATTGCAAAATTAAATCCTGGAACTGTTCAACTTTTTGCATTTTCTGATGCTAGTTTAAAGGGATATGGTTCAGTTGTTTATATCCGTGATCCTCTCTCCTGTGAAACTTCATTTGTTATGTCTAAAACCAGAGTATCACCTCTCAAGAAAATAACCCTGCCCCGACTTGAACTTCTTGGAGCACTCACAGCTGCAAGATTAGCTAATTATTTAAAGGGAACATTAAAAATCTTGAATGAAAATATATTTTGTTTGAGTGATTCACAAATTGTCTTGCATTGGATTAAGGGTAGTGCTAATAACTGGAAGCCCTTTGTGGCAAATCGTGTTCGTGAAATACAAAATCTTGTTGCTCCAGTACAATGGAAATTTTGTAAGGGAAAAGAAAATCCTGCAGATGTTCTCTCTCGTGGTTGCTCTGCATCTGAATTAATAAATAATAATGTATGGACACATGGCCCCTCCTGGCTGAAAGAAAAATCTTTACCGATATTTTCTCTTGAAACTCCAATAAATCTGCCTGATGAAGAGATCTTGAAAGAACAACGCAAAACACTTGTTTGCTCTGTAGCCCAAGATATTCCTAAATTTGAACTTTTGTTTAAATTTTCCTCTTGGACTAAATTAAAACGAATTATGGCTTGGTGTCTCAGATTCATCAAAAATATAAAATGTCCATCTGAACGAGTCACTGGTTTTTTAACTGTTCCAGAACTTGAAAGGTCAACAAATACTATTGTGAAATTGATTCAAAGGGATGAATTCGCGGAAGAACTGAAAGTTCTAAAATCAGGAAATAGCTTAAATTCTAAAAGCAAGCTACTTCCTTTACATCCTTTTACTGACGGCAATGGTATTCTTCGTGTTGGAGGCAGGTTAAGAAATGCCAATATATCTGAATACCAAAAGCATCAAATTATTCTTCCTAAAAAGCATCATGTAACAAACTTGCTAATAAAATATTTTCATGAAAAGCATCTGCACAGTGGCACTCAATTAACCATATCAGCTATTCGACAAAAATTTTGGATAATTAATGCTAAGGAAGCTGTGAAAAAAGAAATAAGGAAATGCATGAAATGTTTCCGAAACGTATCTAATTTGTCATCTCAGTTGATGGGAAATTTGCCATCAGCACGTGTGACCCAAGCTCGAGTATTTTCAAAAGTAGGCGTCGACTTAGCCGGCCCCTTTTTGGTCAAACCTCGTAAAGGACGAGGTGTGAAACCTTTTAAGCATTATGTTTGTTTGTACATTTGTTTCGCAACAAAGGCCATTCATCTTGAAGTTGTCACTGACCTTACAACTGAAACTTTTCTTGCTTCTCTAAAAAGATTTGTTGCTCGACGTGGAAAACCTCTAGAAATATTTTCAGATAGAGGTACAAATTTTGTAGGGGCAGACCGAGAAATAAAGAAAATGATGTATAAAATTGCATCTGATGAAAGAATACAGAAATACTTCACTGATGAAATGATAATATGGAAATTCAATCCACCTTCCGCCCCTCACTTTGGAGGCCTTTGGGAGGCGGGAATAAAACAAATGAAAAATCACCTCAAAAGAACTATTGGTGAACAAATCCTTACTTATGAAGAATTTCTTACTTTAATTGCTCAAATTGAGTCATGCCTGAATTCAAGACCCCTTGTGGCTGAATCTTCTGATCCAAGGGACATGACTGCTTTAACGCCAGGACATTTTATCATAGGAACTTCAATGACCTCCTTGCCTGAACCTGATGTGTCCTCTACCTATATAACCCCTTTAGAACGGTGGAAACTCCTGCAAAGGATTTTCCAAAGTTTTTGGAAAAGGTGGTCTTGTGACTATCTCTCGCAACTTCAACAACGAACTAAGTGGTTGAAAAGTAAGCCGGACCTAAAAATCAATGACTTAGTGTTAATAAAAGAAGAAAATCAGCCCCCATTAAGGTGGAAATTAGGCAGAATAGTCGAACTGTTTCCTGGAGATGATAACCATGTGCGGGTGGTTAAATTAAGAACTGCCTATGGAGAAATGAAACGTCCGATCACAAAACTTTGTCCACTGCCCATAGACAATGATGATGAATAGAACAATGTGTTTTATTATTTTTTTGTACATGTCAAATATTGTAAATTTTGTATTATGTATATTAATGTTCTTTTTCTTTTTCTATTTTCAGTAGTGAATTATGAAGCATAGTTATGGCTGAAGTATATTTTAATTATTATATTCTTATACTTTAGTACTTTATTAATAATGAAACTTAAAGGTAAAAATGTTTAAAATTTTATAAGTTTTATTTCAGTTTATATCTAGTATTTAATTATTTAAGTTTTAATGTTTGATGAACTCCGTTTGTTCATGGTGGCGGAGGATGTTTGGATGTAATATCATTTTGTAGGCATACTATAATTTATTTGTTTATAAATTGATTATAATGGGAAAAACCCTCATGTAAATACATTTTGAACTAATAGAGATAATTTATTATTCTATAATGATGTTCACATAATTTATTACCTTATAATGACTTTCATATAATTTATTATCTTATGATTTTCATCTAATTTACTGTTTATAATGTTTTGATATAATTTAATGTTTATAATAGTAATATAATGATTTGAAGATCATTTAATATAGATTTATTAGCTTTATACTAATTTTGGAATCTTAATGATGATTTATTAGTAATTTAATAACTTTGGGATTTCTTGATATAAATTCATTTTGGGATCATTTAAATAGATTTATTAGTTTTATAATTACTTGATGTCACTGAAATGAAGATTTATAGCCTTTTATAATAATTTAGATCTAATTTAATGTGTTTTATGATATTGGAAGTGAAACTGATTATAATCATGCATATTATAAATTGATCTTGATTTTTGTTAAAAAGTTCAGTCCTGACTCTGCAACCAGGCAGAGAATACATGTTTTTTTGGCTCTGTTTCATACAGAGAATTTGTACTTGAATATGGAAAGTTTAGCATTTGAAGCTAAACTAATTATGAACAAAATAGTTCAACCTCATTCTTGAAAACTTCTTAATTCTTTATATATTTAATAATAAACTATATTAATCTTATTCAAATGTGCTCTCCCATCTTTTGAATTCGTGGATATACTACTTATTTCGCTTGGATACACGATACATACATATACTTCTGTTCAGAGTGATTAAAACCATTTTTAACCACTTTTAAATGGTTAAGACCATTTTTGACCATTCTCTCTTCGATAAAATTAGTTTTGACCAGTCAAAATTACAATCCTGGCATATGTTTGTCCAAGATTTGTCAATATCATGTGTGTCGATGGTAGCTGAGAATCAATTGAGCATTATGGTGAATTTCAAATATTTTGAAAAATATAATTCCATTGCATAGACATTGCACAATTGCTTAGATATTCTGTATAAATTACTTTTCATTTACTGCCCTCTCCTACTTATCTTACTCTTCCCCTATTCCATAACACATTCTTAACTTACTTCTTTCTTATTCATTATTTCTAAATATCATTGCATTGTAAGACATTGCTTATGGGAAACATAAAGATCCTCTGCCATTGAAATTGATTCTAAAAGGACTCTAGGGAGAAGGCAGCCAATGCGGACAACTTGAATAATTCTTAGCTTACAGAAGCTTACAGATTCTATATAAAGCGTGCTTTCGACATTTGTACAGAACAATACTTATATAAAGAGTTGAATAAAATTAGATATATTGCAGCAGAAAATGGTTCCCCCCCCCCCATTGCATAAATAAGTTAATTTATGAAGCAGAGAAGAAAATTCCTAAGGATATTATTCACAAGAGGACTCTTAAATTATGCAAATTCGATTACATACCACAGTTATACAAAAGATTAAGATATACTTTAAAGAAATTCGATATCAGTTTGATTGCAAAACCCCCGCATAAATTGAAAGTTTTAGTTCATAATAAAATTGATCCCATACCCAATAACGACATCGCAGGAATATAGTCTATCCCATTTAGTACAGAAACACAAACTGGTTTATCCTATATAGGGATGACCATCCGGAAACTTAAAGAAAGATTAAAAGAACACATTTCTGACATTAAGCTTAACCGTCCATCCACAACTTTATCGAGATTAAATCAACGACAGATTATAAATATTGATTTTCAAAACGCAAAAATTATAGTTCCTGCAAATAACGAGTTTACAGCTAAAATCAGAGAGTCTTTGGAGATTTTATGTAAAGGAAATAGAGTCTGTAATGATTGCCTATCCTATAATCTACCTAAAATCTGGTTTAATATTTTGAAATTATCAAGAACCCCAGCGCCGGAACTAATGGACTTTTCCTGATACACCCCTACAGAATAATAGACTAGCCTCGTTTAAAACTCCGTTATATGCTAGCACAGTGAAAGCGACATACGTACACTCAACTCAGTCAACGGTTCCCCTGAAGATGATCACGTTAGTGATTGAAAGTCTTGGGATGTATGTAAATGAGTATATTTTACGTTTTTAACATCTTTTGATCACCTTTTAAGCATGTTTTAATATATATTTTTTTATTGATTGAATAATTCTGTTATTTATCAGTCAAGAACAGATGTGGACATCAGGGTGCACCATTTTTAGCTGTGTTATAAATCCAATAGAGGGCAGCACTAGACATTTTTCTTGTAAGTAAAGAAAATTGGAAAAAAGGATTGCACTGCTATCTTATAGTGTTATGGATTAAAACTAAAAACATAATTGAAATTTTAAGTACTGAAATTTTGCAAAATCAGGACGTGAAACCAACAGGGTGAAAAAGTGTGAAAGCCTGGTTCGAACCAGGGTCATTGGCATTGTGCACCAATGCTCGCTCTACCACTGAGCTACCTGGACGATATCCAGTCTGGCACTCCTCACTCTTATAAGTTGGCACGGCTGCAACATTGCAGCACAAGATCGAATATCTTCATGAACCACAACTCTTGCGAAAATCATGAGACACAAATTGCCAATTAATGCAGCATCAATGAATATATCTATATAATGTGTAGAAATGGCATATGCCTATAAAAATAATAACTGAAATTTTAAGTACTGAATTTTGGCTAAATAAGGACAGGAAACCTAGAGAGTAGAAAAGTGTCAAAACCTGGATTCCTCCTAATTTCAATTAATATTTCTACAGACCTATGCCATTTCTAAAAATTATATATACAAAAAACATATTTTAAAAATATGTTCGCATTGATTTAAAATGTTCAGTGCTGCCTTTACTTTTCTATGGTCACCACCGAATCTACAGATGACCGGATGTGTCACTACTGCTTTTATGAGTTGTATTACATTGTCTAATCAGTATTCTAGCTTGTCTACACTAACTCCAAGATGGTGCTGGTGTAGACAAGTCCCCTACATATCTAAAAGGTTTGGAATGGGGACCTTTGAATTATGACATTAGAAGGCAGAATTTGAAGACAAATACTTTAAAATAGTTCTGTATTTGAATTTAGTCAGTAAAATGAAAAATTGTAAAAACAATGCAGGATTTTACACACACAATAAAAATTCATTGAACAAAAAAATAAATGTACAAGTTGAATTTTTTTTTAAAATATGATACTGCACCTTTTGTACACCAGAAGGTACTGATTTCACATCCTTTAAATTAAGAAGAGGTTCATTTTCACAGGGTTCTACTTTTTCATTGGAAGGATCTAGTACTGGCTCTTCACAAACAGTTGACATATGATGACTCTCTACAGGTTTTTCCTCTTCATTTCTTTCACTTCTGTGCGATTTTTTATGTTTATGATGGTAGAGTCTATGTAGAGGTTGATGGTATTGCAAACTTTCTCTTTTGTGCACTGAAATTATATAAGAAAGAAATAAAGAAAACTTACAGCATGTCATTACTTCGACTTTATAACAAATAATTTTTGTAAAATCTAATCTTTTATATCATCACCCAGTCCCTATAGTCATATTTAGCAAAATTTTGTGCTGACAACAGAGAATGTTTTCTTCTGAAAGAAAAAAAAAAAAAAAAAGGATACTCTTACTTTGATTAAAGAAAATCACTATTTTATCAATCTGTTTTTGAGTTATTTCAGCCTGTATAGCTGTAGAATCCTTTAGTATTTGTCTACACTCAAACAATCACAAATTATGCTAGCAATCTTAATAGCATGTTCAGTGTTCAATAAATTATAAGTAAATTTTTTTTTTACAGACTAGTAAATCTACAGATCAGAGGCCTCAATGTCAGGCCTACATATTATTGTTCATTAATCTCACTAATTTTTAGCTCACAGGCTATCAAATCCTGAGAGCTAATGTGCCCGCCCGTTCTGTATGTATGTATGTACGTAACGCGATAACTCTTGATAGAAATAACCGTTTTGCTTAAAACTTTGTTTATAGGTTCATTGTGATAAGGTGCTTCCCTGATTAGTTTTGGGGTTCACTGGTTAAGTATAAAAGGGGGGGGGAATGGGGGCTAACCCCCCTTAATTTAGATAAATGGGTTTTTCATGCAGAATTATCCCATTTTCTTCAAATTTTGTATATAGGTTCATTTTGATAATATGCTTCTGTGAATAGTTTTGGGGGTTCATTGGTTAAGTATAAAAAGGGAAAGGGGGGGGGTTAATCCCCCTTAATTTAGATAAATGGGTTTTTCATGCAGAATTATCAGATTTTCTTCAAATTTTGTATATATATTCATTGTAATTAGAGGCTTCCCTGATTAGTTTAAGGGGTTCATTAGTTAACTATGAGGGTAGGGGGGGGGGGGGGAACGGGGGGATAACCCCCCATAATATAGTGTCAATTTCTTTATTTTTCAAGGGGCTTATTTCAAAAGCGTGAATAGCCTGTGAGCTCAATGCCCTCAGTTTAACTGGGCAGTTTTCTTTTTATTATTATAATCTGCACAATATTTGATATTGTAAAATTCAATTTTGTTAAGTCATTTATACATTTATAAGCATATAAGATTTATCGGAACTTATGGAAATTTTAGAAGTATCACATTAAACACAATTTTATGCAATGATATGATAAAATACTTACTGTAAAATTCTGTTAATCCGCCCCCCTAAACACGACGGAAAATCGTAAAATAATCAGGGGGGCGCTTACACGGTATTAAAATTGTAGTACATGATATTTATGGGTGGTGGTGTGTGTGTGTGGGGGGGGGGGATGCTAATGGCCGATCGTCGCAAAGTATGCATTATTTTAATAAAGTGACAAAAGAAAAACATTTTTTAAAAAAATGATATACAAAATAGAAAAATATTATAATTTCATGATTAATGGTGATTATAGAAAATTTTGGATTTCAGAAGCTTTGAAACTGGAATGCATTTAGATAAATAATAACACTAATATCTGATATAAGATAACTAACAACACGAATGTCTGTCATTAATATGGTAAGAGAAAAATAAAAGGAACTTAATGATTTAAAATAATTAAAAAAACACTGAGAAATTGCAATTGAAAATGTCCTGAACTACTTTCTACAACTAGTAACATTTTATATGGTGTCGCCATCTGTTGTAAATTAGGAAGATTAAATTAACCGTTTTTTTTTTTTAAATCATGATTTCTTATCTATAAATGCTAAATAAATAATACAAATCACAAAAATTGAGAACATACTGAACGAATTGGTAGTATTGCCAGATTTTTAAAACGAAAAACATTGCTACCACAAAGATAGCACAAAATACGCTACAAATTCGACTGTGGCGCCATCTACTGATCAACCAATCAATACATTTTTTGTGATTGTTTTTCATAATGTTAAATATGACTATAAATTCTTTGATAAAATAAATAGATTCTTTTTTAATCAAAATATTTCACACAGAGCATCAAATACACATTTTTTAACTTATTTTATGAGAAACTTTCACTATCGATTTTTTTAATACCTTCATATCACCATGGAGATAAATTTACAGCATTGTGTTTGTACACGTTTGCGATATATCAAAGTATCGTCATGCCTTTCTGATCAGTCGGGAAAAAAACACTCTTGAGATTATATTTTTGGTGTTGATCTTGACGTGCGTGGCGAAATTTCTTTTGGGGGAGGGTGCTTTCTCGGGATTTTTTGAATTTTCCAATTTGTTTACAAAGTGGGAGGGGAGCGCTTAATCGGGAAGGGCGGATTAACGGGATTTTACGGTATTATCGTATTTTTTCAGAATAAGAATACATTTCTGCAGGGAGGCAGAGCCCCCTGAACCCCCCCCCCCCCTGTTGTTGCTTTAATTTTATGTTCTCAATTTCCAGTAATTGTGCTAGTTCATTATTCAAGTATATATCTGAATGCATTTACTGTTGTAATTTTATTAGATTAACCAACTCCTTGCACATGGGATTGTATCCTATCCTTATATGAACCCTTACTTTCAAACCACTAAGAATCGTCATATGTTGCTAAAATTGATAGAATTTTGTGTACTAAATATACTTATACAAATGTAAATTCCTCTTATGATACTTATATTCAATTTACATATTCAACGTTTATTTTCGACTGATTTGGTAATCTTTCTTTAGCAGTTAAAATAAACCCTCATCGATTTTATTAGAAAAAGCATATTAAAAACTAAAATCTCCCGTTAATCAGCTATTTTGTTAATAAAATTTTGCATCAATGTAATACAATTTACTCGAATTTTCTTTTTTTTTAATATTCTTTGAAATACTGAAATACGTTGCTAGGCAACCATTTAATGATAGAAAGGAAAAAAAGAAATGCATGACATTTTTGTAAAAAATGAGAAATTGAAATCATTTTATATTTCTCCAATTGTTGCATAAAATTTTCCAATAATTTATACAATTAATTTCAAAATTTTGAGAAATTATTAGCAAATTTTAAAGCGATTGTATTAATTTAAGATCTCCGTTCTGGAAATTCAGCATCTATAATTTAATGTATCACTTATCCCAGTGCATCATTTTCCATTCAATGAATGTTAAAAATTAAAAATTGTCTGACTTCCCATTGAAAAGCATTATGACTTTTGGACTATTTTTGCGACAGTTATCGGGGAACAGACAGACGGAAACCAAAAACTTTTTTTGTCTCCACAGTGAGCCTCAACTGATGTTTCGACAACAATGTTTTATTATAATGTTCTAAAAAGGGGAAACAAATGTTACAGGGGACAATTGATTTTTAAATAAATATCTTTTTTAAAAGAAATAAATTAAAATGGAGGTTTCTTTTTTTTATCAGTTTGTTTAAAAAATATAAAATGGATGTACAATTTTAAACTCAGCTTCCTGGCAAGAAGAAATCTATCAACATTTTCCTGAGGATCAAACACATGTCCATTCAGTTCTTGCATGGAACTGAAAGATGGCGAATTCACCAACCATGCTATGGTTCAATCGAAGAGCATCAACTAATTTCTAAAGCAATCAATGACATTTCAATGACAGTGAAAAATAAATCCAAGAAAGTTTCAGACAGGGATCAGTTTTCATTAAAAACTAAACTACAAAGAGATCTGTTTCTCTGACCGATCCCTTCATTTAGTTTGCGAATGAAAAGGAAAAAATTGCCAATTTTTTCTAATGAACAAAAATTAAGATATAGATTTGAGAGGAAGGGAAGGACTGCCATCTAGCAGCTATTTTAGCGTTGCGTCTTCATTATATTCAAATTATCAGAAAATTTTAATTCTTTTTTTAATGATCGCATTAATGTAGGGGAAGGTGGTTTTCTTGAACAAATTATTCATTATATTTGCGGGTATGGGGAGGGCCTTGCTCTGATTTACACAAAACAAATTCCATTGAAGAAATTTAACATTTTTAGCTTCTTCCATAGTGTTTTATATATGTTATATATAGAGAATAACGGAAATTTCAAATGAAGATTTTCATAAAAATTAAATCTATGTTCCTAATAAAAGTACACAACCCGTATTTATTTGATGCTACCAACAATCAAAGTTGTTGTTGAGCCCTTGACCAAGCATCCCCTGGTGGGCAGTTCTACAATTTTTTTTTCTCTAACTGTGCCTTCTTATCTTGGGTTCTATGGGTCTGATCACAACAGAGTTTGAAACTTAGTTCGCATTACAGATTTTAGTTCCTCCTTCCACCCCCAGGGACGTATTATTTTCTTGAGTTCTATGGGCCCAATTTCGACGGGAATTGGTTCATTCAACTCTCTTGATACAACGGGTACCCGTGTCGGATGTTCGTATAGAACAAATTGCGTCTACTGGTGGTGGAAAGTAGAACTAAAGGATTTTGCAGCGTGTGCACAGCACACCTGCTATACGGTGCCGGAGGCAGCAGGGACGCGTGTTGCAGTTTTGTTTGGAAGGTGGTTTGTTTGGAACAGGGTGCGCCTCCTGGTGGCAGAAGGTGGAATGTAAAGATTTTGTACTGTACAGTGCTGCAGGCAGCAGGAACACGTATCAGATGTTCATTTAGATCAGAATGCACCCCTTATTGGCTGAAAGTGTAAATACAGGATTTTCAGTCGCATGTGCAGCACTTTTAAATAAATAATTTCATACAAAATCAGGTTAAAGATATAAAATCATACAAACTTTAGATTTGTTTAATTTTATCATCACGGGCATATTGGGCATATTACACGCAATACTGGTCGGATCAGCTAGTATATATATATATATATATATATATACACACACACTATATATATACATATATATATATATATACACACACACTATATATATATATATATATATATATATATATATACACACTATATATATACATACACACACTATATATATATACATTATATATATATATATTATACTTACATTCAAAATCCTTTTCATCAACATGAGGGTTAGCTACATCAGTTCTTCCAACCAGGTCTGCTAATGTAAAGTCATCGATAGCAGGATGAAAGATCTCTTCAATCTCTTCTTCAAGATTCTCCTCTTCCCACTCACGAGTGTTTTTGTTATACTGCAATATAATTATTCAACATTAATAAGCATTTTAAAATGATTTTCTCCGTGCAAGAAGTGGCAGAATCAGATAATACATAATGCAGATAACACATAATTTATATAAGTGAAAGTTGCGTATAAATACAAGCACTTTTGAGTATTTCAACTAAACATCAATAAAGATGCAATAATAACACTAGCATACAAATAATTTTCGGAACAGAAACCTTAACAATTGAATTTTAAACTTTTGTTGAGCTGAATCTAAAAATGAAATCAGTTTTTCTCCATGCATCATATTTTTGTAATGAAACCATGAGAAATTGCAGGAAATGTATATAATTTGCAAAGTGAACAAGTTTATTGGTATGTGAAATTAAACTAAATAAAATTAACTAAACTTGCATAACTAGAAGTAAAGGTTCTTTACTGAACTTGCAGAATTTAACACGGTTTACCATACACAACCATAACCAGCAATGGCTTTAGCTGCACTGACACAGTGCATAATTTGAAACTGGTTCAACGGGAATGATGCATTGATTAAAGCATTGTTCATTGGTGCCAGGTGGATGACTCATTATTTATTGGTCTCATCTAGATGACTCTTTGCTTTTAAAAATAACAGATCATTTCCATTATATGTAAAAATGACATAATAGGGAGACAAAACTTATATAACTAGAAAACATTTACAAGAATAGAGCATTTATGATTATATTTTCTGTTTCAGCATTAAAAATACTTTATAAAATATTGACTAATTTGTTCCGAAAATCGTGTAGATCAATGTAATATATTGGATGATTCAAAACAGATATAATGGTGATAGAAACATACTTCCAATTACAGAAAGTATACAAATCAATTATAGCTTTTAGATATGGTAATTATTTTACAATTGGACGTGTACATATTAAAATATGAAATTCAATTTTTCATATGACCACTCATTTCCTACAAGTTATATTTAGAAAAATGTGGCCCTGCGTCTAGGAAGGGAAAAAAAAATCACATTCTTTTACGACCAAACTGAGTTATGTGACATACTTTGAATGTTATGAATTTTGAGTGATTTCCAGCACTAAAAAGGGAAAGACCTGCTTTTAGTGCCACAAAACACTAAAGATTAATGAAATTCGAAGTATCATAACCTGGTAATTTAAATATCTTTCTTACACGCAGGGTACTATTTATTTAAAAAAAACTACAAGTGTATAAAAAATTAAATTTCATATTAAATATGAATACACTCCTTGTAAAAAAATGCTATATCTAAAAGCTCGACTTGTACACATTATTATACTTTTACCAGCAGCAGTGAAAAAGATAATCGCCATTACCTATAATTTAAATAATCCAGCACAGCAATAATTTTCTTAAAATTTGAAAATCATAAAAAGAAAATGCACAAATATAGATAAAAAAAATGCAAAAAATTATTATTTTTTGTTAATCAACATTCGGAGTCAGTAAGAGAAACTGTGTTACTAATGATAAACAGGATGAACTTAGGGGGTTGCCTGGGGGTACATCCTTCCAGAGCACAGAAATGTCTCGTCTCCTTGAAGATTGGAAAATTATACTTATTAATGATCAAGGAATAAAAATCATCCCCCGCACACACACACACAAAATCCCATAATATCCCCTTTGAAACTGCAGAAATCACTCCAAAAAAATGGTTTGAATTCAACACTGTGATAGGTCTTATATTTTAAAGTTCCAGACTCTTATTTAATAAAATGTAATTCCCCCCCCCCCAAAAAAAAGAGGGTGGGGGAAGAGAAAAATCATGCATTGTGCATAGATGATGGATCACTTTGCAACACTTCTAGGATACTGTTATGAAACTTCATCTTTTGATATTGTGGAAGAAGATTCCTAAATAAATAATTTAGTTAACTCACATACGCATAACTTTAAAGCCATTTTCATCAATTATGTCCCATAGTCGTTAAGGTAAGCTATTTGAATTCTTTCATACAGCCTCATATCTACAGATTTTTATACACTACTGCAGGATCTAATATATAGTATATAGTATATACGCACTACAATAGATACATTATGCTAAAATTTAATTAACTCAATGCCTAAATTAATTGCAATTGAAATATTTTATTGCTTGTCATATATTTTAGTAAATAAATGATCCTAAGTAAGTTAAACACAAAATTTAAGAAATCCATCATTTAGATTTTAAATTACAGCCTGTCCTCATTTGAGGACGCTGAGCGATAGGCATAAGATATATACAGGAATGTTGAAATTTTAATTGTAAGTAGAATAATAACAACAGAAGTAAATAATAATAATAATAAACACTGCATATATATTTTTACAGATAATGTCATTATGAGAATTAAAGTAAATTAAATCCAAAGTCAGAGTTGTAAAAAAAACTGTTTTTTTTTTTCAACCCCCCTCCCCCTCACCAAAAAAAAAAAACAAAAAAAAAAAAA
The DNA here is from genome assembly GCA_963931845.1 of Maratus michaelseni. NCBI lineage: Eukaryota > Metazoa > Arthropoda > Arachnida > Araneae > Salticidae > Maratus > Maratus michaelseni. Next base: position 187,123,732 of record OZ007592.1, on the reverse strand, counting down.
CAATGTTATTTTGATTTAAATGATTTTTTCATTTGGAAGAAAGCTGAATATTCATATTTTCAAATATTTGATGTCAAGCATTAAACAAAAATTACTTTAAATTATTTTGTTAAAATTTAATAATATAATTTTTACTATTTTAATTTAAGCATTACAATATTTTTATACTATATTAATATTTTTACATATAATAAACAATAAAACTTACGATCACTTATATCTCTAAACAATCAATCCCTATTATAGAATTTTTTTAATATTACAACATGTGAATGTTTACATTTTAGTTAAAAACTTTATAGAAAAACACAAGTTTTGATGTTTTTTCAAGTCCTAATCTATTTTGAATTTTAGCTTGAACAAGTCCAAATTTTGAAAATATTATCTTTACACTAGCAAAAGATGCCTTCGCTGTTAAAAGTTGTTCAATTTCACAAAGAAACTACTATTAATTTTTTTTTTTTTTTTCTTGGCTTTTCCACCATTTATGTGCTGTTACAGTATTTACCATACTAGATTCAAAGAAGTGTTCCTGGAAAAGTAAACTCTTTGCATTAAATTTAATCAACAGTTTGATTTATTGGTGAAATTATTGGATACCTTTGCTTTGAAAAATCTAAAGCATATTTTTGCTCTTGTTGAGATAACTCTAAACCCTCTTTTTGTTTTGGATGCAACATATATGCAAGAAAATGTATAGGCATTAAAGCCATTTTATATCTATTATGGGGCGTTGCTTCATCTCTACTTTATTTTCTTGTTCTTCTTCCAATTTTTTTTACAAGATCTTTCTAGATATACACAGTATCAGCAATGCTGCAATTATCTTTTTAAATGTTGTCGAGGGATTTTGTAAGTGGTTCTAGTTCTTCAAACATTTATTTAACATTTATTTTCAAAACAAAATTGGACTCAAGGTTTTTAATGTTTGTATTGGTATTCTGTCTGTTTTCTTTGTGAATGTTCTGTAAAGTGGCCCATCTTTTAATGTAAACTTTGACTATATCTTTCACTGAATTCAATCGAGTTTTGAAAAGGAGAACTAATTTCAGAGCATTTGTCAAGTGATCTATATAATGCATTTGCAAAGTGATTATTGTGAAAGTACTTAATAATTTTTAACAAGTTTTCTTTGATTGTAGGATATTGATTTTGAATGTCATTTGGTAATAAATTTAACACATGTGCTGAGCAGCCATGTTATAACATTTAAATGTCCATTTGTGCTTAATAAATGCCACATTTTTGGGGCATTATCTGTAACAACTGATCGGATAAAGCACTGCAAATCCAATTTACATTTTTTATACTAGCAATAACAATTTTTTTTTTCAAATTTCCAGATATATGAGTATCGATTATATCAAAGTACACATTACCTGCCTTAGTTGTAACAGTTACACATATCATCACTAATTCATTATGTACATTTGACTATCCATTAAATCCAAGGCATACAGTTTCATATTTTAAAATTAATACAATTTTGCTTTTTACTTAATAGATGGAATCAGAATTTGAGTTGCATCGTCTCATTTTCTTACGCAATAAGCATGTTTCACTGCATCATAATTCAAATTAGTCTATCCTAATCCAAATACTTTTCATCACATTTGAAGAAAAAAAAAAAAAAAAAATTCGTTAGCTTTGGAACTTAAAAAAAACCAAGTCTGTTTTTTAAAAAAACCCATTTGGTTTAAACCAAACAACCCTGTCCAAAGTATATATTTCACATGAAATATGAAAAGCAAGGGATGCATAGTGTTACATTGCATTTTTACGCAATAGGTACGAGGTTTAGCATTACAGATTAACAGGAGAAAAAATAATATTCAATTCGAACCTTCTTAAAATTTTGGCAATTTGCTGACTGATTTTAGAAAAGAAAAAAAAAATCCTTTTTTGGAACCGGATTCCTTTTTCTAATGTTGAAAAAGCACAGCAAAATGTGTAAAAAAACGCTAAAAATTAAAAAAAGGGGCAAAATTTACTACATATATTTTTTACTGGTACATATTTTTTTACTGGTGACTAGAATTTTTGCTGGCTACTACATTTTATCAAATTTGTAAAGCCCTGCATACTATTGATATATATTTTTTTTTTCTATTACTTACTATTAATACATTTCTGAGAAAATCTACATATTTTTTAAAAATAGCAAAATTACTATATTGGGGTAAAAGATTCAAACAGGATTCTTTTAAAGAATAATAATAATAATAATAATAAATCAGTTTCTTAGGTCACGGGGCCCTCTAGGCAATTGGCTACTCTGCCTATTTGGTAATCCCTGCCCTGTAGTGTAACATAGAACTGTAACAGGGCCGGCACTAGGCGGGAGCGAGCGGGGCGTACGCCCAGGGAGCCAGATTAGAAAGGGGCGCAAAAAGGTTTGTTTCGTCGTTCGGTACAAAAAATAACAAATTTGGTGGAAAGACATGCAATCGGACAACCCAAAGTAAAAATGTATTCGTTAATGTTATACTCTTTGCTTCACAGGTCGATTTCTTAATATTCATATATTTTCTAACAATTATATTGTATTTAAAATAAAAATCAAGAACATCTTTTTATGATTTTTTTTTTTTTTTTTTTTTTTGTAAGAGAGGGGGTGGGTGCCCAAATTCACGCTTTCCTCGGGTGGAAAAAAAATCCTTGTTTCGGTCCTGCGGGTAACCGTCATTATAGCCGGCTTCTAAGATTCAAAAGTTAAGGAAACATGAAAAAGAAATATAATTACCCTTGACAAATCTTTCTTCTTGGAAATCTTCGTGTGCATTTTTTGTATCAACACACCAACCAAAGAAGATAAAAATACTTAGTAAATCTTCTTTGCACCAACCGTAGACAATAATAAAGCAGAATGCGGTTGTATCAGCGACAAAACAGAACTGCCGCACTAAAAAATATCCTTGGTCCAACTGATGCTGATGATTCAATTCAATTCAATTCGCCCTTCGCCTTCCTCCCAACCCAAAAGCGTTGTAAACTTTTTGCACCCACCGTACAGATATTATCTTTCTGCAGGGGGTTACTTGCGGTGGTACGGGGTACGAGGTCAAGGATATCGGGAAGAGGAAGCCCATGCATGAAATTAGTCTCTTTTGCAAGTGATGTATTGATTCCATATTCCTAACATGTTGGTGCAAATTCAAACATATATTTATTTTTGTTGTTGTTATTGTCATGTTCATGTTAATACATGCGCGGTCAGGCAAACAAATAAGAGGGTAATAGAAATAAGTTGCGTCATGGGTGCTGTCAAAGAGGGGCAAGAGACGAGCACTGCCCCTCTCTGGATTTTGAAATTTAATTAACTGAATTTCTTTTCCCATGATGATTTTTTAAAGTAAAAGTTATTCTTCACAAGTGACTTAAAATAGTTAAATACTTAGGAGAAAGAGGTACTAAAAATGTTTCATCAAGGAGAACCCCTATCTGAAGTCTATTTTTAATTCGCTTTTCTTTTTGCATTGGTGTGTTAAAATTTATCTTAAACATGGGTTCAAGAGCATCAGAGCATCCCTACCCTAACAGAAAAGAAAATTATTGCTTCAATTCTATTTCATGAAAAATGCTAAATGCTGGTAAAAATTAATTTTTTAATACTTAATGTTTTTTAATTGTTAATTTTTTGTCTTTCGATGTTGACATGTTCTAAAAATTGTCGGTGATTCCGACAGAAAATTGCTTAGTTTAGCTTATTTCATGTGTATATTCTCCATAAAAAACGGCATTATTTTGCCCCACCCCCCTCATGAAAGCGAATAACAGAAAATGCCTGAAAGAACTCCGATTTTTTTTTTTTTTTAACCGGAGAAAAAAGTCTGAATTCAACAATGGAAAAGTCCCTGACTAACGGGTGCCCCTTCCATTTAGGACCTACATGATTCTCTCCTGTCTAAAGCATTGCTAAAAGTAGTTACATTATATCCGTGTTTGAAGTTAATTTCATTGAATAATTCCATCTATTATTTCTAACAAACAATTCACGGGAAATGATTATTCTAGTTCAAGGGAAAAACAGCTCTTTGTAAAATTCTGAGGAAATACGAAATACGATTTAAAAGAGAATTGTAACAAATATTTAAATAAAATAAAAATGGAATTGTAAAGTCAGAAAGCCTGGTAAACTAATGCTTAATCATTGAGATAAGAAATTTATATCTATACTAATAAAAGACAAAATATTACAATATTTTTCGTCGATGATAAAATCTTTTAAAATGGGCCCGGGAAACAAAAATTTAGAAAAAAAATTACATCTTACATTTTTCCTTAAAAAATACCCCAGAGATTTTAGAATTAAAATATATAAACCTCGTGTAAATATTATAATAAAGATACAACGCTTCAAAAGTTACTCTCTGTGGTTGCCGCTCCTTCTTTCAGTTCTATGCATTTATCTCAGAATGAATTATTTCAATGTATGTCATATTTAAATTGATATTTCTAAATTTCTATGAAAAACAAAGTTATAAAACTTTAAACAATGTGCTTGAGTTCTACATTTTTTTAAATTAATCTTTGGGATTTTCTATTTTAAAAGAAAAGTTTGAAAATACGATTCCCCTTGTAAAAAGTACTTATAAAACAATAATTAAAGATAAAATAAAATTAATATTTTTGTAAATCTAGAAGTCAAATTAATATTTATTCTTTGCTTTATTAAAAAAAATAAATAAAAAAGAAAGAAAGAAAGAAAAGAAAAAAAAAGAAAGAAAGAAGGAAACTCTGCAAAAAGAGTTATTACATAAGAAGATGTGTCAAATTAAAAAAATTTAATAAAAAAAATATTTAACTTCTTTAAAGAATTAAAATATGAAAAAGAATGTACATGTAAATACGTATTACAGGAAAAATAAAGAGAGTATAAAAGATTTATAAATTTAAATAAGAGTAAAATTTTTTGTTCCGGACCATTTTAAACAGGCTGCAGCTGCATTGCATATTTGTGTTATTCATAAAATGCTAAAGAAAGAAGTTAGCTCTAAGATCGGAAACAGCGCATAAAATGAGATAAACAATTTTGCCGAAACTTCATCGAACAATCAGCTTGATGCCAAATACAGTTTAATAAAACCAATTTAAACAATATTTTAAACAATTCAGAGTGAGAATTTTTTTTTAAGCTTTTTAATTAATTTTCCAAGTTTCTCTTTTTCATTTCTAATTAAAATAAATAAATAAATAAATAAAGTAACAAGAAAGAAAAATCATGCGTCAAGCATAGATTATAAAACACTTTTCAACACTTCCAGAATACTGTAACGGAACGTCATTGTTTAAAAAGGGAGGAGAATATATAAAAGTAAACAACTTAGAAAATGCATAACACATTTAAAAACTAGATTTAAGCAACAGTCCATAGCCGGAAACGTACTCGAATCCTTTTGTTTTGTGCATCCCTGTACATGATAGATAGTGTGCTAAAAGTTAACTTAGTTAGAAAAAGCATAACAAAGTCGTAAATTAATCTGCAGAAATTTCTACCAACAGGCGGAAATGCACTCTGATACTTTTATACAAGCACTGTATATTATTATCTACAGATTTACATACAAGTCTCATATTAAACTAAATTTAATTGAGGTAAAAGGAATAACAAAACTTAAAACGTACTTTGAGAAATTATTATCCATAGACGGCAATGTAACCAGTTCTTTGCGTAGCCCTGTATATTAATTTATTTATATTATCTACAAACATCTCTCACTAAATATACTTCACTTGGAAAATGAATAATTCAATTAAAAAACACTCTTAAGAGCCTACGCTAGACACGCGAAGAAAGGCTTCAGCTAATGTTAAGTCTATGGGAAGGCTATCGCGCGATTTCTCGCTCGCATTTTAATATTTTTAAATGATTCTTTTTGTATAGGATAGCTGAGGTCGATCTCTAACGTTGTTAGTTTTTACTTTTTTGATTTTGGTTACGGTTTTTTTTTATAAGCGGACATTTTCGATTTTGGAACCGGTTGGAACCGGTTCTGAAAGTGAAATTACTCTTATATAAAACAACTGGAACCAAAATCGATAAAGTAAAAACTAACAACGTTAGAGATCGACGTCAGCTATCCTATGCAAAAAGAATCATTTAAAAATATTAAAATGCGAGAGAGAAATCGCGCGATAACCTTCCCATAGACTTAACATTAGCTGAAGCGTTTCTTCGCGTCCTACGCTTATCATGCGAAGAACGCTCAAGCTAATGTTAAGTATATGGGAAGGTTCTTGCTGGAGTTCTCGCTCGCATTTTAATATTTTTAAATGATTTTTTTTTTTTTTTTTTTTTTTTTTTTTTTAATTGCACAGGATAGCTGAGGTCGATCTCTAACGTTGTTAGTTTTTACTTTTTTGATTTTGGTTACAGTTTTTTTTATAAGCGGACATTTTGAATTTTGGAACCGGTTTGATTTTGGTTACAGTTTTTTTATAAGCGGACATTTTCAATTTTGGAACCGGTTCTGAAAGTGAAAGTACCCTTACATAAAAAAGCTGGAACCAAAATCGAAAAAATAAAAACTAACAACATTAGAGATCGACCTCAGCTATCCTATGCAAAAAACATTTAAAAATATTAAAATGCAAGCGAGAAATCTGCCAAGAACGTTTCCATAGACTTAACATTAGCTTGCGCGTTTTTTTCGCATGACTGATGTAGGCTCTTAAGCAATTTAAGCTGATACACAGTAATGATTATAAATTATTTAATGTAGCCCCGCATATGATCTACAGAATTTATACACATCACGTAGTGTGGAAAAATTTAGTTAAACTAAAAAAAAAAATGCATACCGCAACTGAAATCGCACTTCCAGCATATTTATTGCTCACAGACACTGCTGTAAACTATTATAACCAAAATATTTTGTGTTTCCCTGTAAATGAACGATAACTGTTATGCATGTTATATTCTAAAGGTAAGCCTTTTGGGGTGCATCTCAATAATGTATATAAATTTCATTATGCTAGAAATTATGTACCATCATTAAGAAACGGCAGCAAACAATATTTTTTTCCCCGTAGAACATTATGTAACCAAATTCTTTTGTGTGACTCTGTAAATGAATCTTAAATGCTTTGTACTGCATATTCTACAATCTACAGTAAGCATGTTTTAGTGAACCTCAGAAATTTATATCATTATCTATATTAATATTATAAAGAAAAAACGTTTGTTTGTAAGGGATATGAATGTGTGTCATCCCCTCATATCCATTCATGACGTTTCTCTGGAACTACCGAGCCGATTTCAAAAGTAATGGTGGCAAAATGACGGGGACAATTTCTGCTCCAACATTCGCTATATTTTATGGCCTAAAAATATTAAAAAAATAAATAAGATGTATTTTACAAGCGCAACATCTTATTTCAGTAACATGTGCTTCAAATAGTGTTGCCAGGTGTCCCAACTTACACGAAACGTCACAATTTTCAAGATTCTAAGACCTGTCCCGCGGAACTATTGCACAAGACGCTAAAAGTCCCTATTTTTTATGATACACAAATTCTCTTAAACTTTTTTAGAGCCATACTATTCATTAGTCTTACATTGAGTGGAGCTTTAAGCAGGAAATCCTGCGTAAACAGAACCTGTCTAATAATGGAAGATTTTTATGATCCTGCTGAAAGGAATACCTCGCAAATCTATCTAAAAGTCTGAAACCTGTCTGAAAAATATAGTTTTTTTTTTTTCTTTTCTTCTCGTTCCATAGCAAGTACATGGTTCAGTAAAACCGGGGATAACCAATACCGGCACGGGGGCTGCTTATAACGGAATCCTGTCTTAAAAACGTAAAAAAATCATAGTGCCTACTGAATACGGCTAGATCGAAAACCTCTGAATTTTGTTTCGCTTCGTAGGATTCCACTTGCGAAGTTTTTACTGTTTAGGATTATTATGTTTATTTTGTACGAGCTGACCCGCCCGCGTTGCCCGGTTCCGTGATAAAATTAAACGAACCTACAGTTTGTATGATTTTAATATCTTTAACCCTATTTTGTATGAATTTATTTATTTAAAAGTACCGAGTACGCGACGGAAAATCCTTTATTTTCACCTTCTGCCGAAAAGGGGCGCATTCTGATCTAAACGAACCTCCAACACGTGTTCCCACTGACTGCGGCACCGTATAATAGGCGTGCTGCGCACTCCTTGCAAAGTCTTAGTTCCAACTTCCGCCGCCAGGAGGCGCACTCGGTTTCAAACAAGCCATTTTCCGAATGAAACTCACACACGTGTCCCCGCTGCCTCCGGCACCTAGCAGGCGTGCTGCGCACGCGCTGCAAAATCATTTAGTTCCACGTCCCACAGCCAGGGGGCGCAATTTGTTCTATACGAACATCCGACACGGGTACAACAAAAACCTTGCCCGCCAGGGGCGCTTCGTCAAGTGCACAACAAAAAATCATGTACTTTGATTGTTGGTATACATAAGTGAATACAGGTATTTTCGTGTATTTTTATTAGGAACATAAATTTGATTTTTACAAAAATAATTATTTGAAATTTCCGGTATTCTCTATATATAACATTTATAAAACGATACGGGTGAAACTAAAAATGTTAATTTTTTAAAATGAATTCATTTTGTCTAAATCAGAGCAATACAATTATTTTTATTTTCGTACCTTGTTTATAAACGCAGATTTGAATTTTCAAACAAAGGAGAAATCGTTAAAAATACGAAATTGACTTACGGTAAAAAACATTTTCGAAAAAGTAATTTTTTTTTTTTTTTTAAATAAAGATTTTTGCCCGATCACGATAGAACGTACATGTCTTTATGTGTGTTTGTTTTTTGTTTGGTTATGTTAGAGAGCCGATGCCAGATTTTATATATCGCAGAAAATCGGAATTCGCAAAAGTGAGTCCTGCGCGCGAATTTTTTTCGGACATTCGTATTTTTCGAAAATGATTGCAGATGTCGAAAAGGGGAACAAATGTAGATATTGTCTGGTATTTTTAGTTTTTCGTAACTCACTCGGCGCCGCCGATGCGAATTTTTAAAAATCGGCGAATTTGCGAAACAGCGTACAGAAAATATACCTTTTCGAAGGGTTAACACTTTCCTATTTTTTAAAACCGAAGGTAGCTTTGAAAAGGGCAAAGTCCGATCTTTAATTTGGGGCAGTCTGTTTTTCCGTATCTCTCGTAGTCCGGCAGATGCGAGGCTCGGAAAATGGGGGAAAATAAAAAACATGAATTCGACGCTTCTTGATTATTATTATTATTATTATTATTTTGACAATGGTTAAATGTAAAATTTTTTCGAACCGACCGGATCGTTCGAGAAGTAAAAGTACGTTCTTCCAGAATATGTAGACGGTTTTTCTGTACTTCCGGCCGTTCGGCCACGGCCAATTTAAAAAAAAACAGAAAAAGAAACGGGCTGACTCGCACTTTGGTTCTTCTCCTCACGGAAAATGCGAAAAAAGGGTTTCTGAGCATGCGCGCGTCGATTTCCGAAGAGTGCTTTTTTGTTTGTGATCTTTGATCAGTTTTCAATTAATAACCACTCTAATTTTCAAAATATTAAAATTCTAAGACTCAGGTGCACCAGGAGAGGATTTGGACTATCCTCACCTAAATTTTTAAGACTTCTAGGTGCGCTAGATTTCGGTAGTCATTACACACACACACAGAGAGAGAGAGAGCGAAACTTTCTTTTATTAGTACTAGGACATCCTTCTCGGGATGCAAAATATATGTAAAAACGATTTTTTTTCTTTTCTTTTTTTTTTTTAAACTCTAATAGATTTTTTTTACTTTTAATATATATATTTTTTAGATTGCCCCCTAACACCACCAAAGAACATTTTTATATGAAATATGTCAATTATATATAGTCAAATAAAATTTTTAAATTTATTAAAAGCGGTAATTTTGTTTTGGCCTCGTGCCAGACGTTAACAGCCGAAGAAATCGCTAAAAATTTCGTTATCTACAGCAGTTTTTTTATTCCGATAATTTCAGCGGTTTTAAGCGCTTATTTTAATTACATGTCTGTTAAATTTGAGTTTAATTAATACTATTTCATTTATTGCTTAACGAAGTTTTAATTTCGTTATTGAATATTAGCTGGAAACAAATGCTGAACTTTTTATGTTGTTTTAAGTGAAAACGGATTAATATTTTGAAACAGACTAAAAAAAAAAAAAAAAATTAAAAAAAAATCACGCTTGAAATTTATTTTAAAAGTCATAATAAATCAGTCAATTAAGATCAGTTTTCAAACAAATTGCACTTGAAAGCAAATTTTGTCCCCTACCCTATAAGACGGTGTAAAAATTGAAAATGTGCGATGTTTAGAAGTTAAAAAAATTACAGTAGCAAAAATTGCTGAACTTTCATCGTCAAGTGTTGCCATTCGCAAAATGACATCAGCGTTACGCACGGACACATTTGTTCTCTATAATATTAGGCAATAAAACCTACTAAGGATAAATCTTAAATGACTGGAGAAAGATTCCGTTTTAAACAGGTTTTCGTCTTAGTAGGTATTATTTTGTGCTATTTCTTCCATATGGACTAAGAATTCTTTACATTTAAATCAGGATTCCGTTATAGACAGGTTCCGTTTTCATAGTATTTACTGTATTTTTATGTTCAGATTTAGAAACCATTGTTTTTTTTGTTTTTTTTTTTTTTTTGGGGGGGGGGGGGGGGAGGGGGGTCTCTCGTGTCACGCTTTCTGTGAAAGTGAAACTGGCAACACTAGCTTCAAACTACAATTGTGAAAATTGTCCACTCAATCACCGTTAAATTAGTGAGCCGGCGGCGCCGGGGAGGGGAGTAGTGGGTCTCTGTTTTAATGTCAATTACAGTCCCCTCTCCTATCATATTTGGCTCACCGGCCGCCACTGGCATGTCCAATTTCACGTTTCTAGCCCTAACATTTACAAAAGAATCGCAATTTGGAACGTTTTTAAAACATTTTCTGATCATTTTGTACTTTTATTTTATTTTATTTTTTTATAACCACTCTTAGGCATTTACATCTTTAAAGTAACTACTATACTATACCAAATTTCAAGTTTCTAGCCCCATCAGTTTCATAGGAATCGCAATTTTAGAACGTGTTTTGTTCCTGTACACCAGGCATGTCAAACACGTGGCCCGCGGGCACAACTGGCCCGCCGACAACTTGTCTGCGGCCCGCGAAGCCTTTGGCATTTTACTTGTACTTAATTCAGTTGTTAGAAAACGCATGCTGAAAATTCATTTTAGGTAGATTTCGTAAGAAATACTACCTATTACATTCTCCCCTAAGTTGGAATTTTTCAAAATTTTTTGCAGATCTACGCCGATCATGACTCCCAGAACCCAAAATCACCCCCAGTTCAAAACTTTATATATATACACTATATTTCCAATGATGACTGGTCACTTGCGACTTTAGACGTTTTGTTAAATATCTGAAAAGCTACATGAGGAATTATCCTGAAACTTCAGGAGTGTAAACAACATGATAGACGTCATATATTTCCGGGAAGATTTTTTCCCGAAACCCCATAAGGGGCCGTCAACAAACTGAAGAAAAACGAATATATTTTGGATAACCCTGTAAAAACTAATATTGCAAAAGCATTCAATTCAAACTGTAGATTGTGATTAAGTAGATTATTGTAATAATTTGGGTTCATTTTTATGAAGATAGCATGTATACTCGAAGAGAAATTCAGGTTTTTATGAAAACAGTCCCAAATTTTATCAAGTTTTTTGCTTATAATATGCAGAGTTTTTAATATAAAAACAAGTTATTTTCAGAAAATATGACAAACAAAATTGTACACAATACCCTGCAATCAAAATTAAAAAATAAAAATTGTATGAAAAATGAGCAGGTTTACTAAATATTGTTTCACTGCGTATGCGCGAATTCAATCAAAATATACTGTGCATAATATATTAGCTAAATGTATAGACCAACTTTTATGAAAGTCTCAAAAACATAGCTTGAAAATTCTGATAGTAAGCGTCGATAGAATAAGCTCGAAATTCGCTGCCCCTAAAAGGAAGCAAAAAGATGAGGGGTTGTATCAAATATAGAATAAAAGACAATTCATTCTTATTATGTCAACTTTCATAAGCTAGTATATTTGGATACAACCCCTCATCTTTTTGCTTCCATTTGGGAACAGCGAAATTCGAGCTTATTCTATCGACGATTACTATCAGAATTTTCAAGCTATGTTTTTGAAACTTTCACAAAAGTTGCTCTATATACTTAGATAATATATTATGCACAGTATATTTTGATTGAATTCGCGCATGCGCAGTGAAACAGTATTTAGTAAACCTTCTCATTTTTCATAAAAATTTTATTATTTTTTAATTATAATTGCAGGGTATTGTGTACAATTTTGTTTGTCATATTTTCTGAAAATAACTTGTTTTTATATTAAAAACTGCAAATTATAAGCAAAAAACTTGGTAAAATTTGGGACTGTTTTTATAAAAACCTGAATTCCTCTTCGAGTATACATGCTATCTTCATAAAAATGAACCCAAATTATTACAATAAGCCACTTAATCATAATCTACAGTTTGAATGCTTTTGCAATATTAGTTTCTACAGGGTTATCCAAAAGATATTCGTTTTTCTTCAATTTGTTGACGGTCCCTTATGGGGTTTCGGGAAAAAATCTTCGCGGAAATATATGACGTTTATCATGTTGTTTACACTCCTGACGTTTCAGGATAATTCCTCATGTATCTTTCCAGATATTTAACAAAACGTCTAAAATCGCAAGTGACTGATCTTCATTGGAAATATAGTGTATCTATCTATCTATGTCACTTTTTTATGGAAACGATAACTGCAACAATTCTGCACAAATCTCTTCCAAACTGATACATAAAATCAAGGGGCATAAAATCTCGGTCAAGTTCGTTAATGGGCAAAATCGAACCGAGGGGGAGCAAATGGGAGGGGGTGCTTTTTGTGAAAACAGAAAAAACCCCATAATTTCTTAATTATGATACGTATCGAATCCGTTTAAAGTTATTACTTCTAGAAAAGGGCCGAAAATTTATATAGGACAGATTTTTGATATCATTAAAAATGGCCCCAAGGGGGGGGGGGGGAAGGGGGTTTTAGAAGAAAAAAAATTCATTTCGTCAATTCCCAAGATATCAAATCCGCTTAAATTTGTTGTAAATCTCCTTAAAATTATCTACAACTTTTATACTGACAAGTTTTTTATAGGACCAACTCTTACGGCAAAAAAAAATAAATAAATAAATAAATAAAATAAAATAAACATAAAAACAAAAAAATGTCTGTTTGCTTCGCCTACAAGCAGACGTGAAAACAGAAAAAAACCATAACTTCTTAATTTTTATACATATCGAATTTATTAATAGTTATTATTACTTCTAGGAAAAGGGCCAAAAATTTATGTATGACAGATTTTTGATTTCATTAAAAATGCCCCCAAGGGGGAAAAAAAGGGGGGGGGGTAAAAGAAAAAAATTCATAACTTCGTCAAATCCCAAGATATCAAATCCGCTTAAATTTATTGTAAATCTCCTTAAAATTATCTACAACTTTTATACTGAGAAGTTTTTTATAGAACCAACTCTTACGGCAAAAAAAAAAATTAAAAACAAAAAAAAATCTCTGTTTTCTCCGCCGACAAGCAGACGTGAAAACAGAAAAACCCATAACTTCTTAATTTTTATACATATCGAATCTATTTAAAGTTATTATTACTTCTAGGAAAAGGGCCAAAAATTTATGTATGACTGATTTTTGATTTCATTAAAAATGCCCCCAAGGAGGGGGGGGGGGAAATAGGGGTTTCAGAAGAAAAAAAATCATAACTTCGTCAATTCCCAAGATATCAAATCCGCTTAAATTTATTGTAAATCTCCTTAAAATTATCTACAACTTTTGTACTGAGAAGTTTTTTATAGAACCAACTCTTACGGCAAAAAAAAAATAAAAATAAAATAAAAACAAAAAAAATCTCTGTTTTCTCCGCCGACAAGCAGACGTGAAAACAGAAAAAACCCATAACTTCTTAATTTTTATACATATCGATTCCATTTAAAGTTATTATTACTTCTAGGAAAAGGGCCAAAAATTTATGTATGACAGATTCTTGATTTCATTAAAAATGCCCCCAAGGAGGGGGGGGGGGGAAATAAGGGTTTCAGAAGAAAAAAATTCATAACTTCGTCAATTCCCAAGATATCAAATCCGCTTAAATTTATTGTAAATCTCCTTAAAATTATCTACAACTTTTATACTGAGAAGTTTTTTATAGAACCAACTCTTACGGGGAAAAAAAAAAAAAAAAAAAACTCTGTTTGCTCCGCCTACAAGCAGACGTGAAAACAGAAAAAACCAATAACTTCTTAATTTTAATACATATCGAATCCGTTTAAAGTTATTATTACTTCTAGGAAAAGAGCCAAAAATTTATGTATGACAGATTTTTGATTTCATTAAAAATACCCCCAAGGAGGGAGAGGGGGGGGGGGGGGGGAATAGGGGTTTCAGAAGAAAAAAAATCATAACTCCGTCAATTCCCAAGATATCAAATCCGCTTAAATTTATTATAAATCTTCTTAATATTATCTACAATTTTTATACTGACAAGTTTTTTATAGGACCAACTCTTACGGTAAAAAAAAATTAAAAACTAAAAAATCCCTGCTGGCTCCGCCTACAGGCAGAGGTATATTTCAAAGTGGGTGGTCCCAACTGCCACGTCATGGCAAATAGGTCTTTCTTCTGCAATTCCCAATAAACAGGTGCCCCACGGTCTGCGTCCTCGAAATCTACCTGTGCCTGTAGGCCGAGCCGTCAGGGATTTTTTTTTCAAAATACACTTTCACAAACAGTAGTCTTAGCGACGGAAAACATAAGAAAGGTATGTATATGAGTGTTACCAGTTTCGTGGGCTTTTTATTTTATTCAGAGCTTTCTGCATTAAAATAATCTCGCACATCGGAAAACAGCGATGTGTATAGATAGATTATTGTACTCAGTTTCACATTTTTAGCACAACAAAAATGGGGATACACAGATAACCACTGTGAACGTATAGCTAAGAGCGAGATCTTGAGTCTGAAAATTTAAAGATTCGTAAAAATTTTAAATTATTTCACTTATTTTATTTTTTATGTCGAAATTAATACTTACTTTTCTCTCTCCGATTTTACACCACTTTGCAAATTAATATGATGAATTTATTAAATGAAGACATGTATTATAAAAATAATAAAATTCGGCACTAATTAAAAACAGTTAAAAATTTAACATAAAAATATAAAATTAAATAACTTTTAATGAGTCGCTTTGAAAGTGATACAAATTATCACTTTTGTGCTTGACACAAACACCCCGAAGATGCCATCCAGGATCTTCACTTGTGCTTTAGTCGAACATGAGGATTTTGCATTTAAGAAGCTCTCTAATTATTTTCATTACTTAGGTTAGTAATTGTGTGTGATATTTCTATAATTCTGCGTGATCTTTCTTTCCTTTCAATCAATTTTTATTGATATACACACTTTTGATTGATATAATCTTATACATCCCAGGATTTATAAAAAAAATATATATATGATATTTAGCACTATGAATAAATATGATAAACTGAAGATAAACACCGCAGATTTTTAAAAATGCTTTTTACAATACTATTATATTCAAAAGAAAACTGAAATTTTATATTTGACAAGTAGACACTGTTGGAGTTTGGAAAGAATGTAACATTAAGAGGTGCTACAGCACAAAGTATAAAGAAAACTCACAAAAATCTGGCTACATATCGGAAAGATTAACTGTCAGAATTGAAATAGATACGTCTTAATAGAGAATCAAAATGCTTCCACCAAGCCTATTGAAGAAAATACGTTTGTTTTAAAATATAATTGTTGTCTTTATTACATTAAATGTCTTGCGAGCCGAAATCATTCACTACGAAATTGAAGAAATGATGTCTAGGGAAGTTAAAGAAATTGGAACATTCTATAAGCATAAGTACCATTGCTAGACAGAATTATATATATAGCCGATAGATTTGTGTATATATATACGTATATATATATATATATATATATAAAGAAAAAAAAAGCCGGATATGTGCTTTAAAACTTATAGTGCTTATAAACTTATATTATATTTGTACACCCATACTTAATCATTGTCAATCTAGAAATTATCTTGGAAATATATATGTAGCGAAGAAAAAACTTCTTATACAGATATTTCACGGCTTTTTATTTAACTGTTCATATCGAACTGTTAAACAAGGATACAATTTTCATTTTAAATCGACAAAGTATGAAAGTGGATTATTCTTGAGAATTTATTACTGTGCTGTTAATAAAATTTCAATGCGATTCTACATTAGAGTGCAAATATATCGATATGGGGTTACAAAATGTTTGCAATTATTCATCAATCGACTGATTTTTTAAAGTATAATATGCAAAGGCTTATTTTAGCTATGTTCAGTGCGTACTTTTATATATGTTATCTTAGCGTAGTTGCCAGCCTTTTGTTATTTTTCAAGTGAAATAAATATATTTTGAACCAGAAAATATATCTAATAAAGGAAATAAAATAAGTTAGCCCATAAATACCACATATTTTATTAAATAAATTTCCTGATACAAAATATATATGTATTTTTATTTTTCACTTGATAAAAACATGGAAGTTTGACAGCTATGCCTTTGCTGATCAAGATTAACAGACTAGCGCACAATGTATTATTTAGTCCCAAAACCTGGCCGAAATTATTTTATACCTCCAAAAGCTACACATCTAACGTTTTTATTAACTCACAGGCTATCAAAGCCTGAGAGCTAATGTGCCCGCCGGTTCTGTATGTACGTACGTATGTATGTATGTATGCATGCACTGTAAAAAATGACCAATGTTTCTTATTTTATGAAAATATACTATAACCACGAACGAAAATATGATATAATCTTCTGAGTTATCCGAAATTCCGAATAACGTGTTCCATTGTCTTTTGAATCCCCAGAAACCAATACATTTCCAAAATTTAAAGAATTATTTATAAAAACAAAGTATTTTTCGCTGCCCGTATTTTTCAGAAATGTTTCCAAAGGGTTTTTATAGTGTATTAATTAGTGTCCTCTGCCTAGAATACCTGCTTTTCGAATGCTATCAATTCTCAAGTAAACATTTTCATGCTCAAAAAATATGTTTAACCGACAAACATGCAAAATTAACAACGTTAACGATAACATTAAAATTAAGATTATTTCTTTACTCTTTCATGTATAAATTAACTTAAGCGGTTGAAAAGTTTACTTGAGAATTGATGACATTCGAAAAAGAGGTATTCCCCATGGAACTAGTTCCATGGTATTCCAGGCTGAGGACACTAATTAATACACTATAAAAACCCTTCGGAAACGTTTCTGAAAAATACGGCAGCGAAAAATACTTTGTTTTTATAAATAATTCTTTAAATTTTGGATATGTATTGGTTTCTGGGGATTCAAAAGACAATGGGACACTCTATTCGGAATTTCGGATAACTCAGATTATATTATATTTTCGTTCGTGTTTATAGTATATTTTCATAAAATAAGAAACATTGGTCCATTTTTTACAGTGTGTACGTAACGCGATAACTCTTGATAGAAATAACCGTTTTGCTTCAAATTTTGTTTATAGGTCCATTGTGATAAGGCGCTTCTCTGATTAGTCTTGGGGGTTCATTGGTTAAGTATAAAAGGGGGAAACGGTGGTCTAACTCCCCCTTAATTTAGATAAATGAGTTTTTCATGCAGAATTATCAGATTTTCTTCAAATTTTATTTATATATATATATTCATTGTAATAAGGCACTTTTTCTTCCTTATGCCATACTGTTTTCTCCTTCTTCCAGTAGTATATTCAGTTCAAACTTGAAGTCAATCTGACCGGTGGTTCTATTTTTACAGCATTTTTAAAGTGGGACTTTAATTATAATCACCCTGTATAATACTATAGTCCAGTAGAAATAGCATTTTACCTTACAAAAATTCGGGTAGTTCTGATTTTTGGATAGGTTGTAAAGGTTGACCCTCTAATAAAAAAAAAAAAGTTTTCGACCTTCTAGACCTTGTGCGTTTTTCACAATATTAAAAAAACCAATATTTTTCGGCACCTTTTTCGATTTTTCTTAAATAACTCAATTTTAGTGCATTTTACAGAAAAAGCACTTTCACCATTTTGTAGAGCATAAAATTCTCTACAACATGCAGTATTCATGTTTGTAAATTGTCCAAATAGGGGGTAAGATACGGAGCCGGAAAAATAGGGTAAAATTTGCAAAAAGTGCAAAAATCCACAAATGACGTTAGTTTTTGCTTAATAACCTACTTTTAGTGCGTTTTAGAGACAAATGTGCTAATATAAAGTTTGTAAAGCATGAAGTAGTCTATAAGTTTCATTTATTAGATCATTAAATATCTATAATAGACTCTAAAAATCAGAATAATACAATTTATGGTTAAAACAAAACAATACCGCCTGACAAGTCATTAATTTAAAAACGAGCTTTTATTTTTGATATTGATTAAACGATGCAATTAATTAATTATAATATGTACAATAATAGGTAACTGTTGAATAGTTGAGGGGGGGGGGGAGTTAACCAAAAAACCTAGTCGGTAGACATAGGTGCAGGGCCAAGAATTCAAAGTCGAAAGTAAATTAATAGCCGGGAATAATGTAAAAAAATACTTGAAAGATAAATAAGTTATAATTTAGAAATTTTGAAAAGGAAAAGGAGTATCTAAGGCCGAAACTAAGGGAGGTGGGAGCAAAAGGAAAATGTGGCCCGGGCGCTAGAATAGAATCGATTTTTCTTAAATAACTCAATTTCAGTGCATTTTACAGAAAAAGCATTTTCACCATTTTGTAGAAGATAAAATTCTCTACAACATGCAGTATTCATGTTTGTAAATTGTCCAAATAGGGGGGTGAGATACGGAGCTGGGAAAATAGGGTTAAATTTGGAAAAACTGCAAAAATCCACAAATGACGTTATTTTTTGTTAATAACCCACTTTCAGTGCATTTTAGAAATAAAACTGTCATAATCAACTTTTTACAGCATGAGATAGTCTATAGTTTCATTTATTAGATAATTAAATATTGGTAATAGACCTTAAAAATCACAGCAAAAACATTTTGGGTGAAAACAGGAAAATACCGCCTGACGTTATTAATTTAAAAAAACGAGCTTTTATTTTTGATATTGAAAACACGATGTGGTTAATTAATTATAGAATGCACAATAAATAAATCAACAAATACATAGTAAGTATTATATAGTCGCTTTGTCATATATGTTTCCTTTTTCTGCTGCTTGGCCCTGGTAATGATACCATCGTCTCAGATACTTCATAGTCCGTCTCTGTACTTGACTCGATTGGTTGTTCTAGGTCATCAAAGTCCTCAAGGTCCAGTATAATATCAGGAGCGTTGCCACTTAGTTGGTTGTGGCACTTCACACAGATAACTGAGCACTTCAAGCCTGCCTTTCTAGAACTGCAATTCGTACTACAATTTTTTTTTTTTTTTTTTTTGCATTAGCAAGATATGAAATCGAGTAGAGTTTGAGGAGCTGGTCCATTCATCATGGTGACTGGAATGAGCCCATGACCACCCCACTTCCAGCCGCATTCGAGAGGATCCTTTTCGTCTCCCAGCCATGTCTGAATGCATGATATTCAGCAGCATCACGAGTAGGTGGTAGTCTAGCTAAATTTAATTTAACTAGGGGGCTCAGCCCCCTACTCGCTAACGCTCGCCAACCCCCCGTGAATTGCAAAGCAATTCACATTGAGACCGCTACGCGGTCCCAGCTCGCTTCGCTCGCTCGCCCCTTTTTATTTTTCTAATAATTCTAGCCGGAATAAGTACTACAATAAATCATTTGAACATATGAAATTGACAATTTTTTTAATGTAAAAAAGTAATCGAAAACTCCGTTGAAAACACAACTAAAAATGCATTTAGTTGATGCTACTAATGGACATATAAATCATTTAAATACTATGAAAAAAGGATCTTGGAAACATAATTAGTTTAAAACTTATTGCACCTATAATATTGTACAGCACTGCTTAAATTCACTAAAAAAAAAAAACCACTACGTGGTAGGAAGATAGTTTATCATCAATGATTGTGTAAATTTTGTTCAACATTTCACTATTCTAATTGATTATAGATTTCTGCAAAAGAAATTTTTACTTCATTGAAATTGAAGAAAAATCATTTTTACTTCAATAAAACATCAACAGATGGCAGCAGGGGTTCTAGAAAGTTTATATTTTTTCATCTCTGATTTTTTGTGTGAGTGAAATTCGTAAATAAATTCTAAATAAGAGTTGAGAATTCAATATCACTCATAATTAAACGACAACATTACTCATAATTAAAATGAGGAATCATCTCAGACGCTTTGGATTACGTTCATATTATTTTATTTTTAATAATTGCTAGCTTGAGTTTCAGTGCATTGACACTGGGCGCCATATTGGAGGTGGAGCTAACACAATCTTGTCTGTTCATTGGTCTGAGCTCTGGAAACTACGGCTGTTGCCAACGATAAGGTAGAAATTCAGCCCTATTTTCGCGCCACGTAAGACAATTATATATATAGATATTGTTAGCTGCTCTAGCGAAGCTGACATACCGCAATACATTCAAGTTTTGTTTGGGATCACCTCCATACAGGGCAAGAAGTACACCTTCTGTGGCTTCAATAAGTTTGTGCCTCTCTGCATTTGAGTCTTTAAAGATTTGAACTTTTTGGTTCAGGGATGGGTTCTGAAGAATTCTGCAATATTTAATTTTCCCATGGCTATAGAGCACAGAAGTGGTGTCACAACCACTTACTGTATGAAGAAAAAGAATATTTTGTGCAACTTCCTTAAATTTGAAACACTCTTTGGAGTAGAGATCATCAGGCAGTTTCCCTCTCCTGGCCCTTCGGAAATAAACATTGTCTGCAGCTAGAGAAGCCACAAGAACAAGAAGGTCCATGTCTTCACCATTGACAATGACAGCATCGTAATCACGGGCTCAGGATAAATAGCTGTGTTCACTATTAGCACATCTGCATCTTCAGTGGCCTGCGTAGTGATCATTTGTGCTTTTTCAAATTCACTTCGAAGCATATAAATGAAAAGTTCTTTATTTTTTTTTCATTCCCCAACAATTTTTCTTGTGGCATCTGTGGAAACATAGTCTCATTGAACTTAACCTCAACAAAAGTATGAATCTTCAAGCGACGAGCACTTTCTGCACTTTTTATACTTTTTTGATTATGTTCAAGATAAGTTTCTAATATTTTCTTTATTTTAAAATTTAAAACTGAATTGAAAACACCGGAAAACAATTCTCCTTTATACAAGTTTCCATCTTATCAGGTATAATTGTTGTTATTATTTCTGTTGGGACTAACATTCTCAAACTGAGATACATTTATCATCAATGTAAACTTTGACTAACAAAAATATGTGGGACAAATGAATACAAACACGACAAACCAAATCTTCACTGTGCGCCCTCTTCTCCTTCCATTCTAGCGCCCGGGCCACACGCTCCTTTTGCTCCCACCCCCCTTAGTTTCGGCCTTAGATACGCCATTTCCTTTTTAAAATTTCTAAATTATAACTTATTTATCTTTCAAGTATTTTTTTTTTACATTATTCCAAGCTATTAATTTTATTTTCGGCTTTGAATTCTTGGCCCTGCACCTATGTCTAACCGACTAGGCTTTTTGGTTAACTTCGCTCCCCCCCCCTCAACTATTTAACAGTTACCTATTATTGTACATACTATAATTAATTGCATCGTTTAATCAATATCAAAAATAAAAGCTCGTTTTTAAATTAATGACTTGTCAGGCGGTATTTTTTTGTTTTAACCATAAATTGTATTATTTTGATTTTTAAAGTCTATTATTGATATAATAAATGAAACTTATAGACTACTTTATGCTTTACAAACTTTATAATGACACTTTTGTCTCTAAAACGCACTAAAAGTAGGTTATTAAGCAAAAACTAACGTCATTTGTGGATTTTTGCACTTTTTGCAAATTTTACCCTATTTCCCGGCTCCGTATCTCACCCCCTATTTGGACAATTTACAAACATGAATACTGCATATTGTAGAGAATTTTATGCTCTACAAAATGGTGAAAGTGCTTTTTCTGTAAAATGCACTGAAATTGAGTTATTTAAGAAAAATCGAAAAAAGTGTCGAAAAATATTGTTTTTTTCAATATTGTGAAAAACGCACAAGGTCTAGAAGGTCGAAAACTTGGTTTTTTTATTAGACGGTCAACCTTTACAACATATCCAAAAATCAGAACTACTTGAATTTTTGCAAGGCAAAATACCCTTTTTTACGCTATTTCTACTGGACTACTGAGCAACTACTGTCTTAAAAAAATTAAATATTTCTTTATTTAAAGCAGTAAAAATTAAAAGAAAATTTTGAAAGCCAGTATAAATCAATTAAAGCAAATGGAATGTCTTTTTAAAGTTTAACTGACATATTTGCAATTCTGAATATAAATGACTAGCAGCTCCATGTATGTGTTATTACAATAATAATGATATCATTATTGAGAAATTTTTATTTAATAAATTCTAACCCAATGTCTTTAAAAGCCGGCGTTTTTACAATCCTGCCGGGAAGAACCCCCCCCCCCCCCCCCAAAAAAAAAAAAAAAAAAAAAAAAAAAAATCCCTGACGGCTCGGCCTACAGGCACAGGTAGATTTCGAAGACGCAGACCGTGGGGCGCCTGTTTGTCGGGAATTGCGGAAGAAATTACCTTTTTGCGATGATGCTGCAGTTGGAACCGCCTACTTCGAAACCAAACTTGTTTGCAGGCGGAGCAAGCAAGGATTTTTTTTTTTTTGCTATAAGAGTTGGTCCTATAAAAAACATGTCACTATAAAAGTTTTAGATAATATTAAGAGGATTTATAATAAATTTAAGCGGATTTGAAATCTTGGGAATTGACGAAGTTATGAATTTTTTTCTTCTACCCCCCCCCCCCCCTCCCCTTAAGGCAATTTTTAATTATATCAAAAATCTGTCATACATAAATTTTCGGCCCTGTTCCTAGAAGTAATAATAACTTCAAACGAATTCGATAGTATCATAATTAAGAAATTATGGGTTTTTTTTCTGTTTTCACAAAAAGTCCCCCCCCCCCCATCCCCCTTGCTTCGATTTTGCCCATTAACGAACTTGACCTAGATTTTATGCCCCTTGATTTTATGTATCAGTTTCGAAAAGAAGCGGGAGTTGGAACCGCCTACTTCGAAAAATAACTTGTTTGCAGGCGGAGCCGGCAGGGTTTTTTTTTTTTTTTTTTTTTTTTTTTTTTGCTATAACGGTTGGTCCTATAAAAAACTTGTCAATATAAAAGTTTTAGATAATAATAAAAGTTTTAGACAATATTAAGAGGATTTATAATAAATTTAAGCGGATTTGAAATCTTGGGAATTGACGAAGTTCTGAATTTTTTTCTTTTAAAACCCCCCTTCCCTCCCACCTTAAGGCAATTTTTAATTATATCAAAAATCTGTCATACATAAGTTTTTGGCCCTGTTCCTAGAAGTAATAATAACTTTAAACGGATTCGATACGTATCATAATTAAGAAATTATGGGTTTTTTTCTGTTTCCACAAAAAGCCCCCCCATCCCCCCTCCCTTGGTTCGATTTTGCCCATTAACAAACTTGACCGAGATTTTATGCCCCGAGATTTTATGTATCAGTATCGAAAAGATGCGGGAGTTGGAACCGCCTACTTCGAAAAATAACTTGTTTGCAGGCGGAGCCGGCAGGGATTTTTTTTGTTTTTAATTATTTTTTGCTATAACGGTTGGTCCTATAAAAAACTTGTCAATATAAAAGTTTTAGATAATACTAAGAGGATTAATAATAAATTTACGCGGATTTGATATCTTGTGAATTGACGAAGCTATGATTTTTTTTCTTCTAAAACCCCCCTTTCCCCCCCCCCCCCCCTTGGGGCCATTTTTAATTATATCAAAAATCTGTCATACATAAATTTTCGGCCCTTTTCCTAGAAGTAATAATAACTTTAAACGGATTCGATACGTATAAAAATAAAGAAATTATGAGGGTTTTTCTTTTTTCACAAAAAGCCCCCCATTCCCCCCCCCCCTTGGTTCGATTTTGCCCATTAACGAACTTGACCGAGATTTTATGACCCTTGATTTTATGTATCAGTTTGGAAGAGATTTATGCAGAATTTTTCCAGTTATCGTGGTCAGAAAAAAGTGACATAGATAGATAGATAGATATAAGTTTTAAACTGGGGGTGGTTTTGGGTTCTGGGAATCATGATCGGCGTAGATCTGCAAAAAATTTTCAAAATTTCCAACTTAGGTGAGAATGTAATAGGTAGTATTTCTTACGAAATCTACCTAAAAAAGGCAATGAGAATTAACATAGATAAATAAGCAATTTTATATTCTGAAAAATCTTACTTTTGTCTTATCCGGAGTTGATTTTTTTCGGTCCATGATTGAAATAAATCAACCTGAAAAAGAAAAAGAAAAAAATAAAGCACGTGATAATAATAGTAGTTATATCTTACATGGGATGTGCACAGAAATTGTGAAGCCCGGTACAGATATGGGATGGTCCCCCTGCATTCCTCGTATTCTTAATACGAAAAAGGCTCTCACGGGTCCCTTATCAGCTTTAAGCTCGGTACAACCGTCCCCTAGTGTCTCTACCGCTGTGCACGCCCCTAGATCCTATAAAAGTTAAAATATAGCTAAAGATGTTGAGAATATAAATATTGGAACATTTAAAAGAATTTATTTTCACAGCTTACGCACTCAAAACCTTTTTTTTTTTTTAAATTTGAACCAAAATAAAATAATATATTTATTATTTTTTAACAATAGCATAATTATTACCCGATTTTAATTTCATATTTGAATCTTTTAAGGAAAATCCTCAACGAAAGTTTTTTTTTTTTTTTTTTTTTTTTTTCCCATACACGTCTGTAATAAGTGAAAATAAAAGTATTTTTAATGTAAATAAAATTTTAGAAAATGAAACAAATATTTACTGCTTAATTGATATGCATTTCTTACTAAATATCAGTGTTACTTTTAGTCTCCTCCTCAACATCTATAAAAATTGAACATCCATTAAACATAAAAATTTGATAGTAACATTATGTGAAGATACAGTTAAAAGTAAAACAATATAAAACCCTTTACCCTTTACATTAAAAAAAAAGAGAGAGAGAGAGAGAGAGAGACGGTATTATATCTGACTGTGTTCAGTAAAGGATAAATGTGCTGCGAAATTAAATTTACAAAATTGTGACTTTTTAACAAACTGAAAAAAATAAGATACATCCAGAGCCCGATTAATTGTCTGGGCAGAGCCGCAGCAAGTGCGATGCGGCCGGTGCTCCCGCGCTGACAAGAGCTTCATGAGCACCTTCAATTACTAATGCCCTTCAGGGTCGGCGAACCTATGGCACGCGTGCCGTAGCTGGCACGCGAGACGATATTTTTGGCACGCCATTAATTAAATCAAATTCAGTAAAACTCCCCAAAATTCTCCAACTCATTATTTTCTTCCATTAATGCACGAGCATGACTGGCTTTTGATTGTTATAATAAGAACTTATACACTTGTCATATCAATAAATTACTCATTTCGGAATCATTTAACCCTTAAATGCATAATGATGCAAATTTGCATCACTTTGTATTTAAATTTGAATAAATAAATCAAGTTCTTTGCCACCACTATATTTATATATAGAAATATTAATGCTGTAAAAATTACATAGAATATGATACTGAAGGAATTTAAAAATCTATCTTAAATTTCTGGTGTCTAATCCTTAATATAAGTATAAAAAAATTCAATTCTAAAAGAAAAATTCATGCATTTATAGTTAAATTTATTATCTACCCAGATGTGACACCAATTGGTAAACTGATCTTGATTGTATACCATTGGTTGGAAATTTCAGAAATTAAAATGTATAGCTTATCGACTTCCAATCCAACTCAATATGGACTCATCAATTTGTCGAATTGAGAGAGGATTTGGAGATGATCGAAAAAGAAAGATTACCAGGCGGTTGTTGTTGTGATGTGATCAAAAACGTTGATAGTAAAATTATGTACATTTTGAATTCAATTCCAGAAGAAGTGGGCATTTGCCCCATGTTGATAATCTCTCCCTCTACTTATGCTTGTGAATAATTATTATCAGAGATGAACAATATTAAAAATTATAATCGAATCAATTGTCAGATGACTCCAGTTCATCATGTATTTTATTTAACATTACCAATTATGAACCCATTATATGGCATCCAAGATGCAACATCAGAAATCACATTAACTTGTTTAATTGCTTTACATTCTTCTCTTTCTAATTACTTAAAAAATGTAATTACAGTTAGATATTTTTATATCATCACTCTGCATATTACGCCAGTTTATTAAGATCCCAACCAAAGAAAGAAATAGCGGTAAAAAATCCTAATAAATCTTGACTCGAAAATATGAGATCTGTTAAACCTTCACTTACTTTATCTTCGAATTACGATTTTTCTTTTTTGTACAAACGGTAGCGGAAAATTGATAGAATAAACAAACATTTATGACAATAAGTTAAATAAGAATAATTACGAATTCGGTGAAGAGAAACTAACACCGAAATTCCGAGATGGTGCTGCTGCATTACGTACTTTACAAAGTATTTAATTTTCTTCTGAAAAAAAAAAAAAGATTTTGCATTGCTTATGAAAGTAGAAAATAAAATTGAATCAACGAAAATCCAAAGAGAAAACAGATTTTTTTACCAGACTTTTTAGGTAATGTTTTTTATATTTACTAATTTCTTCTTATGCATTGTAATATATTTTTAAATAATAATTTTCCATTTAATAGCAGGTGTAAAACAAATATTTTGCAGCTATGATTCGTAAATGATTTTTTTTTTTTTTTTTTTTTTTTTTTATGTTTCTTTTCTCATTTTCTATATAAAAACTAGTCGTTGGGGGCCACCGTAATACTTACCCATCATGGATATGCATAATGTAAAATATTAAAATAAAAATGCGTAAACTACTTATAAAATGCATTGCAATTCAAATAAAATCGTGGCTTGATGACGTCAAAAACTTTAAAGGCTTGATTACTGAATTGCTTGAAAGAGGTTTTTCCTTATAACTCCAAAAATAATAATCCTATTAACTAGCGGTTTATTGCATCTGATTAAGCGTCAAATTTCCAATTAAAATATATCTTTAAAGTGAAATTTGGATGAAATACAGGGTCATGAAAAATCGAAGAGTGTGGAAAATAGGATTCCAAATATCTCGGCAACTAATTATCCGATCGACTTCATGCTTTATGCAAAATTTATGTTTTTTTATTGTCTTTTATATTCATTTCTTAAAATAAACAATTTCGAAAATTTTTATATACCTTTTATCAGAACGAATATTTTGAGAGTCCGAAAAAAATAGTTCCGGTTAATCGAGGTTATTGAAATGAAATAGGCTTCTTCCCATTATTACATACTAAGTACATACCAAATTGCAAGTCTCTGCCTCAATTTTTTCGGGAGATAGAGCGTTTACAGACACACAGACACACAGACGGACGGCAAAATTTTTTTTCTAAAAATATGTTTTTCGGAATCTCCAGTGTCTGAAACGTGTAAATCCGTCAAAAAAAAAAAATTTCGATTTTCAAAACGATTACAAGACTTACCCTATACTACGTATGATGGGTAAGTAATAAAATTACTTCAATTATAAAACCACCACGTTGCTTAAAATGTCAAAATCAACAGATACCAAGGGGCAACACCATCTATTACCATAATTATTACAGTACAGTCATTTGGCAAGTTGTTTCGATTTGCGTTTTTAATATTTTTTACAATTGCTATAATTATCTCTTATACTTATCTTCTTTCTATAATTATTACTAAAATTAATTACTAAAATTAATTAATCTTTTCATGTGACAAGTTATTTTGGCTTTAGTTTTCAATATTATAGACCATTTAATTTAAAATGCATGTTGATATTAATATTATGTTAATATTATTACCTGCAGGTATGTTATCCGTATATCTTAATCTAATAATGATAAAAGTAATTTTATTCGTTATTTTTAAAGTTTTTTTTTTTTTTTTTTTTTTTTTTTTTTTTTTGCGCAGATGGGAGGGGTTTGGGGGTTGGCACGCCATGGTCGCTTAAATTTTTTTTTGGAAGAAAATTGGCACGCGGATGTGAAAAGGTCCGATCCTGCCCTAAATCGATAGACAAACGAACAAAATTCATGTATGCTTTTTAGCACTTTCCAACCTAGTTGAAAAGTGCTTATGACTTCGGTTTGTCTGGCCGTCTGGCCGTATGGCCGTCTGTCCGTGCTCTAACTCCCGTAAATATGTTCGGATTGCTCTGCAATTTTTATATGTTACTGTCGTTATCTATGGCACGTTCCCTATTTCAACTGAAGTGTGTAGCACTTATAGTTTTTTTACAGGGACACTCAAAAGAATTCCGTTACATTGATTGCGGTCTATGGGGAAAAATCATTTGCGGTTTATTTTAAAAATGTTTCACTATTGTAAACGCATTGAAATTTATATAGATCACTAAGATGCATTAGAAGAAGCTTAATATAAAATAGGGTGTGCATAGCACTTAGAGTTACTTTAACGGGACAGTCAAAATAATTCCGTTACATTACGTCTATGGAGAAAAATCGTCTGCGGCATATTTAAATAATGTTTCACTATTTTAAACGCATTGAAGTTTATATATATTACTAAGATGCATTACAAGAGGCTTACTACAGAATAGTGTGTGTATAGCAGTCATCGTTCATTTACAGGGACACACAAAAGAGTTCTCTACTGTCTGTTAACAATAATTCCTGGAAGTGCGTTTTAAGTTACTGAACGCGATTTTAATCTTAACTAGCTTTTTGTCTATTACGTGGTGTGTATAAATTCTGTAGATCCAATACAGGGCAGCACAAAAGTTCGCGAACACATTTCCGTTTATTGACAGAAACTCCAGAAGGAGAATTTAAACTGTGCTACGCGTTTCCTAACTAAACTAAAATTTAGCATCCTATGTATATATACAAATCTATAGGTCATATACAGGGCTACATAAAAGTATTCGGATATTTTTCTGAATATTGTATTTATTGAAAATTCCTGAAATTACGTTTTTAACACTTTCCAACCTAGTTGAAAAGTGTTTATGACTTCGGTTTGTCTGGCCGTCTGCCGTCTGGCCGTCTGTCCGTGCTCTAACTCTCGTAAATATGCTCGGATTGCTCTGCAATTTTTATATGTTATAGTCGTTATCTATAGCATGTTCCCTATTTCAACGGAAGTGTGTAGCACTTATAGTTTTTTTACAGGGGCACTCAAAAGAATTCCATTACATTGCGGTCTATGGGGGAAAAGCATTTGCGGTTTATTTGAATAATGTTTCACTATTTTAAACGCATTGAAATTTATATATATCACTAAGGTGTATTAGAAGAAGCTTAACATGGAATAGGGTGTGCATAGCACTTATACTTACTGTACAGGGACAGTCAAAAGAATTCCGTTACATTACGTCTATGGAGAAAAATCGTCTGCGGTTTATTTAAATAATGTTTCCCTATATTTAAAACGCATTGAAATTTATATGAGGTGCATTACAAGAGGCTTACTACAGAATATCGTGTGTATAGCAGTTATCGTTCATTTACAGGGACACACAAAAGAATTATCTACTGTCTGTTAACAATAATTCCTCGAAGTGCGTTTTAAGTTACTGAAAGCGATTTTAATTTTAACTCGCTTTTTGTCTATTACGTGGTGTGTATAAATTATGTAGATCCTATACAGGGAAGCACAAAAGTTCGCGAACACATTTCCGTATTATTTAACTCCAGACGGAGAATTTTAAACTGTGCTACGCGTTTCCTAACTGAACTAAAATTTATTATCCTATGTAGTATATATACAAATCTATAGATCCTATACAGGGCTGAATAAAAGTATTCGGATTACTTAGATGTTATCTTTTAGCTTATTAAACGGTATGATTTGTAAAATTATTTTGGAAGCGTTGGAAAGTGTTACATAATCTATGCTTGAAGCATGATTTTTCGTTTTTGTTTATGATATGCAAATCGTTAGTTTCAGAATAGCACTTACAGAGACAATTCCTTTTCACTTATAAAACCCGTACTAGCTCAAACGTTGTATGGCACGCTAAACCATATTTTCTTCTGTGTTTTTTATCGTAAACAAAATAAAATTTCTTTATATATAAAGGATGTTATCAGAACGTAAATTTTCTTCCCATTAAAAAAAATGCATGATCCTTTTCTTCTTATACCTTATATGTTACTCTTTTTCACTCGATTAGTGAAATGCTGATTCAATGGGGAAACTAAACTAAAGTGGGAAAAAAAAAAAAAAAAAAAAAAAAAGCTTGGGGACAGGGAATAACTGATTATTAGTTATTGAATAAAACAACATACTTTCGACGCAACTTACTATCAATTAGTTTTATAGAGTTTGATCAGTATTCTCCATTGCTTTCTTTTTATATGTAAACAGTTAGAGATAGCAATCCTGGCAGGGATTCTAGCGGGATTCCCAAAATATTCTTTTTTCGAAATCCAGTTCTAAAATATGTCATTTTAAAAAGATTTTATGCAATTTCTGTAAATATATATATATTTTTTTAAAGGAAACAAAGACCAACATTTCCAAAACAGCTTTAATTATTCATTATTATTTTCTTTTGATCTCCAAATTTTTGAGCTAAAATTCCTGCAGATCTATAAATACAGTCTGGTAACAAAGGACAAAGGAAACCAGTCTTGTACCTGGTTGGTGCTTTGAAAATATGTAATCATACATTATTGGAAAAATAAAGGCCATTTATTCCACCACGCACTTTCATATTATGTCATTTCATTAATATCTCATCGAAATCTCATTTCCTTTCCTTCTTATAAGGACGGTATGGGCATTTTTTTTCTTCTTTTTTCTATTTGTAATCTCCTAATCTTCTAACTTTGTCAGCAAGATATTTTCATATTTTCCGTATTCAATCTTCAGTTTCATGATTTGCGTAAGTGTTGCCATTTTAATAAATATTTTAATATTTTCTTTACTTCCTGGCCGTATAATTTTTTTTAGAAAACTGAAATATATCATCAATATTTTTAAATGTTTATCATATTTTTGGATCATTAAACTAAATTAAAATGCCAATTGAATATGTACAGTGGCGTTCTTTTATTTTCACAAAAGCAATGGCTAAATCAGCCTTCAAAGCACCCTCATATTCGCATACCGTATTTACTTGCATAATTTGGGCCCCCTGGGAATTTACGCACCCCGTACTTTTAATCCCTTGGGGACGAGCGACACGTATGCATGCCACATAAGATGCTCAGAATCCTTGATTATTCCCATCAGTTACTTTTTATTGTAAGCTTTGCCTTATTTAATGATAGCATATCTGCGATTCAATAAGGCGAAAATTTCTGTTTTGATAAACCAATGGTAAAAGATTAAAAATTCTGTAAAGGACGCTCATCGCAAAGGGGTCAAAAGAAAATTTTGGTTAAAAAAAAAGAAATAAAAGAAATATATATATATATATATATATATATATATATATATATATATATATATATATATATATATATATATATATTATATATATATATATATATATAAATTTTTCCCAAAAATTTTAAAATTAAATTTAAGTTAAAAACAAACAAAAAAAAACGTTATTTTTGAAATGAAATATCTATTTGAAAGAATAAAACAGGTTTTCAAATTACTCTAATCGCATATATCATAGCAATTTTGATTACATAACCAGATTTAAAAAGTCAATTTTGAGTTTAATTCTGTGTATCCAAAGGAGCATATCCCGTTCTTTGTGTATGTATCTTGTATCCAAAGGAGCATATCCCGTTCTTTGTGTTTGTATCTTGCAATTTTCTAATTTTCACCAGCTCCAAAGAGTGATGGTGATTTTATGACCAATAATGCTACATCAACAGACGTGTGATATATTAATACTTCCTGTCGAAAATTAATCAGTCTAAGTTAAGACATCTGATCATATTG
This sequence comes from Maratus michaelseni, assembly GCA_963931845.1. Taxonomy (NCBI): domain Eukaryota; kingdom Metazoa; phylum Arthropoda; class Arachnida; order Araneae; family Salticidae; genus Maratus; species Maratus michaelseni. Next base: position 187,091,517 of record OZ007592.1, on the reverse strand, counting down.
TCGAAAATCAAAGTTAGGTCTTTGCCTGAGCTATATCTTCACAAACATATTTTTTATAAATGCCGCATGCAAAATTACAAAATAGCTCTGCTAGAAATTGATATAAAGCTATACCCAGATTTTACTAAAGCAGATTACATTTTTAAAAATTTCAATAAGTCATTGAAATCATGAATAAAAGTACCGTTCATTTAGAAATGAGAAGAAATGTTTTATTTTCGAAGAAAAGTAATTTCCGGTACTTTAACTTCTCATTATTTGTGTTAAGATATTCATTCGACCACAATACGCAACAAAGCAACAATTATTTTTATTTTGGCGATATCCATCAGAATCCCGCGGACAAAAATCCGTTGTATCGGATTGCGGGATTAAAAAAACGCAGGATTGCAATCCCTAACAGATATATAGCTTTATTGATTAATCAGCTTTATTAGATAGTTTTATTAGTTAATAACTAAATTGCCTTGAAGAAAAAAACTGATGTCGCAAGTAACTAATCCTTTTAAATTTTGTGATTTCGCTCAAACTTTAAATTGAAATCAGTCTGATTTCGACCAATTTTTAAGTGATCCCTGTTGAGAATGACAATTGAATCCAGTGTATTTATCACTTTTATAATTAGTTTTTTTTTTTCTTTGTCTCTCTCTATGAGTGTGTGTTTATTTTTAAAGTGTAATAATGCTTGTCTCTCTAATACATTGTTAAAATCTTTATGCTTATGTAAAGGCTTTATGTACTATTTCATTTCTTTAAAAACTTCCACATATTTCAAACATATATGTAATACATTTCATAAAACATCTATCTTTAAACAACTAAGAAGAAAATACAACCATGAATTTAATTTATAATTGTGTTTGTTACATATATCATATACATACATACATGCATAAATTATTGTTGATATTATTATTAAATTAGGAGAATAGCGGTCGAAGTTATAATTTTTTTTTTCGGCAACCTAGTTAGTGGGCATTTGATTATGCAATTAAAATTACTGTAACAAAAAAGCCCTAATCCTTTCAGAAATATTTTATCAGTGTGTTATAGTGTATTTTCTCTGAAATACGAAATATTTTAACTGTAGCTTTCCGTTATTCAAAAGAAATATTTCAATTTTTTAAATATGATTTTTAATGCAATACAGGAAAGAGAAAGGAAAAAGTAATTAAAAAGGTCATAATAATAGTTTTGAATTGTTGTAAAAAGCTAGCTGATTCGTCCGGTGTTGCCAGGAAATCAGTAACTTTCTTCTGCGGTTTCGATAAAAAAAGTCATTTTCGGCGCGCATTCAATTCTAAACAAACCTCTTTCCGAACGAAACTACGGCACTCGTCCCCGCTGCTTTACGGCATTGTATAGCAGGCCGCAGCATTATCGTTTAGTTTTAATTTCCAGCGCTAGGGAGCGCGAAAGTTATGTATATTGTAATTAGTTCATGTTAAGTTGAATAAACCAATTCCCGTTGAAGAAAATTCCAAATATTTTTTAGAACACTTTGATCGTAATATGAAAATGAAATAGGTCGACCACTTTCAACCACCATATCTTCCACACGCTCACAGATACTGACATGCAACCACCATAGTGCAGGTTGGGAGACTCGAGGGTCGAAGCTTACAAATAATATTAATTTCATATATTCATATTCTTTGGAGTCTACTACCACACACAAACACCGGTGGTCTGCGCTGTGTGGCTACAAAGTGAAATATATATATATATATATATATATATATATAATATAATATAATATAATTTTGAAATTTCAGAAATATTCAAACTATCGTAAAAAAAATATATTGTAAAAGAAAAAAAAAATGGGTTTATTTTTAACACTTTCCAACTTATAGTTGAAAAGTGTTTGACTTCGGTTTGTCTGCCGTCTGCCAATGCTCTAACTCGCGTAAATATACTCAAATTATGCTGAAATTTTTGTATGTTATTGTCGTTTACTATAGCATGCTCCCTATTGAAAATGAAGTATGTAGCATATAGTTTTTTTTTTTTTTTTTTTTTTTTTTTTTTTTTTTTACAGGGACAGTCAAAAGTACTACATTACATTACAGCCAATATGAAATAATCGTTTCAAGTGCATTTTGATGATGCTATGCCATTTGAAACATGATGAAATTGATATATAATTATGAAGCGCATTAAAACATGCTTTTTGTAGATTTTTTTCCGTAGATCATTATGTAAGAGTTATTTTGTGTGACCCTGTAAATGAATAATAAATGCTTTGCACTCCAAATTCTATAGAAATCATGCTTTAGTGCACCTTAGAAATACATAACAATTCTATTATGTTTGAAAAGGTGTAACATCATAAAATGCACTTGAAACGCTTTTTTCTCCCATTGACCGTAACGGAATACTTTTGACTGTCCCTGTAAACGAACTATAAATGCTACACACTTCCTTTGCGATAGCGATCCTACTATAGTAAATGTCAATAACACAAAAATTACAGGGCAATCTGAGAATATTTACGAGAGTTAGAGCACGGACAGACAAACCGGAGTCAAACACTTTCAACTACGTTGGAAAGCATTGAAACTCACGATAACTTAAATTTTCTTTAGCTGTTTGATTTTATAATACATTAAATTTCTCTTCATCTTAAATATTTCTTAAAAATAAGTCTAATAAAAATATTTTGTCTACAACACACCTAATTTAAGCTATTTTCAGAGAAGAGAGGTTATTTAGATATCTGAGCATAAAATCAATTTTTTTGTAAGAGATTTAAATTCCCCCCCCCCCCCCCCCTAAAACATTTAGTTTGGAATGCCTGTCTGGGGTGAACCCAAGACCGCGGCCTAGTTGGCCTGTGAGGTAATCAGGTCCTGGATACATCAGTTGTTAATAATATTACCAAGTGTTCCGATTTTCACGAGTTCCCATACCGCCACGCGAGACGAAAATAGTACAGATTTTTCATAATGCACAAAATTCCTTAAACAGAAACGGGAAATATCAGTACACAACAAAATATTTTAAAAAACTTGCCATAAACTGAACGTTAATATCTATTCTTCGATATTGATGAGCTAAGAAGACCGAATGTTTAGTATGACAGACAGGGCTGGAACCCCCCCCCCCCCCCCCCCCCCAACCACATTTTTTTTTTTTTTTTTTTTTTTTTTTTTTTTTTTTTTTTTTTCCTAACCAATCCGGATGGAGGGTTTGGAGTTTTTGGAGGTTCTTTCAGTTTTATTGGAGCTTTTTGCTGCACATTTTTCTGCACTGTGCCATCTATGTTTAATTTTTATTTGTTATAATTCTATTATAGATGTCTGAAAACCTAAATTTAATTAAAATTTTAACTTACATCTTCGCATAAAATTAAAAAAAATGGTTTAAAAGTAATTTAAAAAATGGTTTAAAATTCTTTGGCAAAACCTTTGCCAAAGAATTGCCAGTACCTTAGCAATTAAAATAATCCAAAGAGCTTGTATTTTTAAATTTTTGTTACTACATATGAAAAATAATTATAGTTTATAATTCATTGAGATCCATATTATTTATCCAAGATTTTTTTTTTTATATAACAATATGAACAATTGCATAAAAATATGTTCACAATGTATTATGTATTTTTCCTGTTAAGCGGCATTTAATATTTCAATTTAACTTATACGCAGAGTGTCTAAATTAGAGAAAAAAATATTTTATATACAGACAGGCATAAAACTTTCAATGACAATTTCCCCCTTTATCATTTTCTGATTTTCATTGTATCTGTTATCGTAAGTGGTACCACAAATTAATGATAGTGGTTCACAAATGAATGATGTTTCTTCATCATCAACTGTAAGATTCACGTGTGAGTTTTTTAAGAGTAAAAATAAAAAATAAATGTGAATGGCATTAATTTCACAAATTAATGATGTTTCTTCATTCATCAACTGTAACATAAATGATGGCATTCATATTAAGCTTTCTTTAAAATAACAAAAGTAATAAACAAAAATGCAACTGTTATATTAAAAAGCATCTTTTGATAAATTATATGGACCTCAATGAATTATAAATTATAGTCATTTTTCCTATGTAGCAATTAAAAAAAAAAAAAAAAAATACAAGTTCTTTGGATTAATTTAACATGGTGAGGCTTCTGTTTTGTAGTTCGTTCAAATCATTTTTAATTTTTATTTATGCAAAGATGTCTGAAAACCTAAATTTAATACATTTTTTTTTATCTTACATTTTTAAAGGAATCATAACAAAAAAGTAATTATAATTAAACAAATGGCACAGTGAAGACAAATGTGCAACAAAAAAGTCCTATAAAATCGAAAAAACCCAATAAAACAGGAAAAACCTACCCGTGTTTTTTGGGGTAGGTGTGCGTGTGCGTGTGTGTGTGTGTGGGGGGGGGGGGGGTTACAAAAATTATCTGCAGTTTATTTTTAAAAAAATCTATGCTGTATTATACAGTTTTTGAAAGATTTCGTTAAAAAATGTACACTAACATGAATTTTTAACTACTATTTTCGCAAAGCTTTTGTCAGTCCGAGACGATCCGGAAAGAATGAGGTCCAAGTCCGGCCCGATTGGTATTGAAATAAAAGAAAAATTACCGGGGGCGGGCCCGTGTGCAGATATCTGCTTCATATTTATAAAGTTTAAATACAAAATAATTTCATATAAAAATCAGAAAACACAGTTTTAAAAAAATAACATCATAAATCATTATCCTATAATAAAATAAACTTTCATATCACCAGTGTATTACAGCACTACACATAATATACTCTTAAACAGGGTATTTACCTAAATAAGCAAAATGAAAACCACAGAGTAAATCCACACTTCAAATATCTCAGCCGCAACTAAGTGCATCATTGGGTTGATTCTGTCTACAACAGTTACCCATCAACATTTCAAGGACAGTTGTCAAATCATCAATCCAATTAATAACATCGAATTATTATTAATGAAAGTTTTCCCATCTCACCAAAAACACATGAATCACGGCTTCGCACTGAAACCTGTGTGAGATCCTTTGTTTTTCCCACGTATTGCAGCCATCGGAAGTTTCCAAATGAACAGAACGCTATTGGTCGTACGCGTTAAAAGTGACATATGATAATTTTTCACATAAGTGGGCTGACAGACCGAGCGAATTTCACAAAGCTGGATAGGAAGTCATTTTATTCGCTTAAGTATTATGCGCCTACAGCCGAAAAAGAACGCAATATAAATTATAAATTCGAATTTTAATATGTTCAGGTGATCCGAGACACAAAATTATATATATGTACAATTTATGTATAAGTATTTTTTTACTGTTTTCTTTTCCCCTTGAAAAATGTGTTTATACATATACATTCATTCCAAGGCCGTTCACAAGGGTCTGGTTTTGGGTGTTCAATTTTTTTCTTCTTTTTCTTTAATATAATTTTTAATATCTAGAATATGTTTAGTCTGACTGAATTTGACCGAGAAAATAAAAAAATTGTAAATCTAAATTTTCACTTATTTTTGTAAAATTAGTGAATATTCATTGTTGATATTATGGCTTTGATTAAGTTTTTAGCGACGAGATCCTATTTCTTTCACTACGAGCTTTTCTACCGTCGTCAAAAAATCGTAGTTCACATTTGGACAACTGCCAAAAACCAGTTGCTAGTTTTAGAAGTGTACAATGATGGTAGCAACGCTTTGGCGCTATAGTTTTCGCTTTTATTGCTCATACATCACTTCTAAAAACGCGTAATTTAATTTTATAAGGAAAAAAAATGTGTACTTTCGAATGAAATTTGTTTTAAAATTGCAGCTCAATTTAATGACTTTTTACATAATTTTCAAGCATGATTAAAACAAAATATATCTCAACAATGAACATTTGTTTGCTACAATAATTTAAAGTAACTAGTTGCAGGTTGCAGGGTTGCCAAAATTGACTGCCCAGAACAAATTAAAAAGAAAAATAAAGTAGATTAACCTAAGTTAAGATTAACCATAAGAAACCACACTTGGGCGCTAAACTAAAATCTGTCCAAGAAAAGACAGATTTTCATGTTATGTTGAACATAAAATTAAAATAAAGTGAAATTGGTTAAAAGATGCGATGCATTATTAGAACATTGGTTCTCAAAATTTTAAAATCCATCCCCGTAGGGTGTATGTTTTTATTTTAATTATCTCTCGGTGTGTCTGTTTTCTTAAAAAAATAATATTTCTATTTAATGTTATTACACGTTATTTTCAATTATTTTGTAATTACTTGCTAAAATCAACACTCAGATATTGTGTACTCAGTATTCTGCGATATAAAAGCAGACCTGTGCGACGAAAGTCAGCTTCAATATCCAAAACGTATCATTCAAGTGCATATTTTCATCTTCTGTGGGATGATTTCTCGCGTTATAAGAATGTCTGAAGTAGGGTCGAATTAAATACGCGTTGACTTTGAAATGAATATTTTTGTTCAATCAAGCATGGTAAAACACCACAGTCTAAATCTAAGCAAGAACGAAAAATCATGCGTCAAGCATAGATTATGTAACACTTTCCAACGCTTCCAAAATAATTTTACAAACAATACCGTTTAATAAGCTAAAAGATAACATCTAAGTAAACAATTTGGAAAACGCATAACATATTTAAAAACGTAATTTCAGAAATTTCCAACATATACAATATTTGGAAAAAATATCCGAATACTTTTATTCAGCCCTGTATAGGATCTATAGATTTGTATATATACTACATAGGATGCTAAATTTTAGTTCAGTTAGGAAACGCGTAGCACAGTTTGAAATTCACCGTCTGGAATTTCTGTCAAACGGAAATGTGTTCGCGAACTTTTGTGCTTCCCTGTATATGATCTACAGAATTTATACACATCACGTAAGACAAAAAGTGAGTTCAATTTAAAATCGCGTTCAATAACTTAAAACGCACTTCCAGGAATTATTGTTAACAGACAGTAGAGAATTCTTTTGTGTGTCCCTGTCAAATGAACGATGACTGCTATACACACACTATTCTGTAGTAAGGCTCTTGTACTGCACCTTAGTGATATATATAAATTTCAATGCGTTTAAAATAGGGAAACATTATTTAAATAAACCGTAGACGATTTTTCTCCATAGACGTAATGTAACGCAATTCTTTTGACTGTCTCTGTAAAGTAATTATAAGTGCTATGCACACCCTATTCCATATTAAGCTTCTTGTAATGTACCTTAGTGATATATATCAATTACAATGTGTTTGAAATTGCGTAACATCATTAAAATAAACCGCAAATGATTTTTCCCCATAGATCGTAATGTAACGGAATTCTTTTGAGTGTCCCTGTAAAAAAACTATAAGTGCTACACACTTCCGCTGAAATAGGGAACATGCTATAGATAACGACAATAACATATAAAAATTGCAGTGTAGTCCGAGCATATTTACGGGAGTTAGAGCACGGACAGACGGCAGACGGCCATACGGCAGACAAACCGAAGTCATAAACACTTTCCAACTAGGTTAGTGTTAAAAAGAAAAGAAAAAAAAAACAGCCATGTCAAACTTTTATATAATTTAATAACTTTTGTGTTACACAATATTTAATCAAAATAGAATACAGAAAAATTGTTAGGGGAACTGTCGGTAGCGTAATAAATGTTCTTATTTTTATAAATAGTTAAATCAGTCTTCAAATTTAATATACATTTTCATCTTTTGATATGTTAAAGAAGTTTGTTCAGCTTACCTGAAATTTTCCTTTTTGCGCCGAGTGATATCCACAGTAATCCAAAGTGTTGTAACGATATTTATCTTATCCATTGATTCACTTATATTGGAGTAATAAGAAATAGTATTAGTAGAAAATAACAATTGTGTGAAATAAGCAGAAGATTCATTTTCCTTTGAATATAATATTATAATTCTTGGCTAGATGTACATGTTTAAAATCGCGTTTTGGAGGCTGCGTATAAGTGCTCCAATTTTACATTATATCAAAATATATTTACATCATATATATACAAGAGCGTCTTAACTGCTCGGATACATTTTGGAAACTGAAGGGAGATTGTTATTTGAGTTCTGTGCACACGCGCGGGATAAACAGCTGTAGATTGAAGGAGGGTGATCTGCAGTATTTCTCCAGTTAGTTAGTTTCGACAGTCTCTGGTTTTATTCACTGTTTTGCATCTGCGGTTGTCACTTAAAGTACTTATAGTTAATTGGGGTCTGGTTTTTAACATGTTTTTCAATCGTTCGCTGCACGTGGAGATTAATTAACTGCATAAAAAAGGTTTCTCCGTCACTCCCCCGTAATCTCCTGTGTGGGGAATGGTTGAAGATTCAGTTTCTTACGGTGTTTTTCATACACAGGCTTGGGAGTGGGCTTCGTGAGAGCGTCGGCTATCATTTCTTCACTGGGGCAGTACTGTAGATCGATTTTTCCTTCACCTTTCATAAGTTTGATGTTGTGGAAACGTATGTCGATATGCTTGGATCGCTTAGTATCTTTATCGTTTTCAGTCATTTTTATACAGGACATATTATCCTCAAATATCGTGATGGGTAGTTTTTGTGGAATGTTGAGGTCGCTTAGCAAGTTTGTTATCCAACTTAATTCTTGTGCTGCGTTGCTAGCTGAAACGTATTCAGCTTCGGCTGACGAAAGTGCAATGCAATTTTGCCTTTTTGTAATCCAGTAAATCGGCGATTTTCCTAGCATGAATAGATTTCCTGACGTTGATTTACGTGTTTTCAAGTCACCAGCCCAGCCTGCATCGGCGTATGCTGTTAGGATGGGCTTGCTGTTTGCGCTAACAGTTAAATTCAAATTTTCTGTAGTTTTGAGGTATGAAATGATTCTTTTTACTGCTGACCAATCCTTTTGGCGTGGTGTTTCGTTTCTACGACATAGTATGTTTACTGCTGCAGATATGTCAGGACGCGTGATTGTTGATATGTAAAGTAATGTGCCTGTCGCTTGTCGATATTTCGTGTTATTAGGTAAAAGATTATCGTCGTCTTCAAGTCTGTTGAATCCAGCAATCATGGGTGTGTAATGAGGTTTCATGTCGTTTAAATTCAGTTTTTTCACTAGTTCCTGTATTTTATTGTTTTGATTTAGGTAATATGTATCGTTGATTTTATTAATGTTTATGCCTAGGTAATTATTCACTTCTCCTAAGTTTTTTAGTTCATATTCTTTCTTAAGTTGGTTTATTGTTTCTTCGATATCACTGTCCTTTCCTGCTATCAGGATATCATCTACATAAATGATGATGTATATCGGATTTTCTTGATTTGATTTAAAGTACAGACATGGATCATTTTTGCTCTGTAAGAAATTATTGTTTGTGAGTGTTTCCGATATTTTGGTGTACCAGGCCTTTGCGGCTTGCTTAAGACCGCAGATGGCTTTTTGAAGTTTACAAACTTTTCTTTCATCGCCGGGTTTAATATACCCGTCTGGTTGACTGATATAAACAGTTTCAGTTAATTCACCATGCAAGAATGCTGTGGTTATGTCAACATGTTTCACGTTCAAATTTTTGTGCAATGCAGAGATGAGAAATGCACGTATTGTAGCGTGCGAAACTACAGGTGCGAAAGTTTGATCATAGTCAATCCCGAATCTTTGACTATATCTTTGTGCTACTAGACGCGCTTTATAGCTTTGAACATTTCCTAAATTGTCCTTTTTTAGTTTAAAAGTCCATTTTGAGCCGATAATTTTTGTTCCGGGTGGTGGATCTGTTAAAGTCCAAGTGTTATTTTTTCTTAGGCATTGTATTTCATTTTGTGTTGCTTTTATCCAATTTTGTTTATCATTAGTATTTTTCATTTTTTCGATATCTTCCCAATTTTCGGGAATGTTTTCAGATGAACTATTTATGAGACAAACATATCTGTCAGGAGGAACGCCTCTATTTGTCCTATTAGACCTTCTTGGTTCAATTGGTTGCTGTTTGGGCACGGATGGTGTCTCCTCACTGTCAAGTTTTATTTCTAAGTGATTTTCATGTCTATCCGGTAATTGTGTATTGTCATCTGATGTTTTTGTGGTGTTTTGTATCTCCTCAATGTTATCTGAGTGTACATTTTCATTTTCAAGAAATTTTACCGTTCTCGCTATTATAATTTGTTTTCCTTGTGTGTGAATTCTATAACCAGTCGATCGTGTGTCATAACCTACGAACGTTCCGGTTTGAGCCCTGTTATCGAGTTTTCCTCTATTTACTTTATCGACGTAAAATAGCGCTTTACAACCGAATGTTCTTAAGTGTTTTAAATTCGGTTTAACTCCTTTCCATAATTCGTAAGGTGTTCTGTTGTTGTTTGCTTTAGTTGGGAGTCGGTTTTGTAAATATGTTGCAGTGTTTATGGCTTCACCCCAAAAATGTTTGCTTAATTTTGCTTGTGATAGCATGCTTCTAGTCATATCTAATAAACTTTTATTTTTTCTCTCCGCAACTCCATTCTGGCTCGGATTATGCGGGACAGTCAATTGGTGTAAAATTCCGTTCTGTTTTAAGTATTCATCTATCTCTTGATTTACATATTCACGACCGTTATCCGATCTAATTTCCTTAGGTTTTTTACCGAACTGATTGTATATCATCGTTATATACTCTTTTATCTTTTCAGCAACTTCGCTCTTTTTAGATAATAAATATATCGTAGTATATCGGGAATAGTCATCAATAAGAGTCATAAAATAAATTTTTCCGCCTAAAGTCGGTGTATCTAAAGGACCACATACGTCACTACGGATCAAATCCACGATATTAGTAGCTCTGTTTGTTGCTGATTTAGGATACGGCATGTTAGTTAATTTAGTTTCGATACAAGTTACGCATGTTTTATTTTGATGTTTACATTTTCCTATCTTTATTCCGTCCGCAAGTTGATTTGTTATTATAGATTTAATCGCGTCATAATCTCTGTGACAGAGTCTGCGATGCCAGAGATCTATGCATTGTTTGCTGTCACAGTTATACGTTATGTTTACATAATTTTGTGGTTCTTCCACATCGTCCATTTCCTCAATAATGTATACATGTTTCTCATTTTTCGCCCTAATATATATTTCTTCATCAAAAATCAAATCGCATTTATTATCGTCGAAGATTAGTTTACACCCGTTTTTAGCGGCTTTACTAACCGAAATTAGGTTTGACTCTAAGTCTGGGACATAAAGCACTTCGCGTAATTTCGTTAGTTTTTCTTTTCCTTCGGGGGTTAATGTTTTTATAAAAACTTCTCCTGAACCTAACGCTGTCAGTTTATTACCATTCGCGATCGTTACTGAAGTTTTATTATAATCAATAAATTTACTAAATAGGCTTTTATCATTACAAATGTGCGAGGTAGATCCTGAATCGAGAATCCAGTTATTTTTGCCTACTTTTTCGGTGATTAATGCTTTATTTTGCGTTTGATCATTTGCGTATTTTCTTTCGTTTGGAATTTTATTTTCTCTACGAGTTTCGGTCTTTTCATAACATAATGAAGATGAGAAATTCTTTTTATTTTTGAATTGATTGTTACGAGGATTTCCGGATTGTACTGTGTTTCTGCTCTTGTAGTGCCAGCATTCGTAAGTGGAATGATTTTTCATTTTACAGTTGTTACAATATTTTTGTTCTCTTCTATTTTCAGTGTGTGTATATCTCCTATTTGTTTTAAATGCTCTTTCGTTGTTGTTATATCCGCTATGTGATTGTTCTGACATTTCATGTCTACGATTATATTCATCCGTTAATTTGTTTTTGATAAAATCAGGGGTGAGCTCATTTTCTGGTCTCGCCTCCAACGCAGTTATCAAAGTATTGTAACTGGGGGGAAGAGAACACAGAAATAGCGCGGAAATATGTGAATCGCTAATATTTTCTCCAATGGCATTAAGTTTATCTATAATTTGCAAGATATTAGTGATATGCGTGATCATGTTTGCACCCTCAGCCAATTTAGTACTGTATAGTTTCCGTAACAGGTAAAGCTTACTAGATAAATTGCTTCTCTCATGTATATTTTTCAGAGCTTCCCATGTTAATTTGGCAGTATCTAAGTTTTTTACATTTACGATTTGAGAATCATCGATGCTTAGGTTTATTAGAGCTCTAGTCTTGCGATCTTTTTTGTGCCATGCGGGATCGGCTGGATCCGGTGGATCTTGTACTATAATATCGTCGAGTTCCTCTTTAATCAGGAACATCTGCATCTTGAACTTCCATGTACTATAATTCGTAGAATTGAGTTTCTCAATAAATTGAGTATTTTCTTTTATCGCATTCATTATTACTTTTTTAGTGTTCTTTTATTTATTATTATATTTTTAGAAATTTGTTAAATTATCGTTTTTTTTTTTTTTTTTTTATAATACTGGGATATTCTTTTTTCAGTCTTTCATAATCTTTGTTAGGGGAACCGTCGGTAGCGTAATAAATTTTCTTATTTTTATAAATAGTTAAATCAGTCTTCAAATTTAATATACATTTTCATCTTTTGATATGTTAAAGAAGTTTGTTCAGCTTACCTGAAATTTTCCTTTTTGCGCCGAGTGATATCCACAGTAATCCAAAGTGTTGTAACGATATTTATCTTATCCATTGATTCACTTATATTGGAGTAATAAGAAATAGTATTAGTAGAAAATAACAATTGTGTGAAATAAGCAGAAGATTCATTTTCCTTTGAATATAATATTATAATTCTTGGCTAGATGTACATGTTTAAAATCGCGTTTTGGAGGCTGCGTATAAGTGCTCCAATTTTACATTATATCAAAATATATTTACATCATATATATACAAGAGCGTCTTAACTGCTCGGATACATTTTGGAAACTGAAGGGAGATTGTTATTTGAGTTCTGTGCACACGCGCGGGATAAACAGCTGTAGATTGAAGGAGGGTGATCTGCAGTATTTCTCCAGTTAGTTAGTTTCGACAGTCTCTGGTTTTATTCACTGTTTTGCATCTGCGGTTGTCACTTAAAGTACTTATAGTTAATTGGGGTCTGGTTTTTAACATGTTTTTCAATCGTTCGCTGCACGTGGAGATTAATTAACTGCATAAAAAAGGTTTCTCCGTCACTCCCCCGTAATCTCCTGTGTGGGGAATGGTTGAAGATTCAGTTTCTTACGGTGTTTTTCATACACAGGCTTGGGAGTGGGCTTCGTGAGAGCGTCGGCTATCATTTCTTCACTGGGGCAGTACTGTAGATCGATTTTTCCTTCACCTTTCATAAGTTTGATGTTGTGGAAACGTATGTCGATATGCTTGGATCGCTTAGTATCTTTATCGTTTTCAGTCATTTTTATACAGGACATATTATCCTCAAATATCGTGATGGGTAGTTTTTGTGGAATGTTGAGGTCGCTTAGCAAGTTTGTTATCCAACTTAATTCTTGTGCTGCGTTGCTAGCTGAAACGTATTCAGCTTCGGCTGACGAAAGTGCAATGCAATTTTGCCTTTTTGTAATCCAGTAAATCGGCGATTTTCCTAGCATGAATAGATTTCCTGACGTTGATTTACGTGTTTTCAAGTCACCAGCCCAGCCTGCATCGGCGTATGCTGTTAGGATGGGCTTGCTGTTTGCGCTAACAGTTAAATTCAAATTTTCTGTAGTTTTGAGGTATGAAATGATTCTTTTTACTGCTGACCAATCCTTTTGGCGTGGTGTTTCGTTTCTACGACATAGTATGTTTACTGCTGCAGATATGTCAGGACGCGTGATTGTTGATATGTAAAGTAATGTGCCTGTCGCTTGTCGATATTTCGTGTTATTAGGTAAAAGATTATCGTCGTCTTCAAGTCTGTTGAATCCAGCAATCATGGGTGTGTAATGAGGTTTCATGTCGTTTAAATTCAGTTTTTTCACTAGTTCCTGTATTTTATTGTTTTGATTTAGGTAATATGTATCGTTGATTTTATTAATGTTTATGCCTAGGTAATTATTCACTTCTCCTAAGTTTTTTAGTTCATATTCTTTCTTAAGTTGGTTTATTGTTTCTTCGATATCACTGTCCTTTCCTGCTATCAGGATATCATCTACATAAATGATGATGTATATCGGATTTTCTTGATTTGATTTAAAGTACAGACATGGATCATTTTTGCTCTGTAAGAAATTATTGTTTGTGAGTGTTTCCGATATTTTGGTGTACCAGGCCTTTGCGGCTTGCTTAAGACCGCAGATGGCTTTTTGAAGTTTACAAACTTTTCTTTCATCGCCGGGTTTAATATACCCGTCTGGTTGACTGATATAAACAGTTTCAGTTAATTCACCATGCAAGAATGCTGTGGTTATGTCAACATGTTTCACGTTCAAATTTTTGTGCAATGCAGAGATGAGAAATGCACGTATTGTAGCGTGCGAAACTACAGGTGCGAAAGTTTGATCATAGTCAATCCCGAATCTTTGACTATATCTTTGTGCTACTAGACGCGCTTTATAGCTTTGAACATTTCCTAAATTGTCCTTTTTTAGTTTAAAAGTCCATTTTGAGCCGATAATTTTTGTTCCGGGTGGTGGATCTGTTAAAGTCCAAGTGTTATTTTTTCTTAGGCATTGTATTTCATTTTGTGTTGCTTTTATCCAATTTTGTTTATCATTAGTATTTTTCATTTTTTCGATATCTTCCCAATTTTCGGGAATGTTTTCAGATGAACTATTTATGAGACAAACATATCTGTCAGGAGGAACGCCTCTATTTGTCCTATTAGACCTTCTTGGTTCAATTGGTTGCTGTTTGGGCACGGATGGTGTCTCCTCACTGTCAAGTTTTATTTCTAAGTGATTTTCATGTCTATCCGGTAATTGTGTATTGTCATCTGATGTTTTTGTGGTGTTTTGTATCTCCTCAATGTTATCTGAGTGTACATTTTCATTTTCAAGAAATTTTACCGTTCTCGCTATTATAATTTGTTTTCCTTGTGTGTGAATTCTATAACCAGTCGATCGTGTGTCATAACCTACGAACGTTCCGGTTTGAGCCCTGTTATCGAGTTTTCCTCTATTTACTTTATCGACGTAAAATAGCGCTTTACAACCGAATGTTCTTAAGTGTTTTAAATTCGGTTTAACTCCTTTCCATAATTCGTAAGGTGTTCTGTTGTTGTTTGCTTTAGTTGGGAGTCGGTTTTGTAAATATGTTGCAGTGTTTATGGCTTCACCCCAAAAATGTTTGCTTAATTTTGCTTGTGATAGCATGCTTCTAGTCATATCTAATAAACTTTTATTTTTTCTCTCCGCAACTCCATTCTGGCTCGGATTATGCGGGACAGTCAATTGGTGTAAAATTCCGTTCTGTTTTAAGTATTCATCTATCTCTTGATTTACATATTCACGACCGTTATCCGATCTAATTTCCTTAGGTTTTTTACCGAACTGATTGTATATCATCGTTATATACTCTTTTATCTTTTCAGCAACTTCGCTCTTTTTAGATAATAAATATATCGTAGTATATCGGGAATAGTCATCAATAAGAGTCATAAAATAAATTTTTCCGCCTAAAGTCGGTGTATCTAAAGGACCACATACGTCACTACGGATCAAATCCACGATATTAGTAGCTCTGTTTGTTGCTGATTTAGGATACGGCATGTTAGTTAATTTAGTTTCGATACAAGTTACGCATGTTTTATTTTGATGTTTACATTTTCCTATCTTTATTCCGTCCGCAAGTTGATTTGTTATTATAGATTTAATCGCGTCATAATCTCTGTGACAGAGTCTGCGATGCCAGAGATCTATGCATTGTTTGCTGTCACAGTTATACGTTATGTTTACATAATTTTGTGGTTCTTCCACATCGTCCATTTCCTCAATAATGTATACATGTTTCTCATTTTTCGCCTTAATATATATTTCTTCATCAAAAATCAAATCGCATTTATTATCGTCGAAGATTAGTTTACACCCGTTTTTAGCGGCTTTACTAACCGAAATTAGGTTTGACTCTAAGTCTGGGACATAAAGCACTTCGCGTAATTTCGTTAGTTTTTCTTTTCCTTCGGGGGTTAATGTTTTTATAAAAACTTCTCCTGAACCTAACGCTGTCAGTTTATTACCATTCGCGATCGTTACTGAAGTTTTATTATAATCAATAAATTTACTAAATAGGCTTTTATCATTACAAATGTGCGAGGTAGATCCTGAATCGAGAATCCAGTTATTTTTGCCTACTTTTTCGGTGATTAATGCTTTATTTTGCGTTTGATCATTTGCGTATTTTCTTTCGTTTGGAATTTTATTTTCTCTACGAGTTTCGGTCTTTTCATAACATAATGAAGATGAGAAATTCTTTTTATTTTTGAATTGATTGTTACGAGGATTTCCGGATTGTACTGTGTTTCTGCTCTTGTAGTGCCAGCATTCGTAAGTGGAATGATTTTTCATTTTACAGTTGTTACAATATTTTTGTTCTCTTCTATTTTCAGTGTGTGTATATCTCCTATTTGTTTTAAATGCTCTTTCGTTGTTGTTATATCCGCTATGTGATTGTTCTGACATTTCATGTCTACGATTATATTCATCCGTTAATTTGTTTTTGATAAAATCAGGGGTGAGCTCATTTTCTGGTCTCGCCTCCAACGCAGTTATCAAAGTATTGTAACTGGGGGGAAGAGAACACAGAAATAGCGCGGAAATATGTGAATCGCTAATATTTTCTCCAATGGCATTAAGTTTATCTATAATTTGCAAGATATTAGTGATATGCGTGATCATGTTTGCACCCTCAGCCAATTTAGTACTGTATAGTTTCCGTAACAGGTAAAGCTTACTAGATAAATTGCTTCTCTCATGTATATTTTTCAGAGCTTCCCATGTTAATTTGGCAGTATCTAAGTTTTTTACATTTACGATTTGAGAATCATCGATGCTTAGGTTTATTAGAGCTCTAGTCTTGCGATCTTTTTTGTGCCATGCGGGATCGGCTGGATCCGGTGGATCTTGTACTATAATATCGTCGAGTTCCTCTTTAATCAGGAACATCTGCATCTTGAACTTCCATGTACTATAATTCGTAGAATTGAGTTTCTCAATAAATTGAGTATTTTCTTTTATCGCATTCATTATTACTTTTTTAGTGTTCTTTTATTTATTATTATATTTTTAGAAATTTGTTAAATTATCGTTTTTTTTTTTTTTTTTTTATAATACTGGGATATTCTTTTTTCAGTCTTTCATAATCTTTGTTAGGGGAACCGTCGGTAGCGTAATAAATTTTCTTATTTTTATAAATAGTTAAATCAGTCTTCAAATTTAATATACATTTTCATCTTTTGATATGTTAAAGAAGTTTGTTCAGCTTACCTGAAATTTTCCTTTTTGCGCCGAGTGATATCCACAGTAATCCAAAGTGTTGTAACGATATTTATCTTATCCATTGATTCACTTATATTGGAGTAATAAGAAATAGTATTAGTAGAAAATAACAATTGTGTGAAATAAGCAGAAGATTCATTTTCCTTTGAATATAATATTATAATTCTTGGCTAGATGTACATGTTTAAAATCGCGTTTTGGAGGCTGCGTATAAGTGCTCCAATTTTAAATTATATCAAAATATATTTACATCATATATATACAAGAGCGTCTTAATTGCTCGGATACATTTTGGAAACTGAAGGGAGATTGTTATTTGAGTTCTGTGCACACGCGCGGGATAAACAGCTGTAGATTGAAGAAGGGAGATCTGCAGTATTTCTCCAGTTAGTTAGTTTCGACAGTCTCTGGTTTTATTCACTGTTTTGCATCTGCGGTTGTCACTTAAAGTACTTATAGTTAATTGGGGTCTGGTTTTTAACATGTTTTTCAATCGTTCGCTGCACGTGGAGATTAATTAACTGCATAAAAAAGGTTTCTCCGTCAAAAATAATTAAAATTTCGATACATTGTCACGCCAAGTAACATTGATTTTTTTTTAAACATATTTTTGAAGTTTAATCGCTTGTAAAAAAGAGCAAGGTTCTGTAGCCCTGGTATTAATTTTTCCATTGTTGAAAAATAGCTCAGTTGCCCTGACTTCAAACAGGTCAGTTGCCCTGGTAAAAGAGGTTATGGATTAAAACCAGAGGGGAAACATGTACAGAAAACACGTTAAAGATTTATCAGTAATCTTAAGTGGCAACAATATAAAAATTACCTTGCAACGAAGTTATGCTTTTAGTTAAGAAAAACGAAAAAGCTTGTTTCTTTATTATGAACAAAGCGATCATGGATACCAGCGGAATTGAATTTATGCTGGATACAGCATTCTCGTTGCCTAGAAATCTCAAAATTATATGAAATTCGGCAATGCCGCGTTTACTAAAACGCATGTAGTATGTGATCTTCGCGCTCATGAAAACAACAACAAAAATAAATTAATAAATAATCACTGGATGCAGCAACCTCGTTATTTAAAAATCTTAAAAACATATGAAATTCGGTAATGCTACGATCACTATAACATTAATTATCACTAATTTAAACTTTTAGTAATGGAAAAAGCTCATTTTCATGTCCCACTCCGAGATATCATTCATACTGAGCAGTAGGAAATCCGCCAGGGAAACTGGGTGATTTCTGTCTACGGACTTCCAGTGCAACTCACCTTTTCCTCTAAATGTAAGGACAACTGACCTATGCCCGAAAAATTATACCACAGATAATGTACCTATTTTTCGATATACAGGGTGATTTTTTTTAAAGTTGTGAAAGTAAAACCCTATAACAAAAGAACCACTGATCCAAATGACCTAAAATTTCACCAGTATGCTCCCAAAGCAATGGGTATTTTTAGGCGTTGTTAAAAAAAACTTAAAATCGCACAGACAGATGGCGCTGTACATGCAGTAAAGTCGGGAGACGAACTTGCGCCCGGCACACGCACATTGACGCTAAAAACGTGAAGTACGCGCACCTCGTGTTCATTATTCTATGGAAATCTTCGCAATGACTGCGCCATTGACGGACCATGCGTTCTTAGTGAAACTGTATCATTAGAATAATGACAGCCCAGCAACTGCTCTCAGGAGATTTAAGACACTTAAGAAAAGGTCCAATGACGGCAAAGGGCCTACGGAAGATGGTTTCTCAAAGTACCGTCCATTGATTTCCTTCCACAGACGATATTCTTTGTTTCTGCTACCTTAAGCGCCATCTGTCGGTGCGATTTTAAGTTTTTTTTTAAACCATGCCTAAAAAATCCCCATTGCTTTGGGAGCATATTGGTGAAATTTCAGGTCATTTGGATCAGTGGTTCTTTTGTTATAGTGTTTTACTTTCACAACTTTAAAAAAAAATCACCCTGTATTTATAATCTTACTTTTGTCTTATTAGTCTCATACTTTATTTTGCTTAGGCGAATTTTCAAAGAAAGGCAAACACTCATTTCCATGGTAATTCATTTACTTTAATGAACTAATAAGTACTAACGCATGATAATTTGGACTTATTATTAGGTTTAAACAATAACTGTTGTTTTCTGCTCGAGAGCAACAGTAAGTCATACTTTATAGATATTTTGATGATATATGAGGATAAATTAAGATTAATTAGTGAAATCAACATATCACTAATTTAATGCTTAATTAATTGAACTTAATGTATAACATATTGCTATACATAGTTATGCAATTATAGTCAGTCATTTTTATATAAAAATAAGGAAAATTCTTCACACTTAACCCTTTCTTTTGAAAATCCTACGGCACGGACCTAATTCATTCACGTATGCAATTTTTTAAGTTAAAATTAATTTTTTTTAAGATACAAATTTTGTGTTTTAGCCATGTTTAAAATTTGATATTCTCCTCAAAGAATAACTCTTTTTTGCATACTTTTTTAACACTTTCCAACCTAGTTGAAAAGTGTTTATGACTTCGGTTTATCTGCCGTCTGTCCGTGCTCTAACTCCCGTAAATATGCTCGGATTGCTCTGCAATTTTTATATGTTATTGTCGTTATCTATAGCATGTTCCCTATTTCAACGGAAGTGTGTAGAACTTATAGTTTTTTTACAGGGACACTCAAAAGAATTCCGTTACATTGCGGTCTATGGGGAAAATCATTTGCGGTTTATTTAAATAATGTTTCACTATTTTAAACGCATTGAAATTTATATATATCACTAAGGTGCATTAGAAGAAGCTTAATGTGGAATAGGGTGTGCATAGCACTTATAGTAACTTTACAGGGACAGTCAAAAGAATTCCGTTACATTACGTCTATGGAGAAAAATCGTCTGCGGTTTATTTAAATAATGTTTCACTATTTTACACGCATTGAAATTTATCTATATCACTAAGATGCATTACAAGAGGCTTACAACAAAATATTGTGTGTATAGCAGTCATCGTTCATTTACAGGGACACACAAAAGATTTCTCTACTGTCTGTTAACAATAATTCCTGGAAGTGCGTTTTAAGTTACTGAACGCGATTTTAATTTTAACTCGCTTTTTGTCTATTACGTGGTGTGTATAAATTCTATAGATCCTATACAGGGAAGCACAACAGTTCGCGGATACATTTCCGTTTTTTGACAGAAACTCCAGACGGAGAATTTTAAACTGTGCTACGCGTTTCCTAACTGAACTAAAATTTAGCATCTTTTACGTAGTATATATACAAATCTATAGATCGTATACAGGGCTGAATAAAAGTATTCGGATATTTTTCTGAATATTGTATATGTTGGAAATTCCTGAAATTATGTTTTTAAATATGTTATGCGTTTTCCAAATTGTTTACTTAGATGTTATCTTTTAGTTTATTAAACGGTATGATTTGTAAAATTATTTTGGAAGCGTTGGAAAGTGTTACATAATCTATGCTTGACGCAGGATTTTTCGTTCTTGTTAATTTCTGAGTACAGAAAATTAATTTGTCTTTCGGATTAACAAAAATAATTAAAAGAGTCATAGCTTTATCTTTTATAGAAATTTAGACATAACAATCACAAAAACTTGAAAAAATACATTCAGAGATAAATTACAACGTAGAAAACGTATATCTTTTGATCGAATTATGGTAATTACATCTTATGTGCAGTTTGTGATTTATATTCTAAAAAAATAGAGTATTTTTAAAGCCCCCTCCGAAAAATAAAATAATTCTATATGAATAAAATAAAAGTTTCGCTCTGTCGGTGTGTCTGTTGACTATGGCTATTGAAATTTACCGCACGTAGAAGTCTGAAAACTTGGGTGAGTAGTCCAAGGCAAGTTCTGACGCACCTGAGGGTCAGATTTTTCTTTTTTGAAAATTAGCCGGAATATTGATTAATAACTCATCGAAAAAGCATTCTTTTTTTTCGCAAATCGGCAAACGCGTCCGCGCGTGCTCAGTCAACACCTACTTAACTCTCTAGTTAGAGAGTCAAATAGGTATTGGCTCAGTTCCGGGCTTTCCGAAGTTACCATAGAGAGAAAAAGCAAAGTGGAGATTGGCTTTTTTCTTTACCATTTTTCTTAACGAACTACGGCTGAACCGTAGAAAATATGAAAAGACGGATGACATATACTTAAATTTTGTACTTTTACGTTTTAAACATCGCAATTAGTTTGAAAAAATATTAACGTTAAACCTTCAAAAAACATAATTACGAAATCTCGAATTAATGTTTTCTTCCCCGTTTTATGAACCTCGCAATACTTACATTCATTACCTTTTCAAAATCTGCAATCAGTTTCGAAAAATACAAATATTAACCCTTTGATAAAAATTTGTTTGCAAAATTCCTTTTTGCTAATTCATTTTTTTCTGCGATTTTTAAAATTGTGCATTGGCTTTGTAAATGAAAATACAAACAAACCAAAGACACCTAACCACATCAACGCTCATTTTCATTTACAACGAAGTCTTTGGTTTGAAAAAATATTAAGATTAACCCTTTCAAAATGTTCGTTTCCGTAAGTCACTTTCGCAACATTTGCAATATTTCAAAATCTGAATCTGCGTTACTAATTAAACTACGAAAAACTGAAGACACTAGACTATACCTACGTTTATTCCCATTTCGAAAAATATGAATTTTAACCCTTTGAAATAAATTCGTTTCCAAAAGCCGAATTTCTCCCCCCCCCCCCCTCCATGTTTAAAAATCGGCATCGGAAATCAAAATACGAACAAACCAAATATACCAAACTATATCTAAGTTTATTTTTCTTTACAATGCCACCTCCGGTTTAAAAAATATCAATATTCAGATTTTCAAAAACGTTCGTTTTCTTAAATCACATTCGTGAATTCCGCAAACATTGACATTGGCTTCGGAAATCAAAATACGAACAAACCAAATATACCAAACCATATCTAAGTTTATTTTTCTTTACAATGCCACCTTCGGTTTAAAAAATATCAATATTCACCCTTTCAAAAACGTTCGTTTCCTTAAGTCACATTCGCAAATTTCGTATTTTTTGCAATATTTAAAGTTCTTTTCGCGGAATTTTTAATCAAAATACGAAAAAACAAATCGCACACGCTTAACAAACGTACACCCAGCTTTCGAAAGACGCTTTATGTTTAAAACAAAAAGAATATTAACCTTTTGAAAAATATTAATTTACGAATGCTACTTTTGTCGAATTTCTTTTTTTAGTGTTTCGTTCATCTCACGAAACCCTATTACCCCCGCTTCGTTGTCTGTTCGTCACACAGCCATTCTCAAAAAGTATGTAACTTACAGAGTTGAAACTTAGTGTATAAATCTGAATAGCAGCTGTGAAGAGCTAAAAATATTAAAATTTGAAAAATTCGTTTTATTTTAATAAATAGAGATAAAAAACCAAAATTCTAACAGCCTTTTCCTATTAAATTGAAACATTTTTCGTTATAGCAGATGCCAAAGATTTAAAATCCACAATGAAATTCTTTCTACAATAATTAATTTTCAATTTAAAGATTTCCACGTGAAAAATGAAAATGAAATAAAAAGTTTCACCAATTGAAAAAAAGATAAATATGAAATAATATTGATTGACGTCATAGTCGTAATAAAACGGAAAATGTCTAAGATTTCTCAATAATACAAGGAGTATGAGTATGTGTAAGTGGACAAAGCAGATTAATATCACGTCATTAGAGAATTAAAAAGAAAATCTGACGTCATATAGGAAGTTTAACTAATTTTTCAAATGTTTGAGAATAATACAAAGTGAGTATCAATATAAATAATAGAGAATAGTAAATATACGAGTTTGAGAAACATATTGAATCGTGATAAAAATCCGATTATGGAAATATTCGCATATTTTAACATTTTGAAGGTGTACAATTTGTTTAATTTTGAAATTATTTTTTTAAATATTGCATTTAGTCCGTATGACGGATATTATTATGACAGAATATAATAGCGGGCTTGGACCGCTATCCGGCTGGTTTAGATATTCGAAAAAAGGAAAAAATAGACCGGTAAATTTTTACTTTATAAAAAACATGACTTTTTTTTTGTTGTTGCTAAATGAAATTTGTTTGAATTTATTAAAGAAAGGATAAAGTGTTTTGAAAGGAATATTAAACGAAACCCTTTGAGCGATTTCGATCACACTTACCCACTTTTTTTTTTTTTTTTTTTTTCCCCCGTGCATTTGCCCATACGATTTATATTACGCACATTTTGTCACTTAATTTAATCGCTCTGAAATTTTAATACGATACACTAACCTTTTAAATAATTATCCAATTTAAATTTAGTTCTGAAATTTTGAGATTTAGAGGGGGGGGGGAATCTGTTTCAAATTAAAAAGAAATCCCCCATACAGTTATCATTGTTCATGCTTATTTACACTTAAACTTATTTTTGCGCTATTCCTTTAAAATTTTAATACCCTAGAGCCTAAAGCTAAACTAATCTTTTAGCTATTGTTCCAATAAAATTTTCGTATAGAATGTAATAACATTTAGGGGTAAAATAATCACTTGATGAATGAGAGAAAAAAAAAGTTCCGTGGGATTTCCATGTGAAAAGAAAACAAGAACGAAAAATCATGCGTCAAGCATAGATTATGTAACACTTTCCAAAGCTTTCAAAAAATTTTACAAATCATTACCGTTTAATAAGCTGAAAGATAACATCTAAACAAT
Organism: Maratus michaelseni; assembly: GCA_963931845.1. Taxonomy (NCBI): domain Eukaryota; kingdom Metazoa; phylum Arthropoda; class Arachnida; order Araneae; family Salticidae; genus Maratus; species Maratus michaelseni. The sequence goes on along the minus strand of OZ007592.1, from coordinate 187,067,462 downwards.
TTGGAAAACGCATAACATATTTAAAAACGTAATTTTAGGAATTTCCAACGCATACAATATTCGGATAGATTTGTATATATACTACATAGGATGCTAAATTTTAGTTTAGTTAGGAAACGCGTAGCACAGTTTAAAATTCTCCTTCTGAAGTTTCTGTCAATAAACGGAAATATGTTCGCGAACTTTTGTGCTGCCCTGCTTTCAATCTACAGAATTTATGCACACCAAGTAATAGACAAAAAGTGAGTTAAATTTAAAATCGCATTCAGCAACATAAAACGCACTTCCAGGAATTATTGATATCAGACAGTAGAGAATTCTTTTGTGTGTCCCTGTAAATGAACGATGACTGCTATACACACAATATTCTGTAGTAAACCTCTTGTAATGCACCTTAGTGATATAGATAAATTTCAATGCGTTTAAAATACGGAAACATTGTTTAATTAAACCGCAAACGAATTTTCTCCATAGACGTAATGTAACAGAATTCTTTTGACTGACCCTGTAAAGTAACTATAAGTGCTATGCACATTCTGTTCCATATTAAGCTTCTTGTAATGCACCTTAGTGATATACACTGTAATGCCATAAATGATGGGAACTTTCAGTTTTAGACATTTTTTCAAATATTTAAAAATATACATATCAGATTATGTTGGAATTTCAGGATTAAAAAGAACAGGTTTGACTTCATATTTTTCAACGTCGATTTGATAAGGAGGACAATTAGGGGACCAACCAAAAATTAAAGAAAAAAATACTTGGGATCACCCTGTAAAATGAAATGCACGAAATGATCTGTCGCTGCAGAATATACATAGGCAGGCATTGGATAATATGTGCATTCATTTGTGTAAGAATAGCATCTATATTAATAGAGATATAGCGATTTTTTTTAAATAAAAAAATTTCTTGCATGTTTTTTGCTTATAACACACAGAGTTTTTAACCAAATTTAACGCCAATTTCAGAAAAAGTGACAAAATGTAGTAGCAATAACATAGTGCTATTGGAATATAAATATATTAAATATTTAAGGAAATATGGACAGTTGTATGAAATAATTTTTATCTGCGCATGCGCGAACGATATCAAGGAACTTTTTGCATAATTTAGTAGTCAACTCTCTGGAGCAACTTAATAAAAAAAAAAAATCAGTCAAATATCGCAAAAATTCAAAGAGATATCGGTGTTGGAGTGAGCTGTTTTTTAATTTCTGACTAAAACTCGCTGAATGATAAGGGATTGTCCACAAATTGTTATTTTTAAGTTAACGGAAAGCGTTCGGAAAAAGTTTTTTAAAAAAGCTATTTATCATGAGAGACGGTAGTTTCTCGAGTGACGCAGCAAAAAAACGAAAACCGAAAGCCCAAAACCGAAGATTTCCGTCACTCTATATATACACCTAGTTTGAGTTCAAAGGAAAAGCGAAAAGCCGACATTTAATATCTCAGCTGAGGCGTAACGTTTTGATTTTTTCACAGCTGTCTTATATCTCCGGTCTAACTCTATCCTGAAATTTATAGATTTCTACATGCAGTAGATTTTAAGATCTGGAAACTCATTTTTAAGTAAAATGGGAAGTTTTTCTATCTGCATGTAATGGTGTCATGGTTTAAAACGCTATTCTCGATACCCGCCCGGACGATTTTTTTTTAAAAATTAATATATGATACTAATCGGTTTTAGATGAAGCGAATCCCCTGATCCGCTTAAATAGGAAAACTCTAGTTTTTTAAATAATCTGGTTTAAAAATGGGACTATTTTCTTAAGCCTATTGCATAGACTTTTTACTCATTTCCTCCGCGCATGGTAATAGAATACTCAGGTAGGGGAACGCCGTGTTTGGCCGGAGCGCCATCTATTGTCAGTAATTGAAGTTCAGAAAATCGAAAACTTTTTTTTTTTCTTGAGCTGTATTTAAAAAGAAATTTTGTTATGTTTTTTTACGAGTTTGTTTAGTTAACAGAACAGAAAACGAACTATTTTAAGAGTTTGTAAAATATTTATGTTAAATTTTACAAATTGTAAATAATATATATATATTTTTTTTTCCCACTGTATTATTAAAAAGGAACAAAAAATATTCATTCTTATTCAAAACAAGCCTGGAACTCAGATATATCTTTTTTTCTTTTAAATTTTACTGTACTTTGATATCCGTGATTTATCACGTAATTCTCGTAAATATTTTACAGAATAACTTTTTTTTTCTAATTAAAATAAATGATGCAATGATTTTATATGCTTTTATTTATTTTTTTAAATAAATAAAGTATGAAAACCAGGACTTTCAGTTTAAAAATTCGTTAAACATTCATAATAAATTTTACAAACTGTAAATAACTAAAAATTATTATTATTATATATATACATTCTGTTTCCAAGCTGTATTATTTAAAATGAGCAAAAAATATCAATTCCTATTCAAAGCAAGTAATTGGAATAAGGTAAATTTTTATTAGCATTAATTTTATTGTACTCAAACTATTTAAAGAGCGTAAGACAGTAACTAGATTAAAAAAATATATATGCCTACTGCAAATGTAAAATAAATTTGAAACTTGTAGCAAAAGGGTGAATGCACGCTAATTGGGCCCTCGGTCCCCAAATTTAGCATGTAATTTTCAGTTAGAGCTGATATTTTATACTAATAGAGTAGGTTAATAATAAATATATTTATCTAAATATTTATTTACATACTCCCATCTATACTTTGAGACATTGGAAATGCTCAAATTTTTGTGACCATAAAGGAAAGGGGACCCTGGAAAAGAGAAATAGGGTTTCATACATTGCTGGATTATTGTAATTTTATTCTTATATTAAATGTAATATAAATACAAATACAACATGTTTTTTCTGTAAATTAATACACATGTATAATATGAATCATTTTCTACATTTAAGACTTGTTGTCAATAACTTCCTATTCGAAATAATATATATATATATATTATATAATTTTTTAATCAAAACATAACTTGATTGTCTATGTATTTATTGCATATGATCAAGATATTTTGATAAATTAAAAAACTTTTGTGCCTATGTGTGTATATTTAAATAAAGATTACACAAGAAAAATTATATATCTTTATTTAAGAAACGAACATTTATTTAACAAAGACAAATACAAAAAAAGAAAAAGAAAGAAAGAAAAGTGCCCAGTTAAACTGATGGCATTGAGCTCACAGGCTATTCACACTAATTGTATATTATACTCTTATTTCAAAGAATAATACCCCTCGAAAAATAAAGAGATCGACAATAAATCAAGAGGGGGGATTGGCCCGCCGTTTCCCCCCTTTATACTTAACCAATGAACCCCCAAAACTAATCAGGGAAGCGTCTTACCACAATGAATCTATATAAAAAATTTGAAGCAAATTGGGTAATTCTGCATGAAAAACCCATTTATATAAATTAAGGGGGGTGGGTAGTACCCCGCTCCCCCCTTTATAATTAACCAATGAACCCCCAAAACTAATCAGGGAAGTATTATCACTATAAACCTATAACCAAAATGTGAAGCAAAACTGATATTTCTATCAAGATTTATCGCATTACGTACATACTTACATACATACGTACATACAGAACCGGCGCACATTAACTCTCAGGCTTTGATAGCCTGTGAGCTAAAAATATAATTTCAAGAATCACTCGGATATAAACATTTAAAAATCACAACATTCATCTTAGATTAAAAAAAAAAAAAAACCTATATGTATATATATATATATATATATAATTCCAAAAAGATGATACAATGATTATTTTGCGTCATAGTATCCAAACAAAGGAAAATGTATGCAAGTGGATAATATGACGCAAAATAATCATTTACATAAATTTTGCTTATGATTTTAGATAGCGTGGCACAAAACATAAATCAGTTTATTTTAATAAATACATTTGAATGCATAATATAGGCTCAGTGAAAGTAATATATTTAACAGTGTATTGAAAATTAAAAGTATTGTTTGTATGTGTAAATATACTTTAGAAGACAAACGAAAAACTAGTCGTTGGGGGCCACCGTAATACTTACCCATCATGGATATGCATAATGTAAAATATTAAAACAAAAATGTGTAAACTACTTATAAAATGCATAGCAATTCAAATAAAATCGTGGCTTGATGACGTCATAACTTTATAGGCTCGATTACTGAATTTCTCGAAAGAGGTTTTTCCTTATAACTCCAAAAATAATAATCCTATTAACTAGCGGTTTATTGCATCTGATTAAGCATCAAATTTCCAATTAAAATATATCTTTGAAGTGAAATTTGGATGAAATACAGGGTCATGAAAAATCGAAGAGTGTGGAAAATAGGATTCCAAATATCTCGGCAACTAATTATCCGATCGACTTCATGCTTTATGCAAAATTTATGTTTTTTTATTGTCTTTAATATTCATTTCTTAAAAAAAAAAACAATTTCGAAAATTTTTATATACCTTTTATCAGAACGAATATTTCGAGAGTCCGAAAAAAATAGTCCCGGTTAATCAAGGTTATTGAAATCAAATAGGCTTCTTCCCATTATTACATACTAAGTACATACCAAATTGCAAGTCTCTATCTCAATTTTTTCGGGAGATAGAGCGTTTACAGACACACAGACGGACGGCAAATTTTTTTTTTTTTTTTCTAAAAATATGTTTTTTGGAATCTCCAGTGTCTGAAACGTGTAAATCCGTCAAAAATTTTTTTTTCGATTTTCAAAACGATTACAAGACTTACCCTATACTACGTATGATGGGTAAGTAATAATTTAAATTGAATTTTAAAACAATCCTATTAAATTCACGTCAAGGTGCACTCAAATTTTGATATCATTTCTTTTAAAACCCATATTTTGAATTCCTGAGAGATCTGAATGAAAAAGCATCAGCGAATAAATTTTATATATGTTTTCATGTTAAGATAATAATTGCACCTGTGAATATAAATAAAACTAAAAAGAAAATGATGATTTAAAAAAAATTATTAACATAGCGAAACTCAAATTTGATATCATTACTTTTAAGACCCATATTTAAAATTCTTAGAGCCAAAAGAAAGTGCTGCGTCACAACTTTTAACCCGTTAAGGGTTTTTGTATAGTGTAAAATGGTTGTTAATATCTCATTTGATTTAGACCAATTATTATATTGCACATAAATTAACATAAATTATACACCATAAAAAACAGTAGGTTCGAGAATGTCAGTAGAGTAAAATGATCAAAACACCTTACCTCGTACTTCATTCGCTGGGGCAATTCTCTGCTCACTTTTCCACAGGGTAAATCTTGCACTCTCGGGCAACAATCACTGTAATTTGAAACACTGTGTCCACAAACACTGGAACTAACACTACACACCGCACCAACACTTCCACTGGACGATCCGGCAAGGCACTCTGTAACAAGGCTAGCTGGCACTGGTCTACAATGATAGGGCACACACACTTCCGCTAGACGATCCGGCATAAACTGACTGTAACACGGCTAACTGGCACTGGTTGTCTACGACGATAGGGCACAAACACTTCCGCTGGGCGATCCGGCACAAACTCTCTGTAACACAGCTATCTGGCACTAGTCTACGACGATAGGGCACGAACACTTCCGCTGAGCGATCCGGCACAAACTCTCTGTAACACGGTTAACTGGCACTGGTCTTCGGTGATTCAGATCCCGTCGCTGCCAACATTGTCGGATTCCACTTCTCCGTCCACACAACTTCGAAATAGATCCGGTCTTTTGATATGCTGCCACCACCGATATGAATACGTGATATCGGGCACGATACTTGATATATATTCAAGAAAAACTTAACTCTTTCAATTAAAGTTAAAGTAACAATTTATTAACACTATTTACATTTAAACTCGGATGTAAATTATCCGGTTTAACACTAAATCAAAACAATTACAGAAAACGCTCTACGTGTACCGCTAGACTACGTTCATTTATTCAGAACCGAGATTTCTATTAATCTCACACACTCCAATCCTGCGTTCGAACTCACTCCGGTCTCAGCGCTCATTTCTCGAGCAACCTTCACCCTTCGCCACCACGCTAGAACTCAACACCGGTCTCAGAGCTCAACTCTGAACGACCTTACACCTTCGCTTCCTACGTTAGAACTAACTTTCTCTCTCTCGTAAACTGTAGAGCACACTCCTTTCTACGGGGTTTCTCCTCTGTTTCCAAGGGTCCTTGACAACCCTTCCTCCCTCTTGACGGATCTGTCTTCCTGAACAAAAGAGTGCAATCGCTTTCTTATCTCTGAAAGACCACATTGCAATGGAAATACTTCTTTCATTCTGTCCAAGTCGCCACCCTTCGGATTAAGATTTTCTAAAGGACGCCTTTAACGGTACACAATAGATACATATACAATACATACAATATGCTAATCCCTTAAGAATAGCTTTCAACTCTTGAACCTGTGAGAGAACCTGACACCCCCCACCTTAGCGGAAAATATGCCTTTTAGGGGCTAATTTTCCTCAAACTATGTAATGTCTGAGAAGAGTTCAACAGTTCCTTGATAGGTTTCTTCATTACTACAATTACATAAATATTTCAAGGTGTCTGAAAATTTAACTACTGACATCTCTAATGAACCATATACTAATGTGATAACTACAGAAAAAAATACACAATATGCTAATACGCTGTTATAAACACAAGATGCAAATACAATTATAAATACACAAAAAAAATAAAGTTACACTAGTATTATGTAATTTCAATGTCAGTCCTTAGGCTGAGATTGCTGGAGGCGGAACTTTTTCCTTCCAGTGCTTCCTCGTTAACTTAATTGGTACATCCCTTTCTGCAATGCACCCGCTTGAATGGCTAACTTCTGCCTCTGAGGTCTTAATTAAATTTTCCACTAACCAATCAGGCACTTGCCTGTCGAAGTCCCATTTGTACGTAATAAAGACATTGTACAATTTCTGCCTTATCTTACCCCTCTCCGGTTTACGACCAATCCGATTTTCCTCCATTTCTACCAGTTCGATAGGACCCATAAATAATTCCTTATTTTTCCTTAAGATTGATTTTATGTCCCCAACTTGAATATTTGTTAACCCTTTTATCTCAAATCCCTTCCTGTCTTTATTTTCCGGTTGCTCTCCGTCTAACAACAGATCTTTCCTACAGTCTTCAAACTCCCCGTCACTATCCAAAACAATATCGACTACTTTATTTTTAGCCACAAATTCTCTCATTTCATCTTGATACACCAGTTTTTACTCCCGTTCTCTAATTCAACTATAACTGCAGGTCGACATATTTCCTCTTTCTCCTTATTACTCACATTCATTTCCCTCGTTAATCGACATTCTACACATGATTCACAATATATTTTAGCTTCCTTCGCCATATTTTCCCAATAAAATGAATGCTCGATTCTTTCTAACGTTTTCTTAACCGTCTGATGTTCTCCATATAAGGAGGTATGCGCTAGTTTTAGAATTTCCTCCCTTCTAATTTTAGGTATTACTAATTGAGCTACCGTTTCATCTACCAATTTCTCTTTATGATATAATAACCCATTAACAAGATAGTAAGACCCTTTATCATTTTCAGCTAATTCCCAAGCTTTCTCTAAATCTTTACAATTCATTTGGGATTCCTGAAATACATTTAGACTACTTTCCGTAACTTGATTAATCTTACTTTTCTCTATCTCGTCTTTTTCCTTCTCATGACTTTGCAACTTTACCGATCTCGTTTCTACGACATAACTATTATTACCATTTCTAATCCTTTCCCTTTCCTTCACTTTATCCCTACTACCTTCCTTACATTCCCTTTCTACCGATTCTCTTAATGATTTCTCGTTGTTTAACCCTGATAATTCATTAGCCACGTCAGGATGTAAAATTACCTGTTCCTTACTATTATCAATTATCGCGCAAAGTACATCCTGATGAATTACATTAGTTTGACCGCGTTTTGGAATAGCTAAAGGTAACTGAATTAACGGCGATTTGACTGCCTTACCAAATATCCCTTGTAAATAGATGCTCCCAGCCCCTCTTAATTTTTCTGCTGGTACTAAATCTTTATGAACGACGCTAATTTGGCAACCAGGGTCCACCAATCCTTTTGTTATCTTTCCATTTACACTAACTTCCACTTTCTCGAGATTATTTAACTTCTCTCCAATAACTTTAGCTCTCCAATTCCCTCTTGCTCCGATTCTTGCCATACTCGCTCCCCTTGGTAATTCTTCAATTCCTCGCACTGAGACATTATTGATACTAGCCCTTGGTTCTTGTCGGTTATTAATTTGATTACTTCCCTCATTATTTCCTTTTGTACAAAATCGCTGAACATGTCCTCGTAAATTACATTTGAAACAGATAGGCGTCGCATCGTTAGGTTTCCTATATTCCGGTTTTCTACCCAAAAATGGACTAACTTCATTATTCCCATTTTGTCTCCAATTACTACTAACTCCCTCATCTTTTTCCCTTCTAGAATCTCCATTATTTACGTACCTCTCTTTACCTTTATAGCCCTTATAAGTTACCGCATAAGATTTTTGTTTAGCATCAAAGAAATTATCACATTCCTTAGCAATTTTAGAAACTTCTAACCAATTACTGTGCTGAGTTAATCCAACATGCGTCGCGGTTTCCTCATCTAAAGTAGCTAACAACTTATCCGTGACAATTAACTGATTAACCTTCTTATACGTATCTGCACCTCTAATCTTACAATAATTTTCCCACGTTGCTATTAAACGTGACACAAATAATACATGAGTTTCATTTTGATTCCTTCTAGCCTTCTTGAAATTTTCCGAACACGCCTTCGGTGTCGGCTCGTGTTCCCTTAGAACTAATTCCTTTAACTTCTCATAACTCTCAATTTGTTCCCTAGTAGTGTATATTAGCAAGTTATCGGCCTTATCTCCTAACATATTTAGCAGAATTTCGGCCTGCTGGGTTTCCGGTACATTTTTTGTTTGGAATGCCCGTTCTAAACTGCTAAAAAACAGATTCCATCCCTCAGTCCCTTCTGGAACCTTGATAGACAAAGTTTTAACACTTTTAATCAATTTCTCTAGGCTACTCTCATGATTAGATTCTCTAGTCCCATTAGAGTTATTTGCCGAACTTTGAATCTTTATCCTTTCCAACTCTAACTCATGTTCCAATCTCAATTTTTCAGCCCTTTCTTCTCTATCTAACTTTTCCCGTAGTAACTTTTCCTCCTTTTCTAACTTTTCTCGTTCTAACTTTTCTTGTTCTAACCGTTCCGTAACAATAGTGCTAGATAATTCCATAACGGCCCCCTCTTCATATCAGTCACTCTCCACTATCTTTTTCTTAAGCTTAAACCTGGTATCATCTTCCGAGACTTCAATCCCTAACTCTTCACATATCGCCTGAAGATCCACCCTTTTTATTTTTAGTAAGAAAGCCATACCTTCTACTGATAATTATTACCACCCTACAACAATACTTAATCACAATATCAAATTAATATTTCCTCAAATCCTACCCTCATAAGTTACCTCCACATATTATACTATTTAACATATTTCAAATAAATAATAATAATTGATAAATTTCCTTAAACAACGTTACCCCACAATTTGCTTCCAATAACCAAGTAACAATAATTTCAATTTGATTAGTATGCAATACAGATTTTAAATTTATACCATTAAATAATAAAATACAATTTACACAATAATACTGATACGTTGCAATTTGAATAAAACACTGATGCCAATCACTACATAAAAATATCCACCTAACGAAAATTTGCATGAAATACACATAAATTCCTAAATTTAATCTCAATAAAATATTTCAATTTCAAAATTAGTTCTCACATTAAAAAGTAAATCACAGCACTTTTTTTTTTCTCTGGGCCTTCAGTTCTTCCTTGAAGGTTATTTCAATTTAATTTAAATTCTACACAAATTTGCTTTCCTCATTTACTATCAATATTTCAAACTTAAAGCAAACAATATCACTTAATTTAAATATTACTTTAATAATAATTTAAATTTAAGAAATTTCAATTATTCCTTCCAACTATTAACACAATGCATTAATTTTAATCATTAATCTTATCCGTTTAAAACAATTAGAAAATCACTTCTAGTAATTAATATAAGATCCTTTTCTTAAAACAATAGTGTAAAATGGTTGTTAATATCTCATTTGATTTAGACCAATTATTATATTGCACATAAATTAACATAAATTATACACAATAAAAAACAGGGGGTCAGGTAAAAAAATTAGGGGTTGGTCATTTGGCCGGCAAAACGGTATTTTTGCCAGGTCAGTGGCAAAAACTGGGGAAATGGTTGGATTAAAACAATATATACAACAAACAATATAATTTTTTTACAAAAAGTAACTGATGCTTAAATCAGAATATCAATTTGTATTTCATTGATATTAATAATTTAATTATTTAAAACAATTTAAAATAATTTTAACTGGTGAAAACATTTGAAATTAAAACATCTACTTTGTAAATAAATTTATAAGTTTGCTGGAGATAAAAAACTTTTTTCTCCATTCCTCATTTTTAATATAGTAATGTCATCTTTAATAATTATATAGATATTAAAAACCTTTGAATCCATAATTTATATATTCAAGAAATCTATAACTATTAAAGAAAAAATTTAACACACACATGTACATAAGCTTTGTAACAATCAAATCAATCTTTTTCTCTTTATTTGAACCTCTATAACCTTTACAATTAAAATTTATATACGCAATCTTTTCAAATTCCAACAAAAATAATTTTTTACCTAAAAAACATATGGAGCAGATATAATTAATATACATGAGAGAGACGAGGAATTACATAACTAATTATACTTTATATCTTCAAATTACTATTGTTCTGATAGCACAACAAAATGGGTAATATTTCTTAGATTTTGTTAAAGAGTGACTGAAGCATAAAAATTAGTTGTTGAATAATCATGACTGTTTAAACCAAAACCAGGGAGTTACGTTATTGTTATTTACTCCCTCCTATCCCAAAATCGGCATCCATAGCATAAACTAAAAAAACATTTTACTCAAAACAATGCAAACTTTTAGATTACTATTTGAATGATGCATTGATTATTCTAAGTTTGAAAAAAAATCAAAGTTACATATTATTAGTTAAAATAATAAAAGTTAAAATAAATAAAACATACACCTATTTTTACAACTTTGGCAAAAAGTGGCAAAAACCTATTTTTGTCAGGACGGCTTTTACCGGTTTTTTCCACCTTTGGCAAAAACTTGCCAACCCTACTACTGATATGTCTAATTGCTCTTCTAACATGTCTCTAAACAGTGTTACTAAATATCTTGCATTTATAATAGCGTAAGTACTGGCCGCGAAAAATATGTCACGCGCCTGCTCCTTCAAAAAGTTTAAGCACGCCCGCTGAAAGGATAAACATATGAACATGAAAACCTTACATAAATTTCACAATTAAAAAGTTAAATACTCAAAGATTTTTATTTAAAAAATGCGATCACTGAAAACAGATTTCTTTTTTTTTTATTATTTCGACAGAGGGATTCTGAACCCCTACCCCGTGTAAAACTTTTTAAATTCTAAACTTTTACGTTCATGTGTTTAAAAATTATCTTGGGGTTCAGAGGGCTCTGACAACGACCCCCGAAGAAACATTCTTAGTTCCATTTTCTCCTAATGTTTAATTATTGCAAGTCACTTCAGAAGAATAAATTTTACTACTTTTTTTACTAAATCATCAGAGATAAAATAATAATAATAATCATTACATTTCAAAATTCAGGGAGGGGCAATGACCCCCCGCTGCCCCCGCCTTATCGGCGTCCATGAAATTAAGAAAATTTTAATTCACAGTTAAAATTTTCACACAAAAAGAAAGTATGGAAAGTTAGATTGAATATTTACACATTTTTGTTCATTGATGAAGAACGGTTGCGGCTCTGATTCTTCAATACCAATTTTTTGAAGAACAAACATTACACGTGCCGTTGTTGCGGAAAATTGTTAGATTCCGAGATACACGGTTCAATGGTTTTTATGCTAGGATAGATTAAGTACAGCACGTAGGAAGATTTTTCTAGTTTTCGAATGCCCTACTAACAGACAGAAAAATACCCAGTTTATTCTTAATTAGTAAGCATAATTTTGCAAATACAGCCTGGCCAAAATTATAAATATACATTTTATGCAATTGTAGGTATCAATAAACATTACAGATTATTTATTTATAATGCAAAGAAAAATAAATTACTTAAAAAATAATAATTTGTAAAAAAAAAAAAAAATAAATAAAATTTATTAAAACTTTTCAATGGTCTTAATTATAACGACACTGCTTATAAATTCGAATAGATGCAATTTTAATACGAAATGTATTCACGTTTATTTAGGAGATATTGAGTCATACGATTTGATATGCTTTTAACACGCTTTGATAATTATGATGTGGGTATAGCTGCCCAGGTATTGTAAATTAGCTATCTCATTTATGTAATGGATGAATATTGTTTGCCATTTACACAAGTTCCCTCATTGCACCCCCCCTTATATATATATATATATATATATATATATATATATATATATATATATATATATTGATTTCATTTGTCAATTTTTGACCAAGATTTTATCTACATTTTTATACACGCCACATATTCAGCTAAAAATTAATTCAAGCAAAAAATACTTAAAACTATACTAAAATCACATTTCCAGAATTTACCACCTATAGTCAGCCACACTTGCATCCAGTTCTTTGCGTATATGAAATTATTTACATTCTACAAACATCTCTGAGCATACTAAATATAGTTCAGCTTGAAAATGCATAATCACTTAAAGTAATTCACGCCCATACTCAATAATACTTACAAATTCTTTTGTGTAGTCATGTATATGATCTATAGAATTTATATACGTCCGTGGTATGAAAACGCACTACAACAATTACCGCTAATAGACAATAAAGTATCGTATCTTTTGTGCGTCTGTAAATGAACGATAAAATCATATTCTACAGCAAGCATTTTGTAGTGAACCTCAATAATGTATATCAGTTTCATTAACGTCTCAAAGAATGTAAGATAATTACAATACGCTGCAAACTGTTTTTTCTCATAGATCACAACATAACGGAATTTTTTAGAGTGCCCCCGAAAACGAACTATAAATGCTATACACTTTATTTTCAACAGCGAACATTTCAACACACCATTAACGTATATATATTATATAGCAATCCAAGTATATTTACGAGAGTTAGAGTACAAACTGATGGCAGACAGATAAATAGAAGTCATAAACATTTTTCAACTATGTTGGAAAGAATTAAAAAAAAAGAAAAAAGTATTTTCTTAGAACAGAATATTAACACATTCTGACTCAATTTATTACAGAATAATTTCCTTCAGGAAGCCACTATTTTTCCTGTCATGAGTCATAGGTGCTCTATAAATTACAACATATAATTGGAAAATCGACATCCACATTTAGATTTGCTGTTGCTAAAATATTGAGCTATTACATTAATAATTCTTTTAAATTCTGTGAAATTCTTTTAAATTCTGTGATAAATTTTATAAATTATGAGAAATTTAAATGCGAAACAAATTTAAAGGCTGGATCTCTTTTTCTAAAAAGGTAAGGTGGATTAAACTTTGTGCCGTTATATTTAAAATAAATGAACAACGTGAAATAGCACAAATAAAAATACATAAATTGGCAAACAGCTGTTTCGGAGCCTCTAAAGCTCCATCATCAGTGCCAATTCAAAAGATTAAAACCGATTTAAAAGTTTAAGCCATGTAAAATATGCTTGCGTCTTTCGCACGCGCCAAGATTGAATGGCGGGCGATCTTTTGAATTGGCACTGATGATGGAGCTTTAGGGGCACCGCAACAGCTGTTTGCCAATTTATATATTTTTATTTGTGCTTTTTCACGTTCTTCATTTATTTTTAATGGATATCTCTTTTTATTTAGTATGACATCTTTATGAATGATTATGGATTAAGGTTTGGTAATTTCTATGAAGACGTAAGTATAAGTTATAGTTAAATAAAATTAAGACAACCAAAATTAGAAATTATTTTTTATTCTTTAAAAATTCATATAGGATTGTTAAATTTCATTTATTATAACTAGAAGAAGGAGCTCTTGACAAGGATTGGGTAATTAAATTAATTACCAATTCAGGTAACGCTTCCACTTTTTCCTTAGCTTTAGATATTTATATTAGTGCAAATGTTACTTTGTATTTTTTTAGTTAACAAATACTTATTGTTGATAGATTCAAAAACTACATGCTTGAAAAAATGACACAAAAAATCATCAAATATCGGTAAACTGGGCTACAGTTTTCAAACATATTTCATTTGAAAGTACATTTTTGTTGTTCGATTCAAATCATGCGATATTTAGAGATATATGCAATCAAAATGAAATCGATATCGGATGTAGTAACATTGAGTGTTACTTTTTAGCTTAACGTTAATGATGGATACGTTTGTACTTTATAAATAAATGCTATAGTCAATAGAAAAAGGTTCCAAAAAGGTTAAATAAAAGTTAAGTAAAGTTTAGACTTTACTGTACTGCAGCTATCAAAATGTTCCTAATTAGGTTTCATTTGGAAATTGGAAACGTTGATTTGCATTACAAATATTGTTATTTATTGTATAAAGTAGCAATGTTAAATTAGTCAATTCAACATTGAGACACTGCACTTGTTAACACAAACTACAACAAAAGATTATTCACCAAATTGTCCCCTTATTAAAATTCAATTACAAATGAATTATCTTTCAAAGAACATCTGTTTGAAAATTCCATTAGGAATCAGAAATAATATTTTGACAAAATGCACTAACTCAGGGGCACATGAAAGGACCATGGGGCTAAAACCCCTCCCCATTCAAATGAAGATAGTTTGACGTCACAAGAGATGTTCCAAAGACTTAATATTTTGTCTCTTCAATGTTTAATTCATCTCAGAAAAAAATGGGAAAAAATCTATGCCTACAGAAGTATTGATCTCTCTAACGTGTAAATCTGCAGATCAGGGGCCACAACGTCAACTCTGCAAGTCGCATTCTTATTTTGAACTCAATTTATTTAATATGTGAAACTCTGAACTCCCAGTTTTATTTCTTTCACAATAGTATTAATAAGTAGTTTTAAGACATTTTCGAATTGAAACACAAAACAGATATTACATGCATTGATACTCCAAGACTGTCTATTCCCTGTGAAAACTTTCTTATCATATTAGGGAAGGGAGAGTCAGAAATCCTAACCACTAACTTAATTTGATAATAGCAATTCTCTAGAATTCAGTATATACTGATTTTGTGATAAAGTGTAAATTAATAATTAGTCCTGAACGATTACCGATTCTCATAAATATTTTATTAACTATTATTGATAATCATAAATAATCAGTTTTATTTGAAAAAGATTACCCGATTCCCTTCCATCACTTTTGAATTGAAACGCCACTCACACCGCAAACTAACTGCATATGAAAAAGGCAGCGAAAACAATGATAAAAAAAATATATTCATTTGTGCTAAATTAAACGTAATAGCCGTAATACAAAATTAAAATTAATAATAAAAAGGCAAAACTTTAATTGTACTTAGTTTTTTTATTGTGTCATTGTGTGTCATATCCAACTATGCTTTAGTTTTAAAACTGAAAAAAGGTAAATAAATGAAAAAAAAAAAATGATAAGATGCTAGTCAAGAAAGAGAGGAAGGAAAAAGAAAGTGGTATCTCATTGCCCATTGAAAGGATTCAACTAACGCCGCTTTATCACAAAATAAATAAGATTAAATCTCAAAATAAATAAGATCAAACCTCAAAATAAATAAAAGAACGTCTGCAAGTGTAAACGAGTAAGTGCCGAAATTAAAAATGATTTTCAATACACACTTAATAAAAAGACTAAAATTCTTAGGAAAAATGTCACTCATATTTGCTAGCAAGTAGATGGCTACCAAATTAATACAACCAATTAAAATTGACTAATGGTCTTAGAAATAATGTAGTTAAATAGAATAAGAGGATCGATACAGCTTTAAAAGTGACCCATGCGACGATATTCACGAAAATGTGAAAACATATCATAGAATAGTTATTAACTAACAATACGCAATTAAAATTTTTAAAAAAAAGAAACTAAGTATTTAATATACAGGGTGATTCATAAAAGATGGGCAGAACTTTAAGGGGTTATAGTACACTTAAAGACAAATAATATTAAATAGGAGACTAAGGGTCCCAGACGTATTCCCAAGGAGATAGGGGGCATTAAAGTTTAGGGTCCGAAATTTCAAATGATTATAAAACATGGAAAAATTGGTCGATTCGTTTGCGGTTTTTGCAAAAAAATTTCTTTATGCCAGTATTTTCTTGAAATAACATTTTAAAGTTCAATTTCAAAAAATGCCGATAGGGGGCGCTTTAGACTTTGGAGTAACAAACAACTATTTTTTAACGTTATTTTTTGTATTTCTTTAAATGATTTCGAAATCTTAGACTTAAACTTAAATTTTGATCTAAAAATCTGAGTCCTAACGAGTAGTTAAGTAGCGTAAACTGAAATTTGAAATTTGAAACCCTTCTCCCCCCAGAACAAAAATCAGTTATTCCCGATCTTTGTGTCGTAGATTAGGCTCTAACTACTGCCGCGTTTTGCTAAAATTATTCTTTATGTCAGTATTTTCTTGAAAATAAATTTTAAAGAAAATTTTCAAAAAATTCCGATAGAGGGCGCTTTAGACTTTGGAGTAACGAACAACTATTTTATACCGTTATTTTTTGTGTCTCATTAAATGCTTTCTAAAGCTTAGACTTAAATTTTCAGCCCAAAATCTGAATCGTTAGACGTGGTTAAGTTTCTGGGGAGAGGGGTTTGAAATTTCTACTCCTGAGCACAGTTCAGTTTACCATGTCCACACATTGTGTGCTGTGATACGAGGTAAAAAGACACAAATTAGGATTATGTTACCAAAGCATATTTATTAACATGTAATCACAATAAATGTTCAAAATTGTGACCACCAGAGGTTATGCACGCAGAACAACGGCGACGAATGGAACGGCGAACATTCGCGAAAACATCAGGCTTTTCGAGCACTTCCCCTACAGCGGCGGAAAGTCTGGCGACCAGTTCCTCGGGGGATTCAATGGGTGTCTCATACATAAGAGCCTTCAATCGTCCCCAAAAAAAGAAATCGAGGGGTGAAAGATCTGGCGAGCGAGCAGGCCAAGCAACAGGACCACCTCGACCAATCCATCTGTTCGGAAATGTGATGTCCAGATAGTTGCGGACGTCTCGTACGTAATGGGCTGGCGCTCCATCGTGCTGGAACCACATGACCCGCCGGATGCGTGGAGGAACAACGTTTAACAGGTCTGGCAGCACATGTTGCAGAAATGTGAGGTATGTTTTACCGTTGAGGCGTTCAGGAAGAAGGTACGGTCCGATTAGGTGGTCTCCGAGGATTCCTGCCCAAACATTGATGGAAAAGCGTCTCTGATGAGCATGTGGATACGTAGCATGTGGATTGACATCCGCCCATACATGTGCATTGTGTGTGTTAAATGTACCTTCACGTGTGAAGGTACATTCATCGGTGAAAAGCACAGTTCGTCCAAAATGTGGATTTAGCGCGTTCTGCTGCAGAAACCAGCGGGCGAATTCAATACGATTTGGATAATCCCCTGGAGACAGTTTCTGGACTCGTTGCACATGAAACGGGAGCAAATGTTCATCCTTCAGTACCCTCCAAGTCGTGGACTGTGAGGTATCCACCTGGCTAGTCACTGTTCGTGTACTTGTACTTGGGTGCGCCGCTACTACATCCAGAATGGCTTCTGCAACAACTACTGATTCGTCCTTTTTTGCACGACCTGCATTCGACCGGGAAGCGAGAAATGATCCCGTCTCACACAACTGTCTGTGCAAGCGCTCGAAAGTTTTGCGGTTAGGCAACCGCCTGTTAGGAAATCGCTCTCCGTACATTCGTTGTGCCTCTGTACCATTTCCATCTGCCGCTCCGTAAATTAAATGCATCTCAGCCTTTTCCTTATTCGTGAAGGGCACCATCTTCCGATTCATTACTACAGCGACTTACACTTGACTCACCGTTCAGTGGTTTTTATGCCTGAATCGTGTCGAAATTTTGCATACGTGTTCTTCTTCTTCCCCATTTGACATTTGCATACTTTCTGTTTCCTTCTTCACCCGGTGACTAGCGTCAGGAATGGAGCTTTAACGTTTGCATGAGCGACGTTT
Organism: Maratus michaelseni; assembly: GCA_963931845.1. NCBI lineage: Eukaryota > Metazoa > Arthropoda > Arachnida > Araneae > Salticidae > Maratus > Maratus michaelseni. The sequence goes on along the minus strand of OZ007592.1, from coordinate 187,049,126 downwards.
CCAACTGTGCCAGTGCCTTTATGAGTGAATTCCGACTATGCAGTCCTTGACGAAAGTTGTATTTTTGCCTCGTATCACAGCACAGAATCGTTGGGCATGGTTAAGTAGTGCAAACTGAACTATGTTCAGAAGTTGAAATTTGAACCCCCTCCCCTCGCTACTGAACCACGCTCAGCGATTCAGATTTTGAGCTGAAAATTTAAGTTTAAGTCTAAGCTTTAGAAAGCATTTAATGAGACACAAAAAATAACGGTATAAAATAGTTGTTCGTTACTCCAAAGTCTAAAGCGCCCTCTATCGGAATTTTTTGAAAATTTTCTTTAAAATTTATTTTCAAGAAAATACTGACATAAAGAATAATTTTAGCAAAACGCGGCAGTAGTTAGAGCCTAATCTACGACACAAAGATCGGGAATAACTGATTTTTGTTCTGGGGGGGAGAAGGGTTTCAAATTTCAAATTTCAGTTTACGCTACTTAACTACTCGTTAGGACTCAGATTTTTAGATCAAAATTTAAGTTTAAGTCTAAGCTTTCGAAATCATTTAAAGAAATACAAAAAATAACGTTAAAAAATAGTTGTTTGTTACTCCAAAGTCTAAAGCGCCCCCTATCGGCATTTTTTGAAATTGAACTTTAAAATTTTATTTCAAGAAAATACTGGCATAAAGAAAATTTTTTGCAAAAACCGCAAACGAATCGACCAATTTTTCCATGTTTTATAATCATTTGAAATTTCGGACCCTAAACTTTAATGCCCCCTATCTCCTTGGGAATACGTCTGGGACCCTTAGTCTCCTATTTAATATTATTTGTCTTTAAGTGTACTATAACCCCTTAAAGTTCTGCCCATCTTTTATGAATCACCCTGTATTATTAACAAGAACAAAAAATCATACGTCAAGCATAGATTATGAAACACTTTCCAACGCATCCAGAAAACTGTAAAGAATCTTTACCGTGAAAAAAGGTATGTAAGTAAAAAGTTAGGAAACATAAAACACATTTAACAATCCAGTTTTTGTAATTACCTTTCATAGTAAAAAAAGTAGTCGAATTGTTTTGTGCACCCGCTCTATAGTAAACATTTGAAGAGAATATATGTTATGCATTACAGTAAAACTTTGTGGAAACAAAACCTGTATATAGCAGAATTTTTTCTCAAACGGAAAATAAATCAAGTTTTGACGAAAAGAAAACCCCATACAGTTATATTTTCTGAGTCGGACACCTGTCTAAAATTGAACTTTTTTTCTTGTTCCTTTTGACTCCTTTGCAAATTTTATGGCAGAGGCATCATTTCAAGCGTTTCCTGGGGAAAAATTGGGGTGCAAAGTTTTTTTTTTTTTTTCTTTTTTGAGAGAGATAGTGTTGTTTTAAGTAGCATGCGGGATTTCACAAATCGCGCACAAAATAGAAATGCATTCGTTGTTTATTTCATTTAACAGCTCATCAAAGTTTTTCTTTCCTTTATCGTTTTCCAGCTATAAATTATAGAAAGAAAAAGGAAATTATAAGTCGAATGTAAGGTTTTACCACGGTCTCATACTTTCTGAATGACGGTTTATGAAAATATTTTATAATTATTCCCTTATTTCATTCGGATAAGGGATCATACGGGGGCATTGAGAAACTAAAGTTATATGCGAGGTGGCTTAAGCAAATGACGGTGTAACAAAGCTTTACTATAATAAGTTTAAAAAAAAATTATCAACATTATCTAAAATCATAATCTTAAATTCAAGAAAGTATTAACATAACAATGTAATTATATTTACCTGAAATACGAAATAGTTTCCCTATTCTTAATCCGTAGACTACTCGTACATCTGTTTAAGCATTACTGACTCTTTACGGCTAATTAATGAAAAGCATTGCACAATCGAATGATCTGATCTTACAAATAAAATGAATGAAATACAAAAAACGTGATGCTGCAACGATATATATTCAAAATCATAAACGATTTGAGGATTTGTTTTGGTTTGTATTCACTGAGCCCGTCTGCCTGGAATTCTCTTTGTTAATTTTGCTGATTTCAATAGAAAATTATCTTCGGAAAAAAAAGACATCCAATTATTTTAGTTAATATGTGTGTGTGTTTGTATGTGTGTAGATTTAATCCATATTCTATAATAAAAATTATGAAACTTTGCAATCATTACTCGATAGCAATTACATGAAATGTACTCTGTAGTTTTTTTCTAAAATAAGAAAAGAAAAAAAAATTTTTTTTCTCTCTCACAAACTTTTTAAATTTTTTTTTATACGTATAATGGTAATGGATTATATGTTTAATATACGTGAGCCAAATGCCGCCCTCTATGCATGCGCCTGAGGCGACCGCCTCAGCTGCCTCACGTCTGGCGCCGGCCCTTGGTTCTATAGATTTGTTTTATATACTAAATAGCATTATAAAATTTAGCTTAGTTAGAAAATTCACATTTAACAATTTTCGCCAATCGATGGAAATAAACTCGAATTCTTTTGTATAGCCTTGTATACATCTAAAGACTTTTGTGACTCCACATATTAAGCTAAAATTTAATTCAGGTAAAAAGCGCATAAAATAACTTAATACGCGCTTCCAGCAATTACCAACCATAAACGGCAATGTGTCTTGTTCTTTACGTAGCCCTGTATATGAATTTATTTATATTCCACACGCGCGCTTCTGTTGGTCTACTAAATATAGTTTAGCAGGAAAATGCGCAACCTAATTAAAAACTACCCTTAAGCAATTCACTCCCATAGTCAGTTATACTTACGAATTTCTCTGTGTAGCCCTGTATATGATCAACAGAATTTATACACCCCACGTATTATTCAAAAATTTAGTTAAACTTAAAAACGAAAACCAAAGTTGAAAACGCACATATCACAATAAAAAATAATAATGTAATTATTGCGCATAGACTGTAATCGAATTCTTTTGTGTGTCCCTGTTGCCAGACGGCCAGACAAACCGAAGTCATAAACATAACATCTAGGTGGGAAGTGTTAAAAATGACTTAATATAAAAAACTGTACGATTTTTTTTCCGATTATGAACGAATTGAGGCGCCAATTTTATTTTATTGTTTTATAAACGCTTTTACCCTAACATTAACATATATCAAATTGAAAATGTTACCTTCGTTCGCGCTGTGTGAAATAAATAGATAAAATGTTTAAGAAAATAGTAAAAATGTACAAAATAGTACCCCCCCCCCTCCCTTAAAAAAAGAACAAAAAAAGTCTTATTAACAATTGCAGTGAACCTAAATATTATAAAATGTTGAATTGTATTAAAATCTGACTGTCTGTTTGTGTTACACAGCTAATCCTTGTAGAACACCGCAAATTTTGTAATGAAACTAACGTCAGTTATTCGAATGGACCCGAGGATGTCAACAATAATTATCAGAATTTTAAAATTTTAATTATTTCCCGAAATATTAAGAGACTGTAAAATCTTAGAAAAATCAATCATAATTTTATTTAAAAAAATAATAGATCCCCATTGCTCTCAGCATAGCATTTTTTATTACTCGTATTTTATTAAGACTACTAGTATATAACCGGGGCCTCCGAGATGTCGCTGTGTGTCCTACACCGGGCCTGCTACAGGTGACGTCACAACCTGCTGACGTCAAAACAGTGATCCATAATAACTTAAAAATTTTCATGTACTTTGTTCGTTTGTACGGATTGTTTACGACAGTATTTTGATTTTATTTATTGTTTTATATAGTAATTAATAATATTTTTCAGTGTATTTAGATTATAATGCTATCAATAATTATTGATTATAATTATTAAAGAAAGTGTAGATTATATCTATAAAATAAATAGAAGAAAATGTTGTGCTCCTAGTTTCTAATTAAGTCTTCAAATTCGCTACTGATAATGAAAAGAAGAAATTTTAGCTACGAAAATTACCTTGTGATAATTATTTTTACAATTCAACAGAAGTGGTTTGCATTAAATGTTTCGATATACTTTTCATAATTCGTGAAGCTAGAATTAATATGATGGTATTGAACTTGTGAATAGAAAAAAAACCTAACAACAAATGTCTAGCCTACTGTAATGGAAATAATCTGGTATATTTGATTGAATTTGTACTTCCAAATCGAAAAGAGTCAAATGATCTTTAGAAAAAACAAGAACGAAAAATCATGCGTCAAGCATAGGTTATATAGCACTTTCCAACGCTTCCAAAATAATTTTACAAATCATACCGTTTAATAAGCTAAAAGCTAACATCTAAGTAAACAATTTAGAAAACGCATAACATATTTAAAAACATAATTTTAGGAATTTCCAACATATACAATATTCGGAAAAATATCCGAATACTTTTATTCAGCCCTGTATAGGATCTATAGATTTGTATATATACTACATAGGATGATAATTTTAGTTCAGTTAGGAAACGCGTAGCACAGTTTAAAATTCTCCGTCTGGAGTTTGTCAATAAACAGAAATGTGTTCGCGAACTTTTGTGCTGCCCTGTATAGGATCTACAGAATTTATACACACCACGTAATAGACAAAAAGCGAGTTAAAATTAAAATCGCGTTCAATAACTTAAAACGCACTTCCAGGAATTATTGTTAACAGACAGTAGAGAATTCTTTTGCGTGTCCCTGTAAATGAACGATGACTGCTATACACACAATATTCCGTAGTAAGTCTCTTGTAATGCACCTTAGTGATCTATATAAATTTCAATGCGTTTAAAATAGTGAAACATTATATAAACCGCAGACGATTTTTCTCCATAGACGTAATGTAACGGAATTATTTTTACTGTCCCTGTAAATTAACTATAAGTGCTATGCACACCCTGTTCCATATTAAGCTTCTTCTAATGCACCTTAGTAATATATATAAATTTCAATGCGTTTAAAATAGTGAAACATTATTTAAATAAACCGCAAATGATTTTTCCCCATAGACCGCAATGTAACGGAATTCTTTTGAGTCTCCCTGTAAAAAAACTATAAGTGCTACACACTTCCGTTGAAATAGGGAACATGTTATAGATAACGACCATAACATATAAAAATTGCAGAGCAATCCGAGCCTATTTACGGGAGTTAGAGCACGGACAGACGGCAGACGGCAGACGGCCAGACGGCCAGACAAACCGAAGTCATAAGCACTTTTCAACTAGGTTGGAAAGTGCTAAAAAAAATAAATAAAAGAAGCAGACGATAAACAGTTTAAAAAATGATTTTGAAAGAAATACTGTAATAAATTGACTAATATCTGGATACATTTAGTTAGAAGTGAGTGATGTGCTTTGTTTATAAAATTAAAAGTAACTGATTTACACAACTTAGTAATTCTACGTAGTTCAATTTAACATTTTAGCTAACTTAAGTGTACAAATATATGAAAATAAATCTTTTGATAAGTTATTTTGAGTGGTTATTATGTCCTAGACCCAAGTACAATAAATAGACAATTTTTAAAATATTACAAATCAGTTACAAAGTCAAGATAGAAAATTGGGTACTTTTCGGTTAGCCGGGCGCCAGTGATATATATACATATATACACACACATATATATACACATATATCTACACACACACACATATATATATATATACACATATCTACACACACATATATGTATGAATTAATATATATATTTATATATGTGCATGTATCACTGGCGCCCGGCTAACCGAAAAGTACCGAAAAAGGCTTATGGCGAGAGAAGGAAAGTTGCAAAATATTTTCTGGCAACCTATTCGTAGTTTCATATAAATAAGTATTTTTTTTTCAATATTTATATAATTTATTTAATATAAAGAAGCCATTTATCTCTTTTTATATGCAGGTAGAACAGAATTGTATATGTAAATAATTTTATACATATATAAATAAACATAAAAGTACATTAGGTTTGTTTTCATAATTGTGTATATAATTTTAAAACATATCTAACTTTCTGAAGCCCGGATTACGCCAAAGCGTTAAAAAAAAGTGCCAAGGTCTCTATAGTTAAAAAATGTCGATTTCTGTATTTAAATTGACATTTATTGTGTTTTGATGGTTAAATTATGGTATGTAGTTGTAAAAGGGAGGAATGGGATTGATTTTGTAAAGTTTTTGGTAGATTTATTATATTTTTTGTACGTATATTTATTGTAAAATAATGTGTTTAGGAAAAGGTAAGTCAATGGGTTCAATCTGATTTATTAATCTTAGCATTTTTTTAATTTAAAACTTTTAATTTCCTCTAATAAAACAAGTATATTAATTCCCTTTTATTTCACGATTATGAAATTTAATATTATTTATGTAATCACAAATTATAAGAGCGAAAATGCTCTTTTTATTACATCTTTCTGCTGCGATACTTTGACCAAAGTGGATCACTACTGTGACGTCACTAATACTTGTAGCAGGCCCGGTGTAGGACACACAGCGACATCTCGGAGGCCCCGATATAACCCCCGTCAAAAATGACGGAATGTTACGTTTCATTTTCATTTAAGACTTCATACAAACAAACAGCATTAAGATGTTATGAAATAATATTCAATCCTTTTATATAAACAACGACATTCCCGAAGGAAATTAACTGTTTTGATTGAACTTCAATAGTTTAAAGATTTCACTATAAAAAGATTCTGTAAAGATTAAGAACGATAAAATCTTCAAAACATTGTTTAGATCAACAAAGTTCTTTAAACACCCATTGCTGGGTTAACACATCTCCAGGCCCGCTTGCGCCCGCTAGCGGACCCCTAATTACATCGGGGCGGTGCCTTGCAGACAAACCTCGTAAAAAACTGCTCTAATACTTCCCCAGGCAGCCCTGCAAATCATATTTTTAAGCGACATTAAAAATTTCGAGTAATTTCGGCAATCTGCGAAATTTTGATCTTTTAAACTGCCCTTCTATATCAGAGTAAACATTTCATTACTCAAATTCCGATTTCACAACTGTATACAACTGTAATAAATTTCGATCATTAAAATAATTTATTTTATTTTATTTCTTAATTAAATCGCATCTATTAATTGAATTAATATGACTAATCATTTTTTTTCACTACAAAGTTGCTATGTTAAAATTCAAAATTTTATCTGCATTGATATAACTAATAGTTGTTGTACCACAGTATTACATTATATTCCTTGTATTTTAATTATATTTGATATAAAATATTCATTTTATTTACAATGCAAACAAAATTGATAAATTACAGAACCAAGTGCAATTTCAACAGAAAGTTTATTTGCCAAAATAATAATTAAATAATTTAAATTTTAAAAAGTTTATCTCAAATTAAATTATGATTTTTTATAAACATGCCAAAGAAACCTGTGATAAATTTTTATCATTAAAGATCATCTTTTATTACATAAGTAATTTTTTTTAATTTTCTTATTAAATTACAAATTTATTTTCACTGTAAAGTTTCTACTATGTTAAAATACAAAATTTTATTTCATTGATATAATTAATATATGTAATACACACGGTATTACAATTACATGTTCCTTATATTCTAATTACACTGGCCTCCAAAAGTTAAGGTACAACCGGTTTTTTTGCGTCTAATTTGCAAATGAATGAATATAGAAACAACAAATTTGGAGGAAATGTGTGCTAAACTCTTATTTATTAAATGCGACATAGAAATTTACTTAAGTTAAACGTATAAATGAAATTACAACAAAAAAGCACTCATGGTGGAAATTCCATTCTTGGAGAAATCAGTACATCGCAGTATTATGCAGTAAAATGTGACAGAAACATTAAAAAACTGGTTCTAATACGGAATATGTCCACCCCGGACTTAAATGCATTGGCGGCATCGACTTTCCATGCTCTCAATTAAATTGTCGGACACCGAAATAGGTAACGTTGACCAGACTTGGAGTAAGCCTTGTTCCAGCTCATTTAATGACCTAGGAGGAGGACTTAAAGCCGCAACCTGTCTTCCAAGATAGTCCCAAAGATCTTCTATCGGATTCAAGTCTGGAGAGTGAGCTGGCCATTCCATTCTCTCCAAACGTGATCCTCAAGATAATCCTCAACAACCACAGCTCGGTGTGGTCTCGCATTATCATCCATTAGGATGAAACCATTGCCAATAGCACCGGCATATCGGCGCACATATGAATCAAGGATCTCATCCCGATATATCTCACCAGTCACAGTTCCTCCATGGAACACATGCAGGTCAGTGTGGCCTCCGAGTGAGATCCCTGCCCAAACCATGATTCCACCGTTTCTGTACCTGTGTGTTTCGACAGTGTTTGATTGATGGTATCGAGTGCATTGTTCTCTCCAGATCAGAAGACGTCCTGAATCGCTCTCCAGTGTGAATCTGGACTCGTCTGTGAAGAGTACAGAAGCCCACTGTTGTCTGGTCCAGGAAACATGTTCTCTTGCCCAACATAAGCGGGCCCTTCTCTATTGTCTGTTGAGGGGGACAAATGTGTACTGGTCGCCTTGCATAGAGTGTGACCTACATTGTGAAGACGTCTTTGCACCGTAGTAGCGGAGATTCTTCTCCCTGATGCTGCAAAGTGGTCTGCACTGAGTTGCGGCACAGTAGGCGTCTTCTCCTTCGGGCCGAAAGAGCTAGAAACCGGTCTTCTGCAGGTGTTGTAACACGTGGGTGGCCTGGAACAATGTCTTCTGGACACAGAATTTTCGGATTCATACTGATACCAGAGTCGTTGGACTACACTGCGAGACACATTGAGCCGTCTAGCAGTGTCGGCCTGTGACAACCCCCATTTCCATCCATCCTACCACCCGCCACCTTAATGAATCGGGCAATCGACTTCTTCTAGACATTTCTAGACTCTACTGTCTGTTGCGAACAAAACTGACAACAATAGTTCGAATACAACAAAACTTACACGCGAAATTACGAAAGCTTCGTAATTGCATATTTTTCTCTCATTCACAAATACCTATTCTTTTCTATAAAATAAAAGTGGTAGCTATAATTTTTGCGTAAGTTTTTTAAAGCTTATTATTGTCATTCATATAAACTATGAAGTTTAATCTGACTGCCATTTTTTGTCTGGTGAGCTTCGAAAAACATGTACCTTAACTTTTGGAGGCCAGTGTACATTTTATAAGAAATACAGTGACCTCTCAATAGAGTTGCAAAAGGGTGGAAAAAACCGGGTTTATTTCCGGGAATAAACCGGGTTTTTTGGGAGGGAAATATTGAAAATTCCCGGGAGTTTTCAGAAAGTTTTAGATATGGAATTTTTAATTTGTTAAAAAAAAAAAAATGTTTTTTTACAAATGTAAACAAAACCAATAACACAAATGCAGAAAAATACCACAGTTTACATGAAAACTTACGACTACAGGGTTAAGCTGCAGAAATATTAAATAAGATAATTAAAATTTCATAAGTAATTTGATATTTTAATCGTTTATAAGTAAAAAGTGCGAGAGGCAGATGACAGATTCATCTTGCCTGACATGAATATAAATATCACCCCTGTTCACTGATTCAGACAATGTAAACAGAAACGAAAACGAACAAAACTAATAGAAATTAATGCAAAAATGCACGATCTCACAAGCAAATTAATATAGAGTATGCCTGAATAGTAAATATGCCAGCTAACAGAAATTAAACAATTTAAATTTTTAAAGAAACATTCAAATCTTTACAAATTCACAGCCGCCATTGTTTTAAATCAAATGAGTTATAATAAATCATAAAAACTTAGAGCACAAAATCCCAAGTTTTGTGAATTCATAATGAAAAACCTATTTTATACTTTTCAGAACAGTGCTTGAAATTTCTTAAAAATAATAATAATAATAATAATAAACTGAAAAACACTAGTTTTGCTTACTTTCAAAACTCCTTCAAAATTTCCAATATTCCCCAAAATTCCGGGTTTATTCCCAAAAATTCCCGGGTTTATTCCCGTCCCTCAAAAACTGCGGGTTTTTTGCAACTCTACCTCTCAATTATACGCGATGTTCAGTAATTACTTTTTGTACCACTATTTTAAAACAGTAAAATTCGATTTATAAATTCTGCGATTAAATAAGGAGAAAATTACTTTAAAAAGGAACTGGTGCTGAAAAATAATTACAGTGTATCACGTATAAGTGAGAGGTCACTGTATTCAATTCAAAATTTTGTTTATATTAATCTCCGATAGATGGCGATAAAGGCTCACAATGAATGAACGAAGTAGTTTACGTCCTCCGTGACCGAGTATCACGGAGGAAAGTAACTTCTTCCGTTTGCGATCGCTTTCCGAACGGTTGCCTTCATGGTTTAATATTTTAAACGTTCACGACGAATGAATCATTTGTTTGTTTACTGTCATGGAGCAATAAACATAATTTCAACTGAAGTTATCTCAGAATATAAACATAATTTAATGTAAGCCATTTCACAAACATTAATTTATTTTGAAAGACATGATTTCAAGAAGGAGAAATTATCGTTTAGTTGTTATATGTTAGAATAGGTTCTTCATTAAGCCTAACATGGCATTTAACTACAGTCAATTCGCAGACCAGAGTGGTTGCGCCTGGAATGGTTACAGACAATTTCTTGCATTCGGATTTTATTATAAGTAGAAGAAGATAGATGTTTTATAAAGAGTGGAACTTGTGATTTATGTTAAGTATATTAACATATTTATTATCCCCCCCCCCTGGAAAACGCGAAAATTTCTGACACAATTATAAAATACTTTTTATTTCAGAATTCGAAAAATTTTAAACATTCTTCTTCAGGTATTATTCCAGCCCTCCCGCTATAAATATGATGCATCTTTAATATAAATCGATTGGTACCTATTATCACATATTCGCTATATTGTAAAGTTACCAAAATCAGTTTTAAACAGCATTAACGTATACTTTAAATGATGCTTCACTTTTATAGAAAAATGAAAAAGTTGATTTATTCTCGGGAATCTGAATAATATCTGAAATTACTATGCAATTACGGATAAAATTAATTTCGCCCGTAGGTTAAAAAGTAGTGAATGGGGCTTTGAGAACAGCTTTAAGTAAAGCTGTAGCTATCTGGATTACATTTTTATTATTCAAAATTCACATTATAATGCTGAACATCGTTTTTAACCATGTTGTTAATTATTAGAAAAACTTTCCAATGCTGAAATAAATTTATGTGTAAGGTATTAACTAGTGTTATATGTCTTTAAATATAATATTAAGTTTCATTTGTGGACTTTAAAATAATGTGTACCATATTGTTAATTATTTCATGCATTTATGCTTAATTTATTTTCAATTATGTTCAACAGGGGTATTTAATTTACATAAATTTAGCTAAGAAAAAAAATAACTTTACAATTTTATGTACCGATTTATTAAGTTTTCCGCTTATTTTACTCGTCTGCACAGCTATTTCCAACACAGGAACTGGCAACACTAGCCACAACCCACAGTTTGGGAACCACTGCTCTACTCAGGAGCGCGCCAGCAGTATCCCACGCCTGTGTGCAAAAGTTCAGTTGGCGCCCTATATCCCCACCCCCCGGATTTGTTTTCTTCCAATGAGTATAAATGCATAGCTGCCAATCTTTCGTTTTTTTCCAGGTCAAGTAAATATTGTTATGAATTTTGTATATATCTGTAAATATTCCATTTGTTTAAGTTTATTTTTATTTTATTATTGTGAAAATTGCAGTATTATTAATGTATTTCCTATTGAGCATCACGTAACTCAATGCTAAAGGCCTCAGATGGTTTGCAAGGAAAACAACATTACAGCATCGGTTTTTATAATGAGTTCTATTGGAAAATCGCCAAGGAATGGGTTTATCGCCAAGCTGGCGATGGTTTTGGCGACTTATTTTTGTCGCCAAATTTGGCGATATATCGCCAAATGTCGCCAAGTTGGCGACTTTTTGTGCAACCCCCCCTTATACATTTACATTGGGATCCTTTCACGTTTGGAGTACTCTATCGAGAGTTGAAGGACCTTCTGGTAATTTCTAGCATTAGAAAGCCCGGGAATAATCTGGAAAGATCTCTGAAGTCTATATAAGGGACCTCCACCAGTTCAGTGTGTTAGTTGTCTGTCAACTGCGATTGAATTCATACGAGAGGCTTTGCATTGAGAACTGTGTTTCTCGGATCGATTTTGACGTTGATACGTCGTATTGAACGCATTGTTTCTGTGTGAAATTTTGCTGCGCTTCTATTGGATTTGAAGATTACTGAATATCTTGTAATTTTCAGAAGATATTTGTGATCGTATTGCACTGTTTATAGTGAATAAAGCCTTTTTATTGTTCTTATATATTGGCATCAGTCCTTTCGAACCCCGAGCTCACAACAATATGTTTCAAACTAGAAAATTTATTTAATAAAATGTGTTTTGTTTCTATAGAGTTCTTATTGATTACATTTATTAAATAAAATGTCTGGTTCAAAATATGATTATTTAACTTGTAAAATAAGTAAGGTTGGCAGCTATGTAAATAAAATTTGAAATACAGTAAAACTTTCGAAAATAGAACCTTTCTGTATTGGAATACTGCATTAATCGGAAACATTTCATTCTCTTGGAGAAAATAATACAATACATAAAATATGTCTTGCACCATTATTAAACGTATTTATTTATTTATTCATTCATAATTTTAAGTATAGAAAACAAGGATACCGTAAATGCCACAGATACCGACAATAAGAAAAGAATTAAAAAAAAAAAAATTGTAAAGTTTGGATAAACAGTGATTAATTCGTTTGAATAAATATATTGAGCTAGCGACCCGTACGGCGTTGCCGGGCTCGTGAACATACCTGTTGAATGATTTTATATTTTTAAACAAAATTCTGTTCAAACGAACCTAATGTTGGGGGCCTTACTGTCTTTAGCAGTGTACACCCTCGAATTTGTATAATTTTATATTCTTAAGTGAAAATCCATCTTTTGATTTCACCGAGAAAGAATAGAGTCTGACGAATTCGCGAACCGGAAAGGAATTTTTTTTAAGGTTTAGTATTAATATATTTTTAAACCCAAGACGTCGTTATAAAGAAAAATGAACTCTCATTAATTGAATATTTCTTTTGCATTTCGAAACAGGAAAATGAATGCCGAATTTTAAAGTCTGCACTCTGCAGAAAAACGAAAATCAAGTGACAGAAAATCAAGTGACTTTCGAAAACAAATCATTTTGAAAGGGTTAAATTCAAATTTTTTTTCTCAAACAGATTGCACCGCTTGACAGAAAAATGAACGTAGCTATGGGTTTTTTCCGAATTTCGATTTCCAGAATTGATGTACATTTAAAAAAAACCGTAGAAAAACGAAAAATTCCAAAATGTCGTTCGGAAATGATTTTTTTTGAAAGAGTTAATATTAATATTTTTGAAACAGATTGCACCGTTGAAGAAACAAAGGTACCCAGATTAAGTGGGTATTTGTTTTCGTATTTCGAAAAGTTAAGCTGATGCGGACTTGAAAAGATGAGAGAGGAAAAACACACAAATTGAAAGTTTCGATTTTTTTTTTTTTTTTTTTTTTTTTTTGACAGAGAAACTATTAATGTGTTTTCTTAACGGATTGCACCGTTAGAAAGAAAATGTACGTAGCTATAGTTTGTCATGTTTGTTTTGTTCGTATTTTCAGTAGTTAAGCCAATTTCGCCCGGCCATTGTCGGGCGAATCAGCTAGTAGAACATAAAATGCACGGGAATTTGAAACTATCTTTTATAAATCGATATTTTTCCTTGTATATTAGAGCCATCGTTGTAGCTCATAAATTATTTATGTCTAAATTAAACTTTTTCGACCAATTCAGTATCTGTAGCGTCGGAACAGCTTTGGTATTCTCCCGGGGTCCGCCATCTTGTTTTTTAAATCAAAACATATTTGTTTTGTTTCTCATTTCCAAAATTATTTTCATCCATATTTACTTATTATAAACACGTTATTTAATTTTATTGACTAATTTATTTATATTTAATAATAAAAGTTAAAATGTTTTGATTTAAAAAACAAGAAGGTTGACCGAGGGCAAATACCAAAGCTTAGCCGTAGCGTCTAATATTACATATAAATCTAATAATGCAAATGTATTTCAATACGTTCAATTTTATGTTCTGAATTCAAATGAATAAATTTGACAATAATCACATTTATTTATAGAGTTTGTGATAGACATGGGCGTACGCAGGAGGTCGCCAATCTAAATCTTTGAAAAAGTAAGAATTTTTTGCCAGATTTAGCCTATTTTCCTATTCTAACCCCTCTCCGTCTTAACAAAAATCCTCTGTACGCCATGAAGATAGGTCCAGAGTACCAGATAGAATAGATGAAAAATATAGGTTTTGCTGGGAGGTCTAAACCCTAATGACCGGAATAAACACTCAATTTTTGTTCAATATATAATAGTTTCTACAGAAGTGATCATTTGTAGGGGCGCTGACTTTATTCAATGAGTACTAAAATCTCACAGCATGAAATTTACGGTATGGACTTCCAAAACCTTCGTAAGCGACTTCGTTTTTACCAAATAAAAATTGTCGAATAGTTGCGCCAGTCTCTCTACTCCAAAATCTCTAAATTGATCAGAACACTCATACAAGTTCTAGTTTCACATTGTTTCTCTAAATCACTTATTAAAAGACTCGGACGTAGAATAAAAACAAAATGGGTAAAAAAAAAAAAAAAAAAAAAAAAATTAAATGATAAGTAAATTTGTCTCAGGTAAATCATAATTAAGGTGTCAAGAAAATGTAAGATATTTTAGGATGATTAAATTAAGGATTTTTTTCTTTTTGAGGTGTTTCTCCTCAACCGAAACCTTTGGCTCCTGTGTGCGCCGCACACATTGCACACCGGGTCGCTGCGCCCCTGGCTCTACTCTACTGAAAAATACTAGTGTGATTGATCTTTGTTCTGTGGTTTCACTCACTGTTTAACTTACAGATGAAGTATAAAAACACTTCATTTTCAATAAGGTTTACAAATGGTTTAACAAAATAAGTGTCCTCTTACTAAATCATCTGCTCCCCATTTCCATGAATGAAGTGCTTATGCCAATTTACGTATTAATTGTAATCGATCTTAGAGCAGTCAGATTCGCGCGTGTTCTGATTAAACGCATGCGTGAGCATAATAGATAAATTACGAAGCAACAGTTCTTTGAATCTGGTTTTGAAAAACATTCACAAGAAAGTAGATATGTTTTTAATTTTTTGAGACGCAAAAATTTCAAGAGGAAGGTCAAGATGAGAACTCGTGGCGTTAACTTCCATTCTCCCTCTTTAAATTTTGGTAATATTATCCATGAAGGATCAGAAGCCAATCAACCAATTTTGTGGTGAACATCCAGCTTCATTTGTGCTTATTTAGCAAAACAGTGTGCAATTATACACACATATTTGAATAAATATTATTTAAAATAAGAAGAGCTATTAATACATTGCTGACCGGCAGTACTGCGATTTTAGAACTTAAAAAAAAAAAAAAAAAAAAAAAAACTAGAAATTCTACCAGAATTTTTCAGCGGTAATTTTTACTTTATTTAATGATAGGTATTAAGTAATTAAGTAAAGCAAAAATTACTTCGCAAAATTTCTAGTAGATGTTTTTAAAAAAAACGCACTGAATTAATGACGATATACTCGTCACCGGTAAAAGAGTAAAAAGAAATATATTAATGCATTTTTTTAAAAATACATATATTATACGAGTCACTTAAGTCAAATC
This sequence comes from Maratus michaelseni, assembly GCA_963931845.1. Taxonomy (NCBI): domain Eukaryota; kingdom Metazoa; phylum Arthropoda; class Arachnida; order Araneae; family Salticidae; genus Maratus; species Maratus michaelseni. Next base: position 187,033,421 of record OZ007592.1, on the reverse strand, counting down.
CTATCACTAGATTCAACTAGTCAAATCCTGTAAAGAAGCAAAAATTTACGAAATTAAATAAGAAATGTGGGATAAAGGTGAAAATGAATATTTAAACATGAATATTTAAATAAAATCTACATGAATATTTAAATAAAATTTATTAACACAGTAAAAAAGTAGCAAAAACTGTGCATTCGGCTTTGAATTTTGTTCTTTGCTGCTTAATATGAAATTTTTTGTCAAAATTATAATAATTTTATCAACTATTGATTAATTGATTTAAATTATTAATTTCTCCATTAACATTACAAATACACTTTATTCCGATAAATATATTTTGAATATGATATTTAAAATGTTTAAATCAATTACAAATCATTGTTTAATTCACATTATCAAGAAATTGTTCCGAATACGTATAATTTATATATTGAAAGAATTAATTTGAATGTTTGAAATAAAACGGACATTTTCAAATACTTTTTAATAATACAAGTAGATAAAATTCAAAGAAAGCAGGTGAATATGACATCATATTTGAAACGAAAAATGTAAATATTTTTTATTGATACTGATTATGAAGCATGAGTATCAGTTATATGCAGAAGAGAATTTTATGTCAAAAATAACGTCATGAAGATGTCGATGAGAGAAAAAAAAAGTCATGTCATATTTGAAATAAAACGGACATTTTAAAATAATTTTTAATAATACAAAGATGACATTTCGAAAAAACGAGAAAAATAGACCGGTAAATTTTTACTTTATAAAAAACTTTTTTTTTTTTTTTTTTTTTTTTGAAAATGAAATTTATTTGGATTTATTAAAGGAAGAATAAAGTGTTTTGAAAGGAATATTAAACGAAACCCTTTGTGCAATCTTCAATCACACTTACCCAGTTGTTTTAATATACAGCTTCAAAGTTATGTTTTAACCATCTTTTTTTCTTTTACTATCTAAACTACGTTATTATTTTTTTAACGAGTCTCTCTTTGAATGTAACAGTCTAAAAATGTAAATGATCATTAATGTTGCTATTGTATTACATGGCTTGCGGAGATATAGTTTGAAATATACGGTAAAATTTTCGCATAAATATGTATGCAGTATTCTTTAAAAGAATCTTAATTGTATGTTAAGAAAAATCGGAATTGTTTGTAGAAATCGACTGGGGCCGCACTGGTAGTGATTTCATTGATTTTTGAAGTCCGTGCCGAAGATTTAGTTTTTTACGCCGGGTTGAGACGGGCAAAAGATAGCTTTTGTTCGGGTCGGGTCGAGTCGGGCCAGGCCTTGAATTTCGGCCTATACAGACCTCTACACTTGTCAAATTTCGAATCTTAATAGCATATATCTTCCATTTCGTTCAAAAAGTGAAGTGGTTTGGAGTAGAAACACAATGTTGTAATATGTTGAGTTTTCGTTTACTCTAATCACGTTAAAGTCATGTCTGAAGTGACCTGTTAAGTAACAAATGTGCTCAAAAATATTTATTAACATAATCACTTTAAATAATAGTCTTTGACAAAAAACAAAACAAATTAAATCAATATCCATGAACGTAATAAATGAAAATAGGTGAAATAGATATGATAAAATACGTAGAATTACAAGGAAGTAATTTACTTAAGACATTTACTGTTAGAGAAGGTGTATGAAAGTCAAGCACATGAAAGAAATTTAAATATTATATATAAAAATATAAATATGTAAATTGGTATAATCAGACGTATATTGTGTATTATAAAATGTGATTAAGAGTTGGTTAATTATATATGTTTTAATTATCGGGATAGAAAGTTTTTGCATAATGTATGTATTGATTCTTCTTAAATCTAACGTGAATGAAATCACGGGTAATAGCTAGTATTATATGTTTCTCCTATTAGGAATGTAAAACAATACAGTAGAACACAGTTTATACGTTTCTCATTTGTACGACTCTTAAATTTATACATCATTTCACTGCAGTTCAGTTTATTTCTACTGAATTTAATTGAAAAAGTTTTTGAAGTATAGTTGTTTGATTATTTTTTCATTATTTCAAATATAAAGCGAACAAGAGTTTGACAATAAATAGTTATTGAATACCTTGAAATGTGAAAGCTTCAAAATAAATGAAAAATAGAAATAAAAGACAATGTTTTCCTAACTTAACTTAGGAACTCTATTCACTTTGGAACAAACAACATTCTTTAGGAAGTAAAAAACGGAACGGACTTAAATTTAAAAAGAGATAGAAAGAGAAGAGGAAAGAAAAGAAAAACATTTTGTCTATTGTCATTTTTATGTTCCACTCTTTCTGAAATTCCACACGCTCATTCTAAAGCAAAAGCGAAGGTTTTGAAATGCAACTAGTGGATAGATATTTTCATCCCCCATCCCCCCCTTACACACACACACTTATGATAGATACTCAAACAATTTAAATTTGAGAAATAATAAATTAATTTCTGTAATAAAATTAATATTGTTAAAAATAGTGGCTGAATGTGGCTAAAAATATACTAACATAGCCTCATTTTCGAAACAGATGAATTAAACTTCCATGCATTACAGAACCTAAAATTTAGATTTCGGTTATGTTATTTCATTTAGGCTCTCTTTTTACTATCCCTCGAAAGATATATAACGGTTCTTTCCAGTATTTAGACGAAATGCCACAAATCACAGCACTAATAATAAGTGAAAATTAGAAAAACCTTTAAAAACAAAATGTTAAAAATGATTCATTTACGATAGATAATTATATAACTGATGTAATAATAAAATAAGCAATGAATGCAAAACTTCAATGATACTCAGTTTTATAGTACGTTATATAAAATTGTGTTTTGTTTTCACTCTGAAAAAGTAAATAAACGAATAAAAAGTCATGAGATGTCAGTCAAGAAATGAAGGAAAAAGAAAGTGCTATTGCACAGCACGTTGAAAGGATTCAACCAACGCCGCGTCGTTTTATCGCAAAATAAATAAGATTAAATCTCAAAATACATAAGATCAAGCTTGCAAGTGTTAAAAGAGTAAGTTCGTTAAAATTTATAAAAATTCTTTGAAAAGGTCATTTACATTTATTAGGAGCTGATGGGGTAAATTGCGTAAGCGGGGGCAGAAAATTTTTAATGGCTATATATATATTTAATGTTATAACTTTAAAATCAATTAACTTTCTAAGATTTTTCTCTTACAATTTTGTTCACCAAATGGCGCTATTTATTTTGCATAATACATTTTTTGAGTAGCAACACTTAAATCATAGAAATTAGCCATACTTAAAATTTACACTCAAATAGAAGTATTTTTGCGTGTAGTTTAAAATTTTAACAAAATTTTTTTTTAATTAATCTTTTCCTTTTTTGTTAGTAAAATTCATTAAACGCACAGGAAATGATTTTTTTTTTTTTTTTTTGGGGGGGGGGGAGGTTATGAAAAATTAAATAATGCAATTTTAACTTAGGACATTTAGCAATGTCTAATGTGTAATAAAATGGGTCTAAACTTACAATGATAAAAATATACATTATCAAAATAATATATATATATAGATAGATTTATATATATTTAACTAAGTTTATTAATATTAGAAAACTTTTTTTCTTAAAATATATAACGAATTTACTACTAATTAGCTAACAAATTAATAAAAAAGCGAACAGTCCTTAATGGAAATTTGTAACGTCAACAAATTGGTCATGAGTCAGTTCTTTATCTCATCAAAAATTATACTTCCAGAGAACACAAGATCTATTTATGCACTTCCAGAAAGAAAAAAAAAAAATCACATTTATGATAGCTTATAAAACAATGAAATTAAAAGTAAAAAAAAAAAAAGATGATGTGCCAAATTAAAATCTATATTTTGATTGTCACTATTTTTCCAATAAAAGACTTTTAAAAGCAATATTATGCACTCTTACACCAGTACAATCATTACTAACTAAAAAAGCCATAGAAAATACCAAAAGAAAAAGAAAACGAGCTCAAGCTAAAACTGGCGACGTCTTAACTGAATCAGATGTAACAGAATTATTATTATTAAAAGAAAATAAAAGCAAGATCAGTGATGCTGCTAGATTTTTTCTAATTGTGAATCACTGAAACCAAGAAACTTCCAAAACCTGGGTACTTTATTTTCACAAATGGATATTTGTTATAGCAATAAGACAATTTCAACACATTAAAGCAATATTTGCTTTCTTATTATTAGTTATTAAAAGGTTTACAGTTTGCAGTAATATATATATATATATATATATATATATATATATATCATCATCATCATCATCATCATCAACCGTTTTCAATCCACTGCTGGATGTAGGTCTCCCCCAGATTTTTCCTATATATATATATATATATATATATATATATATATATATATATATATATATATATATATATATATATATATATATATATATGCATCCTATTGCAGTTTTTTTTTCTTATCTACAGTCCGTGTCAGGAAAGAAAGAAAAAAAAAGAAAAAAGAAAAGTGCCCAGTTAAACTGATGGCATCGAGCTCACAGGCTATTCACGCACTAATTGTATATTATAGTCTTATTTCAAAGAATAATGCCCCTCGAAAAATAAAGAAATCAGACAATAAATTAAGGGGGATTAGCCCCGCGTACCCCCCCCCCCCCATTATATATACTTAACCAATGAACCCCCAAAACTAATCAGAGAAGCTCCATATCACAATGAGCCTATATACAAAATTTGAAGCAAATCGGATATTTTTATCAAGAGTTATCCGTTACGTACATACATTTGTACATAAAATTCGTCCTTAGTTAAAACCGTGCTAACCCTGATGTCAGTCTTAAATCCTGGGGAGCCGTAAAGGCAGGGGAATTTCGAAAAGGGTCCGCGGTAACTAAAAGTTTAAGAACTGCAGTTCCAGACTTCTTTAAAAAGGGCTGAGGTGAACTCGACCGGCAAAAGTCAAAACCATGAACCTAGATAGAAACCCCTCTTCTAGGTTCATGGTCAAAACCCATCCCGAAACAATTAGGTGACACGACGTGACCCGCAAAGAAAGTAGTTAACACTCCGAACCGATTTAGGCATCTACTATAGAAGCACTTACCCACAACATTGAAGGAAAAAGGTATGTCGTCATATCCTTGTATTTACTGAGATAACATTTTAATAATTACCTACCAAACAATCGCAATACCATATATGGGCGAAATTTTATAACATTGAAAAGAACATGCTTTTATGTGTTTAACTCATGTCAGGTTTAAATGTGTAAAGAAACAATACTTGAAATAACAGCACATGCCGAAGCAAATAAATAAACCAGATTACAAAATCTATTTCTATGGAATTATGACTAAAACGTGAAAGCTCCATTATGTGAGAAAATAAAACAATAGCAGGAAAATCATTTCAAAAACAGGAAAATTCGAATAATTCTTAAAATTAAATAAAAAACTGACATTGTGCCGTAATGATTTTTTTTTTAATTATTCATTATTTTTCATCACGAAACAATGATTCTAGAATTTAGGAGAAAACAAGACGAACTGCAAAACCAACAATAAAATGTTATCGGCTTAGTGTGAAAATAAAATTTGGAATTTAAAATATTAAAATGGCAGTAAAAATATAGACATTCATTATAAAATACTCGAGGAATGGAATGAATTTTTTTTCAATATGCCACGAATAATTAATAAAATGTTACTAGCTATTTTGTTGAAATAACTTTCGTTACATAAGAAGAAACTCACAGCAACAATGGTATAAATTGCAAAATGAAAAACAAGTTTTCAACACCTGAATAAAAATATTTCCAATCCGACATTTTTGATAACATGGAGTAAGCTTCTTAAAATTTTTATAGAGTTAGAAGAATTCAAACTTAGTTGAAAATGCTAAGGTTAAATCCACGTAAAAAACTTTTATTTTTATAAATCCCAAAAAATCATCAGATTGAATATATATATATATATATATATATATATATATATATATATATATATATATATATATTAATGAGAGATGCAAAAAAAAAAAAAAAAAAAAAAAAAAAAAAAAACTCAAACGTACTCCAGGTCTTTTTTTTTAATCAAAAACCTATGTTTACTTATGAAAATTATTACTTTATTCATATTGAAAACAATTACGAATTATGACCTAATACACTAATTTTTGCATAAAACGAACCAGAATCGTCAAAAACATGGATGTGCAAGTTTACAGCTCAATCCAATAATTAGTTTACGGGGTATAGGTAAATTTTACTTCTTGAGGATCTAAAAAGGGACCGTTGGCATCCACAGAAAAGAAAATGAGAAAGTCAGCGAAAAAAAGTTTCTTTCTTAAAAAGTAAGTTTATTTTATATTTAGAACTTCTACACATTTTTTCAGGTATCTAATTGAATGTCCTGGTACTTTTCCATGTGAGATTTTAATTTTATTTTACGAAATTAATAGATAAATTCATGACACATTTTCTTATATAACTATATGAAGGTTTAAGAAAAAATATGTAACTATATTTTTCAGAGCTGCCTTCATCCAAGAAACTGAAATACGGTATCAAAAGTGGGTGTTACTATTTGAAAATTCAAAGTAGATGCAATTTTTAACATGTACACGACCTCTATTTTTAAAATTGCATTCATATTCGGAAAGACACAATTCCCGGCCGAATGGTACTTCTTGCATCTCTCTATAACAATTTAGTAATAAAAGATATATAACTATGACCCGGTTCTCGATGAAGATCATCGCCAAACACAATCTGAATTGACTAATGCATTTAAATCAAGAACGAAAAATCATGCTTCAAGCACAGATTAAGAAACACTTTCCAACACATCCAGAAAACTGTAACGAATATTCACAGTTAAATAAAGTGAAAGAAGATATCTAGTAAACAGTTTATTTAGGAAACATATAACACATTTAAAAATCCAGTTTTAGTATTTACCTTCCATAGTCAAAAAAGTAATTAAATTATTCTGTACAGCCCTGTATATGGTCTATAGACTTGGTTATGTACTACATACCATGATAAAAATCAGTTCAGTTAGAAAATTCACATTTAGCAATTTTCGTCAATCGATGTAAATGCACTCGAAATCTTTTGTAAAACACTGTATCATATATAAAAACTTTTGTATTCACCACATATTAAACTAAAATTTAATTCAAACAAAAAACGCATAAGGCAACTTAAAATTCACTTCTATAGCAATTATCAGCCATAAACGACAATGTATAGTGTTCTTTGCGTAGCCCTGAATATGAATTTATTTATATTCCACAAACTTCTATAAGTCTACAAAATATAGTTCAGAAGGAAAATGCGTAACATAATTAAAAATACCCTTAAGCAATTCACTCTCATAGTCAGTAATACTTACGAATTTCTTTATGTAATATGATCAGCAGAGTTTATACAAATCGTGTACTATGTAATAACTTAGTTAAACTTAAAAACCCAAACCTCAGTGACTGTAACCGAATTATTCTGTGTGTCCCTGTAAATGAACGATAAACGCAATGCACACCATACTATTCGGTGAGCAATTTATAGTGCATCTCAGTAATACATATAAATTTCATTATGAATAGTGAAACATCATTAAATTACAGTGCAAAGGATTTTTCCCTATAGAACATTGTGTAACAGAATTCTTTTGTGTGACCCTGTAAATGAATAATTAAATGCTTTGCACACCATATTTTAGAAAAAAGCATGTTTTAGTGCGCTACATAATTGTATATCAATTTCATCATGTTTCGAATGGCGTATCATCATCAAAATGCACTTGAAATTATTTTTTCTCACTAACAGTAATGTAACTAAATACTTTTGACTATCCCTGTAAATAAACTATAAATGCTACACACTTCATTTTCAATAGGGATCATGCTATAGTAAGTATCAATGACATACAGAAATTTCAGGGCAAACCGAGTACGTTTACGAGAGTTAGAGCATGGATGGCCATACGGCAGACAAACCGAAGTCATAAACACTTTTCAACTATGTTGGAAAGTGTTAAAAATGAGAATAATTAACCATTCAAATAATTATTAACGTCATTATTAAAAAATCGATATTTGAATTATTTTAGATAGAAGACTTAAAATACTAAATTCCAAATAATTACGAATATTAAAACAATGCAACAACGATGGGTTGAGGAGAAATTATTGGTGGTAGGCAGAGTCCGATCAACTCCATGTGGCGTAGGAATGGGGCACACATACTATTTGAAGGCTTCCCTTCTCAAAATAAGTTCGAGTTACAAAATTAATACATTACAAAACATGTTTTACATTACAAATGTAAAACATGTTTTGTAATGTAATACATTCAAAAAATAACACACAGCCATACGGCGCAGTTAAAATTTTACACCATTGTTTTTATGTTTATAAAAATGTGGTATTTTGTCATCGTGATGTTAATTAGAAACCTAATTACTTAAGTTATTCGCACAAGCATGTTTGACGCAATATACAACTTTCGGAAATTTGGTAGTTTCTTTTAATTTTATTTGCGAATACAGAGATAGTTTAGTGATGGCAAATAGATGGAATACTTTTTTAATGTAATTGTAAACAGAAATTTACTTTAATGTGTATTTTGGGTCCCCTTCCCCGATAACTGGAGAACCGTGGCACGTGCCTCATGTGCCGTGATAAGCAGGCCCTGGTAGTAGGGCACAATGCCCTTTCTGTAGGATAAAAGCTGCTATTACAATTTAAAAGAAAATCTAGAAAATGATTAAAGTCCAATTATGAAACAATAATTATGGACTTCCACTCAAAAGATTTATGAGCAATGTCCCAGACATCTTAAATATTCACAAGAATCACGCTATAAAGACTTCAATTATAATGGCTGCACTTCTTAAAAACACCCAAGATCCCGCCGTCATATTTTATCTTAAAGCAAACGTGTTAAGTCTTTGATCCTTTCATTATTCTGATAATGTAACCGAACTGCCATTCAGATGTCATTCCATAAAATTCTCGTTAAAAGTAAAGCGATTCGGTGTTTTTTGTAATCATTTGATACTTAGCCTTGCTTTGTCCTGATGTCTTTATTGTCATAATCATATGAACGACAGACCCGTCTTACGTCAGAATATGGAATTGAAAATATTAGTGAATTTTAAATACAAATAGTAGTATTGTTACCAGTGGGTGAATCTAAATTCACAAGCGAGAATTATATTGTTTACCAGTGGTTCCCACCCATTTATTGGTATCCTAAGTTATTCGCACAAGCATGTTTGACGTAATATACAACTTTCGCGAGGCTAACGAAAAAGACAGGCTACCGCGGTGCATTCCACTTATTTTTTTTTTACAGACCGCTAGAGTGACGTGATGCTCTTTTCGTACACCTTCATTGGTGCATTCGAGCATCACGTGACTCCGGCAGTCTGTAAAAAAAGATACGCGTAAAGCGCCGCATTAGCCTCTTTTTCGTTAGCCTCGCAACTTTCGGAAATTTGGTAGTTTCTTTTAATTTTATTTGCAAACACAGAGATAGTTTTAGTGATGACAAATAGATGGAATACTTTTATAATGTAAATGTAAACAGAAATTTACTTTAATGTGTATTTTTCTTAGGTATCTTCCAAAATCACGATGCTTGTCTGTGACAAATAATTCTTATTGTTTAAAAAGTGAACACTTATAACGAGTGAAGGAAGCCTAAAAGGCCACTTATTCTAAACAATCTAATAAAAACACGTCATTAAAAAAATACACATATAAAAAGACGGTTGAAGTATTATTACTGAAGAAGAAATCACAAATAATTATTTAAAAAAATTGTAGGAAAAACACAGGAAGTTTTAAAATATAATAGAAAGCTTGTAATGCAAAAACAAAGTATAATTTTAAACTTTTGATAACCACCTTAGCCTCAGTAAGAAATAAAGTCTAACAGGGTCTTCATTTTTACATTCATCAAAAAAACTATAGAAACTATAGGTATTATGGATTAAGAAAAATTAATGTTTTATATAACAAAATTTTAAACACAAAATAAATTTTTTAATTGAAAATTTTGAGCATAAATGTAAGCTTGTGTGCTTTTTCCATTCCCTAATATGTTACGCAGTTTAGACTGATCAACAAATATAGACCAGTTCTAAGTTAATATTGCCCCACATGATCATTAGTTCTGCAGTTAAAAATTCAGACTCAAATGTATATAATATGTATAAATAGCTTGAAAAAGTTCAAATTTTTTTCTTTTTTTTTTTTTTTTTTTTTTTTTGGGGGGGGGGGGGAGGGGAGACTAAAAAAGTCATTGCCAGAGGCAAAAGTACTTTATCTACAGAATGACACAATCTATAACAGTTGAAAAGTTCAGTTACGCCTGTTTTGACTGAAAATATCAAAAATATCACAAACAATGATATTCTGAAAATAAATATCAAATAATATGAAACTATCGGAAAAAAAAAAAAAAGAAAAAAAAAAAAAACATGATATTTTGAAAATAAATATTGAATAAATATCATGATCTATATCACGATATATCTCCATTGATATACATCACCGAACCCTGATTTTAATAATGATTTAAATCAACTTATTTTTTATTGATTTTTATTATCTTAGTACAATTTCTGTAGTTCTTGTTCATATGCAAATAATAAATTGTTCGACTTTCAATGCAGTTTATTTAGGGAAAAATACTCTAATGATAAATTTAAATGTGTGTAGCAGAACAATCAGTATTGAATTCAACATTTTTTTTTCTTTTGGTCTATCTATTGGACTATTGGTTCTACAAGATGCGAGGAGAACATTTTAATTCAACTCAAGTATTGTTGTTCATGAAAGAAAATTATTTCGCTTTAGTAATGCCCATATTGAAATTTCAAGAAAAACTGAAGAATTTAATGAGTTTTGTGCAAAACAAATATGACAGAAATTACTGTATTAGATTGGTGGAATACATGTACTAAGCAAATGCTGAAAATGGCTGGGCGAAATAAACTATAAAATCATCAATTAATCTGTTATTTATAACAGTAGCTTCATATAAAGCGAATATAGAGCTCTACAGAGTGTATTTTTTACTTTTGGCTGTGTGCAGTTAAAACATATACGAAATACTTAAGAACTGACAAAGCAACTTAACTTCTTTTATTTGCATCAACTCTACATTTTTTTTTTTTTTTTTTTTTTTTACATTAGTTATAAACTATGACACATTTTATTATGTCTTAAATACTTAATAAACACTGAATACGTATAATACTTACGTATAATACGTAAACTATTAAATAGTGTGAAAGACAGAGTTCCCCACCCTCCACCCCCTGACAAAATAACGGTGAAAAATAAATTATATGAACGTAAGGATCACACCATCAGTTAGTTCTATGAACAGGATAAAATCAGGTAAGGACTAAGGATTATAAAATAGTAAAATTAAATATAATAACGCCTACTATTAACACGGATCTGTCCAGACTTTTCTCCCAGGGTTCTGTTTCTGTGAACAGCTTTTTAAATTTGTGAAAAATCTAGATTGTTATATTAAGGTTCCTGTTTATACACATTTTCAAGAAGATATATGTATGTAAAATCCACAAATTTTCTTTTTATATGGAAAACGGACAGTCAGATTTTACTTTTAAATGATTAAATTTGTGAAAGAGTTTGGAGAGAGAAAAGTTTTTGAAAAGTCTATTTTTAAGATTTTTTTTTTTTTTGAAGGGTTCTGTTTTGAGATGAAAAAGATTGTGAAGGGTCCTTTAAAGGACAAAATTTCTTTCTAAACTGATCCCTGATTAATTACACGAAACTTAATTCAACAGCATCATCCAATTCAAACTAATATTTAGTGTGTTACGAATATTTTACGGGAGGGGGGGGGGGGGGAGAAGTGAAGTCTGTGGAAATCAAGGTTAAGAACATAGCATTTACGAAATGAAAAAATGCAATTTTAATAAAATATTTCTTACGATCTGCGAAAATATTGTCTGTTAATAAGTTAAAAGCTTATAAGGCTAATTACTAAAGTTCTTAAAATCTTTAAAAAATAATAAAAATAAATCTGATTGAAAATTTTAACAAAATCATTTTTTTTTACTGGTATTTTATTGGTAATATGGTGTTGACCTTACAATACATGTAAATAATAATACGGGGGAAAAAAACAAACTTAAAGATGGTTTATACTGGCTGTCAAATAAGTTAAAAGCAATATAAAAATATTTTTTTAACCTTTTAATTTTTGCAGTGAAAATGGACCACAACTGGGGATACTTGAACCCAGACGAGGCTATATGGAGCCAAATAAAAAATGTTTATCAGTCCTGGGTTATCTTCGGAGCATTGGTGAATCACGTTAATACTCTCAACACAGTAGATCCAGGACTTACTTTAAAACTTGATTTTTTTTTTGTTTGTTTTGTATCCAAAGTAGTACCCCAGGTCCCAAATAACCCCAATTTATGGTACATTTCTGGGAAAATGACCCATATATATAACCATGCATAATTGCTAACATACATCTATTTTCTGAAGCACTGTATTATATTTTGATTCGGAAATTTCATAAATAAATGAAATAAGACATACTTTATTAAATAAATTTGTGTGATTTGGGTCAAATTGACACAATGTTCAGGAATTAGTGTTGGCACGTCCACTGTCGTAAAAAGCGGAACAGGGGGGGGGGGGGTGGCTTCTAAATAAAAATACAGCAAATCCAATGGCAACGGAACCTGCCTATAACGAAATCCTGTCTTAAACGTAAAACATTTATGGTCCCTACGGGAGGAATACCACACAATTATAACTGCTAAAACGTAAAATTTGTTAAACGGAATCTTTCTCCGGTCACTTCAGATTTCCCGTCGGTACGTTCTACTGTACTAAATAAACACAATACTCTTATACAGCAAAATCTAAAAGCGGAATCTCTATAGGAACCGAAACAAAATTCCGTTTTGGAAAGGTTTCAAATGAGCAGTTATAATTATAAGATAATTAGATAGTACCCGTCAAGATTTGACGGTAAATAATTTTAAAGTTCCTTTAGAAATATGCTTTTATTTTTAATTAGATGCTTTTAACTTAATTAAGTATTGAAAATTTTATGAATTGTGATATTGTGTAAGAAGCGATTACTATAGATATTAGACGATAGATTGTGTTGTCAGTCCAGCCTACTCAACTAATGAAGTGAAATAATTTTAAGCTTGTAATTTACATCCTATTATACTTTAATTAATTTAGCAAGAATTTAATTAAAAATATTAATTGAATGATTTATTTTTACTTACTGCAGTCACGATTTTTCTTTTTAAATATATCAATATTTAGTATTTCCTTTTTTTTTTTTTTTTTTTTTTTTTTTTTTTAAATTACGGAACCTTTAACATTTTTCATTAATTTTATTTTGATCAGCCTGACTCTAAAACCCAGATAAACCATGGATATCAAGGTGATTTCTTTTATAATTCTTATATATATATATATATATATATATATACATATATATATTTTTTTTAAGGAGAATAATTATATGGAATAATGTGGAATTTCTTTTTCTCTCTTCGTCATTCTCTTATTTTCTGTCGTAAAACATCATGATTTCTCTAAGTGAAATAAGTTGCAATTTCCTCATGTTATTTAGTTGTTTGGAATCTCTGAATTAAAATTAAATCTTTTAAAGTTCTAAAATAAACGCGAAATATTTATTCAATAGAATTTATTTCTCTTTCTGCACTTTATTAATTTTGTGACGCCTGTCACAAAGAGGAGTGGGGGGAGCCAAATTGCAACTTTGCCCCGGGCGCAGTTTTCTCTTCGCACGGTCCTGGAGCAAACGGGTCATTTTCGTGTGAAAAGTGGATTTGACAGAATGCGCTTTTCGCTTTAAATATATAAGATGGTAATTTTTACGTAGGAACTATACAATGCTTACGTTTAGGACAGGATTCAGTTTACACCGGTTTATCGAACAAAGTACAGTAAAACTTAGGAAAACAAAATATTTAAGGACCGAAAAATATTCAGTTTTAGACAGGTGTCATTCTTAGATAGTACTAGATATATGTATGATATTCCTGTCGGCGGGACCATAAAAATTTTCCGTTATAGACAGGTTCTGTTTTTACAGGTTTTACTGTATTAGATTCCACTTGTGGAATAGTAGAGTACTAAGAGAGACTTAAAAGAATGCGTGTGCGTTATGAAAATCAGCTTTTGTCGTCCTGCGCAGTGGTAGCGCAGAACGGGTCATGAAACCTCTGAAAATCTAGATGCTAGGCAATAATATTCGGAATCCATGTTATAGCTTCTTTCATAAAATCAACTTAATTTTTGAAAAATCTATGAGATCTAACTTTCTATAATGGTTCCTATAGTTTCATAATTAACATGTGTGCTTACAGTAATATGGGAAATTAAATAAGTTTTAACACACATCACAATGCCCCCAGAACACGATATTTTCTCTAATTTTTTTTCTTGAATTGGTTCCTTGGTCTTTGCCCACATTTTAAACCCATATTTGCAAAGATAATTGCCAATTTGAAAACAATAGATGAAACATGTTACTGATATATCCGTAACAGTAACAATGAGGCACACAAGCATTAACAAGCAAAATCAATTTGTGATATCTTTTCGTTGTCAAATCCATGCAGTCAAGTATCTAAAGCAAAAGTTTTTTAGGCACGTAATATTAAGGGTTTTCTTCACTCCCTTGAAAACACCCGCTCGCTAATGGGTCATTCCATGCAAAATGAGCAAAAATTAAAAAAAAGTCGTGGCCACATAGTAACCGATTTTAATAAAATTTGGTACACAGATTCAATTCATATTTAAATAGAGCTATTCAAAATATCTTGACAAAAAATTAAACATTTTGGAAGTTCTGGACATTTAAAAAACTTGTGACATAGAATGGCTTGTATGGAATCGTTCAAAGTTGCAAGTTTAAAGTTCCGTATCTTGAAAATTATTTAACATAAATCAATTTTTTTTCATAATATAGTAACCCATGGACAGTTATATTTATTTAGTAATAATAATTTCGTAACACCATGGTTAACCTTAAATTGGTTGTAAAAATTGAAAAATTGAAAATTTTGAGAAAATTAAAAGCGTTAAAAAAAATCGAAGAAATTTAAAAACATATGTGAAATTGATGTACGATGTAATTTTACATATGAAAACCAAATTTCTCAAATTTGGAAGTTGCCATTTATTTTCTTCATCTTCAAAATAGCTTAGAAACTTTAAAAAAAATTACAAAATCACAATTTTTCCTCTTATGTATACTTAAAAAATCAAATGAAGGAAAAACGTGACATTAACAATATTGCAAAAGCATAAAGTTCAAAACGCCCATGATATGCTGACAAAAATTCAAGATTGCCTTTTGATTCCTTACATAAGAGAAATAAGTTCAAAAAGTTAATATTTGTTATGTGCTTTGGGCTATTTCACTTCAAATGCCTGCGCCTTTTCATGCGTTTCTGCTATCTTGCCAAAAAAATATATGTAGTGCTGCCATCTATCCGGAGCCTTGATTACTATTAATTGTTTGCCCCGTTTAAATCAATAATTTATTCTACTCTAATTTAAAATATTGTTGAGGAAAAATAAACTGAAGGCAAGAATGGAAGTTTCTATATTTAAAATATACACTTTTATCTATAACGTCAAATAATTTTAAAATTTTAGGATGTTTCCTTCGTATTCAAACAAGTAATAGAAATGTTGAATTTTTTCCCTCACAATTTTTCATTACTTATTTTTTTTCTTATTAAGGAATAAAAAGGCCAGAATCAAAGTTTCTATATTTAAAATATATACTTTTATCTATAACGTCAAACAATTTTAAAATTGTAAGACCTTTCCTTCTTGTTTAAACAAATAATAGAAATATTGCATTTTCCTCTCAAAATTTTTCATTATTTTTTTTCTCATTGTGGAATAAAAAGACAGTTTCTAAATCACTCCAATCTGTTACTTATTATTCATTCTTAATTATAAATAATTTTTGATATAGTCTTTCCACTCCTACGGCTAATAATGAAAATTGAAATTTCAAGCATGTAGACACAACCTCGATCTTACATCAACTTTTAATGTAAGTTTTAATACTTAAATAAACAATCCTGAAATCTGTTATTTTACATTTACTCATAAATAAATATGATCTACTTATATGCTGATTTTCATTAAAATCTATGACATGTCAGCCACAGCTGATTTGCTCATTTTGCATGGAATGATGACCCTAATGTTAATCCTATGGGGCATCATTTTTCTTATATCTCGTTTGCATTTGAATATTTTTAAACGATTTTTTTTTTTTTTTTTTTTTTTTTTTTTGGCATTGGACAGCAGATTAATCTTATTTCCACCGTTGATTACTTTTTCGATTTTCTTTGCGGATTTTTTTTTTTTTTACGAAGATACTTTTATTTTCGGAACCAACATTAGCGAACGGGTGTTTTCAAGTGAGTGAAGAGGACCCCTTAAGTTCGGGTAGTCAGATTTGTCAAAAAATCTATTTTTTTTCTTCCCAAAGTACATAGTTAAAAAAAAAATATTCTGTGAGAATTTCAAGTTCATCCAATGGATAGTTTTAGAGATAGCCTATAATTATCATCGGACCCTGTTATTACTGACGGCAGGTATTAAACTGTTTTACAATACATCGAAATATACTGTTATGTATTGTTCAAGAATCTATTTTACTATAACGATGAACATAGAGTAGTATTAGGACCTCAATCATAATAGTGTGAAACTTTAAATACATTTTTCTCAAAACTATGTTTTCAAATACGATGACCACTATATTCTAAAAACCACTTGACAGATTTAAATGAAATTTATACAGCATATTCTAGGCATAAAAAACTAGCGATTAATCGAAGGATTTTTTTTCCATCAATAATTTTTTTTTATAAATACTAGGGGGCTCTGCCCCCTACGAGCTACGCTCGCCAACCCCCGTTCTGACACCACAAACTGTAAAAACACTCTGATTTGATCAACCTTAAAACGATTGCGGAAGATTAAACGACCTGCTGTAATCGGCTGCTATAATCGGCCTTGTGTAATCGGCTGCTCGCTGTATTATCTGCTATAATCGGGTTTCCATTCATTTTCCTTTGACCAAGGGATTTTAAAGCCGAATTAACTGCTGCCGAGACAGCTAACAACTGTTGATAAAATAAGGTTAATTAAACATTTGAAAATCAACTCGTGCAAAATGGTTAAGTGAGCAATGTCATAGCATCGGGAAATTTTATAACGATGCTATAGAAAATTGGGTATTACTCCATTATCCCGACTACTACTTTCTATAAAAGAAATGAACTGTCTCCAAAATATAGGATTTAAAGCCAAAAGTGCATAGCTGTGGCGTCGCATTCAATTGATACCAGATGCGTTACGCGTGGTAGTTATGTCATCGAGTGATCTTTAATTCAACGTTTATCTGTATTTTTAATTATATTTTACCAATTTATTAGTTATTTCGTTGATTTAAACGTAATTATTAAACGTAAAAATATAGCTTTTAATTGAAGGGAAATATTATTAATTACGCTGTTTTAAAATTTGCAATAATAGATAAAATATTTTGTCGAAATAAATTAATCTTACTCTACTTAATGCTTTGAAAACGCGGAATAATTTAATTATTTATCTTTTTAATATTCACGCGCAAGTATATTTTTTATTCCGTTATTTTCTACATTTATTGCTTTTAACACGTGATCATTTAATTATTATTTTAAAGTTTTATTTCTGTTTTTAATAGTCACGTGTTAATACATTTCTTAATTGAAAGGGAATATTATTACGTGCGCTATTTTACAAATTGGCAACGATTCAAATAATGGAATTTATGACATATGAAATAAATCTTCATCAAAATAATGAAAAGTTTGAATAAAAAATTGAAATATAACCTCAAAAAATGAGTCAAATTGAAAAAATAATTGCAGTCTGCACGCTCCAACCTTGTCAACTATATCCTTACAAATTAAGTTTAAATTCTTGTGCATAGTTTTCGTTTCTATAAAACTTTTATAAGAAAACTGTTTTGACCAACTTTGATTTTAAATATCTCTTAAAATAATTCTTCGATTTAAAAACTGTCTACTTCAGCGTGTTTATCGAACATTTCTTTATAAAACCACCGATTTTTAAATTTTTATTTGCAATAGTTTTCTGGATATTAGTCCAGAAAGACTTCAAGGCACAAAATCTTAATTGACAGCGGCGGCCGCAGCGGTGGTTACTTTTTTTTAAGATAGAGAGAAACAAGCGCTTTTTAGGTCCGTTCGTAATTATATAAATACGTAGCACCTATAGTCGTCGTCTGGTCCGTCCGTCTGTCCGCATATAACAGTGCAAAAACTACCCAACCGAATGGTTTGAAATTTAGAATATATTATCGTTGTATAATTTTGTCGAGTCATTTCAATTTTTATGAAAATCGAATCAAAACATAAAAAGATATTAAGAAAAGTTTTCTTTATTCTATTAAATCTGATCGTACGCAATCTATATAATAAAAGCGCAAGTCATGTGACTGAGGAAAACAAATACGGGCAAACCACTTCTTTTTTCATATGCCAGGTAGAGCCATTTTAATACAAAATTATTTTTTCGAATAAAATTGCTTAAAATTTGCATTTTTAGAAAGATCGTTGAAAAAAATTGTTTGTTAGAGTTACATTAAAAAATGTACAGATTCTGAGATAACTTCGGTGGAATTTACGTTAACAGCCAAATATCTCAATCCATTAGAGTAAATAAACACAGGAGATTCTTTCATTAAAAGTCATAAAAATATTAAACCATGGACGTAATCATTCACAAAGCAAGATCTCCATGGGGAATTTTACAGTGCTGTCTGGTGTAGAAAAAAAATTCGCATTTGTAAACGTGGCATACGTAATAAGAAAAAGAAGAGGCATATTCATTTCGCTCATATAGCAGATGATATATTTCATTTCACTGAAATAATAAGGATGATTTTTTTTTTACATTGTGAAACTAGTTATAAAACGAACGCACCTCCTATGTCACGTTTAACGTACAATTTCCAACTTGTTTCCTTAAAATTCATAAACAAACTTTCAGAGGCCACCATTTTCCATAATCTGAAGGGGGAAAAAAAGGCTTCGATTAAGCACTAGATAAAGTATGTATATATATACATAATATAATACCTTTGAAATCAAAAGACAACGAACAAGTTCTTTTACTAAATCTGACCAAAGCTTTAATATAAAGATGACATGTAACTAATCAATATATATAACACCTAACTTAAAATCAAAAGCTAACATATTTAAACAATAAATGACTAAAATTTCAATTTAGAGAAGTCATACGATAACAATTCACACATTTGTCACAGAAAAATTGCAAAAAATCATAATAAATTAAACCTATTATGAAATTTCAATAGGGAACAAAAGCATATTTTAATAGCATATGAAGCTAGATAAAATCGAAATAAATACAATCTCAGGGGTGATAGTGGGTTCATTAAAAAATACCTGAAATTTTAGAAAGAAAATGTTTCCGTATGGAGAGAGGGGGAGGGAACAAATAATATATTGAAGGAAGGTCAAATTATGAAAATTATGAATTTTAATTATGATTAGCAATCATATGAAATTGATATTTTAGTCTTATTTTATGAATTTAACTATCAGAAAAACAGAATTTCTGTACTGAAAATGAAAAAAAAAAAAAAAAAAAAAAAAAAACCTGAATTCAGGTAAATAACCTGAACACAATCACCCCTGCAATCTAAGTATAAATTGGAATAACAAATGGAATACAGATATTAAATATTGATAAAAATTAAAAAGCAACATGTGGATGCCTATAGTTAGTCGGTAGAACATCACATGTCTCAAAAAATACATCATTTCAAATAATAGACTGGCAAATTCGTCAAGAATTGTCTATCACTGCCGATATAATGCATTGAAAAAATGAAACAAGTGAAAGCACAAGAAAACCAGAGAAAATCGAAAATTGTACTCACATTTTACATAACCATGGGAACATAAAGAAAATCCCTAACTTATTCTTCTCGAGAAAGAGAAAGTTTTCCAAACTAACCTGCATTGATACCCAACTGATTCTAAACAAAAAATAAATTTCGAAAATGAAGTCCATCAACAAGAAATAGATCACCTGATTGGAATTAAGTTAATACATACATACATATTATATATATATATATATATATATATATATATATATATATATATATATTTGGGGGGGGGGGTGCTGATTTTAGATAAATCACTAAGAAGTACTGATGGTCACCGCAAGGCACTATGTGTAAGAAAGCGTACAACAATCAAGCAGATACCTTGGTCCAGAATTAATATTTTGATTTGAAATTTTCATGAAGTTAACTAAAAATATAGCGTAAAAACTTGGTATTATAAGTAAAATAAAAAATAGTATACAGCACTTAAAAAGAAAAAAATAATAATGCCTATTTATTTCAAGCCTCTGACCACCCCCTAACCTCTCAAAAGAATCGATAAAAATAAAATCATCATGGAGAAAGAGCGTTCTTTCAAAAGTTTTACACTGAAATAATAATAATAATAATAATAATAATAATAATAAATTATTGATTTTACAGTATAATACTGGCACCCCAGCTGCCAGTATTATATCGTAAAATTAACAGTAATAAACAGTAAAATAAGCAGTAATACACTGCCGCGCATGCGCGACAATGTATTACTGCTTATTACTTTTAATTGTGTATTATTGCTTATTTTACTGTTTATTACTGTTAATTTTACGGTATAATACTGTTAATTTTACGGTATAATACTGGCAGCTGGGTGATGCGCGGCAGTGTATTACTGCTTATTTTACTGTTTAATACTGTTAATTTTACGGTATAACACTGGCAGCTGGGGTGTCAGTATTATACTGTAAAATCAACATTTTTTTTTTTTTTGAGTGTATTGGCTTAAAAATTTAATACAACACCAAATCTAATAAGTTAAAAAAATTAATAGAAGTCATTCTTAATTTTAATTATTCACCGAAACTCCTTATTTTCTCAGACAGTTATTTTCTGCAACTGTCAACATCAGCAATTTTTACGTCTTCTAAACATTTTTACACATATTTTTAAATTTTTTTAAAAGAATTAAAATTCCTATTCCATTTTGCCCGGACTTCCCGGGTTACACACTGCAAAAAATAATTATTAATTTTACGGTATAACACTGGCGGCTGGGATGTCAGAATTATACTGTAAATCAACAATTATTTTTTGCAGTGCAGAATATAGGTGAAAACCATTTTTCTATTGAAAACTAATAGATTTTTTACATTTAATATATTTTTTTTAGTTGCCCACTAACACCCCAAAGCATTTTTATATAGAAAATATCAATAATATATTCAAATAAATTTTTGAAATTTATTAAAAGCGATACTTTCGTATTAGCCGCATGCCAGGAGTTAATAGCTGAAGAAATTGTCGAAGATTTCGCTACTTAAAGCAACCTTTTAAATTCTGATGATTTCAGAGGTTTAAGCGCGTTAGTTCGATTACATGCAGAGTTGCCAAGTATCCGGATTTTTGCCCACCAGTAATTGTTTAGAGAGAAATGTTGTTCTTTCAAATCAGTTCTAAAATTAAATAAAACAACATTTTCTGTACTTAAATACTGGTGTCCAAAAAGCCGGAGACTTGGCAAGTCTGTACATGTATTTTTAATTTGTGTTTTATTTATATTATTGCATTGGTGAAGTTTTAAAATCGTTATGGAATATTAGCCGGAAACAAATGCTGAACTATTTAATTGTTTTAAATGACAAACAAATCAATTTTTCGAAATAGCGGTGCACGCGATAGAGAATGATAAAAAAAAAGTCATACTTGAGAATTATGTTTAAAAACTCAAAAAATCAGTACACAGAGATGACGTTTAAAAAAATTGTATTTAAAAGAACAGCCCCGCCCCCCTCTCCTATTCGACGGTGTTTAGAAGTTAAACAAATTGCGGTAAAAGCGAAATTTATCTTCCTTGGTCATGTGATGCCACCGCCATTATGACTTCACCGTTATTCACGGACATGTTTAACTTTTATCAATTAAAAATAATGAACTTTTATTTTCTTTTAGTAATGTAAGGGACGTCTCGCAGTGTCCGAGTGCACTGCGCTACTTACTGCTTATCATCAAGGCTGGCTCAACCATCGGGCAAACGGAACGGCTACCCAGGAGAGAGCGCCAACTGGGGGGGGGGAGGGGGGGAGGAGTTGATTTTACAGTATAATACTAGCATCCCAGCTGCCAGTATTATACCGTAAAATTAACAGTAATAAGTAGTAAAATAAGCAGTAATACGCTACCGCGCATGCCAACTGGGATGCTAGTATTATACTGTAAAATCAACATTTTTTATTTATTTTTTCTAGTGTAGGGACTCCGAGTCTCTATACAGTTCGAAATAACGTTTCCTCTGCATAAAGTAATATTGTAACTCTAGATTTGTTTTTAAATGTCTCTTCGTGAGGAAAAAAGCGAGTATTAACTTTATTTCTTTCTTATAGGCAAAGTTGATATAATATCGGGGAATGTATAGATTAGATGATCCTGAAAGTAACCGTGAAGGCAAAAAATAAATATTTAAAGTATTGTAAAGGATAGAAGTTTTTCGAAATAAAAATTAATTAAGCCCATTAAATGTGAAAGTAGTGGTATTATTCAAACATTTTATTATCAATATAATATATTATTCTATGATATATGCAATTAAAAAAATTAATTTTATTAGTCCAGTATTGCAGTGTATGTTGGCCCCCGCCCGCTACAATGAAAACAAAAAGTGTTGATTTTACAGTATAATACTGACATCCCAGTTGCCAGTATTATACCGTAAAATTAACAGTAATAAACAGTAAAATAAGCAGTAATACTCTACCGCGCATGCCAACTGGGATGCTAGTATTATACTGTAAAATCAACATTTTTTTTTTTTTTTTCTAGTGTAGGGACTCCGAGTCTCTATACAGTTCGAAATAACGTTTCCTCTGCATAAAGTAATATTGTAACTCTAGATTTGTTTTTAAATGTCTCTTCGTGAGGAAAAAAGCGAGTATTAACTTTATTTCTTTCTTATAGGCAAAGTTGATATAATATCGGGGAATGTATAGATTAGATGATCCTGAAAGTAACCGTGAAGGCAAAAAATAAATATTTAAAGTATTGTAAAGGATAGAAGTTTTTCGAAATAAAAATTAATTAAGCCCATTAAATGTGAAAGTAGTGGTATTATTCAAACATTTTATTATCAATATAATATATTATTCTATGATATATGCAATTAAAAAAATTAATTTTATTAGTCCAGTATTGCAGTGTATGTTGGCCCCCGCCCGCTACAATGAAAACAAAAAGTGTTGATTTTACAGTATAATACTGACATCCCAGTTGCCAGTATTATACCGTAAAATTAACAGTAATAAACAGTAAAATAAGCAGTAATACTCTACCGCGCATGCCAACTGGGATGCTAGTATTATACTGTAAAATCAACATTTTTTTTTTTTTTTTTTTTTCTAGTGTAGGGACTCCGAGTCTCTATACAGTTCGAAATAACGTTTCCTCTGCATAAAGTAATATTGTAACTCTAGATTTGTTTTTAAATGTCTCTTCGTGAGGAAAAAAGTGAGTATTAACTTTATTTCTTTCTTATAGGCAAAGTTGATATAATATCGGGGAATGTATAGATTAGATGATCCTGAAAGTAACCGTGAAGGCAAAAAATAAATATTTAAAGTATTGTAAAGGATAGAAGTTTTTCGAAATAAAAATTAATTAAGCCCATTAAATGTGAAAGTAGTGGTATTATTCAAACATTTTATTATCAATATAATATATTATTCTATGATATATGCAATTAAAAAAATTAATTTTATTAGTCCAGTATTGCAGTGTATGTTGGCCCCCGCCCGCTACAATGAAAACAAAAAGTGTTGATTTTACAGTATAATACTGACATCCCAGTTGCCAGTATTATACCGTAAAATTAACAGTAATAAACAGTAAAATAAGCAGTAATACTCTACCGCGCATGCCAACTGGGATGCTAGTATTATACTGTAAAATCAACATTTTTTTTTTTTTTTTTTCTAGTGTAGGGACTCCGAGTCTCTATACAGTTCGAAATAACGTTTCCTCTGCATAAAGTAATATTGTAACTCTAGATTTGTTTTTAAATGTCTCTTCGTGAGGAAAAAAGCGAGTATTAACTTTATTTCTTTCTTATAGGCAAAGTTGATATAATATCGGGGAATGTATAGATTAGATGATCCTGAAAGTAACCGTGAAGGCAAAAAATAAATATTTAAAGTATTGTAAAGGATAGAAGTTTTTCGAAATAAAAATTAATTAAGCCCATTAAATGTGAAAGCAGTGGTATTATTCATACATTTTATTATCTATATAATATATTATTCTATGATATATGCAATTAAAAAAATTAATTTTATTAATCCAGTATTGCAGTATATGTTGGCACCCGCTACAATGAAAAAAAAAGTGTTGATTTTACAGTATAATACTGGCATCCCAGCTGCCAGTATTATACCGTAAAATTAACAGTAATAAACAGTAGTTTTACTGTTTATTACTGTTAATTTTACGGTATAATACTGGCAGCTGGAATGCCAGTATTATACTGTAAAATCAACACTTTTTTTTTCAGTGTAACTGCTTTGCTAGGGCCCTGTGCGGCATTGCGTCGGCCATGCGCATCTTTAATTTCAGCTAACGAATGTGATTAAGGAACGAATTATCTTCGTCATGCATGTAATTATACTAAAAAAAAAAAAGGGAACGAAAGAAAATCCGATTCTGATTCAGTCTGCACTGAAATTCCAGATTCAAGCGTGGAAAGAAAAAAAAAATGCATCAATGATTGTGTAAAACATGACAGCAAACGCAATGAATGCACTTGTAGTTCAATTAAAAAGAAGCAATAGTGACAAATACAATCATACTCAAGGGTGAAACAAAGCCGATTATCTTCTTAGGCAATTTTTTTTCTTTGACGTAATTGTGGTTGTGTCATTAATCTCAGCGATTTATAACCGAATTACAGCTAGCTTAATAAGTGACTAATTACATAATAGTGTTAGTGTAAGAGTAAAATATCCCAGAGGTTAAATATAGCTTTGATATGCTGTTATCTAGTAAAATTAAGATATTCCATAAACAATGTATCCTAAAAATGCTAAAACGCCTAAATTTTTTAACTGTTGGAGATTAATAAGGTAATAATGTCAATTGCATAACAATTGCTAACTTAATAACAGACTTTATTTCCCATCGATTGTTACTGGTACAGATTTTTATACGGCGATTTGTGGTAGCAAAGCAGTATGACACAAGACTATACAATTCCCTCCCTCAAGACCATACAATTTTTAAATACAAGGTGTCCATAAATTATTGTCGGTATTTCCTTCATAACTTTTGATTTAAGAACATGACGAAAAATATTATTACATATTTGTAGAGTACAACTCAAAATGTTATTAATCAAAATAAAGATTATAATTTTAAAATAATTAATATTAAAATTTTATCAAAAAGTTATTAAGTGAATAACGACGTTGTTTAGTGCTGACGGATTTTATTTCAAAGAACTACGTGTAATTTATTTCTTCGAAATATAATCCGTCAGCACTAAACAACGTCGTTATTCAATTAACAACTTTTTGATAAAAATTTAATATTAATTATTATCTGATTACAATCTTTATACATAATAGGGATGGGCGAATAGTGATTTTGGCCTAATGCCGAATATTCGGATCACAGGTGAATCGAATACCGAATATTTGGCCAGTCGAATAGTAACTACTTGGACGAGTAACCCAATATTCGGCGAATACTGAATATTCGGCAAGCCGAATACTCCTATGTTTCAGCGTTTAAAAGTTTTAAAAAGTTAAATTTAAAAATAATTTTACATTATATTTCACACAAAGACAATTTTGATGAACAAAAACTTTTCACAATTAAACTTTACAATAAAGAAAAATCTATGCTTTGAATTTTTATTTAAAAAGGATAGTCTTAAAAACTTTTTTAGTTAATAAAATATTTAACTCCTTCTGTGACTAAAATAAGAAATTTTGAAGGATTATTTTACAGTCATATAGTATTTATTTGCAAGGAAGCAAGTAAATAAAAATATTCAAATGGGTGGCAACTTAGCAAGGAAGCTTTTGAATGTACCAGAGGATCTAAAGTGAAACGATGCCTAAAGTGAACGATTATTTTCAGAGGTTGGAAATGAACAGGGTGTTTCTAAAATTTTAGAACAAACTTTCAAGTGAGATAATGCGGTCAAGACAAACATTTTCTGTAAAGGAAATCAGCATTGCAATCCATTTTATCGATCAAAAATACAGGGTGTTTCAATACAAGCTGAACCCGAATTTTCGTTCAAAACTTTAACAATAATAAAGATATTTTAGCACGATTTTCGTCATATTAACCTGGCTGTGTATGGAATGTGATGAAATCATTTGAAGTAATTGAACTTTAGTCAGTGACACACTATATGTACTATCAGCTGCATTCTGAATGGAATATCTAGCTTAGTGTTGTTTGCATTGCAATGGTGACAATTTCTAG
Organism: Maratus michaelseni; assembly: GCA_963931845.1. NCBI lineage: Eukaryota > Metazoa > Arthropoda > Arachnida > Araneae > Salticidae > Maratus > Maratus michaelseni. The sequence continues at coordinate 187,006,744 of OZ007592.1, read as the reverse complement.
CAAATTCTTCTCATATTTCACAGAAAGTAAAGTGTCTGAAGTTTGAATATAATGCTACAATATTTTAATTATTGTTAAAGTTAAACAAAAATGAAAGTTTTACTAGGAAAATTTTGATCCTGGTTTCCCATACAAAAACTGTCTGTGTTGTTACTGTAACAAAGTCTGACTCACTAATTAGAACACTTAAGTTGTATACAAGATGTTAAGAATTACTTCCTTCAACTGAAACTGCAAATCGATTCCAGATGCACACGTATAAATATTCTCAAGAGTTTAATAAACTTGCCAAGTACATATAAATTTTATGTCGCTTCTTCTGATCTGACACTATACAGACGTTTATTACACGATAAATTCGTAGTACTTAAGTCCATTAAGTTTAATATCTATCAACCACTTCAAAAGCCGCTATAACTGCTTAATATGGGATGTGAAGCCCTCGAACGCCCTCGTTGAAGTATTGAAATTCTTCAACGAGATATACTCAATATCTTGAGGGAAAAAGAAAGTATTCTGTTGCGAGCTCCGAGAGAGGAGTCCGGTAGTTCTCTCTCTTGAGAGAAAAGCGTCTTTCGGCCCTTGTGCCGTGGAATCTAAGTTTTGCCCGGTAAGGTGAAATGGGCATCCTGACAACCAAAAAACTTTAGAACCCACCAACTGGAAAACTACACGTCGCTTCTTGTATGTTGTAATTTTGTTGTGTACTGTGAAGTAGTCTAATTAAAGTTAATGTTGCGCCAGCAGTTCTTTTAATTTAATTATGCTACATTACTTATTATAACCTCTGAAAGCTTCGTATTATCTTCCATTATGTTTAGAAAAACCCAGCTATGATAAAGCAAACAATATTCAGGAACTTGCATTTATGTCTCATTAGTTCCTATGAATGTTGTCATTAACAGTTAATTTTCTTAATTGTTACTTTACAAACAGCAAACAAATAATGTAAAAGCATTCTCTGTTATTTAAATCTAATATATTAAAGCGAGAAGCAGAAGTCTTAATTTTTCAGTGCAAAATTTGATTTGAATAACCGAGGAAATAGAATTAAGAAGAATCAAGAGGGTTGGGGAAAGAATAGCTCGCCTAGTGGCCTTCACTGTTCACAACCCTACCCCTAGGAAATATTCCTTCTAAATTCTTCTTCATACTATTTTTATTCCCCCTTCCTGGAGGGAGCATCATTCTTCCACCTGCTTTGTTTGAGAGAGGGCTGAATAAAAGTGAAAGGGAGGAATGCGCTTTCACTTTCTTGAAGGCTAAAAAAGGAAAATGGGAGGGGAGAGTTCTACCCTTCCATAATATTTGAAAAAAAGTCGTTTTCTGAGGGAAAAAACATATTTATTTTACAACCAGATTACAATATTTCTGACTTAATTTTTACACTTATTTGGGATTCATTTAAGGTTTTATCACTGACCCGGGCAACGCCGGGCGGGTCAACTAGTATGATTCTATTTCTTAATTTTCCTGAATACCTTTATTTATTAACGGTTAAAAATATAAGTTATCTAAGGTTTTCAAAAGTAATTTTTAAAAACATTTTCTTTAAGCATTCGGTTTGACTTAATATCGTGATATTCGGCGAAACCGAATAGTTTGATAGTCGGTCTAACCGAATAGTTGGGTATTCGGCGTAACCGAATATACGGTAGTATGGCCGAATACTGAATATTCGGTGCATCCCTAATACACACATTGCTTTCTATTGTGCACTCGCCATTTTGAATTCTCACGTGTCAGCCTTCCACATCCACAATGCGACGCCGCTAGCGTTGCCGCATAAATTGGCAGAGAATACTTAACTTTGTGTTGACATCCAGTACTTAAAGAAAACGAAAAAATAAAGAATCCTTTGTAAAAAAAAAAAAGATTTTTTTAAACACGAAAGAATAGAAATATCTTATTAATACTAATGCATTTTAAACCGCCATCAATTTATCTTATAAAGTTGTAAGTTTCGTGTAATTGAAGGGTCACGGAAAAAAGGATGATAAACACAGATAGTTTAGATGGTAGTTATTCATCGTTCTCTCTTTTATGAACATCGACTTTTATCTTTTTATTTCCCCCTTTTAAAGTCTACAATTAAATAAACATCTGAAATTAAGAAAAAAAATATTAATAAAACAAAATTCAGATATAATTTTTTTTTTCAAAAATGGAAAAATTAACAGTGCATTTAAATTTGAGGAAAGAAAAATATAAATCCTTAAAAAACCCCATGAGAAAATAATGAAATGAAAAGTGGAACGAAAAATCTTTAAAAATGACTTTATTTTAATGCAATTAATGTTTAAAGGTTTATGAATTATAATGCCTTATCTTAAAAATGGTGTAATTTCCAACCACGAAGGCATCCCATTTTAAAAGGTCTTGAGAAAATCCTTGAGAAAATACTTAAACTTTTTTTTTTTTTTTTTTAATACTATAATGAAAAAGTTGCATCAAAGATACAACAATCACAAATTCCTTCGTACCTTACTTTCCCCCTCCTACTTTTCTGCCAGAACAATGGAATACCTAAAGTGTTATCATTTTAATTTATTACAGAAATGTCAATAAAAAATATCTCGAAAACTAATTTAAATTTCGAAATTTCAAGAACTATTTCAATATTTTCGATCTTTAAGAATAATTTATGTTCAATTTAGCACATAATACTTCATACTTTTGAAAGCGTACATGTGAAAGCAGGCAGAGTATAAGATTTTAATATTATATAAGGTATATATAAATGGTTTAAGTAAGGAAACGCTTTAGATTTAAATTTGATTTTCAATAGTGTACAGAGTGATTCATAATAGAAGTTATGGCGACTATCTCTTAAACCGTTGATGACAGAAACGTACTTCTAATTACAAAAATTATACGAATCGAATAATCTTTTAAAAATATTTGTTTTACAAAGGGCTGTATATACATATTTAAATACAAAATTTAATTTTTTATACGCTCCCATTTTAGTATAACTAATATTTAGAAAAATGCTGCTCTGCGTCTAAGAAGAACATAAAAAAATACCATTCTTTTACGACCAGAATTTACCGAGTTATGATACTTTGAATTTTATGAATTTTTAATGTTTCATGATACTAAAAGCGCATCTTTTGCGTTTTTTACAATATCGGTATAATAATGTATGTAGAGTCAATGATTGTCAAATTTCCGGCCCAGTAGTAACGCAGATGCTCAAAATTTGGTGCATATACAGGGTTGCAGTGAGAATTGAGAAGAGCAATGAACTTAAAATTTTATGCGCTATTTAGAAACGTAAAAATATACTAGATGGAACCCGTCAAAACCTGACGGAAAAAAATTACTAAAATAATGTCAGTAAAATAAGCCTCTTTATTATTTAGGAGGGGGAGAGTATGAAATAATATTAAAATTTAATTTCTCCAAAGAAAAACCAAATCTACTGTTATCGGGGCTACCCAGTGTTAAATATATTTAATATCTATCTGCTACGTATGTCTATATCTTATAAACCATTAAAAAAAAAAAAAAAAAAAATCTAAACCCCTCGTTATCTCGCGCCTCGGTATATCGCGCATTCGGCTATTTTGCTCTCTTTTACTTTTCCCCCGATAAATTTAGTTTCTCGGAAAAGCATATAAAACTTTTGAAACGACGAAATCTAAGCATATAACTGAAATGCAATTAGTTCAATTACGTTCTTTAATTTCCAGTGGCAAGCAGATAATCAAAGAAAATAAAAAACAAACAACCCTGGACTCTTATTTTCAGAAAATAGTATAAAATGTAAAGTAAAAATGTATACTGTATATTAGGGTGGAACGAAAAAACTTTTTTTTAAATTTCAAAATGCTATAATTTTCAAAAGTTGCCTTTGATCAAAATAAAGACGGAAATTATATATTGGCGTAATTGGATTATGTTTTCAGGTGCCGCAAGAAGGGTAAACTTTAGGTTTTTATTAAAATTTTGACAATTTTCGCAGTTATGTAAATAATAATAATAATAATAATAATAATAATAATAATAATTTCAATATGCTATAGTTTTCAAAAGTTGCTTTTGATCAAAATAAAGACGAAATTAAATATCAGCGTAATTGGATTATGTTTAGAGGTGCCGCAAGAAGGACAAACTCTAGGTTTTTATTAAAATTTTGAAAAATTTTGCAATTATATTTAATTTTTTTTTCTTTCAATAGGCTATAGTTTTTATAAGTTAACTTTTAAATCAGTTTTAATCAGTTTTAAATCTTTTCAACCAGAAAACATGGTAAACTTACTGCGTAATACATTTTAATTACAAAAATAATTAAACATAAACAATATACAATGAGGTAGAAACAGAACAAAGTTCAAAAGAGAACACTATACTATCCCAATTTTTTTATTGCCTCTATGTCCAGTGTCTCTGAAACCTGAAGTAATCAAAATCATAGTCCAATTTGCTTGAAACTGCTTGTGGCTTCTACTTGCGATTGAACTTGAGTATCAGACAAAATTGCTGCAACAATTCCAAGCGCCGCTCGGCAGGATATTGGTCTGATTAGTAACGAAGAAAGAAGTATGACAGAAATGTATTGACAGAATGAAAATTAGATGAGAACAAATAAAGAACAGAAAAAGATATGTAGAAGAAACTGTAAAACTAGTTACAGAAAGTAATTGTTTTTTTAATGTAAGAAAAGACAAGACTATTGTGCAAGAGAAGAAAGGAACTAAGTATTACAAAATAACTGATCGAAGAACATATATCACTTGTTCCAGAACTTGGATCAAAATTTTCAAGACACGTAAAACCGATTTCTAGCACTGGAAAATGTATTAAAGACAACATAATGACATTTTTAAATGGCAACAACCAATACTTAAACATTACTGCAATTGGATATGATGGAACTGCCTCGAACACTGGATTGAATAAAATAATGGTGCGATTGCTTTATTGGAAAAAGAATTATGAAAATCATTGCAGTGCTTGATTTGTCGGTTTCATGCAAATGAACTACCCCCGTTCGTCATCTATTTTCTTTCCTAGATGGAAAAACTAAACATCCAAATGAATTTGGAATGAAAATAAAGAAACAACTGGAAAAGTGTTATGAACTTCCAGTGACTGAATTTTCACCTATTGAAAATAACATTCTATAGCTAAAATTTAAGGATAATTTACGTATGGACCCAATATATTTCTTAGAAATGTGTAACACAATCTCCGATAGAAGTTGCTCTTCTGATTTGTCTATGAAGAAACCAGAAAAAATTGTCATTCATCATGGTTTACCTTAGCAAACAGAATAATTCGCTTGTACGTGGGAACAGAATATCCATCACAAAATCTCCAAATACTGACTGAGTACATTTTGAAAGTGTATGCAACTACTTGGTTTAACATAAAGTTGAAACCATCTATCTATGGACGAAAGACTTGTGAAAACGTGTCAGCTATTTACGTTACCTCAATTACACTCCTAAAACTGTAATTGATCCAATCAGCCAAAGCAATGCATACTTTGCTGCACATGAAAATGTACTCCATTGTATGCTATCAGGTGGGTTGGATTGATTGTTGACGGCCAATTATCTGCACTTGGGATATTGGCCCGGGGGCAGTGCCCTTCGTGGGGGTCTTTCTAAGGGAACTAACCCGTATTTACGCATGGATAAATCCACGGCTCGAAGAAAACCACGAAAACTCCGAACGATTAGGCCGACGGGCGCGATTGGGATCGAACCCAGCACCTCCCGTCTACCAGCTTCGAGAGCACAACCTCTCAGCCACTGGTGGGGCATGCTATCAGGTGATAGAAGTCATTAAGGAGTTTGCATTACGCCGAATTGTAAAAGCAAGGACTGGAAATGAAATTGGCATCAGAAATTTTTTAATTCCTGTATGCATAAACTTTGATGTCAAGGATTATATCGATATGATTCAATGGCATGATGTTAAAGTAACATAACCTCCTATGACGATGTATATTGCTTACGACAAACTAAAGCAGTAAATAAAGCAAGAAGGAGAACCTGATCATGAGAGTCAACTTCAATTTTTCCCTATGGCACACACAAGCAGTTAAAAGGATTGTTAAATTAGTTACCCAGTCATCCTTGTAAGTTTGCAGCACTTCTTCAAGAGATGCATTGATAAAAACAAAAATAAATTTTCAAAAGATCATGCCAAGATTTGAAAAAAAAAAAAAAAAAAATCCAATGTGTCAGTATGATTATCATGGACTATGTGTGATTACTATGGACATTAGGGAAAAATTAATGTTTCTTAAAACTAACGTTTGGCCTTTAAAAACAATATAAAGTCAAACCTCTTTTAACGGACACCCTTATATACGGTAATCCCCCTCTTACGGCCAAATTAAAATTTCTCAGCAAACATTAACCTCTCGTTATAACTAACAACCAACCTCCTCTCTGCAGTCACCTCATTTTTTCAGACCTTTTTTTTTTTTTTTTTTTTTTTTTTTTTTTTTTTTGTCACATAGGTGTCCGTTAATCAGAGGTTTCACTCTTTTAAAGTTTTTCTAAATAAGTGTGATTGGTTTTACTACGATACGATAATTAAAGATTGCATTTCTTTCATTTTAATGTAGTACTATAATACTGTAAAGTTAATAAAAATTAATATGGTGAAAATCGCTAAATTCAACAAAATAATTCTTTCTGTAATGGCATCTAAAAATTCGTAATACATGTAATGTGCAAGTTTTCTGCAAAAGTATCATATTTTGAATATTCTGTTTACAAAATATATGTATATTATGTTAATAATCAAGAAAAGAACTTTTTTTAAAAAAGGCAATTTTTATCGTTTTTTCATAGAAAAGTCATTTTTGAAGCTCTTTGCGGCACATGAAAATATTTTAGTACAGCAAAAAAAAATTAGATTCTTCATTCTAATCCCAAATGGCAACTTTTGCCGACTATAGAAAATTTCTAACTAAAAAAAAAAAAAAATTGACCATTATTTTCGTTCCACTCTACCGTATATGTACGGTTTTGTATTTTTTTAACGTTTTACCATCTCTTTTATGTTGAACTTGTAGCTTGTTTGAACAAGTATTAAATCTAAGACATCGTAGCTAAATTTAGGGCTCTTTATTTTTCATTTATAAATACCCTTCTCGACACACTCGTTATATCGCTCCCCTCGGTATATCGAACTTTTTTCTTATATCCCAAGTAGCACGGTATATCGAGGGGTTACTGTACATTAGAATTCGGATAATACGAACCGAAGTATCGGATAAATCGAACTTTTGAAATTCCTTGTAAATCACAATGTTTTCCATTGTTTTTCAAACTCCCTATAAGTAATATTGCAAAATCTAAATATCGCGTGTATAAATACTAAACAAAGAAATAGACACTCAAAAGTACAATCGTCTTCGCCCCCCCCCCCCCCCAAAAAAAAAAAAATCCCTGACGGCTCGGCCTACAGGCACAGGTAGATTTCGAAGACGCAGACGGTGGGGCGCCTGTTTGTCGGGAATTGCGGAAGAAATGACCTTTTTGCGATGATGATGCAGTTGGAACCGCCTACTTCGAAACCAAACTTGTTTCCAGGCGGAGCCAGCAAGGATTTTTTCTTTTTTTTTTGCTATAAGAGTTGGTCCTATAAAAAACATGTCACTATAAAAGTTTTAGATAATATTAAGAGGATTTATAATAAATTTAAGCGGATTTGAAATCTTGGGAATTGACGAAGTTATGGATTTTTTTCTTCTAAAACCCCACTTCCACCCCCTCTTAAGGCAATTTTTAATTATATCAAAAATCTGTCATACATAAATTTTCGGCCCTTTTCCTAGAAGTAACAATAACTTCAAACGGATTCAATACGTATCATAATTAAGAAATTATGGGTTTTTTTCTGTTTTCACAAAAAGTCCCTCCCCATCCCCCCCCTTGGTTCGATTTTGCCCATTAACGAACTTGACCGAGATTTTATGCCCCTTTATTTTATGTATCAGTTTCGAAAAGATGCGGGAGTTGGAACCACCTACTTCGAAAAATAACTTGTTTGCAGGCGGAGCCGGCAGGGATTTTTTTTTTTTTTTTTTTTGCTATAACGGTTTGTCCTATAAAAACTTGTTAATATAAAAGTTTTAGATAATATTAAGAGGATTTATAATAAATTTAAGCGGATTTGAAATCTTGCGAATTGACAAAATTATGATTTTTTTTTCTAAAACCCCCCTTCCCTCCCCCCTTTAAGGCAATTTTTAATTATATCAAAAATCTGTCATACATAAATTTTTGGCCCTGTTCCTAGAAGTAATAATAACTTTAAACGGATTCGATACGTATCATAATTAAGAAATTATGGGTTTTTTTCTGTTTTCACAAAAAGCCCCCTCATCCCCCCCCCCCTCCTTTGGTTCGATTTTGCCCATTAACGAACTTGACCGAGATTTTATGCCCCTTGATTTTATGTATCAGTTTCGAAAAGATGCGGGAGTCAGAACCGCCTACTTCGAAAAATAACTTGTTTGCAGACGGAGCCGGCAGGGATTTTTTTTTTGTTTTTAATTTTTTTTGCTATAACGGTTGGTCCTATAAAAAACGTGTCAATATAAAAGTTTTAGATAATACTAAGAGGATTAATAATAAATTTACGCGGATTTGATATCTTGTGAATTGACGAAGCTATGATTTTTTTTCTTCTAAAACCCCCCTTTCCCCCCCCCCCCCCTTGGGGCCATTTTTAATTATATCAAAAATCTGTCATACATAAATTTTTGGCCCTTTTCCTAGAAGTAATAATAACTTTAAACGGATTCGATACGTATAATAATAAAGAAATTATGAGGGTTTTTCTGTTTTCACAAAAAGCCCCCCCTTGGTTCGATTTTGCCCATTAACGAACTTGACCGAGATTTTATGACCCTTGATTTTATGTATCAGTTTAGAAGAGATTTATGCAGAATTTTTCTAGTTATCGGGGTCAGAAAAAAGTGGCATAGATAGATAGATAGATAGATAGATAGATAGATAGATAGATAGATAAAGTTTTGAACTGGGGGTGTTTTTGGGTTCTGGGAGTCATGATCGGAGTAGATCTGCAAAAATTTTTCAAAATTTCCAACTTATGTGAGAATGTAATAGGTAGTATTTCTTACGAAATCTACCTAAAAAAAAAAAAAAAAAAAAAAAAACGAGTCGGGCTTCGACTTTAATCTTTCAGGAAATATCAATCAAGCCAATTTTTAATAATGATTATAGTATATTTGTTAACAGAATCTTTAGAAATTTATTTTAATATATAAAAAATAATTATTCGTCAGTTCATTAAAGGATCAAGATTTAAAAACTCTCTATAATTATCCCGTCAATAAGACGTTCTTGCTTGAAAAAAAAGTATAAAGCTCAGAATGATAACGAACGAGTTTCTCACATTTAAAGTAATGATTCTGAGCTGGGGTAGATTTTATCCCCAGCGCGTGTGCTGACGGGTTATGGATATAGCTCTTACACAGAATTACAGATGATGCGATATATACGCGAGTTAAATTATGCTGTTTTCTGTGCATAATTTAACTCGCCATCCACAATCTTTTCAAGACTGGAAAACTATAAAACGTATTTTTAAGTTAATCAGTCCAAAATATTCACTCCACACAATGCTTTACGAAATTAAGCATTCAGTAAGTGGGAAAATTAACAAGCAAAATCTGGCCGTGGTTGAGGGTCAGTAGGGCGATAACCTATAGCGACCGGCAAACTGTTGCATAATGGATTAAAGGGTAAAATGCAAAATACCCATTAAGTTGACAAGAGTAATTTGGAGATTTAGAAAAAAATAAAAATAAAAATAATTGCTCTGTATATTACAAATGAAAAGATAAATAAAGAAAATCATCACAAAGTAACTACATTTAAATATGTTTGTTAAGCTTACGATTGCATAATAAATACTTAAGAAGAAAAGTACTTGTGCAACAAGAATAAGATTAGCATAATATTAAATGAGACACGTGCGAGGTGAGTAAAGAAATGCAATCGTATCAGATGTATCCCCAAAAATACTCTTTAAAAATGTATTTGCTTGGAATTACTGTTATAATTAAAAATTACATTTGACAATATTTTGTATTAGTCTTAAAGCATTTTTCTTTTTTAAGTTTTTTATGACAGACATCAGCTTTTTTTTTTTTTTTTTTTTTTTTTTTTTTTTTTTTTTAACAGAATAAGACGAAGGAGAGGTTAATAAGGGCTTGGTGAATCAATCACAAAGCAGAATTCAAAAGCAAAAATTTCATGACTTCCTTACGTGATCATTTCTTTGCTTATGAAAGAAGCTAACCTTGGCTTTGGACCTAATTATGGAATATTAACTTTTATAGTACTTAATAATCCATTTTTCAAATATAAAATATATTTCATAAGTCAAAAATGTAATTATTATAATTTCTAAATCTTAATTAGATTTTTCAATCGTCGCGTCGTAAGATTACTTCAAATTCATCAATTAGGTCACGAGTTTTGGGTGCTGAAAGATTGGTTGATTCTGCCAGTTTAACCTTCTCCCCCAAAATTATCTATCCGATAATCCCCATAAAAAACAGTTTCGCAGAAAGACAGTTATAAGCGTTTGGAATGATTAAATTACGGATCCCATTATGGAATAGTCTGCTTTAAAAATATAGAATCGACTTAATCTTTTTAGCACTTTCCAACCTAGTTGAAAAGTGCTTATGACTTCGGTTTGTCTGGCCGTATGGCCGTCCTCTAACTCCCGTAAATATGCTCGGATTGCTCTGCAATTTTTATATGTTATTGTCGTTATCTATGGCACGTTCCCTATTTCAACTGAAGTGTGTAGCACTTATAGTTTTCTTACAGGGACACTCAAAAGAATTCCGTTACATTGCTGTCTATGGGGAAAAATCATTTGCGGTTTATTTTAAAAATTTTTCACTATTGTAAACGCATTGAAATTTATATAGATCACTAAGATGCATTAGAAGAAGCTTAATATGGAATAGTAGGTGTATAGCACTTAGAGTTACTTTACAGGGACAGTCAAAATAATTCCGTTACATTACGTCTATGGAGAAAAATCGTCTGCGGCTTATTTAAATAATGTTCCACTATTTTAAACGCATTGAAGTTTATATATATTACTAAGGTGCATTACAAGAGGCTTACTACAGAATAGTGTGTGTATAGCAGTCATCGTTCATTTACAGGGGCACACAAAAGAATTCTCTACTGTCTGTTAACAATAATTCCTGGAAGTGCGTTTTAAGTTACTGAACGCGATTTTAATCTTAACTAGCTTTTTGTCTATTACATGGTGTGTATAAATTCTGTAGATCCTATACAGGGCAGCACAAAAGTTCGCGAACACATTTCCGTTTATTGACAGAAACTCCAAAAGGAGAATTTAAACTGTGCTACGCGTTTCCTAACTGAACTAAAATTTAGCATCCTATGTAGTATATATACAAATCTATAGATCCTATACAGGGCTACATAAAAGTATTCGGATATTTTTCCGAATATTGTATATATTGAAAATTCCTGAAATTACGTTTTTAAATATGTTATGCGTTTTCCAAATTGTTTACTTAGATGTCATCTTTCAGCTTATTAAACGGTAATGATTTGTAAAATTATTTTAGAAGCGTTGGAAAGTGCTACATAATCTATGCTTGACGCATGATTTTTCGTTCTTGTTCTAAAGTTAATTATGCGCTTAACTACCATATTCCAAATATCTGCAGACCCGATTATGAAATAGTCCGCTTTAAAAACATAGAATTGACTTCATCTTTTTCTTAAGTTTATTATACGATAAATCACGCTCGCTAACATATACCATCTGTCTGTAGCAAAATTTCTGACATCATATTAGTAGGTATCGGAACGGGATCTTTATTGGCGACCACTAATTTTTAAAAACTATTTTCGTGATAGGTTACTACAACAATTACAAGAAAAACCTCATCACGAAACGGGTTTCTTACGACATTTACAAGCGGAATCTAAAACAAAAAATTTTATAAGGAAGGAGTGATAGTAAGAAAAAACAAGAACGAAAAATCATGCTTCAAGCATAGATTATGTAACAATTTCCAACGCTTCCAAAATAATTTTACAAATCATACCGTTTAATAAGCTAAAGGATAACATCTAAGTAAACAATTTGGAAAAAGCATAACATATTTAAAAACATAATTTCAGGAATTTCCAACATATACAATATTCGGAAAAATATCCCAATACTTTTATTCAGTCCTGTATATGATCGATAGATTTATATATATACTACATAGGATGCTAAATTTTAGTTTAGTTAGGAAGAGCGTAGCACAGTTTAAAATTCTCCTTCTGGAGTTTCTGTCAATAAACGGAATGTGTTCGCGAACTTTTGTGCTGCCCTGTAAATGATCTACAGAATTTATACACACTAAGTAAATAGACAAAAAGTGAGTTAAATTTAAAATCGCGTTCAGTAACTTAGAACGCACTTCCAGGAATTGTTGTTAACAGACAGTAGAGAATTCTTTTGTGTGCCCCTGTAAATGAACGATGACTGCTATACACACACTATTCTGTAGTAAGTAAACTTATATGATTTATTTTAAGTACGTAACGACATGGACAAAGCCATGAAACTGCGATCTGTCTATATTAAATACGGACGTATATCAGCCCTATTAAAATGGGAAGATTGAAAACTCCAGAAAGAAAAAATAAGCTTTTGTCAAATATTTAATGCCTCACAAACTCAAAAACAGCATGACTGAAGGAAGGACAACACTGTATGTATGCAATGCGTGTTTTATTAATATTACATTTAAATAAATGTAGGGAGAATTTGTTATTAATTTTTATATATTATTTAGCTTTTAAGAACGAATTAATTGAATTCCCATACAAATCTATACTAAATCTATGATCGGTTAACGAACAATTCGGTTAGCGAACTTTGTTTTGGAACGGATTAAGTTCGTTAACCGATCACCCACTGTATATATAAATTTCAATGCGTTTAAAATAGTGAAACATTATTTAAATAAACCGCAAAGGATTTTTCCCCATAGACCGCAATATAACGGAATTCTTTTGAGTGTCCCTGTAAAAAAACTATAAGTGCTACACACTTCCGTTGATATAGGGAACATGCTATAGGTAACGACAATAACATATAAAAATTGCAGAGCAATCCGAGCATATTTACGGGAGTTAGAGCACGGACAGACGGCCAGACAAACCGAAGTCATAAACACTTTTCAACTAGGTTGGAAAGTGTTAAAAAGACCCCTCCGAGGAATGTGTTAGAGATCCACAGCCAAGTTTAGTGTCAAATATACACTGCTCAAAACAATTAAAGGATATTGCAGTTTTAGGTGGATTTTGTATCTGGGAAACTTTTTAGCTGATTGATACATGGTCGACAGACATAGTAGGTTATATGAGAATAAATTACACATGTTTGGCAGAAAAAAATGCATTTTATTGCTCATTTGTGTACAAAAGGAAAAAAACACAATTTGTGCATATGAGAAAAAAAGAATAAGAAAAGGTGTTTTCTTCAAAGAAAATCATTTTCAGTAGGGGGTATGGTTTCCACGGGCGGCCAGCAACGTGGAACACCTTTGAGGCATGGACTCAATGAGGCTATTAATGACGAGTTGGGGTATTCTGCCCCACTCTTCCAGAAGAGCTCTTTCCAGTTCTTGGAGAGTTTGTGGGGGTTGTTGGCGGCCAGAAACTCGTCTTCCTAGAGCGTCCCAAACGTGCTCGATTGGATTCATGTCTGGAGAACACGCTGGCCATTCCATTCGAACGATTCCTTCCTCGAAAAGGAAATCCTCCACCAGGTTTGCACGATGTGGCCTGCAGTTATCGTCCATTAAAATGAAGTTATCTCCGATTGCTGCAGCGTAATGGACTACAATAGGTCTGAGGATCTCATCCCTATATCGGCGACCAGTCAGAGCTCCATCTCGAAGGATGTAGAGGTCAGTGCGCCCGTCAATGGAGATGCCACCATACACCAACACTCCTCCACCGCCAAATCTGACACTTTCGTGCACGAACGTAGGATTATTCCTACTGCCACGGTCCCTCCAGATGAAAATACGCCTATTATCCGGATGCACAGAAAAACGGGACTCGTCAGAAAACAGAATATTGCTCCATTCATTTCTCCTCCAGTTGACATGCTCGGTTGCCCACTCCCTGCGGTCGCGACGATGCCTTGATGTTCATCTAACACATACCATCGGTCGGCGAGCGTTTGAAAGGTAAAAAATTGTATTTTTCTTGATATAAATTTCAAATCTAAATGATTATGCCATTTTTCAAATATTGAATTTGAAAAATTACCAAATTTCACAATGGAGTACCATAGCGAAACCTTCATGCGTAAAAAGATAATGATAAGGGCGACGTGTCCTGGCGTGTATATTGGCTATAGTACGAGTCACAAATTATAGTAGCCTTATTATTCTGTTAAAATATAAAAGTGAATTATGAAATGTCAATATTTTGTTGGATTAAAAGTTCGTTATAAGAAATTGACCAGCGTAGCGGGCGTAGCTTGCTAGTTTATTATAAAATTGTTTAATTACATAAGTTTTTTAAAATAAGAGATAACGGAAATTTATTTAAATACATGTAATAAATACGTCTGCTTAAGATAATTATTGTTTTTATTGGAATTGTTAAATAGATCATCAGACCAAATAATTAAAAAAAGTATTTGTTCGAAAAACAGAAAATGTTGGTACTATTGTAAAAAGAAGCAATCCATTATCTTAATGCAATGTTTTACTTATATAATACATAACAAGTTAAAATTTATCTGTTATAAGGCATCAGATAATAAAACAAAATATTGAAAAGAAAATATTAAAAACATTGGAACATCTTCACGATTGAAACTCTGAAAAAAAAAATCCATATTACCTTCAAATTTTTACATCATAAAAAGCAATTAAAATAAGTAAAAACATTTTAGAAAGCGACGTACACCCAGTCGTAGCGTAGTGGTCTAGGGCGTTAGTTCAGTAAACGGAAGATTTGGGGTTCGATTCTCATCGTGACAAGGGTTGGATATTTTCTGAAATTTCACTCAAAAATGAAAAAAAAAAAAAAAGGAAAGAAGTAGAAATGTATAAGGTTGTCTTTGAGAAGTAGAACCATACTTTTTTTCTTTTTTTTTTTTTGGTTCTATAAAGTTTATTTTAACGACATAAAAATTTCTAAAAAATACGGAAAATATCTGTTATAAAACGGAAATTTAAAAACGGATATTTCAGAAATCACTGAAAAATTCCTGGAATTTACGGAACTGTGTTTCCGTTAAAATACGGAAATAGTACTGGCGTCCCGATTGCCAGTACAATTTCCGTTTTTTTCAGGAATTTTTTGTTTACAGTGAGGTTTTTGTTTACACATTTTCAAGAAGATATATGCGTATGTAAAATACACACACACACACATATATATTATATATGTAAAAGTAACAGTCAGATAAGTAACAGTTATTTAAATGATTAAATTTGTGAAAGGTTCAGTTTAGAGACGGAAAAGTTTTGTGAAAGGTCCTGTTTTAAGATTAAAAATTTTGTAAAGGGTCCTGTTTTGAAATGAAAAAAATTGTGTCTCATTCATGGTGTGCTTCATAGGACACACCCCCCCCCCTTTTTTCCCCTTCTAAACAGATCCCTGGTAAGTCAAAAATCCGTTTAACAGGACGTGAGATACAAGCGTTCGGAATGAAATTCTCATTTGCATAATATGTATATATATAGTTAGCTAGAACTTTCTCCGATACGTCTGTAACAAAGCAAGGTTGTGCGATGTGTTATGTACTAAATCCTTTCCCCAACAATTACATAACTGCCAATGTTACATCCCATAAAAATCCGTTCAGCAGAACGTGAGTTATAAGCGTTCGTAATGCAATTCTCTTTCATGATCGGATTGACCTAATTACAGAACTTTCTACCATAACTCGGTAACTAAACAATGTTGAACAATATATTACATAATACAGCCTTCCGTGAAAAATTATTTAACCAACAATGCAAGCTCCATTGCAATCCATTCAGCAGAAACTTTTGAAATGGCCAGTATTTCACAATCAGGTTCATCTGATTATAGAATTTTCCCTCATAATTCTGTAACTAAGCATCATAGAACGATATATTATACATTAAAATCTTCCCAGAAAAATTATGTAACTAACAGTGCAAGTCCCGTCAAAATCAATTCAGCAGAACTCAAGTTATAAGCAGTCGGAACAACATTTCCATAACATACCTTCTCTCAAAATTATCTAACTGTATCGAAATCCATTCAGCAGAACCTCTTAGGTTCATCTAATTATAGAACTTTCCCCCATAATTCCATAACCAAGCAACGTATAAGAATAATATGTTATTATATAGTAAAACTTTCCCTGAAAAATTATATAACTAACAGTGCAAGTCCAGTCAAAATCTATTCAGCATAACTCAAGTTATAAGCAGCCGGAAATAAATTCCCATTTGCATTTTATATATATACTTACTAGCTGACCCGCCCGGCATTGTCCGAGCTCGTGTAATAAACTTAATTATCTTAAAAAACGAAACTCTGGCCACGGTCTCCTATGGCTTCGGCACCGTAGACCAGGCATGCTCGTACGCTCCGAATAATCTTTTATTTTCCCTTCCAAAGCCAGGGGAGCATTCTGTTTCTAAACAAACCTCTTTCCGAACGAACATCTGCGACAGGTTCCCTCTGTCTACGGCACTGTACATGTACAGTAGGCGTACTACAAAATTGAGCTGTTTTGGAGAAGATGGGAACATTAGCCGAGTTTTTGAAATAAGGCACAGTTAGAGAAAATAAACTTGGAGGAGGTGCCGGGGGAGGGGGGGGGGGTAGATGTTCAAGTGTCCTTCAGAAAATTACTAATTAGGAGGACAACTATGCATCTTTAAAAATAGTGGTAACTGCTACTCATAAGTTTACTTTAATGCTATAGAGGGTGACTGTTAAGTTAATTATAATGTTTGGAATCACTTGCGTTGAAATCGGAAAGATAGTTGCTGAGATATGGAAAGGGGGGTATAGTTAGAGAAAAAGACTTGAAAGAGGGTCGGGGGGGGGGGAGAGGGGATGTTCAAGTGCCCTTCAGCAAATGATTAATTAGGAGGACCACTATGCATCTTTAAAAATTCGCTCGTTTGGTTAAACTAGGAACTTAATTACAAATTTGGAATAAACTAATTGTTCGGAAATAGTGGTAACCGCTACTCATAAATTTAGTTTAATGTTATAGAGTGTCACTATTGAGTTAATTATAATGTTTGGAATCACTTGCGTTGAAATCGGAAAGAAAGTTGCGGAGATATGGAAACGGAGCATATTTAGAGAAAAAAAAACTTGAAGGAGGAGGGGATGTTCAAGTGCCCTTCAGGAAATAACTAATTAGGAGGACCACTATACATCTTTAAAGATTGATTCATTTGGTTAAGCTAGGAACTTAATTTGAAATTTGGCTTAGACTATTATTCGGAAATACTGGTAACTGCTTTCTAGAAATACACCTTGAAGCTATGAATGCTGATTTTTGCAATAATTTAGAAAAAATGGAACTGGTTTGGAGAAGTTCGGAACATTATTAGCAGGGATTTAAAATAGCGGTATCTCTATATAAAACAGCAATTAAACGCTCACTGTAAAAAATTTCCAACACTTTTCCGTTTCGTAAAAGAAAAATTTCCTTTACGATACGGAAAACAACCGATAAAATAATTATTCCGAATCACAACAGAAAGGTTTTCTACAGTCATAAAAATAATCTATTTATATCGGATTAGTTTCCGAAAGGATGGAAAACAGCCTTCTCCGGACTTACTGCGCAGTCTCGCTCTCTGTGACGTATGAAAGGCGTTGCGTCACGTGATTGATAACAGAACAGAATCGAGTTTTTGGATGAAGATGGACGCCATGTTTTTAAATATTGGACAACTGCTCTACGTACTTCTAACTTCGCAATAGTTTTACCTCTGGTAGGAGTCTGGTTTTTGCGGAGTAAGACAGCTGTATAGGAATAAAAAGCTCCTCACCGGGCCCATGGGCCAAACCAACAACAACAACAACAACTTCGCAATGGTAAGTACTAAAATTTATGTGATTTTTAGGTGCGTTCGTAATTATATAAATACGTAGCACCTATAGTCGTCGTTTGGTCCGTCCGTCTGTCTGTCTGTCCGCATATAACAACGCAAAAACTACCCAACCAAATGGTTTGCAATTTAAAATATATTATCTTTGCAGAATTTTGTCGAGACATTTCAAATTTTATTAAAATCGAATCAAAACTTTAGGAGATATTAATAAAAATATTTATTAAGAAATTTGATTTTTTTTTTTTATAAATACGTAGCACCTATAGTCGTCGTTTGGTCCGTCCGTCTGTCTGTCTGTCCGCATATAACAACGCAAAAACTACCCAACCAAATGGTTTGCAATTTAAAATATATTATCTTTGCAGAATTTTGTCGAGACATTTCAAATTTTATTAAAATCGAATCAAAACTTTAGGAGATATTAATAAAAATATTTATTAAGAAATTTGATTTTTTTTTTTTTAAATCGGTGCTTTTTTGTTATAGGAGCTTCCGATGGATGTTAAATCGTCAAGCGACCGAGATACTTATTTTATTACAGAAATTAATCTGCAGACGATATACAGTGTCTCACAAAAGTGATGGGACACTTGTGCTTTATAAAAAGAAACTGCAATAAAATAAATAAACAAACATGTGCAAAAATTTTTTGGGTGTGTTTCATATTTAAAGTTAGTAACAATTATTACATAACATACATTTTGTCAAAATATTAAAATATTAATTTAGTAAAAATACAATTGTTCAGAACGGAGCAAAAAATGGCTCACATAAGTGATGGGACACTTACTTTTCCATCAAATATTTATCCAAAAATTTTACTTTTTAAAAGGCTTTAATATTTTGTTGGATTTCCTTTTACTTTTAAAACATGATTTAATCTTTTTGGGATGGATTCGACTAATTTTTTTGTGATTTCTGGAGTGATTTTACCCCATTCTTCTTGAAGCACCGATTGTAGTTGTTGTTTTGAAGAAATGGTGTGTCTGCGAATTCTTGATTCCAATTCTTGCCAAATATTCTCTATGGGATTTAAGTCTGGAGATTGTGGTGGTGTTTTTATTATTTCAGGACAGTTATATAGCAGCCAGAGTCTAACGTTCAGAGCAGTGTACTTGGGGTCATTGTCCTGGTAGAATTTAAAATCATTATGAAGGTTCAATTTTCGTGCTGAAGATTTCAAATTTTGCTTTAAAATATCAATATACTTGTACTGATCCATTATACTGTCAATAAAAACAAGATTACCAACTCCAGCGGACGACATACACCCCCATACCATAACTCCTCCTCCACCATGTTTTACTGTTGGTACCAAGTTCTGTTTGCGAAATTCTTCCCTGGGTTTTCTCCACACCAAGATTCTACCGTCAGAACCAAATATATTAAATTTACTCTCATCAGCAAATATAACTTTATTCCAGTAATCAGAATTTTTATTTATGTTGGATTTTGCGAAAGCTAGTCTGAGTTT
The DNA here is from genome assembly GCA_963931845.1 of Maratus michaelseni. Taxonomy (NCBI): domain Eukaryota; kingdom Metazoa; phylum Arthropoda; class Arachnida; order Araneae; family Salticidae; genus Maratus; species Maratus michaelseni. The sequence continues at coordinate 186,987,137 of OZ007592.1, read as the reverse complement.
TCTATTCTTTTCACTTACGAAGAATTTTTTCCTGGCTACTCTACCGTAATATCCAGCAGATCGAATTACCCTTCTAATAGTCTCAGGATTAACAATTATTCCATATAATGCTTGTAAATCAGCAGCAACTTTTGAAGCACTAATTCTTGGATTTTTTTTTAATATTTCGAACGATAATTCGCTTTATTCCATTGGATAGCTTTGATGGTCGGCCAGGTCTTCTTTTATCCTGAATCATATGATTCTTTTTATATCGTTTAATGATATTGAAAACTGTTGAACGACTCAAGTTAACTGTTTCAGCAGTTTTTCTAATAGATTTTCCACGTTCAATATGCAAATTAATAACTAATTTTCGAATTTCAGGCGAAGTTTCTTTTCGTTTAGCATTCATGGCTACACAGAGCTAAAAAACACAAAAATTCCAAAACAAACTGGAGAGAAATACTGCAGACGATTTCATAAATTATTGCCAATTGCTTTTAAGTAAAAATAAAACCCCAAAAAATATTTTTATTGCTTATTTCAGACTATTTTTGTCGCATATATAATGGTGTCCCATCACTTATGCGAGCTATTTTTTGCTCCGTTCTAAACATTTGTATTTTTATTAAATTAATATTTTAATATTTTGACAAAATGTATGTTATGTAATAATCTTTACTAAACTTAAGTATGAAATACACCCACAAAAAAATGTGTACATGTTTTTTTAATTTATTTGATTAGTTTCCTTTTGTAAAGCACAAGTGTCCCATCACTTATGTGAGACACTGTAATTCATTTCACAGAATTAAAAATCATCAAGATCTGAATATTTATATAACTAGCTGATACATATATATCTGAATATTTATATAACTAGTTAAGATATTTGTATGAACAGTGTCATAAAATATATACTTAACTAGCTGTTTAACCCGTTCTACGCACGGATATGATGAATTTAATTCTAAAACGTGCGTACGAACGCACCTCGTTTGTAACGTTTGACGTACAATTTCCAACTTGTTAATATTTTGGATTTGATATGTACATATATTTATAGTGGATGATTATCAAATCGAATAACATGTTTAAGGAGCTGCGTAGCCTGAAATAAAATGCATGTTATCTTATTTTTCGCTCAGTTTATTTTTTATGAGAAAAATATCCCCGAAGTAAAAAATATTTTGATGTGCCAGAAATTTCTAACTTAGATATTATCTTAATGAAACTTATTTTTTGTAGGCTGTTTTTTTAAATAGTTTTTAACTTATTCTAAATTAAATTCCTTGTTTATTTGTTTAATTCTGTAAGACATCCAGTGTTGAATTCAGGGGGTGGGGGGACAGTCCCCCCCGGAGCATTGAAATGTCCCCCCGGAAGATTTCACATTTTATGCTTTTAATAGTCAAAAAGTGCAATCCCCCCGGAACTCTATAATATCCCCCCCCCGGAACCACAGAAATCCCTCCCGGAGAAAAATGTCTGAATTCAACACTGAAGACATCAATAACATACCTATGATCTTAAAATAAATTGATGATATTTTTCTATGTTCGATGCTATATCAGAATCATATTGTCTTTTTTCAGGTACTGCATTATTATAGAATCAATTTTACATTTTATTATTTGTTGGGATGTAACGAATAGTGATTTGGCCGAATACCGAATATTCGGCCAAGTTTTAGCCGAATACCGAATATTCGGCGGCCGAATACTGACTTTAAAAAAAATTATTTTATTTGTTTATTTATTTTTTTTTCCAATTTTAAAATCAAAAATTAAATTAAGGACTAATTGAAATAATTTTTTTGTTTGAGTGTTCAAAAATCATAACAGCTGAATGTATGTAAGCACGGTATATAGTGAACGTTTGTTTTCTGAAGCTGGTAATATTATATGAAACCAAACGAAACAGACTTCTTCCTGAAAATGCTGAAAAGTTATTTTTGCATCACAATTTCAGGATTTACAGTGATAAATAATTTTGTTACCCCTGTATGTTATTTTGAAGTAACTCATTAAATGTTTTTTCAGTATAGGTAATAATTTTTTTCTTTTCAATGTATCAAACTCATTAGTTCGTTTAATCAACATCTAATGTTTAATTTTTAATTAGTAAAGTAATTATATAGTCATATATTTATTATTTAAAAGTAAAACTAAAAGCTAGAAAAATGATTTAATTTGTGAAAGATTAAGCATTTTTACAAGACAGTAAAATATTTGTTTTTAATATTTATGAATTTTATTGTTTAAGAAACTTATCATCATTATAAATCAGATTAAAAAAATAGATATAAAGTTAATTTTTTTTAATTTACTGATGAGAGAGAGAGAGAGAGATTTAAACTTTAAATGCAGTATATATTTTGCATTTTAATGTAAAATAAATTAATGTTGCAATACTTACTTAAATTCATATGATGCCTAAATATGCAGCAAGAAAAATATTTTTTATTTATGTAATTTCATTATATACAGTTATTTATAAGTTGTCATGAAGCTTTAAAATTGAGTAAGTATTAGGATTTATTTTTCTTATAATAATTAATGTATTTAGATATCATTCTTTAATATTGTTTGTTAAAAATATTTAAAATCACATTTTTTTTTTCTGGAACTTATTTAACCAAATATCTTAGAATATTCGGCCAAATAAGCAAGTATTCGACAATATATCTAAATATATTCGGCTACAGGTATTCGGCAGAATATCTGTTCAATATTCGGCAAAAGGGCCGAATAAGCCGAATACCGAATAGTGGTCGAATATTCTTTACATTCCTAATTATTTGTAGTGTATTAAAATTCAATTGAAAAGGGGAGTCCTTTAAATTCTATAATGTTAATTAATAAATTGAGAACTTTATGTTAGGACGATATAATGAAATTTATATTGGTATATATGGTAAAATAAATTTCAGTATTCTTTGCATATCAGACAAAATTTTAGTTGTAACAAACGTAAAGTTGAATATGCTGAATATCTTGAGGTTGATATTATCTATATTCATGCTGTAAAAGCTTGCATGCAGAAGCTTACATCTTGGGCAGCAGAGATCAACTGCCTCGCCCTGGATATTCAAGTTTAATTGGCTAAATTTTATTTTTCTTACATTATTTTGAAAATAAAAAATGACATTTAATCTTTTCTAATAATTTAAAATAAACAGAAAAAGGAAAAAAAGCAAACAGGGAATTTTTGTCAGTAGAGATGGATGGGGGAGATCTCCACTGCTGAACATCATGTCACATGTGGAAAGGAAGACAATTTTTTGTTCTGATTTTTATTTCGTGCTCATGTCTTGAAAAAATATATTGAATGGGCTTCAGGGAGAATAAACCCTCAAAAGGCTTGAATTTTTTTTATTTCAAAAATATAAAGCTTCAATTCTTCATTCATTCATTAAAAATGTGGTGTTTTAGCAAAAAAAATTTCTTACTTGATTTTATTTCATATTTCTGCTTTCATTTAACTAAATCTTGTCATGTATTTAAATGCACGTGTTAATACTGTTCAAATTTCAAGAAAAAAAAATGTTCAAAAGAGTCATGATGTCAACATATAAATCATAAATGTCACTAGAACCCAACTTTAAACTTCAGAGTCCTAGGCACAGCATTTTTGCGTACCCTTCCAAGCACTACTCTTAAGTAATCTCAAAGCTTAGAATTTTTGGGATACGTCCTCATCCAATCATTTCTACCAGGGCTGTGGAGTCTGAGTATAAGTAAGGCACGTTTCTTTTTTTTTTTTTTTTTTTTTTTTTTTTTTTTTGGGGGGGGGGGGGAGATTCGGTGTCGCTAAAAAACTGGCCGACTTGACTCAGTCTCTAGCTTGTTTTTTGGACAATTCAAAGTGAAATTAAATTAATTATGTGTGATTTTAAATTTATAAACTGAATTATTATTTTTATTTTGGGACTATATACCGCATAGATGAAAACTGTTTTTAATTAAAAACTCTCGTTGATATTTTCCATTTAGTATACAGTCTTTTCACTCAGCTTTTTGGGGTTTGCAGAACCCGAGGTAAGGCAAAAATTGAAAATTCTGCTACTTTTGGAGTCTACAGAACCCGAAATATCATTGTAATAGAAACCTTTTTTAGCTTCCAGTCTGTCAAAGCCAGAAAGGGGGGCTAATTCGCCACCCTCTTAATTTAGATAAATAGGTTTTTCATACAGAGTTATCCGATTTCAATTTTTGAAATTTTGTATATAGGTTGATTCTGATAAGACGGTTCCTTGATTAGTTATGGAGGTTCATTGGTTAAATATAAAGGGGGAGGAAAAGGGGGCTGATAGCCCCCTTAATTTAGATAAACGGTTTTTTTATGCAGAATTATCCAATTTGTTTGAAATTTTGTATATAGGTTCATTCTGATAAGGCGCTTCCCTGATCAGTTTTGAGGGTTTATTGGTTAAGTATAAAGGGGAACGGGGGCTAATCCCCCCTAATTTAGATAAATGGTTTTTTCATGCAAAATTACCCAATTTGCTTCAAATTTTGCATAAAGCTTCATTGTGAAAAGGCGCTTCCCTCATTAGTTTTGGAGGTTCATTAGTTAAGTTTAAAGAGGGAAACGGTGGTTAATACCCTCCTCCTTAATTTAAATAATTGGGTTTTTTATGCAGAATTATCCGATTTGCTTCAAATTTTGTATACAGGTTAATTGTGATAAGGCGCTTCCCCTTATCAATTTTGGTTGTTCATTGATTAAGTATAAAGGGGGGAACGGTGTCTAATCCCCCCTTAATTTAGATAAATGGGTTTTTAATGCAGAATTATCCAATTTGCTTCAAATTTTGCATATAGGTTCATTCTGATAAGGCGGTACCCTGCTCAGTTTTAGGGGTTCATTGGTTAAGCATAAAGGAGGGAACAGGGACTAATCCCCTCTAATTTAGGTAAATGGGTTTTTCATGCAGAATTACACAATTTTCTTCAAATTTTGTATATAGCTTCATTGTGATAAGGTGCGTCCCTCATTAATTTTGGGAGTTATTTCGTTCAGCATAAAGAGGGGAACGGGGGCTAATCCCCCCATAATTTAGATAAACGGGGTTTTTATGCAGAATTATCGTATTTGCTAAAAATTTTGTATATAGGTTCCATCTAATAAGTCGCTTCCCTGATTAGTTTTGGGGGTTCTTTGGTTAAAGATACAGGGGGAACTGGGGGCTAATGGGTTTTTCATGCAGAATTATCCGATTTGTTTCAAATTTTGTATATATGTTCATTCTGATAAGGCGCTTCCTGATCAGTTTTGGGGTTCATTAGTTAAGTATAAAGAGGAGAACGGTGGCTAATCCCCTCCCCCTTAATTTAGATAAATGTGTTTTTATGCACAATTATCTGATTTGTTTCACATTTTGTATATAGGTTAATTGTGATAAGACGTTTCCCCATATCAATTTTGGAGGTCGATTGATTAAGTATAAAGGGGGAAACGGTGTCCAATCACCCCCTTAATTTAGATAAATGGGGTTTTTTATGCAGAATTATCCGATTTGTTTCAAATTTTGTATATAGGTTCATTCTGATAAGGCGCTTCCCTGATCAGTTTTGGGGGTTCATTAGTTAAGTATAAAGAGAAGAACGGTGGCTAATCCCCCCCACCCCTTAATTTAGATAAATGTGTTTTTATGCACAATTATCTGATTTGTTTCAAATTTTGAATATAGGTTAATTGTGATAAGACGTTTCCCCATATCAATTTTGGAGGTTGATTGATTAAGTATAAAGGAGGAACAGGGGCTAATCACCCCTAATTTAGATAAATGGGTTTTTCATGCAAAATTACCCAATTTGCTTCAAATTTTGCATAAAGCTTCATTGTGAAAAGGCGCTTCCATCATTAGTTTTGGAGGTTCATTAGTTAAGTTTAAAGAGGGAAACGGTGGTTAATACCCTCCTCCTTAATTTAAATAATTGGGTTTTTTATGCAGAATTATCCGATTTGCTTCAAATTTTGTATATAGGTTAATTGTGATAAGGCGCTTCCCCTTATCAATTTTGTTTGTTCATTGATTAAGTATAAAGGGGGGAACGGTGTCTAATCCCCCCTTAATTTAGATAAATGGGTTTTTAATGCAGAATTATCCAATTTGCTTCAAATTTTGTATATAGGTTCATTGTTAAAAGCCGCTTCCCTGATTAGTTTTGGGGGTTCATTGGTAAGTATAAAGGGGGGGACGGGGAGCTGATACCCCCTTAATTTAGATAAATGGGTTTTCCATGCGGAAATATCTGATTTGTTTCAAATTTTGCATATAGGTTCATTCTGATAAGGCGGTACCCTGCTCAGTTTTAGGGGTTCATTGGTTAAGCATAAAGGAGGGAACAGGGACTAATCCCCTCTAATTTAGGTAAATGGGTTTTTCATGCAGAATTACACAATTTTCTTCAAATTTTGTATATAGCTTCATTGTGAAAAGGTACGTCCCTCATTAATTTTGGGAGTTATTTCGTTCAGCATAAAGAGGGGAACGGGGGCTAATCCCCCCATAATTTAGATAAACGGGGTTTTTATGCAGAATTATCGTATTTGCTAAAAAATTTGTATATAGGTTCCTTCTAATAAATCGCTTCCCTGATTAGTTTTGGGGGTTCTTTGGTTAAAGATACAGGGGGAACTGGGGGCGAATGGGTTTTTCATGCAGAATTATCCGATTTGTTTCAAATTTTGTATATATGTTCATTCTGATAAGGCGCTTCCCTGATCAGTTTTGGGGTTCATTAGTTAAGTATAAAGAGGAGAACGGTGGCTAATCCCCTCCCCCTTAATTTAGATAAATGTGTTTTTATGCACAATTATCTGATTTGTTTCACATTTTGTATATAGGTTAATTGTGATAAGACGTTTCCCCATATCAATTTTGGAGGTCGATTGATTAAGTATAAAGGGGGAAACGGTGTCCAATCACCCCCTTAATTTAGATAAATGGGGTTTTTTATGCAGAATTATCCGATTTGTTTCAAATTTTGTATATAGGTTCATTCTGATAAGGCGCTTCCCTGATCAGTTTTGGGGGTTCATTGGTTAAGTATAAAGGGGGAACAGGGGCTAATCACCCCTAATTTAGATAAATGGGTTTTTAATGCAAAATTACCCAATTTGCTTCAAGTTTTGTATAAAGCTTCATTGTGATAAGGCGCTTCCCTCATTAGTTTTGGGGGTTCATTTGCTAAGTGTAAAGAGGGGAACGGTGGCTAATTCCCCCCCCCTTAATTTAGATAAATGGGTTTTTATGCAGAATTATCCGATTTGCTTCAAATTTTGTATATTGGTTAATTGTGATAAGACGCTTCCCTATATCAGTTTTGGGGGTCCATGATTAAGTATAAACAACAGAACGGTTTCCAATCGCCCCCTTAATTTAGATAAATGGGTTTTTAATGCAGAATTATCCAATTTGCTTCATATTTTGTACATAGGCTCATTGTGATAAGTCGCTTCCCTGATTCGTTTTGGGGATTCATTGGTTAAGTATAAAGGAGAAACCAGGGGGCCAATCCCCCCTCTTAATTTAAATAAATGGTTTTTTTTTATTCAGAATTATCCGATTTGGTTCAAATTTTTTATATAGGTTAATTGTGATAAGACGCTTCTCCTTATCAGTTTTGGGGGTTCATTGATTAAGCATAAAGGGGGAACTGTGTCCAATCCCCCCTTAATTTAGATAAATGGGTTTTTAATGCAGAATTATCCGATTTGTGTCAAATTTTGTATATAGGTTCATTCTGATAAGGCGCTTCCCTGATCAGTTTTGGGGGTTCATTGGTTAAGTATAAAGGGTAGGGAAGGGAGGCAAATCCCCCTCCTTAAATTAGATAAATGGGTATTTCATGCAGAATTATCCGATTTGCTTCAAATTTTGTAAATAGGTTCAATGTGACAAGTTGCTTCTCTGTTTAGTTTTGGGGGTTCATTGGTTAAGTATAGAAAGGGGTAACAAGTTCCAATCCCTTCCTTAATTTAGATAAATATGTTTTTCATGCAGAATTATCCAATTTGCTTCACATTTTATATATATGTTCATTGTTATAAGGCGCTTCCTTGATTAGTTTCGGGGGTTCAATGGTAAAGTATAAAGGGGGGATCGGGAGGCTAATCTCCCCTCCTTAATTTAGATAAATGGGTTTTTCATACAGAATTATCCGATTTGCTTCAAATTTTGTATATAGGTTCAGTTTGATAAGGTGCTTCCCTGATCAGTTTTGAAGTTTAATTGGTGAAGTATAAAGAGAGGGAACGGGGCTATTCTCCACCCTCTAATTTAAAGAAATGGGTTTTCATGCAGAACCGGTAAATATTTACTTTATAAAAAACATGAGTTTTTTTTGTTGTTGATGCTAAATGAAATTTATTTGGATTTATTAAAGAAAGGACAAAGTGTTTTGAAAGGAATATTAAACGAAACCCTTTGAGCGATGTTCGATCACACTTACCCACTAGTTCTATTATATTACTGTGGCACCATTTTTTTTCATTTAATGCTGATCGTGAAATCCCATAGTAACCTATGTAAATTTTAAAGAGGTAGTAAATTCCCTTATACAATTATCAAAATATAGCTTTCACCAGCAGGAAGCAGATGTCCAATGTGCATCTTTAAATTAACATTTTTAAATTGTACATTTTAAAAATTTTCCTTAATTTTTAAGTATTTTTAAAACTTATGAAATTTGAAATTTTTACTTAAAGGAAAATTTTCAAATTTTATGCTCTTAAAAATACTTATCGCTGAAGACGAAGAGTCCTCTTAAACATTCATTGCTGTTGTGCTGTTTTTGTCTCATTAAATATACATGATCACTAGAAATTAGTAAAATAAAAATATATTAATATTATTATTGTTATTATTGCAGGATAATACTGCAGTGATCAGTGTCGCATTCCAGCTAGAGCATATCATCCTTGCTTAGTAGCGAATGATGATGTAAGAAAGGAAATCATGCTGTTCTCGAATAATATTGATGGTTTGACAGTTTTTTCGGAGAAATGTCCTAGGACAATTTTGTTTTGGTAGCATCATATTGTGTAATCAATTAAGGCCTGGAAGAAATTAAAGAATCTAGGCCTACTTTTTTACTAAGTGCAGCTATTCGGAGGCAAGAACTGTCAATGGAAGTAATATCAGTATTGCTGTAATTTTTATTCATTATAACATTTTGATTTATATTTTTGTTGCAAATAAATGTTATTTTTCAGTATAAATGTTTGTTTTATTTTTTCTGTCTTTTGTAGTTAGCCAGAAAAAAAATCGAGTAACTTATATATATATTTTTAAATAGTATTTTGTTAGTATGTGCAATTTAATGTTTGTGCAGATTAAATGCGATTGATTTATTTTACTAAGTTTAAGTTTAAAAAAAATAGCACATACACATTTGCGAAGTCAGATTTTTTATTAAATAGACACTTATTTTTTATATATTTTTCCTGAATTATTTGTAATTTTTAATATTCTTCTATTAAGTGATCTGCCATTGAAGAATAAAAGACTCACAAACATTTCTTTCTTTGTCATTAATGATGATAAAATTTTGACTTTAAATATACATAAATTTTTACAGGCAACTGGACTTCATAAATATAGTAAAATAAATATAGGTCAGTCAACAGTATATTTATTGATATTTATGTAGATATCTCATGACTTCATTGTGCACATGTAAATAACAAATGGTTCAATATTCCAACGTAATTTATTTATGGAAAGATTCGGAAAATAAAGATTGCATGGTAAGTAATATACTTTGAAATGTTATATATATATATTTTCATACAATTTCAATTACTTGCAAATGTAAACTCATAAATAACTAAAGTTTTAAAATCTTAAAAAAAAGGCCTGATTTAATTATTTTTATTTTAAATTCAAATAAATCAAACTTTAATTCACTGTAAACTCTGTAATCGCTTAGGAACTCATAAAGCTGGAAAATTGGTGTTTCTTTTCAAACATTTTAATAACAAGGAATATTTTTTTCATATCCATTGAAATTTATAAAATATAATCATAACCATCTTAAGTGTGTTTAATATATGCTCTAAATTCATTAAATGAATAAAGAAATTTGGTCAGAACAAAAAGCTTTAGCTTTTAGTAATGCAGAGTGCATATGCTTTTTATTTTATCAAAGGGGTAATTCAAGGTGGTATATGTATTTTATACAGAATAGGATATCTGTTAAATTGCAGTTTTTGTAAATAAGTGATGACACAAGACAATTTGTTTTATTTATTTCATGTTTTCAAAAGTAAAAGAGAATTCACATTTCTAAATTAAATCTTTTTCTTTAGCTCCATTTTTTTAAACTGTATATTTTTAACTATTTATATGATTAAAATATTTTAATTTAACCAAGTGAATGAGTTTCTATATATTTTTTTAATTTCAAATATATTTAAATGGACACTTCTAATTGTTAATTTTAATTATTTAGTAAAGTTTATTTTACTGTAAAATGTATAATTTTAAAATTGTATTTTGAATTTAAAAAAATAGCTGATTTAAATAATTAAAAAAATATATGATTTTTTGATTAAATAAATAATTAAAATCACGAACCCTGTTTTTAAAAAAGATTTTCATTTAGCAAGGCTTTTTGTTATATAATTTTCAGTTGAGCTTCAAGTTCAAAGTCTTGTACATTTTCAAATTGCATGGCTTCTAAAATTTGTTTATCATCAAGCTATTTATTAGGATTAGCTGAATTCTGTATATTCTTATAAGTTACATGGCTTCAAAAGTTTTTAGATTTACTTTATTAATATTACACTGGTGTCCAGAAATTAAGGGGCAGTGACCGATTTCAGACGTTTCGTCGATTATCTTACTGGAACTCGTGAGGAAATGCCCGGAATGCCCTTAAGCTTTGAGGATGTAAAGAACATGTTTGACTTGATGTTTTTCAGTGAATACTTTATCGCGAGGACAACTATGGGGGGGGGGATAATAACTTTAATAATAAAATAATATTTTCGATCACCCAAGTAACGAAAAATGCTAAAAATGGTCTGTCACTGTAGTAAATGACTATGTAGGTTCTGTTCAACATTTGTGTGCATTTTTTGTAAGTATAGCATGTATATTCGTGAATATATTAACGTTTATGTGAAAAATTCAAAAGTTTTTTTTTATAACATGCAGAGTTTTCAGCCAAATTTAACACCACTTTCCAAAATCTTGACAAAGAATCGTAGAAATAGTATACTGTGATTAAAATATTAATATATTGAATATTTGATGAGATATAGGTATTTTTATGAAATTAATTTTAACTGCACATGCGCAAACTACAGCAAACATTTTTGTTATGATTTGATAGCTATACTATAGGGCAACTCATATGAAAAGACCAGTGAACTATCGTGAAAACTCAAATAGTTACAGCATTGATAAATACATTGATAAATTGAGAAATAAGTCTCATATAATTCTATGTTTTAAACATAACTCAAAAACTACTTACCAACTATCTGTGATTTTGGATTTGCATATTTGAAGCCTCCAGAAATCCACCTCTATTAAAAATTCATAGGTTATTTTTTTTCTTTTTTGAAATGAATTTAAAAATACATTTTTTTGTTATATAAGAGAGAACTAAACATAATCTATACAATTTTAACAAATAGATTTTGAAAATCTTCAAATAAGCGAATCCAAAATTATTATGTCAAGTAGTTTTTGAATTACGCTTAAAAAGCTACCCGCATTGCAATTTGTTTTTCATCAATTGCAAATTAATTTCACATTAAGACTTCCAAATTTTAAACCTTCATATTTCTTAAACCACTTGACCAAGTGATTTCTTGTATCGTATCCTTGGGAGAAATTTACAGAAAAAAAAATGTATAACGTCAAAATTAGGTGTATATATTGAAAAGTTGGAGTTTGGTACAATTTAAGAATGATGACGACCCCCTAAGCTTATTTTTTTAAAACCTATTATTGGAAGAAGATAATTTTCAGTCAAATATGGCTATTTCTGTTTTTTAAGGAGGGGTGGGCAATATTATGATTTAAAAAGAAAGGTTTTGTATGTCCTTTGTTTTAGAAATATAGCTATAGAAATTCTTTCCAGCAACAATAAATTTCAAAGTAGTTGCATACACCTCATATGCATAGAACATGTTTCATACTTGTGCTACACCCAGTGGAATAAATTTGAGCTTTTTGAGGATACAGGCTTGTCCCTTTTTTTTAGTAATATTGAACAGTTGTTTCGCACAGTATTGAATTCAGGGGGTGGCCCGCTGGGACCCCCTTGGAACATTGAAATTCCCCCCCCCCCAGAAGATTTGAGATATTATGCTTTTAATGGTTAAAAAGTGCAATTTCCAAAAAGGAAATATATAATTCCTCCCCCCCCTCTCCCCGCCGGAGCCGCAGAAAAGGCTCTGAATTCAACACTGGTTTAGCATCATCTGAATATTTAGTTATATTATACCCATGAGCGCATCAGTATACTTGTAACAAATAAATAAAATTTCAAGCTGATTCTGTATTGTAAAGAAACTTTTGTTATAAAGAGTAGGACCAATAACAGATGAAAATATTGCTTTTGGACACTGTTTTGATTTCCTTTTATCTCAATTAAATATTACTCAGAACTTTTTTGAATACATTACACACATTTCGTATCATAAAATGCATTACATGTAATGCATTTTATAATAACAAATACTTAAAATGTGTGTATGTATTCAAAAAAGTTCTTAATAATATTTAATTGAGATAAAAGGAAATCAAAACAGTGTCCAAAAGCAATATTTTCATCTGTTAATGTTCCTACTCTTTAAAACAAAAGTTTCTTTACAATACAGAAAATTTTCCGATCATAATGAAAAAAAATTCCATAAAGCAAAGAAAAAGTTTCTATTCTACACAGGAATTTTTAATTTTTTCAAGATTAGTTTACTGACTGATTCGGAAAAGTTTCCTTTTTAAAACGGAATACTTTCTATCTATTCTCCCATTCTTCCAAAACGTTTCTTTATGTGAATGGAAAGTTTTCCTTTTTAAAACGGAATACTTTCTATCTATTCTTCCATTCTTCCAAAACGTTTCTTTATGTGAATGGAAAGTTTTCCTTTTTTAAACGGAATACTTTCTATCTATTCTTCCATTCTTCCAAAACGTTTCTTTATGTGAATGGAAAGATTTCCGTAAGACCCAGGAATTTATTCTGTGTCTAAAGATTAGTTTCTGAATCAAACGGGAAAAGTTTCCTGACGGAAAGAAAAAACTTTCGTTTTTTTCCGTTTTTTTTTCCGTGTTGTTTCGGAAAAGTTTCCTGTACTATACGGGCAACTGGAAATCCTATTCCTACCGGAAACTTTTCCGAATTTTTTTTTACAGTGTACGGGTGAAGCTAAAAATGTTAAAATTGTTAAATGTAATTAGATCTGTTAAAATCAGGGCAATAGATATGGATTTTTACCCTTACCCCGCTCCGCAAATATAACAAATAATCTGTTAAATAAAGTTTTCTGTATTAATAATCTCTATCATAATAATATATGTTATATTAAAAGAAAACCTTAAACCCAGCTAATTATCATGAAGAAAAACGTGCCCGGAAAAATGTTTCAAACAGGTGGCGTCTGTGTAATTTGTCGTGTGCAGGTGGCGCTACATTTAGCATAGCTGTACGCTGGTAACTGCAATCCAAATTAACATTATTTCCTTAGAAGTCCTTATCAATGCATCGCTATCCGTGAAGACTCTATACAATCAACCAACCGAATGTTTGAAGAGAGTTCTTTGTGGATTTTAATTAATATTTCGGTAAATAATTAAAATATTAAAATTCTGATTCTCAGGTGCACCAGGACAGGTTTTGGACTATCCTCATCTAAATTTTCAGACGGTGCGCTTTTTCCTAGCCATCACCAACAGGCGCAGACAGACACACACACACACGGCGAAACTTTCTTTTATTAGTATAGATAGTAGAAGCTGAAATACAATTGAAGTGGTAATAGCAAATGCAAGCACATAAAATATCATTACTAGATATCTATATATATCTATCTTCTATATTATAAAGGAAAAACGTGTCCCTCCGTAAAGCTGACGTCAATTTGAAGTTGGCTACGACTGAGGATTAAATTTCGCTTTTTTCAATTTTTGATGCTACAATTTTTTAAACATCACACCTTTTCAATTTTTGCACCGTCGAGTCGTATAGGAAAAAATATTACTTTCAAATGCAATTTGTTTGAAAACTGTATCTTAATTGACACATTTATTATGGTTTTAAAAATAATTTTCAAGCATGAATTTTTAAAATATATCTCTATTGCGTGCCGGCTTCCATTCGGGGCTTCGCTCCATTACTGGCGAATAACAACCCATCACCACTTAAAACAATATAAATAGTTCAGCACTTGTATCCATCTAATTTTCCACAGCAAAATTAAAACTTCAACAATAAATAAATAAAAGAAACTATAGATAATGTGCATGTTTTTCAACAAACTGGCTTGTTGCGTGTCTACTAAACGTAGGCAAAACTTCGAGCTAAATTGCTTGAAGTTTTTCATAAAATGCTCGTAATTTTCGCGTAATTATATAATCTAATATATAAAAATGAAAATTTGTCTGTCTGTCTGTCTGTATTTCTACACAAATCCACAGTTTAGAATCGAGAATCGTGAAATTATACGCACAGGCATATAATATACAGTCGAGACAACTAAAATAATCTGAAATCGAAATAAATTACAGTTAATTTTTCATTAATAAAAAACCACCAGTCTAACAGCAGTATCCTATCATATTTAAACAATTTTCGTTATAGCAGCTAACCAACAATTAAAAATACACAATAAAATTATTGCCACAACAATTAATTTTCTATTGAAAGATACCCACATGAAAATGAAATACAAAGTTTCAAGAATGAAAAAGAAGATGAATATGACGTCATATTGGAAGTATAACAGATTTTCAGAGTTCTCAATAATACATGGAGCATAAATATGAGTAAGTTCAGAAAGCAGGTAAATATGACGTCAACAGGTGAATATATTACATCATATGAGTTTGAGAGCGTATTGAATCATGATAAAAGCCCGATTATGGAAATATTAGCATATTTTAAGATTTTGAAGTTCTATGACTTCATTTTCAATACTTTTAAATTTATTTCACATATATACGTATGTGTATGCATGTATATTAGAATTTCCACAAATGTTCAGTCCCCAGAGCTTATTTTTAGTAAAGAACTGAAAAAAAGATTTCAGATTTTTTCATTATTACTTTTTTTTTAATAAGCTTTACAGAATTTTTTTATTTGCCCCCCCCCCCCTTTTTTTTTATCAGGAAAAACTTTAAATAACAAAATACTCGGAAATAACTTTCCAGCAAAAGGTTTTAATCTTGGTCTCATTCCGGACCACATATTATTTATTAAGTAAGTAGGTAATCTGTCGCGCGGATTAAGTGAAAAATGAGTGAAAATTACTCAAATTAAAACTCAAAATAAAAACGTAAATTAAAACTTTACTTTTTTCATAATAACAACACATGTACTTCGTTTACATGCTAAGTTACATTTGAAGTGATCTTAGCAGTTGTGAATTTTCAGTTCTTACTGCTCCAATGATAAACGGAAGCTAGTTGATTTATAGCAAATTTCTGATGAGTTTATTATATGAATTTATATATTTTAAAAATGACTTTTTTTTTTATTCATGCGTATAATATTCCGCATGCTTCATTTATTATGTTTTTATACTACATGTTTAATTTTGAATTTGATTTTATTAAACAAGAATTCTTAAAATCACGGGCAAGACAGGGTACTTCAGCTAGTTCATAATATTATTGTGTAGGAAATAATGTTTTCTTGCGAGCGCTTTTACCACTAAATATCAATATTTTCCCTCGAAGTTGTCATTTAAAAAATTATAAATTCATACAAAATCGGGTTAAATATATAAAATCATACAAATTTGAGGTTTATTTAAGGTTATTATCACGGGTCCAGGCAAGGTCGAGCGGGTCAGCTAGTGTAGAATAATAAAGATAGATGTGTATCTGTGTGTTCTGAAGAGACCGTTACGTGCAGGGCTACAAGATTTGGCAGGCATGTACCTGCATAGCTGAAGTTATGCACCTTGAAGTCAGATTTTGCATTATTTGATTATTATTATTATTTATTTTTTATGCGACTGTTAACGCTTTTTTGCGTTTCGCGGCGATTTTTCAAAATCTGTAAAATGAATCCGGTTTCAATCTTTTAGCTTTAATACAGTAAATTTTGGCCCATTTCAATAAAGTTTATTTGGAATTCGTAATAGCAATTTCTGAAGCTTTCACGAATATTTTTTAGCGATATTTAGATTTTTTTTTTCGCGTTCCGCGGCGATTTTGTGGACATTGGTAAAAATAACCCGGTTTCAATCTTTTAGCTCAATATAGTACATTTTGCTCTCTTTTCAACAAAATTGATACGGAATCTGTACGGCGATGTTTGAATTTTTCGCAAATTTTTTTATGCGACATCGTTTTTTCGCATTTTTTGACATTTGTAAAAGAAATCTGGTTCAAATCTTTTAGCCTAGTATAGTAAATTTTGTCCTCTGCTATTTTTAATTTTTCATGCGATTTTAAGCTTATGTCGACAAGATGAAACATGTTTCTATCCCTGCCCTTTCTAAACACATTTCGACATGTTTGGAAAAGTGGAAAGAATAATATCAGAATGTGTTTATAAAAAAGCAGTGTTCTTTCAAAACAAATTATTCAGAATGAAAGAAAAAAAAAAAGATTACAATATAGTTTTTCAAAATCAAAGCCTTTCCTTTACACACGAGAATTTCATGTTTGTTAAAAGACTGTATTGGAACAAAACGTATCAGTTATGATGAACGATATTCATTCATTTGTAATTTTAATGATGAGCCAAATTCACCAGTTGTCTCCTTTATCGCACTTAACATTCTAAAGATATTTAGCTGGTATATATGATGGATATTTGTTTTTCAGACTGGTACAGAAAATCAATTAAGAGGTTGAAATACTGTAAAAATAAATTTCATAGATCCCCAAGAACAATCAAAATCTTTTTATTGACCTTCAGCTAATTCTCCAAATGGAGAAGATATCTGTGAAGTTGACTTATCAACATAATCTGCACTGTAAATATACATCATTGACATAATGTTGTAGGCAAACATGGTATTTTGTGGAAGAAAAAAAATGATTTTAAATTTGTTGAGAGCAAATTCCATAAACTGAACTCTATGTCATAATGTAACCCTGAAGTAATCGTGGTTCATAAAATTTTAGTAAATTTAATGCATTTTTCAATTTAATTTTCGAAAACTCGATACTCGATATAAATACCGGATTTCAATTTGGAGAGAATTCAGAATCTAATAAAAACGGCGTGAAAATTTGCTGTACTGGAAGGTGTGTAAACTTTTCTATGTTTCAAATTTGAGGATCACTAATAGAAAAACTTGAAGTTAGTGTTCATTTTAATATTAAAATAGCCTTTTTTTATGAGTTATCTCATAAAATTAGACGTTATTCCTAGTCGATAAATACTGATACAATTTTCCTACTTTTATTTTTGGTGGAATTAGTATAGTAGCATTTTTCTTTTCTTCCAGGATTGTATACTCATATTTTATACTCTTGTCATCTTGATGAGAAGAAAAAGTTGATACATAACATATCTCGCTTTGAAAGTTAAAAAGGTTCTCAATGCCCATCACAAGTCAGAATTTTCAGACTAACTATAGTTCCCGTTGAAAAATTTTATTTTAGCAGCAGTAGCAGCAATTATTTAGACTAAAATAAGGAATTTTGCTTCATCTCATGGAAATTTGAAAAATAGGTATTGTCATTAGATTTTTTTCATTATATATATATATATATATATATATATATATATATATATATATATATCATATTGCAAATTACGATGCTTGATGCTAAATAATGTTTTAATCTTCTAGTTCTGTGTAACATCTTTGAAACTTCGGAACATTTCATTATATTTTCTTGAAAGTGAACATTCATTTAGGGAGAGAGAAAGCAACCGATAATGAGAATGTTTCAAAAAATGCTATCATTAATCGAAATTAATTAATCTTTGAAACTGTTTGTATGATATTATTTGATAAACTTTCATGAAATTAGTTAAAATAATATTTTCTAAATCAAAATCTTATATTTTGCTAGTGTTCTTCTTGCAAGACTTAGGCAATGATTTTCATTTTTGCTGATCTCTAAACAAAAATATTTGTAATATAATGGACATAGAACCCACACTACCAGCGACTATTTAATGCAGGATGTCTGCCATGATGTAATAATCGATAGCATCCTGTGTTGTCAGTGTTAATGTCAATTTCGTTAAATGATAAATTAAATTAATGTGGAGTAACTAGCAATAATTAATTTTATGGAATCCCGTCGATTTTGAAATGAGGAAGAAAACTGGCGAAGCTACAAATAATAACATTAAATAATAAACAAGTAATAAAAAAAAAATTAAGTCATTTCCTACTTTTTAATCATAAATATATAAAATAAACCCGTGCAGCATTAATGTCCCACGTTATCTTTATTGAACATTTTTTATAATGATCGTTGCGGTATTTTATTTCTGTGGCATCACTCATTTGAGATAAATCTTTTATTTCATTTATGAAAACAATGGGAGGAATTTTTTCTCCCATTTAAAACTAAAATTAATTAATTTATTTTAATGAATGAATTAATATTTGAAAAAACTGTATTAACATAAAGTGTCATACACTACAAGTTTTAAAAAAATTATTTGAACTTGAATACGAAATATTTTATTAACGATTGAAAATTTGAACAAGATATATAGAGAGAGAATGAGCTAATAGTAGGAATTTAAAAAAGAAAAAAAAGTCCGTAAACATAAACCATCAATAGATATATTTTTCCCGTTTTTATTTGTTCATTTATTAACATTTGTTGACTTATTGTGTGTACTTCACTTATAATCTAAAGAAAAAACGAAATCTAAGCTTAAACTGAAATAAAAATCTGAAATCTAAGCTTTATTTCTGTGAAGTTACGTAAGATTGACGGCAACTGTGCCGTCGGTAGTTTGACCGTTTCTTGACGAAATTTCCAATCTGTCCATTTTCCCTCAAATCATTCTTGAATGAAAAGTCAGGAAAAAAAAAAAAAGATGTAATTTAGCTACCGGAATTTTTCCGTTTTTTGACTGTAGTACACAGTTCACATAGAGATTTTAAAGTCAGTGTTACTCATTATTTAATGCACTGTGGCGAAAACATTTTGTTAAGTTGTTTTAGTGAGTCCTAAACATTAAAAACAGTTTTAGTGAGTCCTACACATTAAAAACAATGATGGCATCTTAAATGAACTTTCTTTTAAGTGAAAGAACAGCTTCAAAAGCTATTAACCCTACGACTGCTTGTCCGTGATTTCCACGGGCGACACTTGTAGAAAAATTTATATAATACATAATTTTTGATGGTATGAAATATGTAATAAAAGATAAACTGACAATAATCTTACAACTGACTGATTTTTATTTTGATATAGTTGGAAGTATTTTTTTTAACTTTTAGAGAATTAATTAAAAAAAAATCTATATTCCCCAAAAAATGTTTTGTTTTACAATAGAAATATTCTTATTCGACTTTTTAACTACAAAAATACAGATGGCATCTCGTAGAAATTGAGTGTGTAAAATTACTCCGTGAAATGCAGAATTACGGGGTAGAGGTCTGCACGGGCCAAAATTGTCAGGCCCGGCCCGTTGCATAAACTAAAGGTTCGGCCCGGGCCAACTCGACCTAGCCCGACTGAATTTCTACAAAAAATTACGATTTTTCTTAACGTACAATTAAGAATCTTTTATGCATACATATTTATGCGAAAATTTTACAGTATATTCCAGAATATATATCTGCAAGTCATATAAAACAAAATAGCAACATTAATGACCACAGTCTCTTAGATATTACATTCAGATATAGACTCATTTAAAAAATTAAAAAAAAAAAAAAAAAAAAAAAAAGAAAAAAAAAAAAAAGGGGGATAAAAACATCAAATTTGAAAATTTTCTCTGTAATTTATTAAAGTATATTTTCAAAGATTGCGTTAGCAAAGTTCATTATCACTATTAATTTTACAAATTAAATTGCCTGTTCTACACGTTCTGGGAACAATTAAGTCCACATGTGGCCCGGACCCCGAACATGTAGAAAAAAAATTAAGCCTGAGCCCGGCCAGAGTCTGCTGAAAAAAAAAAAAAAAAGCCCGGGTTCAGACACGATGTAATTGCCCAATGCAGATCTCTACGCTGGTCAAGTTAAATTTCTGTACTGATATTGTCAAACTAGCACAGGCTCGTGCAGCACATTTATAAATTATTCTTTGCCCAGTCAGGTTCATTGAAAATTGTTCATATTTTATCGGCTTGTCAGACTCTTTTAAATTTGTTATATCGAGTTGGTCGTCACGCTTAATTTTTTTTTATCGGCCCGTTAAAAAATTGTCTTTATTTTGCCGGCCCAGCATAGCTCTACCCGCGGGCCAGCCAGACTGGGTACGGGCCCCGGACCCGTGAAGACCTCTATCACGGGGTGATGCCCACACGCGGACTGCAACATAAGATTCTTTGTTATGGCTGTTTCGTAAAAATTACATTTATTCGTACGAAGCAGTCTTAAGAATATAATTACACTCATTCACAATCACTTATGGAATAAATATGCGTTTATTACACAACGTCAAAGTTTCACTGTAGATTTTCTCGTGTACACATGTCTCGGCGTACCTTATATAATCTAAGTAAAAATATTTTTAAACGTGTTTATTTATTTTATTTTATTTTTAATTTTTATTGTGCCTACATTATTTTGTTTTTATCGAACGCCCGTTGTATGTACAATCGGTTATCCGACGATTTCAATTATCCGCCATACCTCTACCGAGCTTCCGTCCATATCGAATAATCGGGAATCACACTGTATATATAAAAACTTCAATAACAAATAATAAAATAAATAAAACAAAGGAGAAGTGAAATTGTATTTTAGTTCACACGGTACACTTTTACTAGTGGAACTGATATTCAATAAACAAAACATAACATCGATCTTCAGGTTTTACTAGTCGTCATGCAAGAAAATATGAGAAAAAGAAAATCTTGTGAATTCGTGTCTGAGTGTCAGGGGCATACGCGGTCAACAACTTGACCTAATGTAATGGACACCGAAAAGAGAACTTTGCAAATCACTGACCTACCGCGAGTTCATTTACTTCGAAGTTGCGAAACTTATAGTTTTCTATAGAAAAAATTATAATTCTCGAAGCGAAAAGCGATTCCACACTTGTACACAATTAAGAAGTATCCTTATTATTATTTATAAATTAAAAATATAGAAAAATAACATTGTTATAGTATTATTTTAACAACAACAAAAAAAAAAAAAAAAAAAAAAAAAAAAAAACCTGTCAATTTTTAAACAATAAATGATAACATTTTAAGTTAAATGGGGAAAAAAAAAAGTCCATTCAAACTTTTTTTTTGAGCTTTTAGAACATGAAATATTAAAAATTTCGATATATAAAGATCCTACTAGATACCTTGAACATGTAAAAAGTACAAATACTGTGATGTATTATAGATATTTAAACCCTCTTTCTTTTTTTTTTCACAAATAAAGATAATTCCGATAAAAAATACTAAATCCGGGTACTTAAATCCGTGTTATGCGCCAAGACTTATATACTAAATATTGAATACTAAAGCTATTATTTAAATAATATATTTTCAGTTTTTTTTTAAACACATTTAGTTTGTCTGACTGTCCGTCCTCTTACTGTCGCAAATATACTCGGATTTTCATGAAATTTTTACGCATTACGGAATTTTACTGTAGAATGTTTTTTATTGAAAATGAAGTGTGTAGCATTTATAGTTCCTTTACAGGGACACACAAAAGAATTCCATTACATTATGGTCTATGGAGAAAAATCGTTTACGGCTCGTTTTGAACATGTTATGATACTTGAAACATAATGAAATTTAAAAGGATCACTAAGGTTCAATACAATATTTCTTTAGATTATGAGTGCGTAAGATTTATCGTTCATGTACAGGGACGCACAAGAGAATTCGGTTAAAAGTCTGACTATGATCGGTAATTGCTAGATAGAAGTGCTATTTCAGCTGTGATATCCGAATTTATGTAATTTTTAGTGAATTAAATGTTATCTACAAATTCTGTAGATTATATACAGGACTGCACGAAAGACTTTGAATATGGGCAGCAATTACTGAAAGTGGTATTGTACTGAGTTACGTATTTTTTAATTGCTTATTTATATATCTCATTTCATCGTATGAAAAAATTTAATTTCTTAATAATATTCTGTTAGTGTTGGAAAATGTTTCATAATCGAATGCCAAATGCATGATTTTTCGTTCTTGTTTATTATCACTCTACATGCTCCCTTAACACGATTTTTTTTCCCTTTAGGTAAAAGCTATCGAGGAGAAAAGAAATGTTTTTTAAAAATGTTATTTCAAATTTTCAGTCAAAATTTTGAATTTAATCTCTGTTTACATAAGTGTCGCCAAGAAGCCCAGTTTACCAATATGAAGCAATGTAACAGATACGACACAGAGTCCACTATAATGAATGAATGATCATATATTTACTTGATAATATTTTATTTTTTAGCTTTGAGTATTTATTAATACAAATGAAAAATGCATTTTGTCATTAGCACTTCATTCAACCTTCTATGTTTTGATAAAACAATTTATATACTGTCTAATGTCATAAAAAAGAAGACAAAAAGACACAACCGCCTTTATTTGCAAATCGTCCACAATAAAAACAAAACTAAGATGTCATTAGACTTACAAATATTATCTTCTTTATGAACACGAATGCAATTTTTGGAATAAAAACCGTCTACTTATTAAAACAAGAAAGTAAAATCCTGCGTCAAGTATAGATTATTAAACACCTTCTAACACATTCAAAATAGTAAGTATAGCATAACTTCACTGTTTAATAAGGTGAATGATGATATCTAAATAAACAATTTGGAAAAAAGCATAACACATTTGAAAACACAATTTTTGCAATTACTATCAAAAATCGGAAAAGTAGACGAATTCTTTTGTGCAGCCCTGTATATGATGGATCTACAGAATTTATACACAATGAGTAATATGCAAAAAATTAGTTAAATTTAAAAACGCATACCACAGCTGAAAACGCATTTATATTAATTATCGCTCATAGACCCATTACTGTAACCGAATTCTTTTGCGTGTCCTTGTAAATGAACTTACACCGTATTCTACATTAAACATACTGTAGTGCACCTTAGTGTTGCATATCAGTTGCAATATGTTTGAAATAGTGTAACATAATTTAAAAAAAAAAAAACATTGAGACATACATATACACATACAATAAAATTCTTCTGAGTATTCCTGTATACGAACTCTAAATGATGCATATTTCATTTTCAATACCGAACATGTCATAGTAAACCTTAATAACATATATCGATTACATGGCAATCTAGGTATATTTACGCGTAGTAAAAATATAACTGTCGAACATTTCTCCTCATTTCATCCATTGAAGTTTGGATTATTTAAAAACTTTTCTTTGGGAGCATTATGTTTTTATAGTAACCAACATGCCAAATTAAAATTTTTTAATCCTGATAGTTTCAGAGTAATCATGATTACAGAGTGTTTTCTAATCATTTCATCATTTTAAATTTCGAATATTTTAACAAACGTTCCTTAGCGAGCAATTTACTACTTAAAAGTAACCACCATTTTAAATTTCGTTTTTCAATATTCAACAAATTCAAAGAAATCGAAATTTTAGTAAGTTTTTCGCTGTTGCATCCCCATGACAGCAGTTGGTACAGAGATAAAATATAGTCTATTTTTAAGCAGAAATTGTCATAATTATTATCCTGATAGAAGTTTTGAAATTGATTCGGTAGTTTCAAAGTAATCTAAATTTTAGAACTTTTCGGTTTTAAATTTCGATTTTTTTTTTCTCTTTTAGATACTGTTCTCTGGAACCATTCACATCTTAAAAGTAACTTCCATGGAAAATTCCAAGTTTCTAGGCCTAACAGTATCACAGAAATCACAATTTTAGAACGCTTTCTATTCCTTCACTCCCTTGAGGGACAATTGTGCCAACATAAAATATAGCTTATGTTGGAGCAGAGACTGACACTTTGCCATCATTATTTTTTTTTAAGTCGGTTCGGTAATTCCAGAGTTAGTCTCCTATAAACAAAAAAAAATTTCTTCTTTATAATATTAGTATAAGATTAAAAATTAATTTCAGTTATTTAAATATTTACCCCTGTTGATGTTGTATCTTCCTGCCCTGAATAATACACATAAATATCAAAATATGTTCCTTTACAACCTTAAAAATACCTCGCAATAAAAATTTTATTCAATAAAATTGTATTAATTTAAAATGTTAAAAACTTACCCGATGAATGACAGCTTTCTCTCCGTAAAGAAAGCACTAGTGACAAAAAGGAACCATTTGGTACACGCTCAAAAGATCACGTCTCCAAAGATAGGCCTAATAAAAAGATAAAAACAGAAAAAAAAAAATCAGGGAATATTTTACACAACACTGTTTTTAAAGAAAATTTCATTTCAGTTCAGTTAGAAACAATTCATACAAGGTGTCATCAACACCTCTTTACACTTAAGGGCGCATTTATTTTTTATTATTTTTATTTTTTTAATCGAAAAGTGAAATAATACGATGCATTAAGAAGCTACTTCACTCAGTCGAAAACACCCGCTCGCTAATGTTAATCCTATGAGAGAAATATTTTACGATATCTCGTTCGTATTTCAATATTTTTAAATGATTTTTTTTTCTTTGCATTGGATAGCTGAGGTCAATCTCTATGCATGCCCTTTTTTACTTTTTCGATTTTGGTTACAGTTTTAGGTAGATTTCGTAAGAAATACTACCTATTTTTTATTGATGATACTTCCACTTTCGAAACCGGTCCCGAAAGTGAAAGTATCTTAATAATAAAAACTTGTGATCAAAATCAAAAAAGTACAAGGCCAGCATAGAGATTGACCTCAGCTATCCAATGCTAAAAAAAATCATTTAAAAATATTGAAATGCGAACGAGATATCGTAAAACATTCCCCTCCATAGGATTAACATTAGCGAGCGGGTGTTTTCGACTGAGTGAAGTAGCCCTTTAAAGAGACGACATTTTGGGGGCATTCTTTCGAGTTAATCTTTTATTATTTTCTTTATAGGAAATTTAATCTTAAGAAGAAAAAAATTTACGGATTGAAAAACTTCTTTTCCTTACCTTCAAAATCAATATTTACCAGTCTTATAATTTTGAAAGGTCAAAACTAATTTTAACCTGGACAGTGGTCAAAAAATGGTTTTAACCGTCTAAAACTGGTAAAAATTGGTTTAAACCAGTCAAAAATTATCGAAACTCTATTTAATAACTGAAGCTTGCATAAATTGTCTAACTGTATACATATATATATATATATATATATATATATATATATATATATATATATATATATATATATATATATATATATATATATATATATATATATATGTGTGTGAATGTTAATGTCATACTCTATTATACATATTTTATAATATTATTATAATAATTTTTATGGATTTTTAATTTCAAACAGAAACGTATTTTACAAATCTTATTTTTCTTAAACGCACATTACAACATTTAATGGTGCAATAATTAAAAAAAAAAAAATTGATTTGGAATTCGTAGATTTCATAATGCACCTGAAGAATGGTTGCGCAAACTCTTCACCAATACAAAGATTATTTTCCAAATTTGATCTTATGCAGAATAATCTATAAAATCGGTTTAGCGTAATACAGCAACATCTGTTACTTGTAATCATTTTTGAGTTCTAAAAATAATGTTTTAAATGTTTCTTTTGTTTAATGTGATTTATTTCCTCCACTTCTTATATAAAATTATATACGTAATCGAATTTTTAAAAAAATATTTCAATACTTGCATTAATTGCTGATCTTTAGAGATTTTTGTGCTGTTAAATTTTAAAGTAATGAAAATTAAAGTATAGTACTATTTCTAAACACTTTCAAATATTATATTAAATATTGTTAAACATTATTTTGACAATGTCTTCTAAATGCTGTATTATATTTATCATTTAACAAAATAAATTTTAATTTATTTTTTCAGTCAAAACATAATTTGACCAGGGCGGTTAAAACTGGTTTTTTTCCATGGTTAAAACCACAATTACTGGTTAAAAGCAATACAACCCTGATACTTTATACATTTTTATGAATAGAGAAAAAATTTTTACGGATAAATTTACAAAAGCTTCACTGGCGCAAGGAAAATTCGCGTGATTGATGAATGACAACTCCTGATTTACACAATGAGTTCTTATTTGTTATTTTTTTAAATAATATTTCTGGGGTTTCTTTTACTTATCTTCTCTGTACTAATAAAGCACTAAGCGAACTCTTTAGTTTTCTATCACCTCTTCAATTAAAATACGCATCATCATCTTTTTTAAACAATATAATAAAACCTGTGAAAACGGGACCTATCTATTATGGAATCTTGTCTTAAACGAGGAAATTTCATAGGCAGCAAAAGGAATAACATAAAACTATACCTACTAAGACGAAAACCTGTTTAAGGCTAAATTTTTCTCCGTTAACAATTTAATAATGAATAAATAAACAGTTGAATGAGAAAAAAATACGAAAAACAAAATGTAAATAAAGATTTCAAAACAACATTTAATTTCTACAAGGAAGAAACACACACATACGCATTTTATAAACTCAAGATATTCTACTAATATTTCAAATGTTTTGTGTAAAAAATAAAGTTTATTTTATACACAATAAACTTAAGTAATTAAAACAAAAATATTTTCTTCTAAAAGTTATTCAATTTTCAATCGCACTTTTAAAAGTACTTTACATTTAAGAATTTGCAACTTCTGCGAAAATTGAATTCTAACATTCTAACCGTTCCTATAATTCAATCTTGCGATGTTTACAAATGATGTGATCAGATGAACAAGTCAAAATACTGTATAATATATTTAAATCTGACTGTTCGTATTTCACAACTACACTTCCTAGAATATGAAACACAGCGAGATGAAATTAACCGCATGGATTCGAGGATGTCATATCAGCTCTTTGAATTTTAAAAATTGACCTAGTTTACGAGATATTAATTTTTTTGTAACTTTCAACGAAGTTTTTCCAAAGATGGCAACTAAATAACCCCATCTTAGTGGGTGGAAAAAGAAAGGTAAATAATGTGATATCGTCTGCATGCAATCTGAAATGTTGAACACATATCTTTATTTTTGTTTTGTTTGAATAAATCAATTTAATAATTTTTAGTTTACATTATCTTTTTTAAAAAATGTAATGCAAAGAATATTTATATGACTTGTGCATCTAAATTTACTAAAGTTATTAAAAACCTGAAAGATTTTAATATTATTGATACGTATGAAATAATATTTCTCGCATTTGTTTAAAATGTAAATGAATGGGCTGTGATACAACATGGAGTTTTGGAGTTTTGAGCATTGAGTCTGGACATACGTACAGGGCATATGCTAAGATTAAAAGTTTTTGTTCCAATCATAGCAACCGACACTAACAGAATTTCACAATATTCGCCAGAACGAATTTGCAAGACAAGTTGGACATGTAAACAAACATTAGCTTGGTAATAATGGCAAGCTTTCTAAATTGTTATACAAAATCCTTTCGACCAATGTAATTTTATTACCGGTAATGTCGTCATTTTCTTATGAAGGCATTCTGTATAAATGCATCAAAATCACGTAACTTACAAAATGTAAATTTCGTAATTCCCAGTTCATTTACATTGTAAACATAATTCCTTGCTAATAATAAATTTAATATTATAAATCTTTTCTAAATGTAGAATTAAATACGATTTATTTTTCCTTAAAGGTAGAAATATCACACGCAATGGAAATGCAACACATTGGTTTATTACGCCAACTAGTCTATTATATAAAAATCTGACCTGCTTGTATTTTACAACTACTCCTCTTATTAGAATATGGAGCGCAGCGCAATGAAGTTTACACTTAACCGCATGGATCCGAGGATGTCACATAAGCTCTTAAAATTTTAAAATTTGAATTAGTTTCCGAGACATTAACTTTTCGTAGCTTTTAATGAAGTTTCTCTACAGATGGCAACTAAATTACTCCATTTTTGCGGGAGAAATAAAAGGAAAGAAAAAACTAAATAATGAGATACCATCTGCTATTCGAAATGGTGGTCTTTATTTTCGTTTGTTTGAATAAATCGATTTAAGTTTACAATCTCTTTCAAAAAATGTAATGCACAGAATATTTATATATGACTTATTTCCACATTTACTAAAATTATCATAAAAAATCTGGAAGATTTTAATATTATTTATCCGCAAGAAGTATTTTCCAAATACGTATGTCTAAAATGTAAATGAATGGACTGTGACAGAACATGAAGTTTCGAGCATGGAATCTGAACATACGTACAGGGCAGGGCATATGCTCAGATTAAAAGTTTTTGTTAGAACTAGGTATTCCACGCTACAGAACCTGAAGATACTCGCCTGAACGAATTCGTTTAGATCAGTTAGACAAGTAAAACATTAGCCTGGCAATAATGACAAACTCTCTAAATTTTTATCAAAAATCCTCTCGACCAATGGAATGTTATTGTCCGTATGTCACGTTGCTGAGAGGTTCTGCTCTCAAAGCTGGTAGATGGGAGGTGCTGGGTTCAAACCCATGTCGCACTCGTCGACCTAACCGTTCGGAGTTTTCTGTTGTTTTCTTCGAACCTTGCCGTAAATACGGGTTAGGATCCCTTAGAAAGACTCTCACGGAAGGCACTCCCCCATAGGGTCTATATCCCTTGTGTAAATAATCGGCCGTCATAAATCAACCAACCAAACAACCACAATCACGTAACTTACGAAACGTAATTTTCATAATTTTTAGTTAATTTACATTGTAAACATGATTTCTTGCTGATAATAGAAAACTCAATAAAATTAATATTATAAATCTTTTCTGGTTGGGTGGGTAGCTGCTAGCGCATGGAGGAAGGAGGTGTTGTTTGGGCATATATAGGTAAAAATTGGGAAATTTAGTTAGTAGCTAGTGGCCGGTAGACTCAGTTTCATTAGTGGCCACTTTTTAAAGTTAGTGGCCACTATTATGTTTCATACTTTCTTGATTATATAAATTATAATCGTTTTATTTGTATAAACATATTTTTCTATAGGAGTTTTATACCTATTGCATATGTGTGAGTATGAGTATTTCACATGATTAAACAGTATCTCTTGAAGAAAAATAATCCAACTGGTGAGCATGTGACAAAAGTCGAAATATTGAAGATACTGAAGTGTCCTTAAAATCCACTTGTATCCGGTGGGAAAAAAGGAATAAATTACTTGAAATGATGTGGAATCAAAGCTGATGAATATATTTTGCAGAATAAAACTGCATTTCTTGAAAAAATAATCCAACTAAAGAGTAAGCACATGAGAAAAGGCCGAAATATTGAAAATACAGTTAAATTGTTGAAATCTGTTTGCATCTGGTAGAAAAAAGAATTAACCAGTTCTCTAATTAGATGTAATCAATGTAGAGCTGCATATTTCCATGAAAAATGGTGTATTTCACTTGGCGATCGATAACAGATTTTTTTAATCGCCACTTGGCGAGTCGCGATCGATGGCTGATCTTTTAATCGCCACTTTTTAAACTTTAATCGCTACGTGGCGAGTGACGACCGCTAATTTTCACCTATATAGGTATAATTAACTCAGTGTATAATTTTTTATTGTAAAAATTAGATTTTGCACACTTCATTTCTGTCTAACATCAATGATTTTCTTATTTAATTATTTCTATTTCTCAATTGCTAATGTCTAATTCACTTCTTAGCATAGTGTGGGACAATGTCATAATTTACATCACTTGAATTCATCCATCATCTTGCATTAATATACAATATACATCAATATATTTTGTCTTATTTAACTGTTTAATACTTGTCTTTTTATAATTCCCCTCCCCCGCCTATTTAAATATTAATTTATATTTATCATTCTAAGCTGTTATAGAAATTTTATTTATACATATCGTTAAAATTAATTTATAATTTATTATTACCTTCTACTAATCCGTATTTATTTTACTTTAATTTTCTTAATTTATACCAACTTAAATTTAGTTACTTTTTTTTTTTTTTTTTTTTTTTTTACTTGTTAGTTTTATCCATCTGCATTATTTATTACGAATAAATTTCTGTAATTTCGCTTTCTAGACGACAGTACTATAATTGATCTCATTCAATTATTTATGGCTTCTCCATGTTATTTACACTCTTTCTGGTGACTATGGTTGAATGAAATCTACTTGAGTCGCTCCTCAGACCATTTTATACTTATCTTGAGCAGTCAAAATGTTTTGGCAACATATGCAGTTTTGCAGATGCATGCCTGCCTGGTATTATTCATGAAGATATGATTAGATTACTTCATTTACTCAGTTTATTTGTAATATTTTATTAATGCATTTATGGGTTTTTTTTAATGTACGATTGTCCAAATCTTTCACTTTTCCGGAGGACAGTATTATAAATAAAACAAATGAGGAAATGTATTTAATTCTGAAAAATCAGTAACCTATGAAAGTTAATTATTATGAAGTAACTTTAATAGGTTACTGATTTTTTCTTTATTGTTAACACGTTCAGAATATTATTGTTTTTTTATAGACATCTAAATATTCTGGAAATTATGTTAAAAAAAAAAGCTTAAGCGGTCGTCTTCAGACTGAAATTGTACCAAACTCTGAACACCTAATTTTTAAGTCATAATTGGCTTTTTCGTTAAATTTTTACCTTAGGATACTAAACGGGAAGACATTCGTTAATGTACTTTAGGAATTACGAAGATTTAAAGTTTGGAACTCCTAATGTTAAATTCATTTGTAATTGTGGCAAAATATGTTGTAATGTGGATAGTTTTAGGTAGTTTTCAATACAAAAAAGTATAAAGCTACCTATTGCAGCCGTTCGGAGGAAAGCAGTTCCGGAAAATTTCGACATATTTTCACCGATCATGACCCCCAGACCCCAAAACCACCCTCCGTTCAAATGTTGATATATATATATATATATATATATATATCCATATATATATATATCTGACCTATGTCATACGATAACGCTCGTATTTATAAATCAATTTTGATGAAACTAATTGTGTGTATTAAGCTCACCAATATCTCGACCGAGTTCGTTGGCCAGCTAGGTGCGCCATTTTGTTTCACGATGGCGGTCAGTTAAAAATTTAAAACTAAAATAAATATACAAAAAAGTTAAAAATTCAAATTTATTTTTTAATTTAGTGTTAGGCCTTGATTCGAGGAATCCAGAGCATTTTTTGGTTTACCTCTATCTTAAAAAATGGCTGAGATAGAGCAGTTTGAAATTCTAGGGTGGCTGACATTTTGAAACAAAACAGCACATTAACGCGATTACTCGCATATTATTTTCTTTCATTGTTGTAATAATTTTCCCAATCATACGCATAAAACTATATATTCATATCCGTTAGCGCCAAATTCTCGCCAAAATTGGCGACATTTGGCGAAATATCGCCAAATTTGGCGACCAAAATAAGTCTTCATAAATGAAGCCAATTTGGCTATTGCTCAATAATTTGGCGAATTTCTTATTCAAATTCAGTATTAAGGAATGTTTTGTAAACGTTTCTTTGCATTTTAACTTGCTGTTTTCGTGTAACATTAGCTAAAATTTTAAAACGAAGATATAGGAAAGCTACCTTTTCCTCCCGGTACAGGCCGGAAGGACTTTTTTAAGTGAAACTGATAAACTGCTTGGGGGAATGAGCTGTAATTTTAGATTAGCATATTTGAAGCTACTAGAAATAGATTTATGTTAAAAAAAATTATAGGTTAATAGGCATTTAAAATATATATTAATTAAAAAATATATAAATTATGAAATTAATATTTCAAAAAATGTGTATTGTAACCTATAAACATTTAAACAGAAATCCATTTCTAGAAGCATCAAATATGCGAATCCAGCCACCAAATGGTTTTTGAGTTATGCTTGAAAAGCTACCGGCATTGCAATCTGTTTTGCAACTATTAAAAATGAATTTAACATTTAGGAGTTCAAAATTTTACATCTGAATAATTCCTAAACGACTGAATGACTTCCCGTTTGGTGTCCAAGGGTAAAATTTACCGAAACATCTAAACAGAATATAAAAATTCTGCGGTCTGAACCTTTTAAATTTTGTTAAAATTTCGATATGTATACTACACCTAAAACATTAATTAGTAGACGTTATTACTAATTAGGTGGTACGAGTGTCGTTTTTATATGATGATTTGCGGCAGAGTTAGTACAGTGGTATCTTTTTTACCCTCTCCGACTATACAAAGCTCTCAAACAAAACTTTTTTCTATCAGATCCATTTGTTTTATTGTCTCAGTCTCGCAAGTTTATCACAATGTTTAAGACAAATGATGACTTCTATAATATTTATGTGTTCAACGGTAAATAATACATGAAAAATACCATGTAATCACATTTTTTATTACTACATTTGTGTCTGTAAGAAATGTCTAGGAAAAGTTCAGTTTCGCCCCGCTCTGCGATGTTTCAATCATACACCGCACTTTACCAACCTTTCGCCCTCCGATTACCACATACTTAGATAATATTGAAACATCTTCGATTGAAAAATCTTTACTTCCTTGGAAGACTTGAAAAATCACCAGGTACAGTTCTTCAGCCAGAAATTTCAAATGTTCTATGAGCCAGACCGTCTCGAGACGGTGTTGTATGAGCGCAGTAGAGAACTGGAGAAGTTCATCTAACAAAATAGCACATAAACTCACAATTAATTCATTGGCAATTCTTTACTAAAAATGTGTTTAATACGTACATAAATATAAAACATCTTATTTATAGAATTTTATATTTATTTATTATTACTTATTTATAGATTATTTTATTAATAGATATTTTACATTTATGTACGTATTAAACACCTTTTTAGTAAAGAATTGTCAATGAATTAATTGTGAGTTATTGCATATAATAGGTTAATTTAGATTCCACATAGTATTTTTGATTTATATCATAAATATTGTTTATTAAAATGGCCCATATCGATTAAATGGAATTTTTAGTAAATAAATGTTTTCTTCAATTTTTGTCTAGAAAACGGGGATAACTTTTGCATCAACCTAATACATATAAAAATGCTAAAACTGATATGATAAATAAAAATGTGTCTTTATTTTTTCCTTTTTAATAATCAAATCATGAACTTACTCTGCTGAGTCCAAGCTCATCAATCAACAGCAGATTACTGGAAGTTAAAGAAAACGCATTCTTAAGCGCTGACTTTCTTAAACTGCAATACTCACAGGAATAGAAAGTGTAAAACAAATTTTTGTCTACAATATACCCAAAACACTGAAAAGAAACAAAACACAAATCGCAATTTACAGATATAAAAATACAGTCTGCAACGAAATACATAAACTTTACTTTTTCCCACATAGTTTGACCACGGTCTTAGAAAACAATACTATAGATAAATCAAACTTCCCATTTTAAAAATATAAAATAATTTAAGTTATTTTTCGTGCTCCAATCTGCTTCTCCTTTGCATATTTACTTCGAAAAAAGAAAAAGAAAAGTGATTTACAACCCAGTAATTTATGCAGCATTTTTTCGCTCTTCAAGACAACAGAATTATGGCATAGGACGCGGTGTGACATTGAGAGAAAGACTTAGTTAACGATGTGAAATCGTGCTTGACTTCGGCAATTCATAACATGAAATTACTGTACGCTCCCAACTATTTGCAAGACTGATGAGAAGAGAAACTCTGTACGGAAAAGATGAAAGCAATTTTTTTCACCTATTTCAGAACTTGTTGAATGTGGAATAAAACAAAGCTGCTGAGAACATAAACAGGAGTAATAGCCATATGCTCTGAAATGTGTTTCTATAATTTTTATACAGTAACAGCCATATTCTACATTTTTATTTACATTCCTTCCACATCAGTACTGTTAAGCTAATTTCTTTTTCTTTCTTTACTTTTCTTTTAAATATAGTTTTTACAAGTTGTAGTAAATGTACGGTTATTATTCAAATCAGTGACGAATTCATGGAATAGTGTGTGTATGGGGGGGGGGGGGAATTCCCTCTATCCGGATTCCACCTGAAACTACCCGTAAAAGTAAAAATCCCCGCCTTCCACCGGAAACTTAGTACTCGTAAAAGTAAAAATCTCGTCCCTTATTTCTACCCGGGAAAAGTCAGAAATTAACAGATTAAAATATTTTTTCCCAAATTTAGCTATGCTGAACCTTTTTAATTTTACTGAAATTTGTCACCCTTTAAAAACTTATATAAATGCATGAAAATAAATTAAAATGCATGAATAGTAGAGTACAAAGCGACATAGTGAGATGAGGCATGAGATACATCGGGACTGAAGTTATAATTTATAAGTTATTGCAAAATAAAATTTATATATAAAAAAACATATTTTATAAGACATATGACACTTATTTGTACCTGCGGTTTAAATCCATTCTTTGAAATCGACTGATTATGAGTAAAGTATTTTGATTTTTAAATATAAAAAGTATGTGTCCTAATAACAAATGTTAATAGTTTATAAAACAGATAAAAAAAAAGTTTAATTTGAGATAAGTATTATATATTCATAAAGAATTTTCTTTTCCATCACAAATCATGGATTTCTGCGTTCTAGAAAATTAAACCTAAGCATTTGTTGTGAAAATGACTAAATATAGCAAAGTGGGATCATCATCATCATCATGTCTTGCAGTATTCTGCCCTAACAAAAGTAAAACATATACTTATAAATAATAGCTATCAAAATATCTAATAAATTATTTTTGTAAGTATTAGCACTGTCTTTTAAAAATACATATGTTGATCAATATAATAAATATAAAACTCGAAGTACAAAAACTTTGAACAAAAGATGGCAAATAAAATTACCAATGTTATTTCTAAATGTGAAACATCAAAATCAACTGTTTAACAGATTAAAAACGTTTTGATGAAAATTAGACTGACAAAGTAAGCGATGTAAGTAAGTTCCTATCGAAATGTTCTTCTCAAAAAATTTTATTGCTGTACCGCTTTAACAAATATTAATGAACCAGTGGACCCATGCAATGATTTCGCACTGCAGTCTAATATTTTTTTAGCAATATCTCATTTTTTAGATGCAGGTTTAAGCTTCTAAAGAAAAATTAAGGATAAAAATATCTGCATATTAGAGGATGACGTCTTACACGAGAAATGCCACTGCTTTGATAGATCGATGATGTCTTTTACTTCTAAACATTTGAATTTGAATTTTTCTTTTTAATCATAAATATAAAATAAGTCCGTGCATAGGATATCCCACTTGATATTTTTGTATTATTATTATTATTTTTTTTATAATCAATGTTGAGCACGATATAATATGGTATTTTATTTTTGTGGTAACACTGTAACTGGTTAAAACCTTTCATTTCCTTTATGAAAACAATGCTGATTTAATTTTTAATCAAAAAACATGTTTTCATGAAATGTGAGTGTGCTATGTCAGAAGCCGGTTCAAAAACCTTTCGAAAGATACCTCATTCGTTGTTGTACGTTTTGTAAATGCATAAAAAAAGGGGTGTTGACAACAAAAATATTGTATAAGGATTAGAGATGGGAATGCTCGAGAAAAAAAACGGAAATTTTGGGAAAAAAATGGGTTTTTTCCGAAGGGCTATTTTTAAATTTTTCCAAATTGGAAAAATTGAAATTTAATTTGTGTAATAATATATTCAAAATGTTATTATGGCTGCATTCTGATATTTATTCTTTATATTTTTTCATGTTCAGTGTCTCCCATGAAAATGTTAACATAGAAAATATGATCTGTAATCAGTTTAGGAAGAACATGAGATTTCAAATATATATACAGGGTGGTTATAAAATAAGTATCCCTATTTGGAGCTGTCTGTAGCTTGCAGGAAGAACCCGAATGAAACCAAAATTTGTACACATACTATTCGAGAAGGGGGAAGAAGAATGGAACAATAAAAAAATAGTTACAATAATTGGCAACAGATGGCGCTACGGGTCCTGTCGGTGCAAACGCCGCTGTAATCATTAGTAAATTCAAAACGCGGTCATTTCTGCCATTAACGTTGTACGACATGGCTCTCAGTTTACCAGATCGCGCTTTAATTTAAAAACTATTCTACGTTAACAGCTCAAACAGTGCAGCTGCTTTACGTGAATTTAGGCATGTGAAAGGAATGCGTAAAGGGAAAGGTCCTTTGAAACCGTGTGCAGTGAGAAGAATGGTAAAAAAATTCGAGGAGACTGGATCGTTTACTTTAAAATGTGGAAGAGAGAGGAAAGCAGTACCTCTCCGCATGCAAGAAGAAATTGCCACTGCGATTGTGGAGTCATCAGGGATTCCGGAAGCCGGTCCTAGTGCACGTGGAGTTGCCCGAAATTTGGATATTCCATATGCTACTGTTCGAAAAGTCCTAAGAAATGTAATGCAATTTTATCCGTTTAAAATTAGTTGCCATCAACAATTGTTACCAGGTGACGCGCAGCAGAGACTGGATTTTGTTTTAACGTTCTTAGCACGAATGGGGGTGGATGATGCCTTCCCATGGAAGATTTTATGGGGAGATGAAGTCCATTTTCATATGAATGGGACAGTCAATACGCCGAACTGCAGAATATGGGTTTTAGAGCCACGAACTGTTATTCACGAAATACCCCTCCACTCTCCAAAAATAACTGTGTGGCGTGGCTTTACTGCAAGTTTCGTTCGTGGTCCTTATTTTTTTTTGAGTAGTTACGGCCAACAGGCCCTGTAACGTGTTCGGTTACTATTATTGCACATTACATTTTACACACAAAAGCGCCATCTGTCGGCAATTATTGCAATTATTTTTTTATTGTTCCATTCTTCTTCCCCCTTCTCAAATAGTATGTGTACAAATTTTGGTTTCATTCGGGTTATTCCTTCAAGCTACAGACAGCTCCAAATAGGGATACTAATTTTATAACCACCCGGTATATATATGCCATGTTTTGGTACTTATAGGAGGACTTTTATCACTATTTTTTTGTAATTGCTATCAAGTTGCTCTAGTAAAGCATAATAAAATTAACAAAACACCATAAAGAGTTGATTAGTTACCCAGAAATCAATGTTTAACAATATTTTTAAGTGTAGAAAGCTATGGTTATGAAGAAATTTGAAGTAAAATTAGAAGTAAAACAAAGGGATGTCTAAATCAAGAAAAACACGACTGTTAAAGGCAGGAAAAGGTTCAGGAGAGCAATTGGTGGTATAAGAGTACGGTCCCTGTGTATAGGTCACAAAAAACATCATCTCGGTGAATGCAACATGAAATGGCGCACTGAAATGTGGAGTTGAATCAAAGTACAGTTCTGTAGAGAATGCAGTATTTTGGTCTAAATGCTAGAATTTCATGGAAAAAAAAAATTATAAATGAAATAAAGGTTGAAAATATTAAACTGAGCTAAACGGCATATTTACTAGACAGAGAAATAGTAGGGTCATGTTATTTGGAGTGTTAATTTTTTTTTTATGGAATTCTAGCATTTAAACCAAAATACTGTACTCTGCACAGAACTGTACTTTGTTTC
Source organism: Maratus michaelseni (assembly GCA_963931845.1). Taxonomy (NCBI): domain Eukaryota; kingdom Metazoa; phylum Arthropoda; class Arachnida; order Araneae; family Salticidae; genus Maratus; species Maratus michaelseni. The sequence continues at coordinate 186,949,244 of OZ007592.1, read as the reverse complement.
AACTCCTCATTACAGTGTATCATTTCATGTTGCACATACAGAGATGATTGTTTTCTGTGACCTATACACAGGGGACCTTAGTCTTCTACCGCCAATTGCTCTCCTGCACCTTTTCCTGCCTTTACCAGTTTTGTTTTGCTTGACTTAGATATCATTTATTTACTTCAATTTTCTTCATAACCATAGCTTTCTACACTTAAAAATATTGTTACACATTGATTTCTGTGTAACTAATCAACTCTTTATGATGTTTTGTTAATTTTATTACGCTTTACTAGCTCAAAAATTGAAAGGTGGCAAAGAACTTTAGTAAATTGATAGCAAACATAAAAAATAGTGATAAAAGTCCTATAAGTACCAAAATATGGCATATATCTTTTTTAAATCCTACCCTAGCTTTAATTGACACATTACCAAATAAAATGGAATCTGTCTAGGCACTCCAAACATTCAAGAAAAAGAAAAATAATTATTGTCAACCTAACCAGGTTTTACTGCCTTTTTCTGATTATTTGGCTATAAAATTTCATAAAATAATTATAATTGATCAAATTGTATTGCATGATATTCTTGAGTAAACTATCTTTTTAGTGGTATATAGCTTTTATGGTATTACTAAGAAGTATTGGGTGTTATGAGCAATCAAACTTCAAAAAAACATTTTTTCCAAAAAGGTTTCCACAATTTTGGCCACTACTGTATTTAGGAAGAACATTATTAAAAATATCTAAATAAGAACCTAAATATAACAATAATTTCTAATTCACAAAATTTTGATTACATTTTTTATGACAATTTTACATGATTTTTTTTTAATAAGGCAATATTTTTTATACAAAATGTTCACAAAAACAGGATCGCGTGAAAAAAGATGTAAGCAGACCCATGCAACATCTTTTGTTAAAAATGAAAATTTATGTGCAAAATTATTTCAATAATATACCAGAAATTTAATATAAAATTTAAAACATGCATTTATTTTTATTGGTATAGCTGCGGTTTTTCATGTAATCAGATAATAATTGCCAGAAATATTTAACTATTATTAGAAACAAGTTATTTTTTAATGACATGCAATTGAAATTATTTAGCCTTTTTAAACATTTTTCTCTTCTCTTGCTTTTCCTTAAATATAGATTTTAAATGTTGTCTAACTGTTTTTTTTTTTTTTTAAATATAAATGCATACAAATAAACTTTGCAAAGAAAATGTACATTTTCTGATAAAAATTACTTTCAACTAAATATTTTGAAGTATTAAAAAATTCACCTGTTTTATAAATTTCATTAAAGAAATATACATATGCATATATATAAATTATTTTCATATTAAGAATGTAAAACCAAAACATAGGGTTGGTTTTGGTTTAGACTGGAAAGCTATACCAAAGCTAAATACATAAGAAATGAAAATTCTAATTGTACAAAAAAATTATAATATTTATAATGTCACAACTACAATAATTTGTTTCTTTAAAATGGCGTCATTTATATACAAAGCTGCAGTACAAAGCTATGTAGAGGGGATTTACATTTGCTTTCAAACTGCTGTGATATTGGTTGAAACTATCATAAGATTTTTTTTTTTTTTGTTATTTTTTTAATTATCTCTACTGGTAATTGAACAAAAAAAAAAATCCAGCTGAAAAATCATTTCAACAGAGACATGATATTTATATTACAAACAATGGTGTTAAATTAAGCAAGAAAAGCTACTGTGAAAATTCTGAGACTGAAAGGTTAACTTTTAAAAGCTGACTTTTTTCTTCTTTTTTGTAATGTATTCATGTCAGGTGAGCAAAAAATTTCTTTAGTATGCAGAAATTTAAAAAATGTTTATTTTATATATTTTTTAAGAAAATGTAACTTATTTTTGAGAAACATTTGTAAGAAATAAATTTTTCCAAAATTTCCAGAAAAAACCCGGAAAAAAAAACTTTTTTTTTTCCGCCACTTCAAAATTTCCGGAATTTTTACATCTCAAATAAGGATTATCAAGAGAAAGTTTATCTATGAATTGGAAGGTATAAATTGATGAATCTATTTTTACTTAATTACAAATATGTTACAGAAAATACTGTAAAATAAATCTAAAAACTTCCAAAACTGAATTGAGTCTAAAAGAATTTACTGCAGCTACACTTAAAAATGTTGATTTTACGTGCGCGGTAGCGTATTACTGCTTATTTTACTGTTTATTACTGTTAATTTTACGGTATAATACTGGCAGCTGGGATGTCAGTATTATACTGTAAAATCAACACTTTTTTTTTCAGTGTGGGGGCGCCTGTATTATACCGTAAAATCAACAGTAATAAACAGTAAAATAAGCAGTAATACGCTGCCGTGCATGCAAATCTGTTCGTCTTACACCTGACTCACTATCTGAATCCGTTTTTGTATTGCATCTAACATTTTTACACTGCAAAATGCGCGGTGGCGTATTACTGCTTATTTTATTGTTTATTACTGTTGCTTTTACGGTATAATACTGGCAGCTGGGGTACCGTAAAATCAACATTTTTTTTTTCAGTGTAAAAATGTTAGATGCAATACGAAAACTGACTCTGATAGTGAGTCAGTTATAAGACGAACAGATTTTAACTAAAATTCATTGATACAACTAAATGTAAATATATTGCTTGAAGGTGCGTAAAAACATACATAAAAACATTTAAAAGCACATTAAAGTCCTTTTAAAAATTCCAAAACGTTTTCAACCGAAACCCGGTCATCATCAGTGGAAAAACTAATTCTGTTAAGTTGAGTTGTTACCTCTTTGCGTTTTCGTGCTTGCCCGGAATAAACTATTTTACTTCAAGGGTTTGGAAATAAGGTGTGATGGGAAAGGTAATCAATGATGCATTAATTCATTCCAGACTGCGTGGATATCATATGATAGTACATCGTTACAGACTATTTCTTTTTTAGACATTATTTCTAGAGACTCTCTTATAATTGCTTTCAGGTGATTATTTGTGCGGAATATAATTTTGGATCTATTGAAATCAACTTTTATAGGTTCAGTTTGCGCTAATCTTGCTAAGGCAGTGTGGGGTCTATTTAATCTCAGATCTGCTTCATGTTCTTTTATTCTGTCCCGGAATTTCCTCATTGTCCATACCTATGTACATAAAATCTTTATTATCTTTCTTGAATGGTATAATATATACTCCTGATCTATTGATAGCCTGGATTGGGTCTATTTTTCTATTTAACAAAACCCGCAACTTTGGGGGAGGGACTGCGATTAATGTAATGCCAAACCTAAAGAGGGAATGTCTCATACTTTCAAAAAACCGTGGGATGTAGTTAACTTTACAAAACTTCAAACTTTTAATTGTACCTGTATTCCGATTTTCTTCATCTTCCACTTTAAATTTGTTTATGATTTTTTCAATGAAACGGGATGGAACTGAATTCTCGGCTGCTATTTTTCTAATTACATCTAATTCTTCATTAAGGAAAAGGCATGAACAAACTCCAAACGCTCTTTTTACATAAAAATTGAAAGGTGCTAACTTGTAACTAATGGGGGAACTGCAATTAAACGGGATGGTGGAGTTAGATCTGTTATCATCTGGAATGAATTAATGCATCATTGATTACCTTTCCCATCCCACCTTATTTCCAAACCCTTGAAGTGAAATATAACAGATCTAACTCCACCATCCCGTTTAATTGCAGTTCCCCCATTAGTTACAAGTTAGCACCTTTCAATTTTTATGTAAAAAGAGCGTTTGAAGTTTGTTCATGCCTTTTCCTTAATGAAGAATTAGATGTAATTAGAAAAATAGCAGCCGAGAATTCAGTTCCATCCCGTTTCATTGAAAAAATCATAAACAAATTTAAAGTGAAAGATGAAGAAAATCGGAATACAGGTACAATTAAAAGTTTGAAGTTTTGTAAAGTTAACTACATCCCATGGTTTTTTGAAAGTATGAGACATCCCCTCTTTAGGTTTGGCATTACATTAATCGCAGTCCCTCCCCCAAAGTTGCGGGTTTTGTTAAATAGAAAAATAGACCCAATCCAGGCTATCAATAGATCAGGAGTATATATTATACCATTCAAGAAAGATAATAAAGATTTTATGTACATAGGTATGGACAATGAGGAAATTCCGGGACAGAATAAAAGAACATGAAGCAGATCTGAGATTAAATAGACCCCACACTGCCTTAGCAAGATTAGCGCAAACTGAACCTATAAAAGTTGATTTCAATAGATCCAAAATTATATTCCGCACAAATAATCACCTGGAAGCAATCATAAGGGAGTCTCTAGAAATAATGTCTAAAAAAGAAATAGTCTGTAACGATGTACTATCATATGATATCCACGCAGTCTGGAATGAATTAATGCATCATTGATTACCTTTCCCATCCCACCTTATTTCCAAACCCTTGAAGTGAAATAGTTTATTCCGGGTAAGCACGAAAACGCAAAGAGGTAACAACTCAACTCAATTAGTTTTTCCACTGATGATGACCGGGTTTCGGTTGAAAACGTTTTGGAATTTTTAAAAGGACTTTAATGTGCTTTTAAATGTTTTTATGTATGTTTTTACGCACCTTCAAGCAATATATTTACATTTAGTTGTATCAATGAATTTTAGTTATTAAACAAGGTGAATTTGCACTGAAATTTTAACTTTTATTGAACAGATTTTAATTTGAATAAGTGTCAAATAGTGGCAGTACAGTACAAATTAAAAACGAAGGATATGTTTGTTTCATGAAATAGATGAAGTGAAAAGTGCAATCTAACGAATTGAATATTAGTAAAGTTTTTCCCTGGAGTATTCGGTGCACGCCAATCTACCTATTATATAGGTCACATTGATGCAATAGGTAACAAAAAGGTTGTTAATTTTCTAAGAAGTAAAAAGATAATGAAATTGATAAGATAATGAATTTTCTCAGAAACTGAAGAAATTAGTGCATGTGGATGTTAACATCGAGTTTAAATTTCCATGGCATGACCTCGGACAACAACACGATCTTACGCAACTTCAAAAATTTGTATACATAATAGTTTCAGTTATTAGCGTTTTTATTCAATTTGACTTGCAGTGTTTGAGCCAATCAGAACGAGTTTTTTTTTTTTTCTAGAATGGATTATTTGAAATTTCTTCATTTAGGCAATTACACAATATTTTGCACATTTATCTCAAAGAACTTCGGGCGTGGGTTGTCTGTTTGCTTTTTAAAATTCTTTTCGGAATTTAAATTACGAAAAAAAGGACTGGTATTAATTTTTAATATATTATGAAGATGGGCTCTATAATAAAGTGTGGTTCAAAAATAATATATGTAATTTCAAATTAAAAAAGGATTAAAAATTTTTGGAAGTAGTAGAACTATGAATCCGTTGAAACCTATTTACGAATATCTTTAAAATGGTCGATATGTCCTACATCAGCGGCACAAACGACGCCACACAGCAAAATTTATGGAGCGGCTAAATTTTCGAACAGATGTGCCCTTGGTCCGCTTTTTTTTTTTTTTTTTCGCTTAACGAAGAATGAAAACTTAAAATTAGTTAAATTTTTTATCAAAACCCTTGTGCAAAAAAATTTTTATACATATCAACGCAAAAAGCAATACAGAAATATCACAAATAAGAAATAATTAAAAATCCAAAAGTGAGCTTCTACCGCTTTTTTTTTTATCAAAATGAAGAATTAAAACATTATCATTATATATATATAAATTAAGAAAAATTATCAGCCGAATTAAAAAAAAAATTGCATTGTTGGATTCAGAAAATTGCTCTACATATGCTCAGAAAATTTCAAATTGATATCTTAATTAGTTTTCTTAAAATTCGCTAATTATAGTAAATGAATTTCAAATTTGTTCATGTCTGTTTGCAAATCGAGAAGAACGGGCATTCTTTTCTTTAGCTATTTTAATGAAACAGAGGGCATTTTCGGTACGACGTTTAATGATATTCTAATTAATATCTTGGGAATTATCAAAATGATGAGTCTCAGGCGCCTCAGACTACCTAAACATAAATTTTCAGACTTGTAGATGCTCTAGATTTCGCAGGAAGGAAGGGGGGTGGGGGGTGGGGGAGAGAGAGAGATTCTTTTATTAGTATAAATTATATGTTCAATGAAAGGGGGGGGAGGGAGAGAGTGGGGAGAGAGAGAATCTTTTATTAGTATAAATTATATGTTCTCTAAACTGTTTACTTACATATCTTCTTCACCTTACTTAACGGTGAAGTTTCATTACAGTTTTCTAGATGTGTTGGAAAGTGTTTTTCATAATCTATGATATCTCGTTCTTGTGTTCTTTTATCCCTGCTTCATTATCACGTGATTTTCGGATGCTCATAACACAAGCTAGCTTTTGATCAAACAGTTCTGCAGTGCATGGAGAGAAATAAACAGGATGAAACTCTTTAACCCCTTCAGGGGCAAAGTACTCTTGTAGCTAAAATATTGAAATGATTGATTGACACCAGGATTCACAAACGAATTTATTGTAAAATAAATAAAAGCTTTTCCTCATGTATTTTATAAATTCAAAATTTGATTATAAAATTCTGGTGTCATTGTGGCATTTTGGGATTAAAATTAAGTGGTATATATAATATACCGGTGCCCTTCAAGGGGTTAAATGACGGATGAACTTTAAATTAAATTCTTAGATATCCTCCCTCCCCAACTTATATATAATCCCTTCTTTGCATTTAATCCTTTTTGCCTTCTTGCTTTTAATTTTCTTTGCATTTTTGCACTGAACAGAGATTATTCAAAACTGCTTTAAAAAAGGAAAGAAGTTTTTTATTTTATTTTTTATTTATTTGGAAACAATTTGGAGGAACTCTCGCATACCTGTAAACACTATGAAAAAAAAAGTTACTTGTTAGAACATGGAGAAAGTTTTCCTAAGTATAAATTATAGAAGTAACCGTATACGAATTTAATTTTCGTAACTTTTACGAAAACAATTATTTTGACGCAAACAGCTTTTAATACGATGGTGAACAACATTAAAAGCATTTTGCAATTGAAACTGTATTCGCTAAAAGTAACGGTTTAGTACTAAAGTAGCTATTGTAAAGTAGCTATAGTAAAGTAGGTAAAGTAGTTATTGTACAACGATAAGAGAGACATCTTGTATAACGGAATCTTGCCTATCGAAACAGAAAAAAATAATGGTCCTGGTGAAAAGAAGAGAATTTATCCATGAAAGAGTGTATACTTGTTGAGACGAAAATTTCCTCCGTTACCATGTGATTTCGTTTTAGGAGGTTTTACAGTATATAAATTTTGTCTGAAATCGACAGTGTACGATTCGATTATTTTCTAGTACAGAAAAAAAATTAGTGTTACTTCCCACACCCCAAGTTTAAAATTCTATTACCTACACCGTGAGCACTATACCATGTCTACTGTACTGACGGAAACAAAATTCATATTTTGAGGAGAGAGCAGGAGGGAGGAGATTAAGGTCAAATAAAAGCAATAATAATAATAAAAAAAAAACACTTATTATTATTATTATTATTGTTATAGCATGTTTGTTAACCATGATTATAATTTGGCATTTTAGCATCTAAAAAAATATTTTAGATCAAGTTTTTCAAGCAAAAAATTAAAATTGGACTTCATATGATCGTATGGCAGAAAATAGCAGTACTTCTTTTTTCATTGCCAAATAATTATTTAACATTGGAAATGAAGAAATGAGAAAAAGTATCTTAAATAATTTCGTGCTTCTTTTTAAATATTCGTGTTTCTTTAAGCATTTCTTTCTTAAAAGCTTTTTGTAATTTATCACAAAAATTTAAGATTATTAATAAAACAAGATTCAATCGATAATAACATAGCATAAAGGCATCGTTCACTTTAGAAAAAAGATCTTTTAAAAAAAATCTCTGAATGTTTGATGACATACCTCTATTATTACCATGGGCAACAGAAGATTAAGTTTAATGAAAAAAGGGGAAAAAACATGCAGAATATGGAATTAGTCCTTACGTCCACTTACATTAAACAAAAAGTGCTAATTTTCTTTCACGTAAATATGCTTTTAGAAAAATAGTTTCTAAAATTATTTTTTCTGTAGCTTTCAAATGTAAATAGTCACACATTACAAAATTATAAATACAGTGTTAGTTCAAAAATAGTGTTGGTTTCTGCTTACAGATTAATTTGATTTAGACATTAGAAGTCTTCCTGGCTCGTTTAGTTTTTTCACAGTTCACAGTAGTAAATTTTATACCAAAGTGTGTAAGACAACCTAAAATTAAAAAAGTGTACAATAGATTTACAGATTGGAAAAATTGTTCCAAAAAGTGTTTATCCAATTTACAATGGATAAAAATTATTAGTTTAAATATTTCTACTGCATTTCTAATTCTATTCCTTCCAAACTTAAAACAAAAAAATAAAATCATGCATTAAACAAAGATCATGAAACACTTTCCAACACTTTAACAAACCTTCGCTGTTTAATAAGGTAAATAAGATACCTATGTAAACGCAAAACACATTTGAAAATCAGATTTCAACAATTACAGGACATAGCCAAAAAAGTACTCCAATTCTATTGTGCAGCCTTATCTACAGATTTGTATATTGTCTATTAGTATGCTACAATTTAGTTTAGTAAGAAAGCACATAACACAGTTGAAAATTCACTTTCAGTAGTTTCTACCAATAAACGGAAACATATTTGATTTTTTTTTTTTTTTTTTTACAGCCCTGTATTGTATATTATTTTAAGAGTTTTATACACGCCACATATTAGGCTAAAGTTTAATTCAGGCAAAAACACGCTGTAAACTACTGAAATTATCATACATAAGTATAGCCATGCATCCAGTTCTTTGCGTTTCCCATGTAAATGATTCTATATTATATTCAACATCTCTTAGCATACTAAATATATATCATGTTCAAAATGCATAACTCGATAAACCCTGCATTAATCGCGCTTCCCTTTGTCACGCGATCACTGACAGGGGTGTTCTAAAGACCCCAAAGATTTTATCACAATTTTTAAGTTGTAATGAATTATAATAATTTTGTAATTTACTACAGATTAAAGAAGCCAATTTCTCTCTAAAAAAAAAAAAAATAGATTGTATTTTATCTCTTTATATATTTGTGTGCTTAACTATATCTTCGATTATATTATCCGATATAAATAGTTTGAAAATTTCAACAGGCGTTTTACAAGACAGAGGCGTTTATACCATCCGGTTAAATGAGTAACTAATATTTTACGAGTAACTACGAGTACGTATGGCAGTTGTACCTATTTTCTTGTACCATTGCGTGATTTTATCCTTTCCGAAGTTACATGGAGAGACCGTCTGTATTTCGGCATAAATATCTTGTAACAATATTTCTTCAGACTCTCGTTCTGATTTTAAATTGTGATCAGAACATTCCACAAAATGTTCGTCATCCTCCAGAAAGTTATCCACTGTACTTGTTGCCTCATCACCTTCAGAATCTGATGAAACAAATGCCCAAAAGATTCTGCAAACGCTGTTGCTCTATTTCCCATGGAGATTTCGACATTTTCTAGAAAAATGGCCAAAAATTGTTGTAAAAAGTTCAAAATAAATTAAAAAGTTATTTATACATAGAATTGTTTCTATCATAAAAATTGTTTCTGTCATAAAAAATGTTTCGATCAATAAAAAGTTAATATATGTTATCTTAATTTTTTTTTTTTTTTTTTTTTTTTTACAACTAAAAAATATTCCGTGATTACTCGCGGAATGTTGTGAAAACACCAGCTGAAAATGTTTACATCCTCTCTTCTTCACAAAAAATTGTAGAATGAACATGTGTTGTCAGTAGGTGTAGCATCTAGGAAAGTGTAGCTACTACAAGTATTCCACTTTGACCTTGAGTAGTTCCGTACTTGAGCGTAAGTTTTACTCATGGGGTGTTCAGAACAACCCGCGCGAGTAATGGAGTGTTTTAAAAACACATTTAAGCAATTTACACTGATACACAATAATGCTTACGAATTCGTGTGAGTAGCCCTGTACTATTGTTGTAGTTTGCTACCGCCGGTGGGAGTTGAACCAAGGATCTGATTATCAGGAACCGAGAACCCTATCGCCAAGCAAAAGGCCAATCCAGTTACTTTCAGCTAATAACTCGCTTTATACGGATCAAGTGAGATGAGATCGCTACACTATAACACGTATACATACAACATAGTATACATACATTTAGTTAAACGCATACCTAATTAAAAGCGCACTTCTAGCAATTATCGTTTATATAGACAGTACTTCGGGTACAGTACTCTATCCGAATTCTTTTGTGTGGCCGTATAAATGGAAACTGTAAATGTGTCCCTGGAAACAAATGCTTTGCACAACATATTATACAAGTATCTTGCAGTAAATCTCAGTAATGTATAATTAACATACGCTGCAAACAGTTTTTCACCGATAGACCATTATGCAATCGAATACTTTTCTGTGGCCCTGTAAACGAATGGTAAATGCTTTGCACACCATATTCTAAAGAAAGCATGTTTCAGTGCACCCCACAAATCAATATCAATGTCATTATGTTTGTAATAGTGTAACATGATTAAAATGCACTGCAAACAAATTTTCTCCATAGACCGTAATATAACGGAATTCTTTTGAGTTTCCCCATAAATTATAAGTGCTACACGTACCATATTCGATATTAAGCATCTTGTAAGGCGCTTCAATGATGTATATCAATTTCAATATATTTGAAATAGTGTAACATGAGTAAAATACACTGCAAAGGATTTTTTCCCATAGTCCGTAATGTAACGGCATTCTTTTGAGTGCCCTTGTAAACGAAGTATAAGTGCTACATACTTCATTTTCAATACCTATCATGTCATTGCATGTATTAATAACATATGTCAATTGCATGGCAATCCGAGTATATTTACGTGAGTTAGCAGACGGCCAGACAAACAAACACTTTACAACTATGTTAAAAAGTGTTAAAAACGAAAATTGATTTTTTTTTAAATTAAAAATCTAATAATTCCTATTGAAAAGAAATGGATTCTCTAAAACATCTGTGATGTCATAAGTTTTGATAAAACAAAAGGATTACACTTTCCTGCAACCAACAACAATCTGTGTCTGGATAACGTTGCAATAACGAATAAACCATTCAGAGACCAATTCACCATTAGCATATTCCTGCATATACCATCCCAAAACCAGTGTCATCCAAAGCACGTTCACTTTCACTCAACACCGATCCGGCAGAAAAAAATGAAACGAAAACACGGATACAGAGAAACCAACTGATAGCCAAATTTTGAGCCTCTATAATGTAATTTTTCAACTACTTTTTTTTTCTTTTAATCTTATGGCCCACAGAGGTTAGAGTTCTGCATCGGTTCGGGTAATCCAATTTTACCCGAATCCCGAGTCGGCAAGTTTCACGCTAATTTTATTCGTTGCGTGACTTCGGGTCGGGGTCGTATCGACTCCATTTTTTAAAAGAAAGTTCTGAATATTTTTCAAATGAAAAAAAAAAACTATATATGTGAATATTAATGAGTGTCATATTTGCTATATCTCCCAATTTTAGCTGGAGACTCCTGTTCAAATAAACATATTTGAACCAGAAATTATACTTAATCGATAAAATCAAGTAAATTTTAAATGGCAAATATATAGAAGCAAGACATATTTAATTAAATTTTCTAGTTTAAAATACGCTTTTTAATAATAATAATAATAATAATAATAAAAACCCGGTATGTTGGCAGGTACGGAGTGTATATGTGTTCATATTTATACAAAATGATAAAATTTATATTAGATATATAACTTAAACACTATTTTTCCATAAATGAATTAAAATATGGATTAATTTTCTTTAACTTCGGGTGTGGGCCGGGGTCGAGTTGAAGTGTAGCGGGTTCGGGTCGGGGGTTACCGGATTTTTTTTTTTTTTTTTTTTTTTTTTTTTTTTTGTCGTCGGGTTTCGGGTTCACTTTAAGCAGAAGTACCCGACTCGTGCAGGACTAACTTGAGTGCACAGTTATACTTCCGCCGATACACTTAAATTATGATAATAATAAAAAAATATATATATGAATAGTAAGTATAAATAGTAGATTTTTAAGCTTATTTATAAACACAAACAAAATGCATCATTACAACCAATAAACATATAATATTTTATTGGCTGTGGTGATGCATTAGTTGTATTTAAAAAAAAAAAAAAAAAAAAAAAAAAAAACTCTAAAACTATATATATTTTCTCTTTATTATATATTATATGTAATATCTCAGCTTCACATTTTTACAATATATGCTTTGCAAGACGGAATGTTCAGATAGGCTTACTGGTAAATTCTATACCAAGTAGTGTAGGTGAGCTGATTTTAATTTAGCAAGATCTAAAGTTTGTGATTTTTTTTTTCAAAAAAGGTTTCACACTGAATAAAAATCATTAGTTCATATATTTCTACTGCATATGATATCTAAATCTAATCTTTGTGTCATTCCAAGTCAAATCAACCAGTGACTCAACCTGACCATTTTAGATTTTGATGAAACTTACAGGAATCATTCTCCCTGATGATATAAATGAGAATATATTCTTATTTTTTTTATCTCAGTAAATTTTTATACAATTAATGTTTTTAATCTCGAAATCACAATAAAAAACTTTTTTAATTATTATTTTTGGAACTTTTTTTTTTCTACACTTATGTGCTGAAATCTACTCAAATATTACCTTCTTCATAATTCCTACTTTCAACGATCATTCTATGATTTGATCTCTTTATTAAAATTTTTACTGCTTTAACTAATTAAATATTTTATTTTTAGGTCAATAGTTGCTTAGTTATGTTTTTTATTACTTAACTAATCTAAAGTAAGTCCTGCTATTAATGTGTAATAAACTTATTTTTACTCATAAATATTTAAATTAATTATAAATTTAAATTATTTAATCCATATAAATAGAGACTTATCTGGAAAAAGTTATGAAATAGCTTTAAAGCTCAAAATGCAGAAATGTTTCTGATACCTAACTAAATTTGGATGTTCTCAAGTATTATTATGTCAGATAATTTCATTTGTTAAATACATGGGTCACTGTCAAATCAACCAGTGACTCACCTGACCATTTTAGATTTTGATGAAACTTACAGGAATCATTCTCCCTGATGATATAAATGAGAATATATTTTTATTATTTTTTTTTTTTATCTCAGTAAATTTTTATACAATTAATTTTTTAAATCTCGAAAAATCATCACTTTTTGGCTTGTATAAATGCTTTCAATTTTGAATTTCTCAAGTTCTATCAGGCGTAGAGAGTTGTTTGACCCACCATTTTAAAGAGAAATTCATAAGGGTTAATTTGATTATGCTTGGTTAAAAAAAAGTTAATTTAATTTAAATTAAAAAAATTAAAGTTTTTTTTTTTAATTTTGAAAAAAATGCGTTTTTTGTTAGATTATAAATTTTAAATTCTGAAAGTTTTAGAGTGGGATCTCAATGGGATCAGCGGTTATGTTAAAAAAAAAACTAATGTTAAACACCAGTTGAGGCTGGTATTTAAAGTTGGCACCTCTCCAACTTTATGATTATGCTAAAGATAGTATTGTTTTATTCATTTTAAATATTTTTTTTATAACTGCTGATCCCCATTGAGACCCCACTCTAAAAGTTTCAGAATTTAAAGATTATAATATTACAAAACACATATATATTTTTTTCAAATTAAAAAAAAAACACTATTTTAAAAAGTTTTAAAATTTTAATTTTTAAATTAAATTAAATTAACCTTTTTTTAACCAAGAATAGTCAACTTGCATATCAAATTAAACCTTATGAAATTCTCTGTAAAATGAGGCATCAAACAACTGTATACGCCTGATAGAACTTAAGAAATTCAAAATTGAAAACATTTATACAAGCCAAAAAATGATGATTTTTCGAAATTAAAAAAAATAATTGTATGAAAATTTACTGAGATAAAAAAAAAATATATAAGTATATTCTCATTTGTATCATCAGGGAGAATGATTCCTGAAGGTTTCATTAAAATCTGAAATGGTCAGGTTGAATATTGAAAATGTTTGGTTGATTTGATGTGGAATGAGCCCTTTTCAAAAATTTAAAACGTACACCTATTATATATAAGCAATGATATATTCACATACGGGGGGGGGGGGGGGGGGGGAGGTTAAAAAGTATTATAACTTTTATGGTCGATTTCTACAAACGAACCTTGAATCAAACGAAATATATTGATATATTTGACCTTGTGTTTTAAAGCAATATGCACTTTTACCAGAAATGTCCTTCCGCATTGCTGAAAACGACACGAAACCCGCTTTCTAAATGTCTCAGATAAAACTTGGGATCGTAACTCTTTTAGTTAATCATTTACAGTATTTGTTAAGACGATATGCATTTAAAAAAAAAAAAAAAAAAAAAAAAAAACTATCTCTGAAAAATTATCTAACTAATAAAGGTCTCATCAAAATTCGCCCAATAATTTTTTTAAAAAAATACTAAACTTTCATAATCCGGTTTACCTGATTATAGAATTCCCCCCCCCCCCCCCATAATTCTATTACTAAGCAACGTAGAACGATATGCAATATACTAAAGCCTTCCCTGAAAAAATATCTAACTAACAGTGCAAGTTCCATCAAAATCCATTCAGCAGAACTCAAGTTATAAACGGCCGGAACGAAATTTCCATTTGTATTTTACAGTAGAAGTAGGTAGATAATAAATAGATTGTTTCATTCGGGGAAAAAAAAAAAATCGCATCGAACAGAAATAAAATTTCTCACACGACTGTGATGTCATAATGTATGATAAAACATAAGACCTTACCTTTTCTTGCGTCCAACAACAATCTGTGTCTGGAAAACGTAGCAAAGACGAACAAACAATTCAGACTAATTTCCCATTAGCATATTCCTCTATATTACCATCCCAAAACCAGTATCAGCCCAGGCACGTTCACTTTCTCTCAACACCGATCCGGCAGATAAAAATAAAAACGAAAACACGGACACAGAGAAACCGAGTCGATTGATATTCGTGGAGCATCCAATACTTCTGAGAGAAAGTAACAACAGGTTGTAAGAGAGCAGTCACTGGGCTCAGTCTTCAGAATGTTTACAAACAGCTCAGTGGAGCGTGGATAATATGCAAAAAGCAAAAGCAGAAACGATCGGCTAACCGGTTTGAAAGGAATTTATTCCCAGCCCATTTTACTTTACTTAAATTATCCACCAGTCATTACTCCTTTTTTATTTATTTATTTTTTTCATACATGACAGTACACACAAAGTGTGCTAGAAGGTGGATGAGTGTGTTTGAGAGAAAAGTAATTTTCCGAGAACCAATTTTAATAATTTATTTTTGCTCTTCTTTACCGAGTTCCGAAATTACGCATTTCCTGCTATCATTCGTCTCCAGGTCAAGGTTAGGCAGTTACATTCAAAATATAGTGAAAGGGGGGGGGGGGGGAATACGAGATTAAAGAGAGAGAAATAAAGATGTGAAACGCAGGTGAAAACAATGAAAAGGAAATCTTCACTTTCGCAACTATTTTAAACAACTCTAAAAATTATTTTCAAGCAATTGATATAGTAACAATGATAACAGGAAAAATCGCTATCATTAAAATAATATGATTTTATTAAAAATTGCATTTAAAAATTAGCAAATTAATTAAAAATACATGTATATACAAAACTTGTCAAAAGTCTGAGTACACCAGTATATTTTAAGAAAGTTTCCATTGAACTGCACAAACAATAAAGAAATAAAATCTGTTTTATTAGGATTGGTTTAAAAAATAAACAACTATTTGAACAATGAAGAAATAACAACAACAAATTTTGACTTTTAGGCAATTTTAATTGGATAGTTTTAGTTAGTCTGTTTTCATATGAGTAGTCTAAATGGTCTGCTTTCATCATTCCCTTATGATTTCGTTATTTCCCTTAATTTGCCTTATGCCCCTTAGTTTCCCCCCTTTGTAAGTACCTTAGCTTTGACAACAGCTTTGCATATCCTTGGCAACTTATTTACTAATTTTTCCAGGCGACTTCAAGCAGTTCTAAAGTGCTTCCCAGAGACCTTCAGTTTGGTAGGCATATGTTTTTGGACTTTCTTGTCTAATTCTTCGCACAAAAGCTAAATAAGTAAAACATTTGGTGATTGGGAATGGCTACTCCATTTTTATTATGACTTGAGCATCTTCTTTCATTTACAAATAATTAGTACACAAGTTGGACATGTTTTGGATCGTTATTTTGTTGGAAAACGAAGTTCTGGCCACAAGTCGCCTTCCGGAGGGAATAGCATGATGAACTAATATATCGTGATGCACTTTTTGATCCACTATTCCATAGATTCGGACTTAACACACTAACTGGTGACTAACTGGTATGCACGTGAAACATCCCCAAACCATCACACTGAGATCTGAACTGCTGTTGACACAACAGTCTGGGAGAAAACGCTCATCTGGACGACGACGCACAAAAACTCGGCGATGCGAGCCAAAAAGTTAAAATTTTGATTCAATCCACTAGTCTGAACGAGGTATTAGCCCATGTGACTTTTTTTGCTACGTGTGTAGCACGTAGAAGTGGTTTTCTTACCGTAACCATACCCATTAAGGCCATATATGCTGCAAGCGCCTGGCCACCGTTCTATCAGACACAAGTTGAGAAAAGCTTTCCCGCAAATCCCTTTCTATTTCCGAAGCGGTCAAACGTCTGTTGCGCTTGCTAAGAATGCTTGCTTTTTTTCGTAGTCACAATGAAGTTGTTCTTATGAATAGTTGTTGTCTTTGGACGGCCAGTTCGTTTTCTTGTAACATTTTTTTAATGGTCTTTGACTTTCGCTCTATAGACCAACGCTCGGCCCCAAAGGATACTTTCAACCGTTTGTGGATTTGCCGCAAAGAATAAACTTCTGCTGTCAAAACAATTATTTTAACATGTTTCTACACTTAATACACAGTTATTTTTAAACATTTTTGAAAGAAAAAAAAAGTGTTGATATTACAGTATAAAACTGGCATCAGCTGCCAGTATTATACCGTAAAATTAACAGTAATAAACAGTAAAATAAGCAGTAATACGCTGACTGCTTATTTTACTGTTTATTACTGTTAATTTTACGGTATAATACCGGCAGCTAATGACAATTTTATACTGTAATATTAACACTATTTTTTTTCTTTTTTTTTTTTTCAGTGTGTACAATAAATCTAATGTTCGTAAAAAAAAAAAAATTCAATAGGATTTTTATCTAGTTTAACACTTTTTCATTAATTCAAATATTTCTGTGCATTTATAATCCTATTCTTAACACAGCAATAATTTATCCCCAAAAGCAAAAACTTTAAAGATGAAAGAACATTTCCCTGATCTCTTTAAATATGTCACAGCCAAAAAGATTTTTTTTAGGTTTCATTTTTAAGTTTAGTGATTTATATATATATATATATATATATATATAATTAAAAATGATACATATTATTGGTATAAGCTCCAGATAATTATTTTTATCTGATCTTTTAGATCTTTCGTAATCTAACTCAAAAATTGGTTTCAGATGGATGAGTCACAAGAAAAATGACCGCCTGATTGAAGGTGCACGGCACACAAGGTCAATAGAGACTCTATTGACCAATCAATAGAGTATCTCTATTGACCTTGCACGGCACATCCTTTCCGAAATAATGAAGAAAAGTTTAATTATTTTTCAGATTGGGAAAAATCATGAAAAACATATCTAAACCTCTTTTTTTTTTTTTTTTTTTTTTTTTTTTTTGCACTTTAACTAAATTTTCTTCTTTTCTCAAAAAAAAGTTCACTAGACTATAGAGAAAATTTATTCGGCTAAGAGGTCTATGGCCATCAAAATAGGTTTAGGGAGTTTCTAATTCGAAACCCCCTCATATACAGGGTGTCCCGTCTAACATGCGAAAAACGCGTTTTTTAGTTTTTCGAACCAGTTTTGGTTGTTAAAAAACGGAATTTTTATTAATTAAACGATGTAGAAAGTTTTTTTAAAGTATAGCTAATATGACCCCAGGACCGTACATTTTTTTTAATTGGAAGTACATCTCTAAAACTAACATATTAGGAATTGGCTATTGGACAAAGGTAAGAGGGGAACACCCTGTATATTCTCACCAAATAAGCGCGTTTTCCTACTGAAAAATTCCAGAATCTCGAAGCACGGTCACTCCACCATGAAGAAAAAAAAACAAAGGAAGAAAAATAAAAGAAACAAAGAAAAAAGAATCAAGAAAACAGTGTAATACGACAGTTTCCAACTTTCACATGTCTTTTGAAGTGTCTTTCAAAAAAAATTGGGAAAATTTAATAACCACGAAGAATGTGAAAATATCGCATACTATCAACAATGCTATCTCTAATGTTTATACCTTCCTATAACTGTAAATCTACTTTTACAATAATAATAGCATGTATGCAGTGAAACAATTCCTGGCACTCCGTTATCTGGAGGGAAAAAATGAATATGAGTAAAAATCGTTTCTTCATTTTTACCCTAAAGTCCTCGACTGTACTTTAAAGTATCGTCAAAATGAAACTTGTTATAAAATTCATTGTTGGCAATAATACAATTTAGCAAGAGTTATAGATACTTCCTTTTGTAATGTTCCAAAAGAATTATTCATTGGACAAAGGAAAAAAAAAATCAAACAGATTATTTTTTTCCAATTATAAACTGTCGATCTTTCTTGACGTTGAAAGGCCGAGTGAAAATTTTCAGTTCTGAAAAATTTCTATATTTATATGCAATGCAAGGGAATTATGTTTGTTTATTTACTAAATCTGTAAAATATTAATATTTTTTAAAAATGATTTCAGTAGATTTGTAAATATTTTTCAAAACCCCTACTGATTTACTGTTTTTTACAGTCGAAATCATTATAAAATTTGTTTAACGATTACAAAATCATTCTAAAGTATTTTTTAAAAAATCAGGAAAATGTTTTGGAAGATTAAATTTTCAGTAATTCATAATTTTGGACAAGAAAAAGAATAGTGAAAAATCCTATTACAGTCTCTGAAGCAATTAATTAGATCTCCATCAAAGGTTGATCGTCCAATGTATTAAAAGTAGCTCACCCTATCTAGAACTCGCTGGTCGAGTCTAATTTAAGAAATATAGCTTTTAATTTTTTTTCTGTGCCGTTTGTTTCGCTAGTGGAGGTGGAACAGACGGAACCACGCCCTTGTCAAGACTGTCTGGAATGGTACTAGACCCGATCACGGAAACTCCCACCGGAAAAATTAAAAAGCTATTCTTCTTAAATTAAAAACTCGACCAACGAATTCGAGATAGGGCTGGAGTGTTGGTCGGACGACCGACGCGGCATCGGAACTTTCCAGCACTAAAAACGCATTTTTCAATTTTCAGCGCCGGAGAGCCCCGAAATTTCATAAAATTTAAAGTATAACTCGATAAATTTTGGTCGTATAGAAGAATGGGATATTAATGCTGTACTTGTCAGAGCATGGAGAATTTTTTTAAAAATATATAACTTATACAGGATTGCTACTCATTAAGGAAAGGAGAATGAAATTCCCAGCCTTTTCTAGGTGTATTTTAATAACACTATCAGTTTAGCAGGGTATAGCGTACTGGTCACGCTGGGAGTAAAATAAATATTGTATCACTCGAAACTACAAATTTTTTTCCAAACATTGATAAGCTCAGGCTTACTCCAAACTGTAAAAGCTTACTTATTTATCTACATACTCAACCACCATTCATTTCAGCAACTGTATCACAAAATCACTAAAGTAACAGATAAACTTTATTTTTAACAGGATGCAAAGGGGAAAAGAGGAAGAACATATTCCAGTGGAGAGATGGAGGCATATATGAGTTTTAAAAATTTTAAACGTTTGCTGCGAGGATAATTTTTAGACGGAAAATTTTCGGAAGGAGGGTAATTTAGATGAAATTTCCTTTCCCCTCCCCCTTCTCTTCTTTAAAACAAAAACGAAAAATCAAGCGTCAAGCAGAGATTATGAAACATTTTCCAAAATACTTTAACAAAACTTCACCGTTTAATAAGATGAAAGTTGATGTCTAAGTAAATAATCTAGAAAACGCATAACATATTTGAAAACCCAATTTCAAGAATTACCATCAATAGTAGTAAAAATATACGAGTTCTTTTGTGCAGCTGTGTATATTATTTATAGATTTGTATATATACTGCAAAGTATGCTAAAATTTAGTTCAGTTAGGAAACGTCATAGCACAGTTGAAAATTCCCTTTAAGCAATTTCCATCAATAAACGGAAATGAACTCGATATCTTGTGTTGTTCCATATATGATCTACAGAATTTATACCCACCAAGCAATAGGCAAATATTTAGTTTAATTTAAAAATGCATACCACAATTGAATACGCACTTCCAGCAATTATTGTTTATAGAAAGTACTGTAACTGAATTATTTTATGTGCCCCTGTATGAACGATGAATGCTATGCCTACCATTTTCTATAGTAAACCTCTTGTAGTGCACCTCAGCGGTATACATCAGTTTGAAAATGTTTGGAACAGTGTATCATTAAAAAAATCCCTGACGGCTCGGCCTACAGGCACAGGTAGATTTCGAAGACGCAGACCGTGGGGCGCCTGTTTGTCGGGAATTGCGGAAGAAATTACCTTTTTGCGATGATGCGGCAGTTGGAACCGCCTACTTCGAAACCTAAATTGTTTGCAGGCAAAGCCAGCAGGGATTTTTTTTTTTTTTTTTTTTTTTTTCTTCTTTGCTATAAGAGTTGGTCCTATAAAAAACTTGTCAATATAAAAGTTTTAGATAATATTAAGAGGATTTATAATAAATCTAAGAGGATTTGAAATCTTGGGAATTGACGAAGCTATGAATTTTTTTCTTCTAAAACCCCCCTTACCCCCCGCCCTCCCCCCTTAAGGTAATTTTTAATTATATCAAAAATCTGTCATACATAAATTTTCGGCCCTTCTCTTAGAAGTAATAATAACTTCAAACGGATTCGATACGTATCATAATTAAGAAATTATGGGTTTTTTTCTGTTTTCACAAAAAGCCCCCCCCCCCCCCCTCGGTTCGATTTTGCCCATTAAGGAACTTGACCGAGATTTTATGCCCCTTGATTTTATGTATAAGTTTCGAAAAGATGCAGGAGTTGGAACCGCCTACTTCGAAAAATAACTTGTTTGCAGGCGGAGCCGGCAGGGATTTTGTTTTGTTTTGTTTTTATTTATTTATTTTTTTTACCGTAAGAGTTGGTCCTATAAAAAACTTGTCAATATAAAAGTTTTATATAATATTAAGAGGATTAATAATAAATTTACGCGGATTTGATATCTTGTGAACTGACGAAGATATGATTTTTTTTCTTCTAACCCCCCCCCCCCCCCCTTTCGGGCCATTTTTAATTATATCAAAAATCTGTCATACATAAATTTTCGGCCCTTTTCCTAGAAGTAATAATAATTTTAAACGGATTCGATACGTATAATAATTAAGAAATTATGGGTTTTTTTCTGTTTTCACAAAAAGCCCCCCATTCCCCCCCCCCTTGGTTCGATTTTGCCCATTAACGAACTTGACCGAGATTTTATGCCCCTTGATTTTATGTATGAGTTTGGAAGAGATTTATGCAGAATTTTTCCAATTATCGTGTTCATAAAAAAGTGACATAGATAGATAGATAGATAAAGTTTTGAACTGGGGGTGGTTTTGGGTTCTGGGAGTCATGATCGGCGTAGATCTGCAAAATTTTTTCAAAATTTCCAACTTAGGTGAGAATGTAATAGGTAGTATTTCTTACAAAATCTACCTAATACATTCGCAAACGACTTTTCCCCATAGATCATAATAACAACGTAATTCTTTTGAGTGTCCCTGTAAACGAACTATACATGCTGTAAACTTCATTTTCAATACCTAAATGCCATATTAAACCTCAACAACATATCTCAATCGCATAGCAATCCGAGTACATTTACGCGAGTTAGGGCCCTGACAGACAAACCGAATTCATAAGCACTTTTCAACTTTGTTGGAAAGTGTTAAAAATTTAGAAGCTGCTAAAACGTGAAATATTCTCATCTGGTGGCCCAAAGATCATACTTAATTGCAGATTACAATAAAATTGTATAAATTCCCTGACTTTTCCAGATTTTGAATAAAATATTGAAACTCCCTGACTTATTTGGTAATTCTCCAAATTTCCTCAATTTCCAGGTTTTTCAGATAATGTAGCAATCCTGTGTATAGGACCGAGGCACCATACAAAATTTTTAAAAGCGTAACTTTTGGAAAATTAATGATAGGACTATTTATCAACATAATAATAATTCCTACTTTATTTTGAAAACTTTTTTGCCAACGTATCTCCAACAGGTAAAATAGCAAAGCGCGTTTCAATCTTTTTGAGACACTGTAGAATTAGCTACCTTTTCTGGATGCCATGATAGGAAATGGGTAGGTAAGCATTAATTCTTGGCTCCCAAATTGTTTTATTTTCTTTAAAGATATTTTGATCGTTTTAAATCTAGCTATATCACGTAGCTAAAGGGCAAAACTGGGAAATTTCATTAGTGACCAGTGGCTGGTAGTAGCAGTTTTATAAGTGGCCACTTTCTTTAAACTAGTGGCCACTTTTTTATTTAAAAATTCTAAACAGTAAACTTTTGTTAAATTTTCAATTAGTATTAATCTAAAATTAAATAGTCCAAATAAATATGTTACTCTTTCCTCGTAGGAAAGTGGCCATAAGGTGGCCGCTGACAGACAGTTTTTTAATAAATAGCTACTTTTTTCATTTAGCAGGGGTCGATGCAGGTTTATTTTCTTGGGGCCCATTTTGTGAAAAGTAAAGGTTATTTTTGTGAAATTTATTATATTTTTGTGAAAAATAACATTTTGTAACGAAAGTTGAAATCCAGTTAATCAAATTCGAACCAAGCATTTATAAACAAAAACTTTTTAAAATCCTTTTGCTGAAGTTTTCCTCTCTGGTGAACTTGTTTGTTTACAAATTACACATTTTAAAACATCACAAAATAATAAATAAATAATAAATAGTATGGTCTTATGGAATAGAATTTTGTGAAGGGAACCCATTTTATCAAATTGATTTTTGTGAAGGTGCCCATTTTATCAAGTATATTTTTGTGAAGGGGCCCATTGTATCAAGTATATTTTTGTGAAGGGGCCCATTTTATTAAATAGATTTTTGTGAAGGGGCCCTAAACAGGCCCCAAATTTTTCCTGGATCGACCCCTGTTTAGTGACCCTGTGGCTAGCACTAATTTTGCGCTTTACACGTAGCTAAGAACGAATTATACAAGGTGTTCCAAAAAGATTGAAACGCTAACCTCATACGGGGTTGTATTGAAAAACAATCCTCAGAGAACTATGCCTATTTTATTTTTACTCTTTATCGTATTTAAACCTCATGCGAAGTTGAATAATGCTTTTGAAATACAGCAATAGATAGCAGCACCATTTACTTTTCAGATCTTCAGTTGGAAAATTTCCCTTTGACAAGTTTGTTTTTTGTTTTCTGCACGAGTGAATATTTTCTCAGAGAGATTTTCTGCTATTGGATCTAAACAAGAACATGACCAAAAATGTTTTTAAGATTGTAGTATAAGGCGTCCAAAGTTTAAATTATTACAAAAAACTTATTAACTATATCTTAACAATAATTGTTTAATGCTTGTAAACTTTATATCACGGTCATTTTGTAATTTTTTAAAAATGCAAGATTTTTAAAATATCACCTTAATTTGTTCTGAAAAAACCATTTCAAATCGATTTTAAATGCAAAATATGTTCTCATCCATTTAAAAATAATCCATACATGAGTGGGTTAGTGCAATTTAGAGTCTATTATTTACTGCTTCTGTTTTACTTTTGTTTAAAGAAAGGTGTTAGGATCAGAAACATTGGTTTATGTAACAAATTTCAATGTATTTCAATCAGGGTTCGTAAATATCATGTTTTCAAAAATATCAAAAACAAGTGAACACGTGCGAAACAAGTGGACAAGTATAAACAAGAACGAAAAATCATGCGTCAAGCATAGATTATGTAGCACTTTCCAACGCTTCTAAAATAATTTTACAAATCATTACCGTTTAATAAGCTGAAAGATGACATCTAAGTAAACAATTTGGAAAACGCATAACATATTTAAAAACGTAATTTCAGGAATTTTCAATATATACAATATTCGGAAAAATATCCGAATACTTTTATGTAGCCCTGTATATGATCTATAGATTTGTATATATACATAGGATGCTAAATTTTAGTTTAGTTAGGAAACGCGTAGCACCGTTTAAATTCTCCTTCTGGAGTTTCTGTCAATAAACGGAAATGTGTTCGCGAACTTTTGTGCTGCCCTGTATAGGATCTACAGAATTTATACACACCACGTAATAGACAAAAAGCTATTTAAGATTAAAATCGCGTTTAGTAACTTAAAACGCACTTCCAGGAATTATTGTTAACAGACAGTAGAGAATTCTTTTGTGTGTCCCTGTAAATGAACGATGACTGCTATACACACACTATTCTGTAGTAAGCCTCTTGTAATGCACCTTAGTAATATATATAAACTTCAATGCGTTTAAAATAGTGGAACATTATTTAAATAAGCCGCAGACGATTTTTCTCCATAGACGTAATGTAACGGAATTATTTTGACTGTCCCTGTAAAGTAACTCTAAGTGCTATACACCTACTATTCCATATTAAGCTTCTTCTAATGCATCTTAGTGATCTATATAAATTTCAATGCGTTTACAATAGTGAAACATTTTTAAAATAAACCGCAAATGATTTTTCCCCATAGACCGCAATGTAACGGAATTCTTTTGAGTGTCCCTGTAAGAAAACTATAAGTGCTACACACTTCAGTTGAAATAGGGAACGTGCCATAGATAACGACAATAACATATAAAAATTGCAGAGCAATCCGAGCATATTTACGGGAGTTAGAGCACGGACAGACGGCCATACGGCCATCCGGCCAGACCAACCGAAGTCATAAGCACTTTTCAACTAGGTTGGAAAGTGCTAAAAACAAGTGGACAAGTAGCTTTCGCACTGCAGTGTAATATTTTTTAGCAATATTCAATATTTTTTAAGATCCAGGTTTAAACTTCTGAAGAAAAATTAAAGACTAAAAATATCTGCAAACAACATTAGTCATGCCATAATATTATCTAATTTATTCCATCAAAGTTACATTAAAAACTGACCGAAGATAATAAACGCAAAAATCAATCGTATTTAAATTGCATTAGAGGCTGAATCATCTGTGTCGGGGAAAAAAAAAAAAAACATGGGACAAAGAAAAGTAAATTGAGCATTTGAATTTAGCTTTTTAATCACAAATATAAATTAAACCTATTATAGCAGCAACTATGTCCCACTTTATCTTTATTATTTTGTTTTATACAATCATTGATATAAAATTATTGTAATTTTTCAATTTTCAATTTCACAATTCCCGCATAATTATTTTATTTTTCTTGCAACACTGGTTTGAGAAAAACCTTTCATTTCATTTATGAAAACAAAGCTGATTTAATTTTTAATCAAAATACATGTTTTAACGTAATGTGAATGTACTATGTCAGAAGCATGTTCAAAATCTTTTCATATGATCTCATTTATCGTTCTGCGTTTTGTATCTGCTTAGAAAAAGGGATGTTGACAGCAGAAATAATATATAATGATATCCGATATTTTGATATATATCCCATATTTTCAAAATAGTCTACTTATTGATGATTATAAATATTTTCATAAAAATTCGGTTTCAAATGTAAAGCTTGGAAGATTTTTTTGTTGTTGTTTGTTAAAACAATCTAAAAGTCATTTATCTTACAAAACGACACAGTAAATAACAATTGAAAAAATCATTTACACTTATTTTGACTAAAAATACCAGAAATATCATACACAATTATATTTTGAAAATAAATTCAAATATGAAAATAACAAGCATCATGATAATTTGAATAGAATATATATCAATTCTAATATATATCATGATGTATATCCGCCAATATATATCACCGAACCCTGATTTAATTTTTTTTTTTCCGATATGAAGTTCTCATAACACCTTCGAAGTTTTTGCATTAGCTCATTTGTAATAAAAGTTACACAACTAAAAACTACATTTCACAGGAGAGGCAATATAAAATTGACATTTTATTTTTACTGTAACATAAAACTATAGCACTTAGCACTTGCGGTAAATTGTAAAAGCGTAGTACATAAGCCGTAATTTCTCCCTTAAGAATCAAGACGTAGAAGAGATAGGGAGGATTGAGTTAATTTCTCCCTCCCCCCCCCCTTTTTTTTCTGTGGTGGCAAAGTGACACATAGCGTAATCTAGCGGTTTTCCGAATAACTACGCACTTTTGATACTTTTCCAGTAGCAAGACGCACCTAAGTCAGACCTATTAGTGGGATAATACTTGAAATGAATTGTGTAATTTTTCTTGCGGGTGAGTTAATATGTAAAAAAAAAAATTAAAACTTATGTAAATGTTACAATGGTGTTCCGAAAGCTTCATATCGAAAAAAAAGTATAACTGTAACATATTAAATTTTGCTAAATAAATATGTGTTTCTGATTTTGCATAATAAACAAATAACCAACAAAAACATTTAAACAGCCTTCAAACAAAAACCTAAACTTTTAGATTAAAACAATTTAGTTAATAATCAAAATTAATAACATTAAAACAATAATTTTAAATCAGTCATGAAAGCAATTAATACAATTAGAACACTCTGTTTATCTAACTCTCTCGATTTTTCAAAACCAAATAAACATAAAATTATATCTGCATCAACAATTATTATATCAATTTAGATACTCAAAACGAAAACGCACGAAACACAAAAAACAAAATAATAATTTGTTACATCACCTGTTGAGCATTCTAATAATTTGCATTGATTGCAATGTAATGAAAACTACGATTAGAGAAGAGGACACGGCGATTTCTCGGAGGCTTTATTTTGAAAATAATAGAACGATTACAGTGTTCAACAAATTTTAACGAACTTTCTGTTTCTCAATAGCCATTGAGTGCTATATCTATTGATTTTATTTTAGGGCGATAAAACCTCCAATTTCAAGAAATTTCACTTTCAATTGTTGAACTATATTGACATCTGATTAGCAATTATAATAACATTGCCTAATCATTATAATTGCGTTTAATATATGCAAACACTTATTTTGGACTTGTTAATTCAATAGAATATGTAACAAGAGAGTAGAATCAAAACACATAGGGTGAAATGCAAATTTCACCTTATTTTATTCATAAAATATATCAATATGAGATTCGATAGATCCCACTATTACGTAACAGGTGACATTTAAGACACAAATAGATATTAAAAGATGTTTAAAAAAATGTTTAAAAACACAAGTACCTTCGACCAACCACCGCGACCATCATCAGGGAGCGAAAATCTTTATGATCTTCAGATTCCAGGTTTCTTTTAATTAAATATGCATTTATAATTTTGTTATATTAAAATATGCATTTTATATTAATAACATTGGAAATTATTTGACCATTACTGTACAAATATACGTATGTTTTAAAAAGATTCTTATTAGTGGACCACGGGTATTAAAATTATGAATTTAGTTATCCGTGAGGTTTGAAAAGCTTCTGCCAGGGACAGTTTTTTCCCTTTATATTAGAGTCCTGCACGGATCGGGTTGTAACTGACTCGAACCCGACATATTTCAACCCGCACCGGACCCGAACCCGCAATACCTCAACCCCAGCCGCAATGAAAGAACAATAAATCATGTTTTAATGCTATTATGAAAAGTAATATACAATTATATCTCTAATACCAATTTTATATTTTATATAGAAAAATGGACAAATGTATATTTATTAATATTCAAATATAGTGAAACCTTGGAATAGCGGACACCTCGAGATCGTTGAATAGAGTCCTACAGCGGGTCGGGTTGATTCTATTTATTTTTCGGGTCGGGATGACTCTAATTTTCTTTCTGAGAGTCAGGTTCAACCTTGAATAATCCTTCCGGCTCATATTTAGGTTTTAGCATGTCTGATTGTTGGAATTTTCAGAAAAAGTTTGAACAGAACTATGTTGCAGATGAAAATAAATACGTATTTGAATACGAATAAGTCAGGTGTCGGAAAAATTACTTTTTTTTAGTAGCGAATTACAACTACTTTATCAAAAATGTAGATAACTACATCTACAACTATTTGTTTTAAAAAGCAGCGACTGTAAACTGGTTTTCAAAAGTATTCACTATTTCGCTACTTTTTAATTTTGTCGAAACATTCAATCTACACTCGAAATTGAGGACACGGAATTAGAATTCTGCACGGGTTGGGTTGTGTATCCGACCTGAACTTGAAAATTCTGCTTTAAGTCAACTCAAAACCGACCCGAAACCGAAGGAAGAGAAAATTAATTTATATATTTCAATACAATTATGAAAAAGTAGTCCACAATTATATCTCTAATATCAATTTTATCTTTTTGTAAAATAAATATGTACACATACACTCATTAACATTCAAATATATAGTTGTTTCATAAAAAAAAAAAAAAAAAAAAAAAAAAAAAAATCAGGACATTCTTTTGAAATGATCGATCAATGGCAACTTTCAATGACAACACTGTAATTGGAAAATAATATTTTTAATTACTTTGAAATTTATGCCTGAAAGCCAAATTTCAAGTAACATGGACTAAAAGTTTTAAAAACTATTGTATCTAATTTTCATATATGTAATGTATGATAAAAAATCGGAAATTAATATTCGAAAAAACTGTAAATTATAACCTATAAATACTTTAGAAGTAGATTACTAGAAGCCTTTAAACTTTTTTACAAAATTTCAGCATATTCTGCCAAATAATTTTTGAGTTATACTTAAAAAAAAAGCTGAACTTACAGTTTGAGAGACCATAATTTATCAAAAAGTGACTGATCTCAGAAAACTGTAATTTGAAAATATTCCTTTTAATGTTTATAGGCTTTTTAGATATTCGGTGCGAGATGCGATCCAGTAATCATTATTAATAATGATAATGCTAACTCACCTCTATGTGCAGCTTCATGTTGAAAGCGCGTGATTTTGAAACTGAAAGTTTTTATATTAAATGGGCAAAATTTACAAGTTACAGTATAATTAATTACCAAAGACTTGTTGTTCGGGAACTTTAAAATACTCGTTATATGCCGACCAGGCAGTTCAATTTCATTTTTCTCTTTCATAATTTTAATTGCAAAAGAAGATACCCGGTATTAAAACATTAGCTATAATTAGATATAATAATGATAATAATTAGATGTAACAGATATAATAATGAGTTAGTAGATAAAGGTTAACCGCAAGAAAATTTATTCTTTTCGTGAGTTAAGCATTTTGGTTTGTTTTATCAGCAAGAGTCAAAGGGAAAATCTATGACACTGCAACTGAGATTTGTCGCTGACATTCGCAAATTATTGCACAGAACCAATTTTGAAAAAAATAAAAAATAAAATAAAAGCGAGTTATTACCAAATGATTAGAAGAATGACATTTTCCCCTCTTTTCCAAGTAGAGTAAAAGGTCTCTTTTCGGGAGTGTCCATTATGGAGGTCTTATTGTATACATATTTTTAACCTGCAAAAATATTGTGGACATTCTTTTAAAAAAGCGGTTCAACCCAACCCGAAACCGAAACAATGAAAGTCAACCCGACCCGAACCCGAATCTCAACGAAAAAATATAGCGCCAACCCGACCCGAACCGCGGGGCGGGATGCAGGACTCTACTTTAGATTAACATTGTTCATTGCAACATTGTTAACATTTCGCAACAATGTTCGTTCAATTTGGTAAGTGTTTCCTAATCTATGTGTGAAGCGTCATTTTTCTTTATCGTTTAAGCTTGAAAAAGATATTAGGGTAGCAGCGCTCCCAAACAGTCCCCTTTTCTCCTTAAAGTTCGTTTTTTATAGTAAGTCCGTTTTTATGTGTTTTGGTCCGTTTTCAGTAACTCAAAGAATTTCATAAAACAAATCTTTTTTTCTTCTATTTTTGAAAACGGCAAAATTGTGATGCATGCTAATTGTGCGTGCTTTCTTAATGTGTATACATCAGAACTAAAAACCACTACAAAAAAAAATCGTAGTTTCTATGGTGCTACGAAAATTTGTCCGATATTATTATTTTTAACGAAAAACGCAAATTTTTCCACCTGCTGCTTGTCTGTACGCGCAGCCTATTTTTCAACTTGCACATAGATAACGCGCGTGTTTCGCGCCAGAGTCTCGGAGATCTCATACGATGCCAAAATGCAAATCATCTTATTAAAACGGCGAAAAACGACGATTTTCACCATTAACTTTTACAGCATGTTGGAAAAAAGATGTCGGGAAACAAATTTTGCGCTTTTTTTTGTCCAAGTTCACAGGACTCAAAATACGCAGAAATTATATAATTGTCGTTTTTTTCTTCTCTCCCGGATAATTTCGGATCAGAGAGACCCAAAGAAACGCCAAAGATTGTAAAATTCTGCTTTCTGTGCACGCGTGGCAACGGGACTCGAAATAGTAAAATCTACAATTTTTTTTCCTTTCCTTTAATAAATTTTTTTTGGCCTGCTTTAACAAGTAACGCAGAAATTGTAAAATTTTGGCATTATCTTTCGAGTATCCAGGACCCGAAATAACGCGGAAATTGTAAATTTGCATTTTTTTTCTCGAATCCACGGGACCCGATGTAATTCAGAAATAGTAAAAATTCATTCTCACCTCCCTTCTTTTCTCTTAGATTTTTCTGGCCTGCGTAAACCTAAATTAACGTCGAAATCTCGAAATTGTGAAATTTTTGCTCCCCTCCCCTCCCCCCGAGTCCGTTAGGTTAAAAAATAAAGCATCCATTGTTAAATGGTTCACCCCCCACCTTAATTTTTTCTTTTCCCCGAGTACACTGGACGCGAAAAAGTAAAAATTCAGCTCTATTTCTTCCGTTCCCTCGTATTTTTTCTGGTTTGCGGGACCTAAAGTAATGTCGAAATAGTAAAATTTTTGCAGGATATGAAATACCGCCCAAATTGTAAAATTTTCGTTTTCTTTTCTTTCCTTTCCACGGATTTTTTGGGCTTGCGGGAACCAGAAATTGCCAAATTATGGACGTTTCTTCAAGCGCACTAAGACCCAAAATCACGCAAAAATTGAAAATGTTCTCTCTCTCTCTTTTTAGGGTTTCGTTCATCTCACGAAACCCTATTACTCCTGCTCCGTTGTCTGTCTGTCACAGAGCTATTCTCTTAAACTATGTAACTTACAGAGTTGAAACTTTGTGTATATAGCTGAATGCCAGCTATAAAGAGCTCAAAATATTAAAATTTGAAAAATTCGTATTATTTTAATAGAGATAAAAAACCAAAATTTTAACAGCCTTTTCCTATTAAATTTAAACATTTTTCGTTATAGCAGATGCCAAAAATTAAAAATCCACGATGAAATTCTCTCTACAATAATTAATTTTCTATCAGGCGATTTCCACGTGAGAAATGAAAATGAAAGTTTCACCAATTGAAAAAAAGATTAATATGAAATAAAAATGATTGACGTCATAGTGGTAATAAAGCGGAAATTTTCAAAGATTTCTCAATAATACAAGGAGTATGAGTATGTGTATGTACAGAAAGCAGATTAACTACGCGTCATTAGAGAATTAAAAAGAAAATCTGACGTCATACTGGAAGTTTAACGAATTTTTCAGATGTTTGAGAATAATACAAAGCGAGTATCAATATGAGTAATAGAGAATAGTAAATATATGGGTTTGAGAAACATATTGAATCATGATAAAAATCCGATTATGGAAATATTCGCATATTTTAACATTTTGAATGTGTACAACATGTTTAATTTTAAAATTATTTTTTTATATCGCATTTAAACCGCGTGACAGATATTATTATGACAACGAAAAAATAAACCGGTAAATTTTTACTTTATAAAAAACAAAAAACGTTTTTTTTTTTTTTTTTTTTTTTTGGGGGGGGGGGGGGGGTTGCTAAATGAAATTTATTCGGATTTATTAAAGAAAGGATAAAGTGTTTTGAAAGGAATATTAAACGAAACCCTTTGAGCGATCTTAGATCACACTTACCCACTTTTTTTTTTTTTCTTCTTTTTTTCTCGGGTCCGCGGAAACCGAAATTAGCGTATATATATATATTCCAAAATCGAAAAATTTTTGCCTTTTTTCAAGAGTCCGCGGAACCCAAAATAAAGCTGAAATTGTAAAATTTCTACGCTTATTTTCTTTGTGTATGCGAGATCTGAAATAACACAAAAATAGTACTTGAAATAATAAAATTCCTTCGTCTGACTTTTCCTCGGATTTTTTTGGGGTCTGCAGGATCTAACACTGAAAATGTGAAATTTTTGTTTATTTACTCCTGAGCTTGCTGGACACTATATAAGACCAAAATTACAAAATTTTTGCGGGTTTTTGTTCGATTACATGGGATTTGAAATAGTGTCAAAATAATAAAATGTCACTTCTGCGCGTTCTAAAATAACGCCGAATTCTTCCTTTTTTTTCCCGTCTGATTTATCGGCTCTGAAAGATGACCAATTAGCATGTTTTCTAGAGTAATGTTTAAAAATTTGCTTGTATAATTAGGAAAACTGCATAAAGTATTTTTAGAAAAATGATCACTTTTTAGTCCCTTTTTTAAATGTAAGGTTCCCCTAAGTCCCTTTTCATGTAAAAATGTTCCCCTTTCGGGGTTTTAAAATGTGTTGGGAGCCCTAGGGTAGCGAACCGGTTGTTAAATAATTTGAATCCCACCACTGGATATGTTCATCCACATAATTATGCTTACTCACAACAAACATGACCTAGACTTGTTATGTCTGAAACTGACTGCTGAAATAGTGTTAAATGTAGAATTTATTTATATTCAATAATTCGATATACATAAATTACTAAGCCAAAAATACCAGTTGGTTTAAACATCTTTTATTGTGATATCAAAAAATAGTTAGTGGCCACTGATGTAGAGAAAGATAACATTCCACAACCGACAACGTGAGAGGTTTAAAAAATGTTCACTGATATTACCAATCAAAATTTGGTATAACAGGCCAAATTTTGGAGTGTCGCAAAACTAGAAAATGATGCAGTAAAATGATCTCTTGTTCCACTATCGCAAAGAAAAGCTTAATAATTCAAATAAATTTAAATTATGTAAGTACGGGAATTTGTCTATTTTGCTTGTCCTGAGTAATTACTTCTTTTGTATCAACAACATTGTTATTAATTTGCATTTTTACTAAGAATACTAAATTAAAACAACCCCCCCCCCTTTTTTTTTGGGGGGGGGAGCATAAAGTTCTAACCTATTTAATTTCTTTAATAAACTGAATCCAATTAATTCAACGCAACGGATTATTTTTATTACCACTCGGTTAGTGTGGACGAAAAATGGCCTCCCTTGGAAATCCGTACTAATGGGAGTTCCACACTGTGTATCGGTCTGTATATTACTGTTTTTATTTTTATTACTAAGACTCCTAACGCATATCCATTTTGTTTCGGATTATTGATACCCAGTTCAGCATCAATCTACCGCAGCCGGATCTTGGGTTGCCTGACTCCTATAATAGAACAGGTTCTGATTAGCTTGGTTTTTCAACTGGGCTCCAAGTCGGGTGCCAAATCTGCGAGGATGCGTCAGCCTTAGAGCTATTCTAGGGCCATTCCATTGTGACGGGTGTGACATCCAGACAAAATTTTAAGAGTTTATGTTTATATTTTGGGAAATAAATTAGCTAATAAATCCCTGGAAAGTATTTTAATTATGTTTTTCCATGCATATGCTTGGATAATTGAGCAAATATATAACTTCAATAGCTTTCAATATTTAAAAAACAAAAATTTTAAACTTGTGACGGGTGTGACTCTCTCGGGACAAGAGTTTTTACTTTCATACACATTTGTTAAAATTCCTGTGAATATTTAACTGTTTTATTATTAAAACAATTTTTTTCTAATGAAAGAGATTCAAATTAAACTTAATACGTAATTTTCATAATAAATTTTAATTATTTTAATGTATAAGAATTTTTTTCCTGCTGTGACGGGTGTTACAAAGAAGTGACGGGTGTGACATTGTGCAAAGTGTACAATTTGAAAGTTGTTTACCAAAAAAATACAGTGATCAGTATAGACAGTAAACTCAACAATAGTAAATATACAAAAGAAATTTAATAAAACTAACATATTTATGCAGTTAGTTTAAAATTGGTACTGCCCCCTACTCGTTATAAGTGATGGGGGGGGGGGGGGAGGGACTATTTTTTTTACAATAGCAGAAATTTTTTTTATTGAGATGTCATCTTCCTCTGGCCAAATCCAGTGTGGCCCACTGGCTTGCATGTATTTTAAGCTTATTTCTTCCTTACGGAAGTTGATATTCAAGACATTAGCATAGTACATGCTATTACGCTTTTTGCTACTGGACAGGGAAACCAAAAGATGATCACCAATATCCAGACAAAATTTTAAGAGTTTATATCTATTTTTTGGGAAATAAGTTAGCTAATAAATCCCTGGAAAGTATTTTAATTATGTTTTTCCATGCATATGCTTGGATAATTGAGCAAATATATAACTTCAATAGCTTTCAATATTTAAATATATAATATATTCTTATAATGATAATGCATTAATACAGTTGTGACGGGTGTGTTGATATCCAGACATATTTGTTTGATGTTACAAAGGTTTCTGGTAATTTCGTTCAGAGACTACGCCATATTATTGCTGCGCATGGTTCAATTAAGTATCATGATTAAATCTGATATTATCAAAATCTTTCTGGGGGGGGGGGGGGGAGAATCACAATTAGCAGTGACTGCCACTTCCCTCAGTGTTGATTTGCAGTCTTTCCCATCAAAAGGATAGTACTATCACTACTTACTTTAAAGTGGTGATAAGACTTGATGCCTTCCCATTTTCTGTCAGTATTTGTTTAGTTTCTAGTATTTTCACTGCTGAGACATACAATGCCTTTATTGCACCAATCTTCTGAGCACATTTAAAAAAATCCAAAGCAGAATTAACTTAAAAGTAAGTAAGTTGCTACCAACTCACAATTTGCTAAAATAATTCAAATATATATTTCATGATTTATCTTCTCTTTCTTGGCAAATTGGCGTTAATACGTTCAGAAACAAGAACGATTCAACCTTACACTTCATTTAAAAAAATATTTAAATATATTTCAAAACAATTTAAAATCTTATCCTACCTGTCACACGAATTTTGCCAACCCGTCACAAGGATTTTGTCACACCCGTCACCCTAAAATTTCACACAAAATAAAAATTTAATGAATTTTTAACGTTTTGTATTTATTCAGACTTGCAATAGTTAGACTTTCCGAAAGTTCCATGTATTTTCATGGAAAAATGCATTTTATATAATAACTTAAGCATCTTTTTTGTGACGGGTGTGACAGAGAGACAGTGTAAATATATTTGTATTAAAAATCGGGACTTTTAAATTTTTTTGAAAAATTAAGCGTTTCAAAAGCTACACAAAGGTCACAAATAGTAATATATGCACATATATGGAAAATGCTGCTGTTTTAAATATTGCTTCTGGCAGAATAAAAATACCCTATTTTACAGGCTGAAAGTTTTTCAAATTTTTCCAACTTTGAGCCTAGATAAATTATAAAAAATATTTTTAGAGCTTAGTTCTCTGTAATTTCATATGCGTCATATTGTTACCTTTAATTTGATATATTATTTGTAGTAATAAAAGACATTTGAAATTTCAACCCTCATGTCCACTTTTTCATGGAAATGCCCTCTACAGGCTGAATCATACCGCCATTTAATAACCCAACGGACAAAAAACCAAGCTAAAACCGGTTAACTTACCGTAGTAGTGGACGTCGAGTGACAGTGACAGACACGGCAAACACCTGCTCGGGCGGTTTCCTAATGCTGAGCTAGGTGGTTATTTTGGGCAACAAGATGGATATGCATTAGAGCGGCTTTGGGTATACGAAGTGTGTTTTAAATGGTATGAGGGAGGGAGGGAAGGAGGGAGGGTGAGTATTTATAAAACTACGACCTATTCGGCTTTTTTTGCTATACGGCCTCTTCTCTTCCGCTACATTAGGCCGGAAAGTCGTCGGGAGTCTACTGTATCTTTCCTGTGAGTATACACTTAATGCTGAAAAACAAGTTTTACAGGTAAAGTTGAATAATATGGTATTTACTAGCATACTTCATTACACATGTGTTTTTCAACCAGTTTTCGTTATGAGTACATACAGTATGTGTGTCGCAGCTTAGCATTTTAAGGTGGTCTGAGACACTAAAATCTCGGGGGGGGGGGGGGGGGAATCACATATTAACATTTTGGGCTAAAGAATATTCAAAGAACATACCTAAGAATAATTAAGAATAGAGTTTTCAGAATAAAATGAGGCAAACTGCAGGTAAATACGATAAGTAGATTAAAATATATAACATTTATGTTGTACTGTCTGTATTTGCCACGACTTCTTCCAAGATTTAAATGCATTTTATTCATCTCAAAATGTATACTTAATTTCAAAATTATTCATACTTAAATTAATATACATAAACTTCTACGAAAAACATAGTTATATTATGAGATTTCGTACAATTATTTTCAGTTATATATTGAATGAAATGTATGTTATAAAGTGATCGGAAAATCAAGCGGAGACGCTCCATATTTTTCCGTAAATTCTCTTAAACATTTTAGAATTTATTTTCTAAAATTTATTAAATTTAGGCATATTTAATAATTGTGATATATCTTCTAAAAGAATAACGGTTTTTCCATTCTTTTTTTCATTTTTGAGTATAGAAAAGATTGGATATTAATTTATTTTCAGGATTTTTAAAAATATTTATTTAAAAAAAATTTTTTTAAAGGGAAAAAAACACATTTTTGTAAATTTTTACTTCGAGAATCAGATTTTCAAAATTTAACTGAAAAAAAAAATCTGAATACATTTTAATGAATATAGGTGATCCAAAAATAATTGAAAAAATATGTAACGCAACATACGCAATTTATTCTAAAATATTTCAATTAGACAGGTAATCTTCCATAATCGTATCTACAGACAAAGTTGGCCTCGAACATGAGCAATGTGGCAACAATTAGCTTCAAGTGTATGATAATTACAACAATTGTTACAATATTATTTTAATCCATTTTGCGCCAAATCACGCATGCATATGTCAATTGGTTGTGGGTTCGATTATGGAAGAATCTCCAGTTACAGGCCAATCTGTGGATAGACAAAAGATGTTTATTGTATTAACTGCGACTTCGATTATATGCGAATTTCGAAACGGTATTTATCAATTACTTCTGGTCACAAAGTGGTTGAAAACAGTTTAAAAATAGTTTAGATACAAAACCCATTGGAGGATTTTTCCGTAAGTGTTATAGTTTTTGCGGCAGGGGAAGTGACATACATGGTCAACAGTCCGGACGTTATAGAGTTCACTCAAACACATAAATACATTGCGATTACAATTACTTTTCTTACACAATATGATTACGGAAAATAATACATACTGAAACTGAATACGCTGAACCATGCCGTTACAATAGAAGTTTTAAGTTGTTTTAAATCCATATGTTTTGCCTGATTCCTCAATAATATGTAATACATAACAAGATTTTATCACATCAATAAAATTCACGTAATTATTACTTTCTTTTAGCTATACAAGAAGAAAGTATTAGAGATGCGTGAAAAATTTCAACTTTCAGTTATCGACGGATTTATACGTTTTAGAAGGTCCTGAACACGATTTGACTGTTTTTAGAAAATGTATATGTCTGTGAGTTTGTGTGTATGCGGCACAAATTTTGTGAACGCTATATCTCAAGAACTAACGCACGGAATTTAATAAAACTTCAGATTCAGTTAGACCTTCACATAAATTGGTGCTGAGATTAGGTTTTACTGTAAATCTCCCAACATGTGGAGCTGCTATGCTGCATTTTTCACGATCTCCGCGATAGCTATATCTCAATAACTAATGCACGGAATTTCATCAAACATCATATTCTGTTAGACCTTGACATAAATTAGCGCGGATTAGGTTTCAGTGTGTACCGCCCAACAGGTGGAACTGCTATGCTTGTTTTTAACGATTTCCGCGATAGTTATATCTGAAAAACGTATAGATTGTAATTTAATTTTGGAGCAGACGATTTGATTTATATAGAAGAAAGTTTTGAGATGACCACAACAAGTTCTTAAGACATAAGAAAAAGCTAAACAACGTTAAAACGCACACATTCTAAAAAATATTCCAACATTAAAACCACGTACGGCCGTTTCAAGGATAAAACAGATCCACTTCATCAGTGTAAAACAGGAAAAAAAAAGTTTTAAAGAACCACGCACGGCTATATAGACCCGGCTACAGCGTATGGTTCTTTTTTACACTGATGAAGGGGATCTGTTTTATCCTTGAAACCGCCGTATGTGGCTTTAATGTTGGGATATTTTTTGGAATTTGTGTGTTTTAAAGTTGTTTAGCTTTATCTTATGTCTCTGCTACCCACACAAAGTGAACATTTTCTGGCTGTACAGTTCTTGTTGCTTATGAAAAATTAAATTTTCATTTTATTTATATTTTTTATCATCGCAATTTATTCCATTTTAGAATATTTCATTAAAGAATATAATTATCAGCAAAAAGTGACATGGGAACTATTTTTGTAAAACAAGGAAGATAATTTTCTTCTTATGAATGTTGAATAAAGTAATAAAATACCGTAAAAAGAAGAAGACTCGTTGGCTATTTGTGATTTTTTTTTTTTTCGAAACTGAGTCACAATTTAATAAATTGAAACGGTCATTTCAAATACTAAAAAAGTCTATCTTTTTGTTCGAAATAGACTCTTTTGTGGCAAATGTGTCTTTAAAGGAAAGCCTCATACATGCAGACAAAATTTACATACTCGACTTAAAAAGGCACGGAAGAATTGTCGTCTAGTTGAAAAAATAGTCAATGGCCAAGACATATTTTAATAGCAAACAACAGAAAAAGAACATGATCGAACACGATGGTGACAATTATACTGTGTATTAAGGCTGTTCTCAAATTCAAAGGAGCTACTTCCTGACACATTTATAATTCATTTTTGTTCGGAAACTCATGAAATTGGAAGGTGTTCTTATTCAGAAACTATGAAATCGAATGGTGCTTTCCATTTTTTGGTAAAATCAGATGATCTTTCAGAAAATACTGTCGACATTTTGAACCAAATTCCCGACGCGGCAGCGCGAGAAAAGGGGGAAAACTTGTCATGTGGCAAGAATCGATTTTAACTCGATAAGTAATTAATTTATAAAAAAAAAAAATTGGAAAACGTTATTCGATTCAAAATCACTTCTTCAATAGTCAGGCATGCCATTTTATGCCTGTATACGTTTAAAAAGGAACCAGAAAATGTGTCAGAGTTTCGCGTTGTTGAGCAGGGAATTTGAGAATCACCTTAATGAATAGATGCCAAGGATTACGGATTTTGAATACCACTATTTTCAAATAGTTATATTAGTCTTATTTACTCGCAGAATATTGTTATATAATAGGGAGACAACTGAATTACATGTTCGAAAATAGTGGTATTCAAAATCCGTTAATACTTGACACCTATGTCAGCCCTTAAGATGTGGGCGTTAATGATTTATGTTTAGTTTGTATAATCTATATTAATAAAAGAAAGTTTCGCTCTGTGTGTGTGTCTGTTGGCGATGGCTAGCAAAATCTAGCCCACCTAGAAGTCTGGAAATTTAGGTGTGGATAGTCCAAGGTCTGGCCATGTGCACCTGAGCCTCAGAATTTTAATATTTTGATAATTAGCCTAGATATTAATTAGATTCTCATTAACAATCGCTTCTAAAATGTCATCTTTTAAAACAAAATGGCGAAAGAAACGAACTGGCGCGTTGGATTTGAGAGTGAAAATGAACAAATTCGAAATTATTTTACTAATTAACGAATTTTAAGAAAACTAATTGAGATATCAATTTGAAAACTTCTGAGCATATGTAAAAAAATATTCTGCATCTGACCATGTGATTTTTGAAAAATTCGGTCGGTAATTTTTTTTAATTTATGCAAAAAATTGCCAAAAATCTGCCGGCGCCATTGAAAGCGATCCGAGAAATCTTTCAGACAGGGATCTGCTTTCATTAAAAACTGAACTACAAAGAGATCTGTTTCTCGGGAAAATCCCTCCATTTAGTTTGCGAAAATGAAAGGAAATAATTGCCAATTTTTACTAATGAACAAAAATTTGGTAACTAATTAAGATATAGATTTGAAATTGCGGTCGGGAAGGGGTGACATCTGCCGGCTATTTTAGCGTAGCGTCTTCGTTATGTTCTAATTATCAGAAAAACGTAATTCTTTTTTTAATGATCGCGTTGATGTAGGTGACGGTGGTTCTCTTGAACAAATTATTCATTATATTTACGGTTATGGGGAGGGAGGGGGTTAACGCCTTTCTCTGAGATTGCAATTATCTCGGGCCCGGGCAACGCCGGGCGGGTTAGCTAGTACCTAATAAAAATATAAAAGTTGAACACCTTTTTCATATCATTTATAAGGCACTAAATCCCATTTTTTGCAAAAACAACATAAGCCCAAAAAATTTCTAAGCTTTAATTCTTATATATATATATATATAACTGGTAACCGAATCACATATTTAAAGATTTAAAAAATTTAGTAAACATAAAAAAAGTTTTTAACAAGTGGGTGTGATCGAAGATCGCTCAAAGGGTTTCGTTTAATATTCCTTTCAAAACACTTTATCCTTTCTTTAATAAATCCAAATAAATTTCATTTAGCAACAAAAAAAAAAAGTAATTTTTTTGTTTATAAAGTAAAAATTTACCGGTCTATTTTTTCGTTTTTTCGAATATCTAAACCAGCCCGATAGCGGGCGAAGCCCGCTATTATATTCTGTCATAATAAAATCTGTCATGCGAACTAAATGCGATATTTTAAAAAATAATTTCAAAATTAAACATGTTGTACACCTTCAAAATGTTAAAATACGCGAATATTTCCATAATCGGATTTTTATCATGATTCAATATGTTTCTCAAACTCATATATTTACTATTCTCTATTACTCATATTGATACTCGCTTTGTATTATTCTCAAACATTTGAAAAATTCGTTAAACTTCCAATATGACGTCAGATTTTCTTTTTAATTCTCTAATGACGAGATATTAATCTGCTTTGTGTACATAAACATACTCATACTCCTTGTATTATTCAGAAATGTTTGAAAATTTCCGTTTTATTACCACTATGACGTCAATCAATTTTATTTCATATTAATCTTTTTTTTTCAATTGGTGAAACATTTTATTTCATTTTCATTTTTCACGTGGAACTCGTTCAATAGAAAATTAATTATTGTAGAAAGAATTTAATTGTGGATTTTTAATTTTTGTAACGAAAAATGTTTCAATTTAATAGGAAAAGGCTGTTAGAATTTTGGTTTTTTTATCTCTATTTATTAAAATAACACGATTTTTTCAAATTTTAATATTTTGAGCTTTATAGCTGGTATTCAGCTATATAAACACAAAGTTTTAACTCTGTAAGTTATATAGTTTCTGAGAATGGCTCTGTGACGGACAGACAACGGAGCGGGAGTAATAGGGTTTCGTGAGATGAACAAAACCCTAAAAAATCTAGCATTTTGTGATTAGGACAATTTTATGATTTCTCAAAAATTTTGAATCTAAGACTTACGTACGTAACATTTGAAATGACCGATTTCATTCGACTCTTGGTTTTACCGATACGAAGTCAATTTGATTATCAAACTTTGACGCCAAAATAAAGTGAAAATATATTTGAAACGCAAACTTAGTTTGGCAAACAACATCGTTTAAACTATCAAAGAATTCACCTTGACCTTCAAAGTTCCTTACATCCCACATGTAAAACTCATACTAAAAGCGGAGGTGTTGAATGGCATTTGTCTTGGTATTAGTTGATAAAACTGCTAAAAAAAAAAAAAAAAAAAAAAAAAAAAAAGATGCAAAATAAACGCATGAGAAAGATAAATAGTCAAAATGATAGTGCATAGTATCAGTTCGTTGAAACTGTACAAATGATAGGCTTAGATAGCTATAACTACGGTTCCTAGATCAAGTTTATAGCAAATTCTGGGATATGGAAAAAAAAAATAGATAACAAAAAGGGGTAATGCTTACATTTAGAATTTTTGAAATAAAACAATTATCTTTAAGTAATTGAGATTTAAGGCTCCTTATCCATCAAACCTCAATTTCCCTTCTCTAATATACAAGTATAAAAGTGACTCGAACACTAAAAAAAAAAAAAAAAAATAAAATAAAATAAAATAAAATAAAACGCTCAAATTGACAGAAAAAGACTGCCAATTTTGGCGTCAGTGAAAAACCGTTTAATTTACAGAAAAAAACAGTTTTTCTCTGTAAAAAATACAGATTTTTTTCCGTAAAAATTACAAAATCCACACTTTTTTTCACAGGAAAAACTTTTTCTTTAAAACAGTTTTTTTCTGTAACAAATACAATATTTTTCGGTCATAATTACTGATTTTTTTTTTTTTCAGTAAAGGAAAGAAGGTGGATTTTTCTGGCTATAACAATGATGACAAATTTAACCTTATTTTAACAAATATTTACGCAACAGAAAAAATGCCCTATCCAATCAATTTTAATAAATTAAATCTCATTTTAAGACCGATTTTAATCTTCCCTTATAGGAAATTTCCAACTGCCCGCAAGACAATGTTAAATACTGCTGCATCAATCGCATTTGTCCTTACCATCTTCAAGTGTTTATACCATAGAGGGTATTTTTTCTTGGGGACCATTTTGGGAAAAATCAGGGTTTGCCGAAGTGGGCCCAGCCGGATTTTTTTTTCGGGTGGGCCCACTTGAAAACACCAATTGTGTTTTTTTTAAATTTTCCAGTGTTTTCACAACTGTAACATTATTTTTAATGTAAGGTATAAAAATGCAAAATTACGAAAAAACTCCCCCAAAATATGAAATTAAACATTTTTTAAGCAATTACTTGAACGCCATCCTGATTACTTGCCAGGTGTTACAGCTTTTAAGATTAAAGATCCTATTTATTATCCTGCTTCAATGTTCCATGAAAGTGTTATACAAGAGTTTTCAACACAAAAATGGTGGCAGAATAGTATGGCAAAAAAAGGTGAAAAAGATAAGTTTCCTCCTAGATTTTGTCAGTTTTTCGTTTCTTAGCACCAGCTTCCTCTGCTTTAATAGAATGACACTTTTATACATTTGGTCTGGTTTGGAGTAAATTACGTAATCGTTTAGGAGTTGATAAGACAGCAAAGCTAGTAAAAGTGTATCGCCATTTGCGATCTAAATTTACATTTATCACTGACACTGACTTCTGTGACAATCTGAATTAACATATACAAATATTATTGCAATACATATGTAGCGAATGTTGCTAAAATTTTCAAAAATATTAGGTATAGAATATTTTTTCAATATATATACATATAAATGCTGTTGTCTTCAACGGATTTCTGATTGAAGTGAATGAAAGAAACGGTATCAATTTAGCCTGTTTAATTTAAGGTAAGAATTATATAAAGAAATCCAGTTGAAGTTAGTTTAATATATCCTTAGTGCGGCAAACTATTCCATGAGATACAAATTTACCTTTTATATTAACTTGATTTTTTTTTCTTTTTATATGTTTATTGTTAACTGATACTTAATTAATGCAAAATTATACTCAGGTTTTACTGATAAATGAATAATTTAGGTATTATGAATATAAAAATTAGAAGTTTAAAGAGTTCTCTAAAAAAAACTCAATAAAACCTAACAAAAAAAACCGTTTTTTTTTTTCAGAAACCCCCCAAACACCCGTATTTTTAACTAGTGGGTCCAGTGGGCTGGGTTTAAAGAAAAGCTGTTTTTTTTTTTTTTTTTTTTTTTTTTTTTTTCAAACCCTGTGAAAAATAAGTTATTTTTGAGAAATTTGTTATATTTTTGTGGAAAATAACTTTTTGTAATGAAAGATGAAATCCAGTTACTCAAATGTAAACCAAGCATTTATTAATGATAAAGTGAGTCCTTCTGCTAAAGTTTTAATTTCTGAACTTGTTTTGTTTGTTAATTACACATTTTTAAAACCTACCAAAATTAAAATTATTAATGAAGAGTATGTGTTTCTGGAATGGAATTTTGTGAAAGGGTCTATTTTATTAAAAGTAATTTTGTGAAAGGGCCAGATTTATTAGGAGGAATTTTGTGAATAGGTCCTAAATAGGCCCTAACTTTTGTGTGGATCGACCTCTATTATATGCAGATGGACAAAAATATTCTATCCCCAAAATAACCAAATGGAAATTAGCTTTCCTTTTAAATATTTTTTTCCATTATTCTGCTTCATCATTACATGGTTTTAAAATGCTCATAAATTAACTTTTGATCTGACAATTCTGCAGTGCACGAAGCGAATAAAACTCAAAGGTTTGAGTATGT
Organism: Maratus michaelseni; assembly: GCA_963931845.1. Taxonomy (NCBI): domain Eukaryota; kingdom Metazoa; phylum Arthropoda; class Arachnida; order Araneae; family Salticidae; genus Maratus; species Maratus michaelseni. The sequence continues at coordinate 186,904,528 of OZ007592.1, read as the reverse complement.
AATTTCTAAGGCAGGCACTCTACCCCCTGCCTCATCCCAGAATTTTATTTGCATTTTTACATCAATTCAGAAATATCCAAAATTTTTTTGGAAAAGATGGATTTCCACGTTTTGGAGAAACTCTCTCATGCCTGTATAATTCAGTAAAATCTGTATCTTAAAAATAGGACAAAACATGCATATCTTGAAAAGCTCATGTAAAATTGTTTTTATCCATTTCTCCTTTAGCATTGCGTTACGAAAAAAAAAAAAAAAAAAAAAAAAAAAAGGAGCTATTTTGTTAATATATAATCTTTGAGAAAATTTTAGAAGCCACCTTCCATGAGACATTAAAATTTCATTTCAAATTTTTCATTTCAAAAACAGAAGAGGGATGCACAAATGAATAGAAATCGTAAATACTCCTCAGCAAAAACTAATAAAATATTGAATTGTTATCAAGACTAAATGAAGTTTCAGCGTATTAACACGATACAGAAATAAAGTTAAGTACACCTTCGGATTTGAAAAAATAAGTCCCCAAAATGATTTTTTCTTAAAATTCCTCTAAAATTCCTCAGCATTCAATTAAAAAATATATTTTTGATCCGATCATTATTAATCCACAAAAATGCAATATTAATGATAAAATTTTGTAACTTTTGTGAAGTAAAAACATTAAGCACCATTTTCTCAAAACTAATTTTTGGTATAATACTGGCATTCAGCTGCCAGCATTACACTGTAAAATTAACAGTAAAATAAGCAGTAATGCGCTACCACGCATACCGTAAAATCAACTTTTTTTTTTCAGTGTAATGACACTTTTTTTATGATTTTATTGTACACAATCTTTTAATAAAGGTGGGTGTGTCATTTTTCTCTAAAAGAAACCGTGTATCTTTTAACTATTTATTGAAATCACGGTTTCAAACCTAAATTGAACCGAAAGCTGTTATTTTGAAGGGAACAAAAAAAAATGGAATCGAAATGAAATATATTATTTTAACTGAACTCCGTTTCAGAAATGGTAACCCTGTCTTATTATTATTACTTCCTTGTTTTGCAATTAGCCACTGTAAACATGGCAAACCTAATTTATATGTTTCATGCAGCACTGAGCAGAGATTTCAATGTACAGAAGCTGTTGCTCTTTTAGTAAAAAATTTCCAAGTAAGATAAAAAAATAATGAATGAGATTAAAAAAAAATCTTTAAGGCAAAAAGAAAGACCAATTGTACGGGCGGGAAGGGGAAAAAATTCAAGGTTCTTCCGTATATCAGAAAAAAAAAACCGCACCTTTCATAAGTTTCTAAGAAACTAAGCCACAAGAAAGTTCTTTCGCCATCACAGCTGCCAAAAACTAATACAATTAAAAAAAAAAAAAAAATCACAAAATTGTTCTCTCAATTTTCACTTCCTGTTTTTATTAGTTAATAGCCTGTCTCTTTAATAATATATGCCATTCTTGCAGGTGTGGAGAAAAGTACGTTGAGAATTTCTCTAGTTCGTTAAAAGAAACACCTGCATTTTCAAAAAAAGATTTGTATTTAACCAAGAAGAAAATAACTTGAACTGAAACACACTTCTTGCCGTTAATATAATAGCTAAAACGATTCATTTATTATTCCCGAAAGTACAGTCTTGGAAACAGAGGTGCAGGCTTGGGGCCGGGAGATAAAGTTTCCTAGAAGATCCAATACAGGGTGTACCAAAAAGTTTGAAATGCGCTTTAATTTTTTACCTGTAAGATATACGTAGCCATAGAGATGAGTTCGGGCTGTCTTTTCGGAGCCCGGGCCCGCCCGAGCCAGATACCGAAAGAAAATTGCATAATATTTAAAAATTGTTTTAAAAGTAATATAGCTCATTTTTTAAAAACTTCGTACATGAAAATAACTATTAATCCCGTGTACATAATTACTTTCATGGAAATTTACATCAATCTTATCAAGAGAGAAGTTTGGTATCAAATAAAAATATACTTCCTTAAAAGGGTTTTCATATTTTTCTCTGCCAACAAGCAAATCTGATGGACACGTTAACATGGTGAGTTTTATGAATAAATGCATGAAATTTGTAGAAATTACAATTTCTATGCCCAAGAATTGAACGTTTTCTATTTCGTATAAAAGGTGTTATATCGTAAATTATAATTGATTCCTTAATTAAAACAATATTTCGTGTTCCTAAAAGTCAGCTTAAATTAAAAATTCTCTTCTCCTATTGGTGCCGTATCACCCAGTCGTCAGTCGCGTCGCAAATATCATAAATTTTCTTTTAAAGTAGCATTCTAATGCTAGAAAAGAAAAATAAGATTTATGTTTCCCCTTCTATTCATTCTGATTAAAATAACATTAAAATGACCTAAAATGGAATATGTAATTTTTTAGGAAAAAAATTATTTTTATTTTTTCTATATGACAATAAATGAAATTGTCAGTTTCAGAAAGAATGAGCCCGGGCCCGAAGGCTGGTACAAAAATCAAGCCCGAGCCCGTGTCGGGCCGGGGCTAGGACTCGGGCTGAGCCCGTCTCATCTCTAGTAGCCAATGTAAATTGAAAAATCGTTCAAAGTAAGGAAGGAAGAAATTAAGATTATGTTGATGAAATAATCCTGTCATTAATTCTCTGAAACAATTGGGAATTAAAAATGACTACAGACGGCGCTAATAGAAGCTGTCGGAACAGAAAAATTGTCCCGTACACTGTAAAAAAAAATTCTCAGGTTACTAAAAATTTTTTAGTATATTTGTATTCCACAGATTTTTTTAGTAACCGGTACTAAAAATCGATACAAAAAGACTAAATTTTTTTTTGTATTCTTACTCAGTTACAAGATAATCTGTAAAAATTACTAGAAACCAGCTAGCAACATTACTAGAAAACAGCTAGCAATGATTCCGATTTTTTAGTACCGGTTACTAAAAAAATCTGTGGAATACAAATATACTAAAAATTTTTTAGTAATTTCCAAAAAATCTTAGAAAAAGTAAACGTTTTTTAGTAGATCGACCCATTTTTTTTACAGTGTAATTAATGGTAAAGTGCTATTGAAATCGTCATTTATTCTAAACGTGTTTGACAGTTTTAGATATTTAAATTTTGATAATTTTTACTTTGTCATCTAACACAAAACTCTAATGTCACTTAAAAGATGAAACTGTACAAAAAAAATAATCATTTGAAAGAAGTTAAAAACAAATGTAGTGCAATGCGCTAGCAGGAGATTTTCCTGAAGCGAGATCTAACATCTTTTCCTCACCAGCTGATGTCGTATTAAGCACCTGAATTTAGTGATCATGAATGTAGTGCGCTTGAATTTAGTGACACAGATTTTTTTTTTTTTTTTCCCAATTTGTCTGCTTTAGCGTGTTTATCATATATTCCTCTATAAAATTATCAGTTTTTATACGCTATATTTTTTACTATTATTATCATCAGCCGAGAAAGACAAAAGGTCACAATAAATTTAATTACCGGTAGCAGCGTTCTTTTTAACACTTTCCATATAGTTGTAAAGTGTTTATGAATTCGGTTTGTGTCTGTCTTCCGTCTGTCCGTGTTCTAACTCGTGTAAATATACTCGGATTGTCATGCAATTGATATATGTTATTCATATTTAATATGGCTTGCTCGGTATTGAAAATGAAGTATGTAGCACTTATACTTCGCGTACACGGGCACTCAAGAGAATTCCGTTACATTATGTTCTATCGGGAAAAATCCTTTGCAGTGTATTTTAATGATGTTACACTATTTCAAATATATTGAAATTGATATACATATCGCTGAAGTGCACTATAAGATGTTTACTATCGAATATGGCACGGGTAGCACTTTTAATTAGTTTAAAGGATAACTCAAAAGAATTCCGTTATATTATGATCTATGGGGAAAATCGTTTGCGGTGCATTTTAATCATGTTACATTATCACAAACATATTGAAATTGATATCATTTTCTCAGGGGCTCAAAAACATGCTTTCTGTAGAATATGAAGTGTAAAGTATTTATCATTCATTTACAGGGCCACATAAAAGTATTCAGTTAGATAATGGTTTACGGGGAAAAACTGTTTGCAGTGTATTTTAATTATGTTATAATATTTGAAATATAATGAAATTGATGTACATTACTGAGGTTTACTACAAGATACTTGCTGCACTATATGATGTGCATAGCATTTATCGTTCATTTACAGGGACACAAAAGATTTCGGATACAGTACTGTATACGAAGTGTTATCTATAAGCGATAATTGTTGGAAGTGCGCTTTCAGTTAGGTATGCGTTTAATTAAATTTTTGCATACTATGTGGTATATATAAATGCAGATAAAATAAAGAAAAAAAAGTATATAATTTTTCATAAAACTTTCAATTTTTATTTTTGGGGCGTTTGGGGCACCGGAAGATATGAATGGATTTCAATTTTTAAAAAAACATGTAAACTAATATGTATGAAAGATAACTTTTGCACCCTGCGCCAAAAGTTATTTTAAAAAATAATAAAAATAATAAAAATGATAAGTTTTCATAAAAATTTCATTTTTTAACTATTTTTGGGGCTCTTGGGGCACCGGAAGATATTAATGGATTTCAATAAAAAAACAGGTGTAAACTAATATACATAAAAAGCAACTTTTGTACACCGCGCCGATTCGATTATCCACATTTCGATTTTTCGATCCACCCTACTATGTATAGTATATACAAATCTATAGATAATATACAGAACTGCACAAAAAATGGGAGTATTTTTCTGGCTATGGCCCTTAATTGCTGAAAACTGGTTTGCAAATGGGTTTTGAGTTTTCTAAAATGTTTACTTAAGTATCTTAATTACCTTATGAAACAACGAACGTTTGTTAAAGTATTCTGTTAGTGATGGAAAGTGTTTCATAATCTATGCGTGATGCATGATTTTTCTTTCTTTTTTGGAATTGATATATTCATTTAAAATGAAGCATTTGCGTGAATCCTAAGAAACAATTTGGTAACACTTCGCCACATTTTACCTTTTTTTCAGCTGCTTTTTACAAGTATGCAGCTGCTGTTGTAACAGATGTTGAAGATGATAGATCATTGTCAACTTTTTTTCTGATGAAAACTAATGTATTTTAGGTCTAATGTATTAATTCTGAAAGTAATGCATTCTATAATCATTCTAGACTCGAATAAGCTAAGAAAATACAGTAGGTTCTAAAAAAGTATTACATTCGTTAATATATACAAAATACGTAAAAAAAATTAAAGTTTTATAGATCATGTGTAACTTAGGTTATTTATCATTACAATATGTAAATGTAACTGACATTCATCAAGCCGAAAATGTCAGAGCAATGAATCGAATAAAATAAAGAGCCTCTATTTTACAAGCAAGTGTCTCCATTCTTCTAATTTGGTCAAGTTTATCCTTTGCGAAATGCACTTTAATGGAAGTAGCCTCTAAATGCCGAACTGTACTGAAAGCGACTTAAGGCTATTCTCAAATCCAAACAGGCTACTTTCTGACACATTTTTAAATTCATTTTTGTTTGAAAGTGCATGAAAATTGTAGGTGCTCTTATTCAGAAACTATGTAATCGAAACACGTTTTCCATTTTTTGGTACAGGCAGAAGATCTTTTAGATAAGACTGTCAAAGTCGGCGTTTTGAACCGAATTCTCGAAGCGTGCAGTCACGTAACCAGAATCGCTTACAACTCGATAAGTAATGTATTTATGGAATACTCATTTCGACTCCAAATCGCGTTAAAAGTCAGGTCTGCCAATTTTGCCTTTGCATTTAAAGCTGAGTTAGAAAATGTGTTAGAAAATTTCGCGTTGTTGAGCAGGTCATTTAAGAACGACCATAAGTTGTTCCAAGTAGAAAGGACTAATGTCCGCAACAATTTTTGACCAACCTTGTGATTCGTGTATGGTGACAGCGTATACAACAGTTAAAGGCAACTAAGTTCGTGAACATGAAATATTTTTCTCTCTCCAAGTTTTTAGTCATAGGTGTGTGAGTGGCAGGGAAAAGTCTTTCTATTACAAATGACCCACGATACAATCATTACAGCCTGTATCAAGCCTGGAGGTAGGATCCCTGGGGCGTAGACAATATTTTTTTTTAAACACCAAATAAAATAAATTAAGACGGACTTGGGCACAGTTAAAAAATAAAATTTATAAAAAATATACTTAAAAACAATTAAAAATACAATTTGTAAACCTTTCGCCAAGCGACACGTGAGGCATCATCAGTACAAAAAATCCATTGCATAGCAAATGACTGAACAAATCAAGAACAGTTAAAGTTAGTTATTTTAAAAACAGACAGTATTCACTAGGGACAGAACGAGCTTCATTCAAAGTCTGTCATCGCAATTGAGTGAACCAACCCTCAAGAAGTAATCTACCATGATAGCTGTTGCAACCCGATTTCAAAATACTGGCGTTCGCAATTAGCGGGATGTGATTAGTTTGAAGTGAATGCTGGACAATTTTTGAATTCAAATTACCATTTTTTAAACCACCAGTATGTCCTTTTAGGCGAATTTCCAATGATCTACCTGTTTCACCAATGTAAACACTATTGCAATCTTTACAGGGAATAATATAAACAACACCGGGTAATTTAGACTTATCATACTGAAATTTATGCTTATTGAAAAAGGAACTCACTTTATTAATTGGTTTAAAAGAAACCCCAATAGTGAATGATTTTAGAATGCCAGAAATTTTATCAGAAATTTATAATAAGGGATATAGATAAAATAAAAGAGTTTGGTTTACTACGTTGAAAAGGGGGAGGGGGGAAGGGGGAGTAGGACTTTGTGAGTTAGACCCCCCCCCCCCTTTTTTTTTTCAACGTAGTAAACCAAACTCTTTTATCTGTGAAGTCTCTTTTATCTTTGAATGAAGCTCGTTCTGTCCCTAGTGAATATTGTCTGTTTTTAAAATAACTAACTTTAACTGTTCTTGAATTGTTCAGTCGTTTGCTATGCAATGGATTTTTTGTACTGAGGATGCCTCGCGTGTCGTTTGCGAAACGTTTACAAATTGTATTTTTAATTGTTTTTAAGTATATTTTTTATAAATTTTATTTTTTAACTGTGCTCAAGTCTGTCTTAATTTATTTTATTTGGTGTTTTAATGGTTTTTAAATTCAGACGTTAAATGTATATATACTGCAAAATATTTTTTTTATCCGTAGCAATTGCACCGCTTACTAATGCTATCTCTGTCCACAAATTGGTAGATAACGTAACTCTGCACCCAACAGCAAAGAAAAGTTCGGCTGGAAGCCAAAGTACTTGATCATCTTCACTCCCTCTTACTATTTGATTATTGTGATCTGCTAATATTCTTGTCAGTAACCATCTCAATTTACGAAGTATTTTTTGATCGTGCTCTTCCACTTGCTTGTTCGTCGGAAGGAAATAAAAGTATGGCATCTTGATATCGTAGGCAGTATGGATTAGAGGTCTGCACGGGCCGAAATTTCCTGGCTGGTGGTATAAAAGCAAAAAGTTCGGTCCCGGAACGTACAATTATTTTTTTTTTTTTTTATTTTTTTTTTTTGGGGGGGGGGGGCGGTCTGGCCCGGTATAAAAGCTAAAATCTTGGAACAAGTCTGGCCCGGAATAAAACCTAAAAGTTCGGTTAGAGACCCGGCTGAATTTCTGCAAAACACACCGATATTTCTGAATCAACATTATCCTACAATGAAAATTTAAAAAAACACTTACTACGCATAGATTTTATTTTCAGCTTATGTTCGAAATGCACAGAATACAAAATATCAACAATATTAATAATGACCAATTAGACAATTACGTCACAAACTCTGATTAAAAAAATGGCTTAGATAATTACATCCAAATTAAGATTCAGTAAGAAGAAAAATCAGGAGACAGGTTTCATTCTTAGCAGGTACATCATCTGTTGTAAATGTAATATAATCTTTTCGCACGGATTATTATATTAATTTTGCACGGATTAAGATTTTTTTTTTTTTTTTTTTTTTTTTTTTTTAAGACAGGTTTTGTCATAGGCAGACACATTTCCACAGGTTTTATTGTACTCTAAACTTTATTTTTTTAATAATTGTACTTTAATTTTTTTTAATAATTTTAACAATTGTACTTTAATTTTTTTTTTTTTTTTTTTTTTTTTTTTTTTTTGCCTAGAGACGTATGTACTATTCTTTAAAAAGAATGAATTTTAATAGCAGAATAATGGCCATTTAAAAATGTATGCATTTTTTTCAAAAACTGTTGTACCGGGTCTCTTTTTACTGATTTTTTTCACGGGCCAGGCCAATGCCCAATAATTTTCATACGGGCTGGATCGGGACTGGTCCTGAAAACTTCGGCTCGTGTAGACATCTGTGAAAAATGAAATCCAGGCCCAGCTTGACCCAGAAAAATAAGTCCGGCCCGGAAAGAGCGAAGACCAGGCCCGACCCAAGCCTCTCGAATGAAAATTGGCCCACGGGCTGGGCTCGGGCCAGGCCCGGTCCCGTGCATACCTCTAGTTGTGGCTTTCCGCCGTGGGCCAAGTATTGGTAGCCTGCAATGGCCCACGAATCAAGAGTTTCTCGAAACTGCTTTTGCTGATTGTCGCTTTGTCTCATTGACTTTGTTAAGGTGGAGCATTTTTCAAAAGGTTCGTCCGCACACAGCCTAAGGGTCTTTATTTAGATAATTCGTCTTATATAGAGAGGTGCCTTTTACAGACTGTAGCAGTCTAATATCTCTAAAGAGGTAAAGAAATAAGCCTCCGGAGAATTATCATCAAATTTGGATCCCTACAAGTAATAATGATAATAAAAAACTACCTTTATTTCTTTACAAGGAGTTGATCTGAGCTTGTTACTGCTCATCTTCGAGTGGACGGAATTTCTTCAAGGCACATCCATTTCCACAGACCTAAAAATACAAGGAAAATACCTAGTGAATAAAACACATATAATTAATTTGTAAATCATAAACTTGTAATAAATGTTACTAATTGCATATCGCATACTTATTCGTAAAGTGCATCGGTTTTGGGACACTGATATGAGTAAATGACGAACATACAGTGGACAAAAACAGTATTTGCATACACAAATTACTTTGCATAATAAACATCGAAAACAGTGATGGCGAAATTGTTTAAATTGTCACTTTAATTACTTAATAAATATGCATTATCTCCCTCTAAAAGATAATAATACCTGTTTAAAAATTAAAACAACATTTTTTTCATGTAAAGAAAGCATTTGCACAGCATTTTTATATTTTTTAAAACACTAGTTGAACCCTACGGCGGCGTTGGCCGGACCCGTGATAATAACCTTAAATAAACCTCAAATTTATGAGACTTTATACCTTTAACTCAAATTTTAAAGAATTTATAATTTTTAAAGAAAATCTTTCCAAACGAACCTCGTATCGGGTGTCCTACAATATTTATATTTTTTAAAACCGAATGCATCGTTTTAAAGTAAAATGTACACTCTTTAAGTAAGTGTTATATGGTTTTTCGTATTTCGACAAAAATAGCGAATTTAGAATTTTAAATCGTGCGGATCCTTTTTTTCACACGGGGTCATTTAATATATATATATAAAGCTTTTTTTTGTCCAAACTCTTTGAAAAATTTATGAGTCATAAATATAAAAGTTTCAAAAACCTGTATAAAAAATTCGTCAAAAAATATTGATATTTAGTGGTAAAGGCGTTTCTAAGAAGACTTTTTGTTTCACATCGAGTCATTTAATAGTTAAAAAAATAGTTTGAAAAAACTCTTTGAAATTGTTATCAGTTATACACAGGGTTGGTAAGTTTTTGCCATAGGCAAAAAAAAACGTGGAAAAAAACGTGGTAAAAATTGTGAAGGCAAAAATAGGTATTGCCAAAGTGGTGGCAAAAATAGGCTATGACCATTTTTTTCCCCAGAAAAAAACGAAAGAAAGAAAAAAGAAAACTAAAATATCTGGTGAAAGAAAAAAAAACTTAATACTTAGTTTAAAAAAAAATCGATATTCTAAATTTATTTTTGAACTCTTAAGGGAAATAAGTATAATTATGCATTTTCTGAAAGAATACTAACTTTTATAACAAAATTATAAATGAAAAAAAAATGCTAATTTTGTATAAATAAATAGAAAACTTAATTATTTATTCATGTCTATACAATAATTATTAATGACTATTCACACAATACAGAAATGTGTATGCTGTAAATGGGTAAAATGTTTATGTTTATACGTGTAAGAAATTCAAAAAAACATTTATATTATGAATTCAAATGTTTAATATAAAATTATATTTAAAGCAGAACAATATAAAATGGCTACAGGCCTGAAAGGAAAGAATGCAGCTTTTTGTCCTTTTCTTGAAGTGTAAAAGGAAGAAAAATAAATAAAAATTCTATTTTCCTAACAAGACATAGAGATTTTTTCAATATATAATTATTTGTGTTCGTAATTATATAAATACGTAGCACCTATAGTCGTCGTCTGGTCCGTCCGTCTGTCCTCATATAACAGCGCAAAAACTAACCCAACCGAATGGTTTGAAATTTAATTATATACGTATAATCGTTGCAGAATTTTTTCGAGTCATTTCAAGTTTTATGAAAATCGAATCAAAACTTAAAAAGATATTAGTAAAAATATTTATTAAGTAATTTGAATTTTTTAAAAACCGGTACTTCCATGTTATAGCAGCTTCCGAGGATTAATCGTCAAGCGACCGAGATGTATCGCCAAGTTATCTGACATGTATGACGTTATAGTCATATATGACATTTTATAACCTCTATGACCAAGTTATAGTCGCATTCTACATTCTATTAAATCATATCATGTGTAATTAATTCAATTATATCTCATGATAGGTAACGATTACAGTTGCCATGGTGATTACGTCATATTTAAGATGAAGTCATTACTTTCGTATAACTGAATTTGTATACTAAAATTGTTTAATTATAGCGATCATATAATATACGACAGTTTTTAGATAGATGTTTCCGGAGAAACAGGTATTAAATGGAAAAAGAGTCTAAATATGGATTTCAAGTTCTGAAATATTTAAAGCTAGGCTTAAGTTTCCCATTGAATATAAACAAAAGATAAAATGTTGCCAACTTAAAATGTACTTATTTTATTACGAAAATTAATCATAACATAATAACAGACGATATAATTCATTTCACCGAAACTAGTTATAGTACGAACGCACCTCATTTGTCACGTTTGGCGTAGAGTTTCCAACTTGTTTTCAATTTAGTTTAATTACTGTTTTATTTGTAATAAACTAGTTTCATTAGATAAATAACTATAAATTAGTACCAAAAACTTAAATATCCACATATTTTTAGGAATCATTACAGAAAACAAAAGTAGCAAAGTTATATAAAATCTTTTCATAATTAAATAAATATTAATGGCTGACAAAATACTTAAAAAAAAAAAAAAAAAAAAAAAATTAGATATCCGATTTTTAATTTGGTTCTTAAGTTCCTAAGTATTAGACTGAATCTCACCTATTTTATAAACATTTAAAAAATATAAAACTATTTTAAATATATTTATTGAATTAGCAAATTAAGTTAAAAATATTAAATGATATATGTTATTAAATCTATTTTTTTTTAAATATATATATATATAACCATTAATGAAACATTACCGAAACACCAACTGAAACTTGAAATTATGATTTAGGAAGTAATAATTTATTGACAACGAAATTGTAACCCCAGCACTATGAATATAGATATTAAATACTTATTTAAAAGTAGTAGAATTAAATTAAAAATTGAATGAAATAAATAGAATGAATGAAATTTGTGGAATTTATACAGAATTATCAAGTCCCAAATGCATAAATTCCACAAATAAAATGAGTAGTTTCATCTTCAGCATTAAAATTGCTAAAGAATATGAATTTGGGACGACCACTCATAGACACATAACCATCTAGTGAAAAAAAAAACTTAAAGATCATAAAACAAATACAATACTAATACAATACCAAAAAGGAGAGAAACCTTATCCATAATTATAATAGAAAAACTTGATAATAGATCCCCAAATACCAAAAACGACGTGATGAAGATGGATTCCTGCTCACAACACTGACCAGATACATGAAGACAACAATAAAGGCAATGAATTGCAAATAAAATTTCTAAATGTTGCCAAAAACATTTTTAGAAGATTACAAACCCTGTTGCCAAAACAATTTAGAAAATGAATTACTTGGATATATGGAATATTTTAAAGCAAACATACCATGGTGCTGCCATCTATGATCTGAATATGTAGTGAATATACAATGGAAAAATAAATATTAAAAATGAAACCATTCTATCTAAAGTGATATTAATTAGTTAATAAATATAAATGAAATTAAAAATAAAATAAATAATATTTAGTTAATAAATATATATGAAATTAAAAATAAAATGAATAAAAAATCCAATTACATTAAAGTAAAAATGGATGTAGTAATGATTAATTCTATGTTAAAAAATAGGATGTAATGTGTTAAAATTAAGAATTAATGATTAATACTACAAATAAATACATGTACCAAGAAATGACATAGCCACTATTAAATAACTTTGCCAAAAAAGCAACATCATAAAAATTAAATTAAAATCAAATTAAAATACTAAATATGTGAATTAAGATGCTATGGATTTAAAATTAATATTAATAAAATATTGAAATTAATAGTGACAAATTATGTTTTTGCATACAAAGTTAAAAATTAAATACACATGATACAAGTGGTTAGGGAAGAACAATAATTTAAATTTATATATATATACCATTATGAACCTTATTAATTTATAGATCTTACTAAACATTAAAGACCAATAAGAATTTGCCATTTTTGCTCCGATTTTTTTCCAGTTTTTGCCACTGTCCTGGAAAAATACCAACCCTGGTTATACATTTTGTAGTTTGTATAAAAAAAATCGTGAAAAAATATTGATATGTAGTTGTAAAAGAGCTGTATTTTCCTCCCACTTTTCTTTTTCCCTTCGGGTCGTTTAATATTAAAAACAAAATAGTTCCTATCGGCTGAAATCTTTGAAATTTTTATGAGTTGTAAATATGTTTCGGAAGCCTGCTTATAATTTTCGTAGAAAAATATGGATATTTAGTTGTAAAAACATAAGCAAAAGCTACACGCGTAGTCACGTTCTGATGACCGAAAATTTTGCAGTTTTTTTTTTTTCTTTTTTAAATATTTCTAACTGTCCGAATGTTTGGAGATTTTTATACAGGATGTGGATCGAGTGTACGAAGAATGTGTAAAAAGAGGGTATAAAAAAAAAAAAAAAAAAAAACAGTGGGTCCGGGAGGCGCGAAATGGTATGTTGAAAATTCGTATATCGTGCTACCCCTTAAAAATCCATTTAACTTCTGAAAAACATGCACATTTTTTTGCGAACCCAAATCTAATCCAATTTAGATGTTTTCTTATCTAAATTTCTGAGAGTAAGAAATAAAAATGCTTTTACGAATCATTTAAAAAATATAACAAGAACGAAAAACCATGCATCAGGCATAGATTATGAAACACTTTCCAACACTTTCAGGATACTATTAATAAATTTCCCCCCCCCCCCCTGGAATGAAATGAAATATCGAAATTATCACTTAAAAACCTACACAACTCAGCAAAAATCCATTTTCAGCAATTACAGTCCAAAAGTCTTTTAGTGTAGCCCTATGTATGCGATCTGTAGAATATATACACACCGTCTCATGCGCTCAAAATTAGATCCGTTTAAAAATGCTTTCTACATAGGAAAACTCACTTCCTGCAGCTAACGATCTTAGACAGGCCTTTAACAGAATTATTTCGTGTGTCTGGGTAAATGAACGATAAATGCTATATATCTATATTCTATAGAAAACATGCAGTGCACTTCAGTGATTTCGTTATTAGGTAGATTTCGTAAGAAATACTACCTATTACATTCTCCCCTAAGTTGGAATTTTTGAAAAAATTTTGCAGATATACGCCGATTATGACTCCCAGAACCCAAAACCACCCCCAGTTCAAAACTTTATCTATCTATCTATCTATCTATGTCACTTTTTTATGGACACGATAACTGCAATAATTCTACACAAATCTTTTCCAAACTGATACATAAAATCAAGGGGCATAAAACCTCGGTCAAGTTCGTTAATGGGCAAAATCGAACCAAGGGGGGGGGGGGGGACATGGGTTTTTTTGTGAAAACAGAAGAAAACCCCTCACAATTTCTTAATTATGATACGTATCGAATCCGTTTAAAGTTATTATTACTTCTAGGAAAATGGCCGAAAATTTATGTATGACAGATTTTTGATATCCTGATTTTTGATATATACAAGCAGACGTGAAAACAGAAAAAAACCCATAACTTTCTAATTTTTATACATATCGAATCCGCTTAAAGTTATTATTACTTCTAGGAAAAGGGCCAAAAATTTATGTATGACAGATTTTTGATTTCATTAAAAATGCCACCAAGGAGGGGTGGAGAAATAGGGGTTTCAGAAGAAAAAAATTCATAACTTCGTCAATTACCAAGATATCAAATCCGCTTCAATTTATTATAAATCTTCTTAATATTATCTACAACTTTTATACTGACAAGTTTTTTATAGTACCAACTCTTACGGTAAAAAAAAAAAAAAAAAAAAAAAAAAAAAAAAAAAAAAAAGGATTAAAAAAAAAATCCCTGCTGGCTCCGCCTACAGGCAGATGTATATTTTGAAGTGGGTGGTCCCAACTGCCACATCATGGCAAATAGGTCTTTCTTCTGCAATTCCCAATAAACAGGTGTCCCACGGTCTGCGTCTTCGAAATCTACCTGTGCCTGTAGGCCAAGCCGTCAGGGATTTTTTTTTTTTAAATATCATCGTATCATCAAAATGTCCTGCAAACGATTTTTACCCATAGATCATAATGGAATGGAATCATTTTGTGCGTTCCCGTTCATGTAAACGAACTATAAATGATAGTTATTCTATACTCCTGAGAAAGCATGTTGTAGTCCATCTCAACGATATGTATTAATCACATTATGTTTGAAATATCGTGACATCAATAAAATGCACCGCAAAGTATTTTTCTCTATAGACCGCGTAATGTAACGGAGTTCTTTTGTGTGTCTCTGTAAATGTAAATGAGCTACAAATTCTACACTTCATGCTCAATACCGAACATTCTATAATAAACCTCAAAACGACATAAAAATTTCATGGCAATCCGAGTACATAATGGGAGTTAGAGCAAGGACAGACAGACAAACCAAATTCATAAACACTTTTCTACTACGTTGTAAAATGATAAAAAATACATTACCTTATTAGATGTATGTTCCAAAAAGATAGGTGCACTTTTTAGATTTCTTTAAGCACTGCAGCTATTCTTGATTTATGCAGTTTTAAATTGAAATCAACGTCAATCATAGTTCTTTCATGACCTTGACTTTAAAACGCAATTATACAATTCTCTCCCTACTCAGCAGAAAATGTTAAACATCAGATGCAATGAATCCGAAAAATCAACGTACGGAAAAGGAGAAAGGGGTAGATGCAGTTTTTACGGAATGAGGCAGCTCTAATAACGGAATAGTACGGATTTTAAATAGATCATATAATAAAGTTGTGAACAATTTTAGCGACTAAAATTTTTGTATGCACTGCAAAAAATAATTGTTGATTTTACAGTATAAAACTGGCACCCCGGCTGCCAGTATTATACCGTAAAATTAACAGTATTAAACCGTAAAATAAGCAGTAATACGCTGCCGCGCAAGCAGTAATACGCTACCGCATTGCTGCTTGCGCGGCAGCGTATTACTGCTTATTTTACGGTTTAATACTGTTAATTTTACGGTATAATACTGGCAGCCGGGGTGCCAGTTTTATACTGTAAAATCGACAATTATTTTTTGCAGTGTGGAGCTAGCAAATCACCTAGAACAGCCATACTCAAACTTTTTTTCTCGCGGGCCACAAACAAAGGTTTGCGGCGTTTGGCGGGCCGCAACACACTTACAAAAAGGGTAATTAAAATAATAAGATAATATAAGCAGTATAGAAAAGCAATATAACAAAATTAGTATTATCAGTAGGGTTGAATGTTTTTCGCGGAAGATATGTTACCAAAAAATTTTAACACTACTATTTCCAAACAGTAAACTTCGTAGTATATTTTTATTGCAAATGTCGTAGAAATGGGTCGCGAAGTTTGTTATTTAGAAATAATGGTGTACAAATTGTTTGGTGCCAATGATTTCCTCGACAAACATTCAACCCTAAAAAGAAATATTAGCCACAGAGCCATAATCATAAAACGAAATAAACAATGCAGAATTTACAAGTTCTAAAGGGGGAAATTGGGAAATTTTCTCTAATATATCAGTCTTTTGCTCAGTGCAAAAACTTTTTATTTATTTTTTTTTTCTTGTAGAAATATATAGCACAAATTCAACTAATTTAGAATATGTTTGATTAGTGTTGAAGATTAAGAAATGTATACACACAAATAGAACCACATGAAAAAGTAACTTTTGACTAAGTAAACGGCATTTAAGATGTTTTACATAATTTTAAATTATTTAGAAATAACAGGACATATTTCGTCTTCCCGTGAAAATATATAAAACGACAGTGAATGTCTTAAATACTTTTTATGCACACATCAATTAATTTTATAAATATGGATTAACATGATAATGTGCCTCGGGCCGCACACAAAAGGTGCCGGGCCACATGCGGCACGCAGGTTGAGTATGGCTGACCTAAACGGTTAAAAAAAAATATATCCGGTCATCAAACGAGGATTATGCTAAGGAGAGGTTAATTCTGACTGAATTTCTTTGTGATCTACCAAGTGAAAATATATTCCAGCATTCAAGTCTGCATTGTTTAGAAACTTGAAGAAACTGACGTTTTTTTAAGTAGAAAAAAAAAAAAGAAAGAAAGAAAAGGAGGGCAGTTTTAAAATTTAACCGATGAACACAAAGAAAATAAATTAAAATTTAAACAAGAAGTTATGTATTGGGGGGAAAAAATAATAACTGGAAAAGAATAATGTTTTATTGATAGAAAAACAGTTTAATAGATTGGTTAGATGGTTAAAATTTTTACTGGCATGACTAGTAAAGAGAAAAATATTTATTTAATTTTATTTATTTATTTCAAATTGTAAGGACGAGTTAGTTTCGTATTGCTTTCGACAGTTTCTAGATGACAAGGAAAAAAAAAAACATACATCGTTTTTTTAAATAATCACAAAAATGCTAGAGATTACTACCAAAATATATTGGGTTATCCGGAAAATTCGTTCCGTTTGATAAAATTAATTCGTACCGGAAAATTCTGCCCGTTAGTTATTAGATATTAGCTATCGGTAAGAATTAATTTTTTTCAAACGGCACGAATTTTCTGGACAACCCAATACTTAATGAACACTTTGCAACCAGTTCCTGGAGAGATCAGAAGGTTGCGTTTCATGTTTCAACAAGAGAATGACCTGATTCACACAACAAATTCTACATTTGAGTAGTTTACATTCAATGATATGCATATTATGGACTGGCTGCTTTAAATATTCATTAAAACCCCAAACCCCGTTGAAAGCCTATGGAAAACACTAGCGAGAGTTGCATATGCTCGTAGAAAACAATACAATTCCACAAGTGAACTAAAGGGGAAAAAAAATTACAGTGACATAATATCAGCTTACGCGACTTGCAGACATCTTTATCCAATGCCAGAAAGAATTTATAAAGTAATTTTGTGGAAGAGAAAACAAAATTCCTATTAAAACAATTTTTATAACTGATATTTCATTTTGTGGAGCTACCATTTTGCAACACCTATTTTTGACATTAATAATTGTTTATTTAGAACATTTTCTATGTTTATGTTATTGCTAGTGTGAAAATACTTTTCTGAAGTTACAAATATACAAATGTTAAATTCTTTATTTTTTTTTAAATATTTTTTTTATATAAATATAGAGTAAGATATTAAATATGTTTATTTGTTTTGTAAATTATGTTCTACTTTCTTCCTTTACAATTTATTTTGTGTTTATTTATGTCTGGTGAATGCAAAATATAAAGGTATGCAAATGCTTTCTTTGCACACTGTATTTCGCCATCTGTTATTAAAAGCACGTTTAAATGAATATCTTTAAAAACGACTAAATTAAAAAAAAGTGTCTTATCATTTTCCGCTTATGGCGTTATACAACCTTACAGTATCCAAATCTTCAGATAATCGGATGTAACATCTAATATTAAAGCAAGTTACTTTTCATTTTTCATATAAAAATTTTTGAATTATTTCCCAATCAATTTTAAATAAAAAACAATTTGTTTTCATGCTTGAAAAATGTTTTCTAGCTTTTTTGAATAATTTCATATTTTGAGCTGTAAATTTCCCTGTGGTATGTGCTGCAGGGTCAGAGAATACAAACGATAATTAAACATTGTTACAGATTTTCTATGTGTGTACGACTAAAATGATTCAGTCTTTAGCAGAGTTTTGGGGATCAACTCTGGTGACGAATTTGGCGGATTTTTGGTGATTAATACAACTTTGGCGCCAAGTTTCGCACCAGACTCCTGTCTGGTGAGTTTGAGAACTCGAAGTCTTTGTTACGCATGGGTGCAAAATTAACGAGAATGTTCTGGATAATATGGAATGACGCCACCAGTGAATCTCGCGAATATTTTAAGCCAAGGGTATAAACAGAAGATCACAGAAGTCGTGAAGCTGGAAAGTTCTACGTCTGAGGCATTTTAAATCTCGGTACTTTTCCGTTATACCAGCACCATTGTCGCCAAGCGTAAAAGTTAGCGCCAAATGAAACATTTGTAAAAGATTAACATTGTTGGTGCGAAGTGATCATTTAAGAAATATAACATTTGAAAATTACAGACCTTTTACGAACTATTTTATTACTATTTTACTAATATTATATTATAATACATAATCTATACTAATAAAAGAAAGTTCCTTGCTCCAAAACGCATTTGCTCAAAAACACCATTTCACTATGGACTTGATTACGGAAGATTAACCATAAGATACCGCACTTTGGCGCTAAACATAAAGCTGCCAACTAAAAAACACATTTTAATTTTATGTCGAACATAGAATTAATATCCAGTTTGAATAATAAAATGAGTTTTAAAATTTTGATTCTGGTTAAGAATTTTAATTAGTCACAAACAATACGGTCATCATGCTGTTAAAAAACGAGCGATTATTTTGACCGCAAATCGATATTTAAGAGCTAAACTAAAGATTACTATTATCATGCATAGAGACAGGACCATGCGAAGAGAAAACTGCGCCCGGGGCAAAGTTTCAATTCCCCCCCCCCTCCCCCACACACACACCAACTCCTTTTTGTGACAGCCGTCACAAAATTGATAAAGTTCTGAAACAGAAATAAATGCTATTGAATAAATATTTCGCGTTTATTTTGGAACGTTAAAAGTTTTAATTTTAATTTAGAAATTCCAAACAACTAAATAACATAAGAGAAAATTGCACTTATTTGTTAGAGAGATCATGATGTTTTGCAACAAAATAAAAAAAGAATATCGGTGACAGAAAAAGAAATTCCCCAGAAAATGATGGACGCCCCCAAAATAAATAATTAAATAAATAAAACCATGATTGGTAGTATAAATTTGGCGCCCCCTCAATTTCCGTGCCCCTGGCCCCTTCGCCCCCCTCTTCGCACGGACATGCATAGAGATTGAAATTTGTTTGGACGTCCGCTGTAATTAGATACTATCATTCACACACATTAAAGTTCTACTCTGGACAGTAATGATATACTATTTAATAAATTCCTTCAACAGATAAACTTTACACGGGAAAGAAAAAAAAAAAGTTTAACTAATATCTTTCAAGGTTACGACAGTTATGACCTTCAACTGAAGCATAGAACACGACCTTCGATGACAACTAACAGGCTTTTGTTTGTTAAAGTTTTTCGTTGGCGGCACCTGAACGAGAAACAAATGGGCGTAGATGTGCAAAGGTGGGGCATACTTTTACAGCAGATTGAACGTTAACATATCATAACGAGCAACTGATATAACATTTTATACAAACGATTCGTTTTCTCCTTCATTTCCGAAAGAATGACACAGCAAATCTCAAAAGTAAAATAAAAGATGGATTGTCAAAAGCACCGAACTGCAGCAAATAGGTTTTATCATAGGTGTTCTCAAGTTTTGTATTTTCGCCGCTCGGCAACGTGCATCTTTCTGGCTCATTTACAAGCCCATTTCCATTCCAACATAGTGATATTTTTAGATGTCATCCAGGTGCAAGAGAATTGAACATCAATTTTTATATTCCTACTAGCTGATCCGCCCGGCGTTGCCCGGGCCCGCGATAATAACCTTAAACAAAACTCGAGTTTGTATGATTTTATATTTAAGGATAACCTTTCAAATGAATCTAGTTTGCAGGGCCCCAATGCCTTCGGCAGCGCCTAGTGTTTTTACAACAAACCTCTTTCAGAACGAACCTGTGACGCGTAATCCGGGGGTGCTCTGCACGTACAGGAGACAATCGAAAACCAAATTGAATGAGCAAACCCCGTAGTAATTGGGCCCATAAAACCGGAGATAACAATGCGCCCCCAAACGGGGAAGTTGGAGCTAAAATCTGTAAGACAATCAAAAACCAAGTTGAACGAGCGAAAGCTGGTAATTGGGCCCATAGAACTCGAGATAAGAATGCGCCACCTAGCGGTGGAAGGAGCCCCCCCCCCCCCCCCTGTAAATTTTAGCTTTTCAGTTAAATCTAATATATATATATATATATATATATTATGCACTATGAACATTACTGAAATTGCACTTTTAATAATGTCCACATAGGGCGTCCATTTCTGGTAAATAACTAATTAAGTATTCAGTAATAGACACTGGTCCTAAAACCTTAAAAATAAATTAAATTTTGTAAATGACCATTAGTATATAAAATTCAAAGTTTTCTATTACTATTAAAACAAAAGCACGCAATTTTTACATGAAAATAAGGAACATATAATTCAATTAAGGGGGGTCCGGGACACAAAAATCAAAATTTTTGAAAAATATTTTATTGTATTAAAAAATTCTCTGCTTTTATCCGTTTAAAATGACGTTTAAATCATGTTTCTATCTTAAATAGAACAGGATATATTACTTTTTTGTTTTAAAAATCTAGCGTTCAAGTAGTGGTTGTCATGGAAACGTTTATTTGCGTTTTTCTGCATGATGGGTTCTTTCACGCATTCTCGTCATTAAATCGTTATAAGTCAAAAACAGTTAAAGATAAATGGTTCACACTTGGAACATGTCTTTTTCAGTTATTTTACTTTAATTTTGATTCAGCAAATTTGAAAAAATAAATTTACTTTTGAAAATATGATTTTTCTTTTTAAGTTACATCATTTTTTTAAAGGTTTTACTTTAAATATTTTTTTAATTAATATTTTTTTTAAATGCTGAATCCAAATTAAAATTTTTATATTTCTGTTTATTTAAATGAAAAAAAAATGAAATTCTACAAATAATGTTTCGAGTTATAACGATTTTAAATTACCCCACTTTTTTAATAATTTTTTTTTTTAAAGTTATGAGAAGTTTTATCATATGATTTTGTTTACAGATGATATGGTTAACCATCACAAAAAAACTCAAAATTTTAACTCAAATAAATTTTTTTTTAAAAATGTGTACTGGACCCCCTTAAGTGAAGCATGTTCATTAAGATTTTTATTGAAAAACAATGGAGCTGTGAAACATTGCTTCCTGACATGTTTAATTAAGAGTAAAAAATGCAGGGGCAGGGGTCGATCCAGGCAAAATTTGGGGCCTATTTAGGGCCCCTTCACAAAAATCAATGTAATAAAATGGGCCCCTTCACAAAAATCAATTTGATAAAATGGGCCCCTTCACAAAATTCCTTTTATTAAAATAGGCCCTTTCACAAAATTCTATTCCATAAAAACTTACTATTTATTATTTTGTGATGTTTTAAGAAGTGTAATTTTTAAACAAACAAGTTCACCAGAGAGGAAAACTTCAGCAAAAGGATTTAAAAGAAGTTTTTGTTTATAAATGCTTGGTTCGAATTTGATTAACTGGATTTCAACTTTCGTTACAAAATGTTATTTTTCACAAAAATATAATTAATTTCATAAAAATAACCATTACTTTTCACAAAATGGGCCCCAAGAAAAAAACACTGCATCGACCCCTGAGGGGGGAGTTAATAAAAAAAATAAAAGATAATTTTGTATTGTTCATATACTAGGGATGTAACTAATATTCGGCCACTATTCGGTATTCGGCTCTTTTGCCGAATATTCAGCATTGCCGAATACTGAACATATATACGGCCGAATACCTGTAGCCGAATATAGTAAGATATTTTGCCGAATACCTGCATATTTGGCTGAATATTCTAAGATATTTTGTCAAATAAGTTCCAGAAAATCAAAACAAAATGTGATTTTAAATATTTTTAACAAACAATATTAAAGAATTATATCTAAATACATTAATTATTATAAGAAAAAGAAATCCTAATACTTACTCAATTTTAAAGCTTCATGATAACTTATAAATAACTGTATATAATGATATTACATAAAAAAAAAAAAAAAATCTTGCTGCATATTTAGACATCATGTGAATTTAAGTAAGTATTGCAACATTAATTTCTTTTACATTAAAATGCAAAATATATACTTCATTTAAAGTTTAAATCATCAGTGAATTTAAAAATATTAACTTTATATCTATTTTTTTTAATTTGATTTGTAATTATGACAAATTTCTTAAACAATAAAATTCATAAATATTAAAAATAAATATTTTACTGTTTTGTAAAAATGCTTAATCTTTCACAAATTAAATCAATTTCCTAGTTTTTACTTTTACTTTTAAATAAAAAAATTAGAATAAATATATGAATATATAATTACTTTACTAATTAAAAATTACACATTAGATGTTGATTAAACGAACTAATGAGTTTGATACATTGAAAAGAAAAAAAATCTATTACCTATACTGAAAAAACATTTTAATGAGTTACTTCAAAATAACATACAGGGGCAGCAAAATTATTTATCACTATAAAGCCTGAAATTGTGATGCAAAAATAATAACTTTTCAGGATTTTCAGGAAGAAGTCGGTTTCGTTTGGTTTCATATATGTTACCAGCTTCAGAAAACAAACGTTCTATATATACTGTGCTTGAATACATTCAGCTGTTATGATTTTTGAACACCCAAACAAAAAATTAATTTCAATTAGTCCTTAATTTAATTTTTGATTTTAAAATTGAAAAAAAAAATAATTAAAATATTTTTTATTTTCAAAGTCACTATTCGGCCTAAAACTTGGCCGAATATTCGGTATTCGGCCAAATCACTATTCGTTACATCCCTAGTTCATACACATTATATATAATATTATTATATATATGAACCAAAAACTTTGAAGGGTGTCAATTATTGGCACATTATCCTATATGTAACTTTTTTAAATATAGTATTTTCCTGATTATATGTTCGCAAGTTATGGAATATAGAATATATTCCAACGTTAATTATAGTTTTGACAATTGTATTCAAATGAAGGCTCACGAAAAAAAATTAACGTAGTTTAACAAAGTCCAATTTCACTATTCTTTTTCATTTAAATATATATATATAAGGCTTGGGATTCAATTTTTCCAAGGAGGGGGGAGTCTCCCTCTCAACATTTTTAAATGGAGGAGAGTTGTAATGTTTAGGAGGGAGAAAAAAAATATATATTTAAACCCAACTATTATATTTTAGATGCTATTTAAAGAATTACATTAATACAGACATGACTAAATACAATTTGAATCTAGTCGGATGTGCCAATCCCAAAACTTTCTTCTATCTCAGTCATGTTAATACTTCAAAATTCGCTATCACATCGCCAATAAAATCAATATTTTTCGTCATTCTGTTGTACGTCAGCTGCTTGCGAATCGTCGGGTTACAGGGATGCGAACAATCGATGTATACTAAACTACGAAAAGTCCTTCTGGCTTGAACGACAGGGATAGATAGCCTCCCTATTCCTTTGTTTTACGATTTTAGCTAATTTTACTGGAAAACACGAAGGTAAAATGCGTGGAACCTAAATAAAGAAGACTCAATCCCAGTTCTCGTCAACATTGAATTTGAATGAGAATATCGCCAAATTAGTCCTCTACAGCCAAGTTGGCTTCATTTATGGCAACTTACTTTGGTCGCCAAATTTGTCGATATTCCGCAAACTGTCGCCAATTTTGGCGATAATTTGACGTTGGCGAATATAAATATATAGTGATAAGCATATAATAGGATTAATGGTTACAACAATGAAAGAAAATTTACCGAAACCATGTTAACTAAAACTCATAAATTAAACCCGTTTATGGATGAATTCTGCTGTCTTGTTTGAAAATGTCAGCCACCCTAAAATTTCCAACCGCTCTATCTCAGCTATTTTTTTAAGATAGAAGCAAAACAAAAACTGCTCCGGATTCTCCGGATCAAGGCCGAACATTTAACGAAAAAAAGTTTTAGGATTTCTAATTTTTTTTAATTTGCACATCTTTTTGAATTTTAAATCTTTAAATGGCTATCACAGCGCCCCCTTTCGTCGAAATATCCCCAAATTGTAATAGAACCTGCTTACCATAGCCAAAAACAGAGAAAAAAATGTGGTTCAATTGGAAGCATAACTTCATACACTTTTCGATGATAGAATAGTTAAAATGGAACAAAAATATCGATCACAGCGCCCCCTTTCGTCGAAATATCCCCAAATTCTGACAGAACCTGCTTGCCATAGCCAAAAACACAGAAAAAAATTTTTGTTCAATTTGAAGCATAACATCATACACTTTTAGATGGTACAATAGTGAAAATGGAACAAAAATATCGATCACAGCGCCCCCTTTCGTCGAAATATCCCCAAATTCTGATAGAACCTGCTTGCCATAGCCAAAAACATAGAAAAAAAATGTGGTTCAATTTGAAGCATAACATCATACACTTTTAGACGGTACAATAGTGAAAATGGAACAAAAATATCGATCACAGCGCCCCCTTTCGTCGAAATATCCCCAACTTCTGATAGAACCTGCTTGCCATAGCCAAAAACATAGAAAAAAAAATTTGGTTCAATTGAAAGCATAACATCATACACTTTTAGATGGTACAATAGTGAAAATGGAACAAAAATATCGATCACAGCGCCCCCTTTCGTCGAAATATCCCCAAATTCTGATAGAACCTGCTTGCCATAGCCAAAAACGTAGAAAAAAATGTGGTTCAATTTGAAGCATAACATCATACACTTTTAGACGATACAATAGTGAAAATGGAACAAAAATATCGATCACAGCGCCCCCTTTCGTCGAAATATCCCCAAATTCTGATAGAACCTGCTTGCCATAGCCAAAAACATAGAAGAAAAATTTGATTCAATTTAAAGCATAACATCATACACTTTTAGATGGTACAATAGTGAAAATGGAACAAAAATATCGATCACAGCGCCCCCTTTCGTCGAAATATCCCCAAATTCTGATAGAATCTGCTTGCCATAGCCAAAAACATAGAAAAAAATTTGGTTCAATTTGAAGCATAACATCATACACTTTTAGATGGTACAATGAAGGCACACAGACGGACATTTTGTAAAAACATGTTTTTCGGAATCTCTGACCTCTAAAACGTGTAAATCCGTTGAAAACCGGAAGACGAAAAAAATTTCGATTACAATACTTTCTTCTATTATAGATAGAAGAAAGTAAAAATAAGGTCAACTCAGAATGATTATGTAAAATGTTTATTTTTATTATAAAAAAAAAGTAAGAAAGTTAAATTTTATATGTGCAGTGTATTTTACAACTTCCACCAAATATTAGAGGCCCTTAACAATTAGGTTGTTAAATGAATTTCTGAATTTAGATTTTATTTGATTTAGGGTGCTGAAGCCTCTTTCACAAGGTACTTTTACTCCTTCACAAGGATTAAAAATGTTTACTCCTTTACCTCAAGGAGTAAAAGTAATAAGATCTTTACAGCTCTTCTTAATCTCATTTTTGTTTAGTGCTGACTCTAGGCCAATTTGACAGGGTGCAGCGACCGGTGGCTCTTACTGCCCTTTTTTGTACTTTTCCCTCTTTTCGGTCGCAGGAAAAAAAATCTTTAACTACGTCTGTTGGTCATTGGAAAAAATTGTGTTTTTAGCCAATTGGTTGAGGGAATAAAATAATGAAATTCGTCTTACGCATGAACATAGAAATAGATAAGGACTTCTAACGAAATAGTGTTAATATCGATTTGCAGCTTTGGAACTATATGGCAGCCCAGTGTACAACTGTGCTAAAATATCACCACCTACAAACAACAATACAGATACATACCGTACAATAAATCTATTATACCTACCAGATGATGGGTGTCAAGCAGACGATTTGAAGAAGTAGGCGAACTAATACAACTGTCCTACACAGACATTGTATTTGAAACATTTTTCGAGCAACGATTTTCTTCTTCGAAAGGCTATTTTATTAGAAGTCCTTATCTATGTCCACAGAAAAAAAAATCGCTAAATTCGTCGATCAGTTGCGGGAAAAGACGGAGAAGTTTGCCAATCGATCGCAAGAAAATAACACGAAATTCATCAGCCAGTTGCGGAAAAAATCGTGGAATTTTTCAATGAGGAGCGAGAAAAAAATAATGAATTTCATCAATCTGTCGCCAGAAGAAACCAAATAATTCACCAATCGGTTACGGAAAAATTCGCAAAGTTCGTCAGTCGGTCAAAGGAAAAAAAAACGCTAAGTTTGTCGATTACTCGCCAGAAAATATCGTGAAATTCGTCTATTGCTCGCCAGAAAATATCGCGAAATTCGTCAATCAGTCGCGGGAAAATTTTGTGAAATTCATCAGTCCGTTGCGGGGAAAAATCGTGAAATTCATCAGTCGAACGCAGGAAAAAAAAAACTAAATTTGTTAGTCGGACACAGGAAAAAAAAAAAATCACGAACTTCGTCAATCTGTCGAAAGAAAAAAAACGAGAAATTGCGCGAATTTCGTCGATCGATCGCAGAAAAAAAAACGCGAATTTCGTCGATCGGTTGCGGGAAAAAAATCACGAAATTTATCGTTCGGCTGCAGGTAAATTAAATAACTAAAATTTCTTCGGAAAATGGTGAATTTTTTTGGGCGGGAGGCTCCCGTCCACGATCTTTTTTTGGGCGGTATTTCAAAATTTTCGGACCGAATCCCGCCCTGAAATTTTAAACAGTTTAAAATCTTTAACACTATTTTTTTTAATTCTGCCATATTTCTTATTTTTCAGTAAGGTTTTGACTCTTAATACAAAGTAGCAGCTAGCAAAAATCCCCTGAATGAAATTTTCACTTCGTCCTTTACCCCCAAAGAGGAGGATTTCAAAATATGCTGGGAGGGGGAGAAAGACAAAGCAAAACTTTTCTCTTTTATGCAATATGGCTGCCCCCCCCCCCCCATTGCCAAAACTAGCCTTTTTGCGCCCGGGGCAAACATGGATTTTGGCGCTCCTCCCCGCGCCAAATAAATTTGCAAAGAGAATTTTACCAAGTTTCTAATAGCCGACTCGATTTGTTTTAAATTTAAAATATGTAATCCCAAAATACGTAATACTGAACTACGTAATCAGCTTTGTCAAATATTGATTCAATAAAACCTTCAAAACGGAATAGAAAGGAACAGAAAAAAAATTCCTCTTTAAACAAGTTTTCGTCTTAGCAGGTATAATTGTTAGTATTCTTTCTGTGGAGAACATGTAATTTTAAAATTTAAAACCGGATTCCGTTATAGACAGATTTCATTTTCACAGATTTTACGGTATGTGTATCATTACAAATGAGGCGTTTAAAGTCCAGTGATATGAATCACATTTACACTATTCACGCGAAAACATTCGGAAGCTAATGTTAAATCTGTGGGAGCGTTCTTAACCCTTTCAAGGGCAGTGGTCACAAATGTGACCACTTAATATTAATTCCAAATTTCTAAATGGCACCAAAAATATTTTATTAAAATTTTGCTTTTAAAAATTAACAGGACGTAAAGCAAGTATTTATTTTCTCAGAAATTCGTTTGTAAGTTCTGGTGTGAGTCATTCATTTCACCATTTTTCGAACAGAATTACTCTGCGCCTGAAAGGATTAATACTTTTAATTTATTTTTTCATGGGATACTTGTGGTCGATATCTAATGTTGTGCGTTTGTACTTTTTCGGGTTTTGTTACATCTTTTTTTTTCATTCGGACACTTTCACTTTTGTGAAACTGTTTGGAAACTGTTCTGAAATTGAAAGTGTTGAAAGAATGTTGATAGAATTGAAAGAATGTTGATAGAATTGAAAGAACGCTCCCATAGGTTTAATATTAGCATTCGAGTGTTTTCGCGTGACTAGTGTAGGCTCTTAAGAATATTTTAATATTTTTAAATATTTTTTTTTCTTTGGATAGCTGAGACTGATGTTCCGAAAGTGAAAGTAACTTATATATATATATATATTTATTTATATAAACCTGCAACAAAAATCGAAAGAGTAAATACTAACCAGGTTAGAGATCAACCTCAGCTACTCTAAGAAAAAAAAATATTTCAAAATATTAAAATGCGAACGAGAAATTTGAAAAGAACGCTACCATAGGTTTAACATTAGCTTGCAAGTTTCTTCACTTGACTATAGTGTAGGTTCTTAAGAACTCAAAAACCAGGATTTCCTGATTTACTAGCCATGGTGCCCTGGGTGAGATTTATTTCTGAACTCCTAAAAATAATACATACTCGCTCCCATTAAGGACACATCTCTATGTAATAAAAAAGTAACTGCAGTAAAAAGCATGAGTGGCATTTTTCAGTTGTCGCCTACCTAGAAATGGCAAAAGCACGAAAAAGAAATTTGGCAGATTAAATGCAGGGGTGGCTTTAGTAGCCATGTCGCCTTGGGCGAGATTTTTTTCTGGACCCCTACAAATGATATATCCAAAAAATAAAATAAAAGGTTTTACTAAGCATTTTATTTTGCGTATATTTTCCACACCCTTGTTTTTAGTATCCCGAGCAGTCACCTGATCTCACCCCTAAGCTCTAAGGCCGGATCTAGATACAAAAAATAAATAAATAAATAAATAATAAAAAATAATAATAATTGCAGCAAAAGTAATGGGTCTGAATTTTCCAGTTGTCGTCTAGAGCGGCAAAATGCATAGAAATGGTAAAAAGAGGAGAAAAATAATTTTGGAGGATAAATGCTTTACTAGCCATGGTGCCCTGTGCGAGATTGTTTACTATACCTCGAACAAATGCTATATCCCTTTTAGAAAATGATTTTACTAAGTATTTTACTTTATGCATTATATTTTTATTGTCCCGGCAATCACCCGGCGCACAGTGTAAGATTTTGCGAATCTAGCGGGTCAAAATTCAATTTATGAAAATTATTGATATTACTGAAATAAAATTGTACTTACTATAGATAAAATGGTTCTTTTATGGAAAAATATATCTTTACTCGTTACATTTTATATTTTACGTCATTATTATTACATTATCATAATCATATTAAAAAGAGTTTTCGTCATTTTTATATATTAACCTTTTACACAGTGTTATTTTATTCGGTGGAGATTTAAAAAATATATAATACATATTATCTTTTACAACAAAAAGAGTTTTTTCTTTATTTTAGTGAATAGTAATTAAGTTATTAGATACTGGCATCGCTGTCAGTGTCATCATAAAGTGAATCAGTGTCGTTTTTCACTGTTTGCTCTTCTTTTGATATTTCTACATTTGGTAACTGTAAAAGTTTTAAAACTTCAGGGTGAATTTCAGCTGCTCTGTAATTTTCTAGAGGTTTCAATGACGTGATTATCGGATCTGAACTAATTAGAAGATTGTGCATGATATCTTCATTACTCTTTACTCTTGATATCTTTCTAGAGTTTTCCAATCGAAATTTCTTAAACTCTTTATGACCAGACTCTTGTGCTTCTTCTGACATCTAACCGATTGGTAGTAAAAATGTTTGTATTATTTCTGGACCATGTATAAGTATCTTATGTAGTGTTACAGTCATTGGATACTTGTATAAACACACATACATGTCAGCAGTTTCGTCATAGTAATGCTTAAAGACGGGTATGTTTGTCTCGTATCCACATGTTAATGTTCGTAGAATTACATAAAATCGTTCAATGAGAGTTTGATCAACACCTGTTATGGCCACAGCAGCATTCTTAAAAAATCTTCTTGCACTATTTCAATCATTACTATTGCCTCCTCCTTGTTTTGGAGTATCAAATAATAATCGAATTTCACATCAAAATCTTTCAATTATCATTTCTTTTTATTTCTGCGATATTTCGCTTTTCTTCAGGTTTTCGGCACTGCCATTTTTTTACATCCAGTTTATAACCAATATGCAAAAGGCATTCCATAAATCTTATCTGTGCATGTAGTGCCGATAAGATCCAAGAAAATATGTGAGCATTACTCGTATATGTTCGAATCAATTTCAAGTTATTCATAACCTTGGAAGTTGCGTTACAGATATAGGATTTTTGGGTTGCTTTATTTGTAGATAGAATATTGCTCACTTTGCCATCTACCATTGTTTCTTCAAATATGTGCTTTATTTCATATGTTTGATCATCTAATTCTAGTATAGTTGGCACAAGAGCAGTAATTTGATTTCTGACATTTCCAAATTCTTCCGATATTGACTGATCAGTTTCCTTGGTAAACTTGATTTTTATGGGTCTACAGTAAAAAATAGATGACGGATGTGCATTTTGCCATAATATAAAATTTTTATTTTCTTCATTACAACCATATAGTTGTAAAGGAACCATAGATGGGATTAGAACATTTGTATCTTCAAAGTTGTTTTTATTCGATTTTTGCTTGTATCTATAACTTTGTCCACCGCTGCCATCGACCCCCCCATTTGAAAATCATTGTTATGTTTTTTTTAACACTGACTTTTTTTCTTTCGTAATATTATTATCTGGTTTTGTATAATACAAAGTCTTTTTATCGTTAAATCTACAATAGATTGTATTTTTACTTCTGCAAATGATTAAGAAAATATGCAGTTTTCTTGGGATGGATAGCACATTTTTTTTTTCGCATCTTTTATCTGCTCATAAGATGGATAAATATTCAAACCTTTTCATAACGCAGAGTTTCTCATAATCCCGTATTTTTGGCAACTTAATTTCATATTGATTATTAAAGCCAACGCTACTTTAGGGGAATATTTAAATATCGGGCATCCGGCTTTTTGAACGATTTAAAATTTAGTTGCTCTTTTACGGCTTTCAGATATTTGCTTTAACATACCCACAGCATCATTTCGTCCAGATTGTCTTTGATTTAAACACGTGGCATGTGTTAGTTCATTTAATGAGTGTTCTGGGAATAACGAATGAACCTTTTTTCTTTTCGATTTCGGTCCACTTGAACAATTTTTTTTTTTTTTTTGACGTCCAACTTTTTTCGCGTAATTATTATTGCTTCTGC
Source organism: Maratus michaelseni (assembly GCA_963931845.1). NCBI lineage: Eukaryota > Metazoa > Arthropoda > Arachnida > Araneae > Salticidae > Maratus > Maratus michaelseni. Next base: position 186,872,899 of record OZ007592.1, on the reverse strand, counting down.
CGGGTAAATAGAGATTACTTATTGTTATAATTGAATCTAGACAGCTCTTATTTTTCATTAAAAAAGTTCTGTATGTGATGGCAGTTTCTTCATCTTCGATTGCTGTCAATCATAAACGAATGGGTCAGCCGCTCAATCTGGCCTAACATAACAGATGAGCAATGTTGAATATTGTATTTGTGTAAAACATAGTTTATCAGGATATTTTTAGAATTCACAGGAAAGAATTCATGTCCAGTAACATCCTTTATCAATATCTCATAGAATTCTCTTTACGAAATTAACACTTCAGTATCTGTTAAAAAAAATTACTTATATTCAAAAGTTGCAAATAGTTGCAGCTAAAATTGATTTATTTTATATCTATATACATATATAATTGCAAAAAAAATTAAGTTACAATGTACCAACGTGTACAAAAATTTTGGCAGCTTTTTTAATTTATCATATGCTATTAAATTTTCAAATAATTTACATATTAACTTAAAAGTTTATATAAAAAAGTAACACTTCTAAATAACTATACTAATTGTAAAATACAAAGTACATACCTTGTTGTAAAGATTCCATACTATCATAAAACAATATTTACGAAATAAGTATATTTTTAGCCATAAATATCAATGCAATTACATCTACAACAATAGCCGTTCTAAAAAGGCTTAAAGAAAACGTGGTTTTGAGCCGACTTTTGATGGTGTTGTTGTGGAGTTAAACTGTTTTTACTTTACCTCTTTTCTCTCCAATATGTTAGATGTAATTTAAAATATCTAAAAATGGAATTACTGAAAATCGATTTTTTGATTTTTTTCCCGCTAGATTTACAAAATCTTACACTGTGCGGCGGCCCGACCTCGCCCAAGATGAGAAAAAAGAAAGCTCCACGCTGATCAGCAAGAAAGAAAAAAGAAATAGAGCACCCTTTTTGGAATTTTTTCGCAGGGAATCGCTTGGCAGTTATCCTTGTTGGACACTGGACTGTGACACAAACACATGAGACTGACCTTAGAAAATGTTAGTGATTCTTACTACACGGGAAGTGATTTCCCCGATAGATAGAAGACATATACATCTTCTTCGGACATAGTGTATTTGGAATAGGATAAAAATAACCTAAGAGAACAGTTCTTTCTTCTTATTCATTTGCTATCTAGTACTTTAGGCGAATCTTTTTATCTATTTGTCAATTTTAATGCATTTGGTTCAGTTTTTTTTTAATTTTCCGGCTATGAGACATTTTTATCCAAATTTCACACACACACACACACACACACACATATATATATATACATATATATACATTTTTGTATTAAACGAGAAACGAAATCTTCATTTAGCGCCCCCTTTGGCTGGCACTCGGGGCACATGCCCCCTCTGCCCCCCCCCCCGCCCTTAGTTTCGGCCCTGACTCACCCTGAAAACCCCTTGAATATTTAATCTTTTAAAATAAACATATTCTTTAAAATAACTTTTCCATCCCCATTAACAAAAAATCAGGAGTGAGAACAGCCAAACTGCAAAAGAGAGAAAACTCTTCTCTCTGCACCCACATGCCTAGAAAATGACCCCCCCCCCCTTTTTTCGGGGGGGGGGGTGATAATTTAAGAGGAGTTGCGATTATTTTTGTTGCTACAAAATAACAATTGAACATAGTAAGTCTTAAAAAAATAAAGAGTTTAAAATTTTTTAAACTTTGTGTGCTGTTGAAAAACCTCTTCTTTTTTATCCTTCTTGTTTATACTTGAAATTTGCAATATTACTAGTAATCGTGTTTGCATGCTGGATATCAATTGGGATAGGGGAGAGTGGGGCACATTTGACCATGGGGTACCTTTGATCAGTCTAAATTTTGCGAATTTCTATAATTTTAGTGGCAACATCTTTTATTCACCATTTTACTAACTGTGAAACACATTGACACACTGTTTTCTTTCATTTTGTTTCTCTCTCTTCAAATGAAAAGGTAAGTTTGTTTTTGCTCTTGATTTGTAATTTTTTTTTAATTTTCTGCTGTAATGTTCTATATAAACAGGGAATAAGTTAAAATTTTGATACTATACCAGAGCTATAAAGCAACAAACATATATTCATATGTAAAATTGGCAATGTATTTCAACTATTAAGGGGCCGCTTCACTGAAACTACCCCTTATGTCCATGTGGAATATTTTGTTCTATAACATTTGTTTTAAGGGGCCGCTTCACTGAAACTTCCCGATCGCGAAATCCCATGTTAACCTATGGGAAAACTCCGAAGCGCGATGACTCATTACGTAATGTAGTTATTAAAAAACGGTTTTCACCATCAGAAAGTAGACGTCAGGTGCCAACGTTGTGCGTTTTTAAAAATTGTCTTTTTAAATTTTAACTATTTAAAAATTCCTTATAAACTTTTAAATTTCCACTTGATGAAATTTTATTCATCTTCTTAGAAATACTTAACATTAACGGAGATAAATTTTAAAAACGCACAACGTCGGCATCTGACGTCTACTTTCTTATGGTGAAAACCGTTTTTTAATACATTAGGTAATAAGTCATCGCGCTTCGGAGTTTTCCCATAGGTTAACATGGGATTTCGCGATCGGGAAGTTTCAGTGAAGCGGCCCCTTAAAACAAATGTTATAGAACAAAATATTCCACATGGACATAAGGGGTACTTTCAATCATTGTAAATGGACACCTTTGATCATGTTATCTAAAGCCTTGAAACCCCCTAAAAATGCAAAATAAACCTTGTTTTCTGTCAAGAAAAAAAGAAGTTTACAAATTTACTATAAAGTTCAGATACAGAAGGTAATGCTTCAGTTCATGATGGTCTGACACTTTGGAGAGTCCAGAAGACATTGCAACTTATGATCCTATGGTGCATATTACATTTTTTGAAAATTCCAAATGTCTTTAATAGGCATTTCATAGGCTTTGCACATATTAATATTGCTGATTGGATTTTATTTTCTATGTTTCATTAATATATTTTTCTTTTACATGTGGTTCTTTTTCTCACTGTAAAACAATTATAAGTTGATATTAAAGAAAGATAATTTATAAAATTTATGTTTCAAATTCATTTTATTTTATTTCAATATATAAATTAGAGAGATGTGGTGCGATTATTAGATTACTAAAATATTTTTTTACCAAATTAATTGTTTATTAATTTAATAATTAAAAAATTTAAATTAAATCTACATCCAAGCATTCTTGTTTGTTACTTCATTCATTAAATTGTATCAGAATTTTGCCAACTAGCTGAAATTTGCTGCAACATATCCTCCTTTAATCCTATACATTGTTGGTTCTAATTTATAATATTTAATTCAAAAGTGTATATATCAGAGTTGCCAGATTTTAGACAGGAGAAAAAAAGCCAACAAACTTTTTTTGGTTTTAGAAAACTTGAAAAAAGTCAACTTTTATTGAAAAAAAAAGCAGTTTACAGTTAATTCACATTAAAGATGCATTAATTTTTTTTATGAACTCATAAATGTCTTCTACTAAAAAAATTATAAACTTCTATTAAATATTATCAAATAAATATGTCTTTATAACTGCTAGAAGGCAACTAAGAAGGCAATATGTCTAAAAGCAAAAATCTATACACATTGAGAAGAATGCATTAAATTAGACGCCAAGATTGTGTTTTGAAACTCGATAATAAATAACTCCACATATACTATACATTTTAAAGATTCTATTTAATTAAACAATAACAAATCACCACACTCCAAAAAAATCCCTGACGGCTCGGCCTACAGGCACTGGTAGATTTCGAAGACGCAGACCGTGGGGCGCCTGTTTTTTGAGAATTGCGGAAGAAATGACCTTCAAGCAATGATGCGGCAGTTGGAACCGCCCACTTTGAAACCTGACTTGTTTGCAGGCGGAGCCGGCAGGGATTTTGTTTTGTTTTGTTTTTAATTATTTTTTTTACCGTAAGAGTTGGTCCTATAAAAAACTTGTCAATATAAAAGTTGCAGATAATTTTAAGGAGATTTACAATAAATTTAAGCGGATTTGATATCTTGGGAATTGACGAAGTTATGAATTTTTTTCTTCTGAAACCCCTATTCCCCCCCCCCTCTCTTGGGGGCATTTTTATTAAAATCAAAAATCTGTCATACAAAATTTTTGGCCCTTTTCCTAGAAGTAATAATAATTTTAAACGGATTCGATATGTATAAAAATTAAGAAGTTATGTTTTTTTTTTTTTTTTTTTGGTTTTCCCGTCTGCTTGTGGTCGGGGCCAGCAGGGCTTTTTTTGTTTTTAATTTTTTTTGCCATAAGAGTTGGTCCTATAAAAAACTTGTCAATATAAAAGTTGTAGATAATTTTAAGGAGATTTACAATAAATTTAAGCGGATTTGATATCTTGGGAATTGACGGAGTTATGAATTTTTTTTCTTCTAAAACCCCCCTTTCCCCCTCCCCCCTTGGGACCATTTTTAATGATATCAAAAATCTGTCAAACATAACTTTTCGGCCCTTTTCCTAGAAGTAATAATAACTTTAAACGGATTCGATACGTATCATAACTAAGAAATTATGGGGTTTTTTTCTGTTTTCACAAAAAGCCCCCCATTTCCCCCCCCCGTTGGTTCGATTTTGCCCATTAACGAACTTGACCGAGATTTTATGCCCCTTGATTTTATGTATCAGTTTCGAAGAGATTTATGCAGAATTATAGCAGTTATCGTGTCCATAAAAAAGTGACACAGATAGATAGATAGATAGATAAAGTTTTGAACTGGGGGTGGTTTTGGGTTCTGGGAGTCATGATCGGCGTAGATCTGCAAAAATTTTTCTAAATTTCCAACTTAGGGGAGAATGTAATAGGTAGTATTTCTTACGAAATCTACCTAAAAGGAAACATTATTCAGTACTTCTCTATTTTCTTGTTGAACACTTTCTTATAGGAAGAAACTGTCACTAAACAATGGGATTAAACCAATGGAAAAAATGCATAAGTGTGATATCACATTTATTACACGTTTGTGATTACTGACCAATAACCATGGCCGAATGCCTCATCTGTGTATCCAATTATGGAAGATTGCCGGGAAAGTACCCTGCCAAAAATAATTTAAATACTAAGCTTGACTCCCATCCTTCACATCAAAATTCCTTGTTTAGGGTTTTGTATACTACTGTTAGAGTTGTTTTCTGGAGGGATGCATGTTATAAACTACAATAATAATGGAAGTTTGGAATGAACATATTGCTTTTTATTTAGTCAGAAAATGTAATGAGATATAACATATACAACAGTCATAAATAACAGATACTATGTGTACAAAAATGACGGGTTTATTTGAATATTTATTTTATTTTATTAAATTTATATTACATAAATATTATTGTGTCTCACAATTTGCTGTTTTCCCAAGTACACTGCACCAAATAATGCATTTCTATCCCTTGCCATTATTTAAAAATTCATTTTCTAAATAGACTTGCCATTTTTGGAACACCCGATATAACATATAAAATGCATGAACAATTAGATAAATCTTGAAATTATGAGCCAAAAATTTTTTGAACTAAAACAATATTTCATTTTAGAAAATAAGCAATTATTAAATATTTTGAACATTCTGCATTACAGGAGGAGAGTGGATTGTGGACCACTGTGCCCCATGTTGAAGTTCAATAAATAATCATATTAATATTGTTTATAGCTTTCTTTTAAACATATTAACTTTCTATTAGGATAGAAGAGACACTTTAAATTTTTTTAAATAAATAAAATATTAGGGTGTGGTCCACTGTGCTCATAGGTCCAGTGTGTACCAGTCACCCCTATTCATTTTTCTTACATACTGCTATGTATTTTTAAAATTGATTAAAAGTAAATAATTTATATGTGGGTCATTCCATGTCAAATCAACCAAAAATTTTCAATATTCAACCTGACCATTTCAGATTTTAATGAAACCTTCAGGAATCATTCTCCCTGATGATAGAAATGAGAATATACTTTTACAATTTTTTTTATCTCAGTAAATTTTCCTACAATTAATTTTTTTTTTTTAATTTAAAAAAATCATCATTTTTTGGCTTGTATAAATGTTTTCAATTTTAAATTTCTCAAGTTCTATCAGGCATAAAAAGTTATTTGACCACTCATTTAAAAAAGAATTTCATAAGGTTTAATTTGATATGCATGTTGACTATGCGGGATTTTAAAAAAAGTTAATTTAATGAAAATTAAAATTTTTTTAAATAGTGTTTTTTAAAAATTTTGAAAAAAAAAAATGTTTTTTGTAATATTATAATCTTTAAATTCTGAGAGTTTTAGAGTGGGATCTCAATGGGGTCAGCAGTTATAAAAAAAAATAATGTTTAAAATGAATAAAACAATGATATCTTTAGCACAATCATAAAGTTGGCAAGGTGCCAACTTTAAATACCAGCCCCAATTGCTGTTTAATTAACTGCTGATCCCATTGAGATCCCACTCTAAAACTTTCAGAATTTAAAGTTTATAATATTACAAAAAATATATAATTTTTTCAAATTTTTAAAAAAACACTATTTAATTTTTTTAAATTTAAAAATTTAATTAAATTAACTTTTTTTAAACCAAGCATAGTCGACTTGCATATCAAATTAAACCTTATGAAATTCTATTTAAAATGAGGGGTCAAACAACTCTCTGTGCCGGATAAAACTAGAGAAATTTAAAATTTAAAACATTTATACAAGCCAAAAAATGATGATTTTTCGAAATTAAAAAAATTAATTGTACGAAAATTTATTGAGATAAAAAAAAATTATAAAGGTATATTCTCATTTGTATCATCAGGGAGAATGATTCCTGTAAGTTTCATCAAAATCTAAAATGGTCAGGTTGAGTCACTGGTTGATTTGACAGGGAATGACCCATGTATTTAAAAAATGAAATTATCTGACATAATAATACTTGAGAACATCCATATTTAGTTAGGAATCAGAAACATTTCTGCATTTTGAGCTTTAAAGCTATTTCATAACTTTTCTATTTATATGGATTAAATAATTTAAATTTATAATTAATTTTCATTTATAATTTTAAATATTTATGAGAAAAAATAAGTTTATTACACATTAATAGTAAGACTTATTTTAGATTAGTTAAGTTATAAAAAACATAACTAAGCAACTATTGACCTAAAAATAAAATATTTAATTAGTTAAAGCAGTAAAAATTTTAATAAAGAGATCAAATCATAGAATGATCGTTGAAAGTAGGAATTATGAAGAAGGTAATATTTGAGTAGATTTCTGTACATAAGTGTAGAAAAAAAAGAGAGAAAAATAATAATTAAAAATTTTTTTTAAATAAAACTTGTTGAAATAAAATTTTGAAAAACTTGTAGCTATTCAAAAGATTTATTCATGCATATGTTATTCATAATAGTGTTTTCAATATTAAGAAATAGTGTTTTCTTTATTAAAAGTCTTTATGTATGATTTTAAATATTTATGAGAAAAAATAAGTTTATTACATATCAATAGTAGGACTTTAGATCAGTTAAGTAATAAAATACATAACTAAGTAACTATATTGTCCTAAAAATAAAATATTTAATTATTTAAAGCAGTAAAAATTTTAATAAAGTGTTAAAGGATAGTGTAAACCACACAAAGCAACTATGCCTTTTTAAAATTTAGCTGACAAATTTGCAATTCGGACTATACATCACTAGCAGTTCCACGTATGTGCTATTCCAATATTAATGTCTTCATTATTGAGGAATTATGTTATTTATTAAATTCTACCTTAATAAAATGACTTTAAAATTAGTTAAGAAACTGGTTAAGCAAAATTTTCCTTTTACTTCTGTGCCTGATCTGACAAAAGTGAATTTTAAAGTCATGCAAAGTAAAATTAAAATTTTCACAAGAACAATTTTGCTTTTTCTTTGTTTTTAATCTTCACACATTTCCTCACTTGTGTGCCTTCTCAAATCCAGCATAGTTTCATAACTGTCTACAAGTGTTGAAAAATGGCACATTAATATTAATAATATTGTAAAAAGGTTTATAAGTTAGTATAGATATAGCTAAATGTTTAACATTCAATAACTGGCAATTACATGAATAACTGACTTACTAAATCAGCTCTATTCTTATGACAATTTGTAAAAGGAAAACACACAAGAACGATTTATTATGTAATATTTTAATCCAACCTTGTACCTACCTTTTTTCAAAACAAGTTGGATCAAAGTGTTTAGTTTATATTTTTGGTATTTTCTATAACATGATTTCATATTATTAAAAAAAATGCAAATGCATCCATTCAACAAAACATACATAAGTACAATTTGATGAAAAATAAAAAAACAGACAACTTTCATTATATATATATATATATATATTACAATAAAATTTTTTCAGAGAATTATAAAAAAACATAAAAGGGAATTTTAGCAGTATAATTTTAATGCTAGCTAACTTCACATAAAAACTTTAAATCTGACATGAATTTTAACTTTCATAATAATAAATCAGGGGAAAAAAAAAAAAAAAAGAAGTTATTCATTCGACAGAGTTCATCACATAAAACAAACTTATTTTGAATAATTTCTTATTAGAAATACAGTAATACTTTATTGTATCCAGTGTTGAATTCAGGGAGCGGCCCGGGGGGACATCCCCCCCGGAGAAAACTGTTTGAATTCAACACTGATTGTATCACGAATGCCAGAAAACAGAAAAAAATGCGATATAAGCATAGTTATAAGTAACTGAAGGCATTAAAAAATTACGAAAGATGATAACCTGCAAATAAAGGTTTCATGTTTCTCTCCAATACGGAAGTTAATACGCATATTACAATTTTCTTAATTGTCACTAATAATCTTAGTTGACAAAGAATTATAGATGTTGTAAATTACTAATAAATAAAGTTAATTAAAATCTGTGGTGAAGGTAGAACTTTTTTTTTTTTTTTAACATAGAATAAGAACGATATAACAAGGGTCTACTGTTACCCTATAATAACTCTTACATAAATAAACTATGCTGGAAATTTCTGCTGAAACTTATAGCAAATACAGCTTGACAAATTATTAAAAATGTCAATTAAGAAAATAAACACATAACTTTTATATGAATCTTTAATTTATCAAACAAGGAAAACAATTATAAAAACATATCTTACAATGAGGCCTTTGAAAGAGCAGATGAAATGTATATATATTTAAAATCAAGAATTGTCAGAATATTAAAAGACATCGTCTGCTACGAAAAACTCTTTTACATATTGTCACTCATTCTGCCGTACTGCGTTAAAGATTTCAATTACGGGGAAAAAAGAAAAAAAAAAAAAGAGATAAACTTACGCTGTATTTACAGTTTTTACGGACAACCCTTCAGAAACTAAAAGAACTTCCGGCTCTTATCAGGCGCATTTACTTCATATGCTGTATTTGCATATAGAGAATAGTCCAAACATCTGTGGGAGAAACGAAACGTAAATAAAACTCGACACACATGCCAGCCGGTTTAAAAACATAACCGGGAAAAATCATTGTAAATAAAGATACTAATCGTCAATATATGATAAAGCTAACAGATATAAACAGCAGTACTTTCTTAATTAAAAATTATTTCGCTAGGGGCAGTCATGCTAGGAATTGGAAAATCCCAAACTCCATGAGATTTTATTATATCATAGTAAGGAAGTGTACAACTCAGCAACGACTATAAAATGAAAAAAAAAAGTAAACAATCTTTAAAATGAAATGTTAGCGGAAATTTTGATTTTTATACCGATTGTTTTAAACCTTATATATGTTTATATTGCTGCAAAACATCCTAATTTACTTGTTATGAACAGCCCAGCAATTCATGGATGCAGTTCATCTTCGGACTGTAGTGTTTCCGATCTTGTAAAAGTAATTTGTTTTTTAGATTTTTTACTGGAGATGAACGAATTCGTTATGAAGATTTTCTTTCTTTTTTCATAAAACAGCTAGTATGATGTATGGTCATTTTATTGTCAAAATTCGTCTGGTTTTCGTTTTTTTTTTTTTTTTAATTATTTTAATAAAATCTGTTGTTATAGCAAATAACAAAATGATTTACAAACGAACTTATTATTTTTAAGGATTACTTTTACAGATTCTAAAAAAATAAATAAATAAAAGATAAACGCAATAATTCCATCTTTATTCTTTCTATCCATTGCAAGCGCATTTTTTTTTTTTTTTTTTTTTTTTTTTTGTGGGGGGGGGGGGGGGGGGGACAGATGTTTTAACACTCACGCACCGTTGTTTGGCGATTTTTTGGTTGGCGCGATTTTCAAGCCAGCGCCAAACCAATAACTTAATACAATTGCTAGGTTGCCATTAAAGGAAAAAAATCCCCTAAATTTGGCGACTTTTTTCCTTTTTATAACCGATTTAAAAAAAAAAACTGTGCGTGAGTGTATGACATCATAGCCTTTTTTTTTTTTTTTTTTGGGGGGGGGGGGGGGGTGTTTACCGTCTCTCTTCTATATAAAATATGACAATTTATACTTCCACCCATTTCTTTTTGTTTTCTTAGTTGTCAACAAATTTCACTTCCTACTAATATTTCATTGTTTATTTTGTAATGCATAGAAATATTTATTTGTATGATTTAAGAAATAAAACTGGAAGGTATACTTCCTTTTTACAGCAGACAGTTCAGGCTTTAGAAAGTGAGATTTGTTGCCAAATGATTATAAACAGCTCTGAAAACAATCTGATGCGCTATTATTCTTGTTTATGTATGTAGGATAGATGTGCCAGTAATGGACACCCTTAAGGAATTGCTTTAAAAAATTTTTAATAAATAGTTATAATTATTATTTTCCGGTTTTTTCAACAATATTTAACCATCTCATAGTCTCATTTCCCAATATGAGTCAAAATTTAACTGTAAATAACAGAAAAATATCAAAATTCCAGTAATGGACACCCTCTGTTTCAGTACTAGACACTCTTTGTTCCAGTAATGGACACCCCACAAAAAGTAATAAATATAATTGTTTTTATGACTGTATATTTAGTACCAGAATTTAATGAAAGCATACTAATGAAGCAAAATTGTTATTTTCAAATAAATTTAGCAATTAGGATATCAATAATTATTAAAATATTTGTGAGAATTACTCACGGTTTAAATTGATTACACTGTGATTATCACAATCTCAATATTTTAATTATTTTAGATAGATGCTTTAAAAATACTAAATATCAGGGAATTACTGCTCTCAAATTGAGAGAGTGGAGGGGGTGGGGAATAGAGGGATAATAAAAAAATGTTTTTGAATAATTTTGCATAGATTCGTATAATTCCCACTATTTTTAATAGTTAAACTTCCCGAAACTACTTGATATATTAGTTGTAGTAATTAGTGTTACAAATATAAAAGAACTGATACTACAGATTGAATGTTTTAAATAATAAATAAAATAATTTTAAAAAAAATGTAGAACTGACATTTGAGACCACTGATCTGCAGATTTACTAGTTTCATTGCTACTATAAATTTAATTAATATTACAATTTTTTGTTTTTAGTTGGAGGTGAATAAGCAAACATTTAAGATAGAAAATAATAGATTTTTAACAACTTCTGCAACTTATTTATTTATTTATTTAAGAGAGATGTATTGAGCTCCTCTTTTCTCTATGCCCTTAAACTATATTCTCTGCTTCCTGATTTGTTTTATTGATTGCCAGATTATGAAATATGCAAGGAAGAGTTATATAAAAAAATTAATTTGATTCAAATGTAGACAATTTTATTAACTGTACAAAATTAATTAAAAGCAGGTATTTATAAAGATTTTGGTGTTATTACATACTGGTAAGTGCAGTTTAAATATTAAATTTGATTACTTGGGTTTTCAGTTAAAGTCAAAAGATTTTATGCATTATGAATATTACTGAAATTGCATTTTTAGCAGTGTCTAAATGGGGTGTCCAATACTGGAAATTGACTAATTAAACATTCCAGTAATGGACATGTGTCTTAAAACCTTAAAAATAAATGAAGGTTTGTAAATGGCCTTTTGTATATAAAATTCAAAGTTTTCTATTACTACCAAAACAAAAACATACAAATTTTGCAAGAAAATAAAGAATATGTAATTTTATTAAATGAAGCATGTTCATTAAGATTTTCACTGAAAAACGGTGTCTAGTTAAACCGAGGGCATTGAGCTCAAAGTCTATTCACAATCACATTAATTGCACATTATACTCTTATTTCAAAGAATAAAGAAATCGACAGTAAATTAAGATTACCAATGAATCCCCAAAACTAATCAGGGAAGCGCCTTATCACAATAAACCTATAAACAAAATTTGAAGCCAATCCAATAATTCTGCATGAAAAACCCATTTATCTAAATTAAGGGGGATTAGCCCCCACCCCATATCCCCCTTTATACTTAGCTAATGAAATTAACCCAACAAAACTTATCAGGGAAGTGCCTTACCACAATGAACCTATATACAAAATTTGAAGAAAATCAAATAATTCTGCATGACAAACTCATGTATCTAAATTAAGGGGGAGGGGGGGGGGATTAGCTCCCCCATATCCCCCTTTATACTTATCTAATGAAATTAACCCAACAAAACTTATCAGGGAAGCGCCTTACTACAATGAACCTATATACAAAATTTGAAGAAAATCAAATAATTCTGCATGACAAACTCATGTATCTAAATTAAGGGGGAGGGGGGGATTAGCCCCAATTTCGCCCTTTATATACTTAACCAATGTACCCACGAAACTAATCAGTAATCAGGGAAGTGCCTTAACACAGTAAACCTATAAACAAAATTTGGAGCAAAACGGTTATTTCTATCAAGAGTTATCACGTTACGTACATACATACAGAACCGGCGGACACATTAGCTCTCAGGCTGTGATAGCCTGTGAGCTAAAAAGTAAAGGTTAAGTAAATAATTAATAATGCATATCTAAATATGCATAATAATGATGAGAGAAATATTTCTTGAATTATTCAATGGAACTCTCTTCATATAGGTACACTAATAATTTACATCAATGTCGTAAAATAATGAAGTTTTATTTCATGTTTAGCCATACTTAATAACAAAAAAAGCTTGATTAATACATAAATTATGTATTTGGTAAAAATATTGTGATAATCACTGGTATCATGATTATGTGTTTGTTTTTTGTTTTTTGTTTTTTTTAAATAAATTTATATTTTTTTCATGACAAAGCATGAATTCATTCAGTCATATTAACCAGAATTACAGATTAAAATGTACATATGCAATGATATAAAAACAACAACTCATGGCAACCCAAATAATTATTTAGGTATCACAAGCATTTTTATTTCGTAACTAGAAAATCTAAAGTGTAAATTGTTATTTAAACCAATTGGCCTTTTCATTTGTTTTTTTCTGGAGAATATTTTTCATAACTTGACCAAAATCGAGAAAAATAACCATGGTTTTAATTTTTTAAAAATTTCAAATTATCTTTAATATATTTTATTAAAATCTGCTTAGTTTTATTGACTTATAGTACATTTCTAAGCCCATACAGAGGAATAAATTTTTGAAAATGGAACTGCAGTCTAAAAATATGATTCTAAATTGTGCGATTTGCTGGAAAATCCAAAATTTTACTCCAAAATTATGCTAATTTCCTGCAAAATCCCTGTTGCAATCCACCCATAAAAAGATTTGGTTGAATTCACATGGATTGACATCAAATTTAACTAATAATTTATTTATAATTTATCAAAATTTTTAATTAAATAAATTGTATACCTTTCAATGGATTTGTATTTTTGTCAGATTTATTGATTTTTATTAACAATTGCCACCGATAATTATTTCAGAATCATAACAATATAATGAAGTTTTAAAATGTAAATGAAGCAATGATCTAAAATCGACAAAGTCCTTGGTCACAAATTGTGCAGATTTTTCAAAACATATTGTAATTCTAAAGATTTCAGTTTCAGAGTTTTTGAGATTTTAGTTTCGATTTTTTTTTTAATGATTCAGATGTAATTGTTTGGTGATTTTTTATTTACATAGTTTTAACTTTTCAGTGTGTTGCCTCCCCACTTTCACTTAAGACTTATTATTATTATATAATTTAGTTCATAATTGCCATGCCAAAGGTAGTTTAGAAGCAAAAGAAATTCTCTTTAAGAAATGTGCATATTTTATTAATTAAACTTTTTTCTTTCACATTAAAAAGGTATAATAAATAAAGAATGAAAATCATTATTTAATAATTGTTTTAATGACTCTTCTAATTTGTTCTGAAAACCAATTTTCACTTTCTAAATAAAATTTTAATAAATTTGTTTTAATCTTTTCAGTTGCCGAGTATTAAAGATTTCACAATAATCAAACCAATCAGTAGAGGTGCTTTTGGGTAAGTAAATTTATTATTTGTTAAAAATTAATAGTTTAAAGCAATGTTTTATCAAACTGTATTTGGCAGACCACACACCACAGTCCTCAAGGCTTCATTTGTGATCCTCTTAGACTTACAAAAATATATACTCAAATGAATTGTGTATCCACATTATAGCTTTAAAGATCCAGAGTAATAAATAAAAGTAATATAAAAGTAGTTCGCAGAGATTTCAGAGTATAAAATGGTCTGCAATTGAATTTTTGGAATGTTGTGATATTGGAATGATCTTACTACGGCATTATTTTGCAAATATATTTTAAAATAAAAGGTTATATTATATTAAAATTGTATGAAAGGAGTTGCTGGTATTTTCAAAGGTTTGTTATGGATGCTGCTGGTTAAATTAAATATAAATGTTTATTCATTTTACTTTCTTGTATGTGTTTGAATTTCTCTTCTATGCCTTCTGTTTTTCCCTCTTCTTGTTTACAAAAATCAACAAACGCTGGAGACAGATGAAAAAGTCATCAAAAGACAAATGAACTCGGAGCGCCACCTCACGCTCCTCCTCTGAGAACGGTGTAGAGGAGGGAAAATGTTCTTAACAGATGTGCGCAGGATTACATCATAAATATATTATATTCAAGTCCTTAAATGAATCAGTATAAAATAAAAGATGAAGGAAAATAAAAATCTGATGCTCAATTGCATTGATTAAATTTATTGAATTCAATATCTCACCATAAACACGTTTTTTCATCACGATCGTTAAGTAATTATTTACCCTGCACGCA
The DNA here is from genome assembly GCA_963931845.1 of Maratus michaelseni. Lineage (NCBI taxonomy): Eukaryota > Metazoa > Arthropoda > Arachnida > Araneae > Salticidae > Maratus > Maratus michaelseni. Next base: position 186,857,724 of record OZ007592.1, on the reverse strand, counting down.
GACTTAACAAAGAGAAGCAAACAGCAGATCACATGGTGACGCTCTAAGTTCATTCGTCTTTTGATGACTTTTTCATTGTCTTTTTCATAATTCTACCCAATTACTACAAATATAGAAATAATTCATTATTTATTTTGTAACTATTGATTATGGTAGACAGTGTGAATCGTTTTTGTTTAGTAAAATTAAGTGCCCTGAAGAATCTGAAAAGTACCCTCAATAATCCAAAAAGTTCCCTTAAGAATAAAAAAATGTCCTTTTCTCGCCAGCAGTACCCTGCCCTATTTTAAACCTGGAGCTAACTATGCTATGTATAGTTTTTGATCCTATAAAGCTTATATAACTGAAATAAATTGACCAATTTCAACATTAAAATAGTACTTAAAATAATTCTTAGATTTAAAAACTGTCTGTTTCAGTGTGTCATACATATCTCTATAAAACTACCAATTTCATGTTTTTATATGTAATACTTTATTTAATATAAGTCGAGAAAGAGTACCGGTTACTTTTTTTAGAATAGAGAGAAATGTCATTATAATCCTTTCTAATATTAAAAGTGCATCATCAGTTAAGTGTGCCTATCAAACAAAAGCAATATTTTATTTCAAATAAAATGCGAAACAACATTATAAATATGGCTTAATTGCCTTTTATTTTAGTAATGTACAAATTTTGATATTTAATTTTTTTTTCTCAAAAAATTTTTTTTTTAAATATATTTATTATTCCAAAAAACACATTTCCTTGAGATCAATCTGCACGTTGAAATTTTCTCATGTATTTCTATGCTGCCTATCCACTACCTGCCGTCCACTCCTAAAAAAAAATAGCCATTTTTTTCAGAAACATTTTTCTTTAAAACAATATAATTTATTAAAAATTCTCTTAATATTTACTATCTCAAAAAAAAAAAAAAAAAAAAAAAAATCTGGAACACGAATTAGTCATTTTTCCTCTCTCTATGCTTCTTTACAAATTTCAATACAGCGTTCTATGAAAAATAAATGTTATTTCGTGGCAGGCATACAAATGTCACTATTTTTTGCCACAATTGATTGACAAATTTAGCGATTTTTCTCATGCCATCAATGGACGAACTTCTCTATTTTTTTCCCATGACTGACTGAATAGTTTCGTGATTTTTCCCGCAACTAACTGACAATTTTCGGATATTTTCCTGCTACCGATTGCCAAATTTTGCAGTTTTTTCTTGCGACCAATAAACGAATTTCCCATTTTTTTCCCGCATCTTAATGACGAAACTTACAGGGTTTTTTCATGCAATCGTGGATGAATTTCACAATTTTTTCTCGCGACAGGTAGATGAATTTTGCGATATTTTCTTGCGACCAATAGACGAATTTTGTAACATTTTCTCGTGACCGATAGATCAATTTTGTGATATTTTCTCGCAACCAATAGACAAATTTTGCAATATTTTCTTGCGACCGATAGATGAATTTTGTGATATTTTCCCGTAACCTTTTGGTGACATTTGCGACAACAAATTTTTGCATATCCAAAATAATCAGGGCACATTTCCAGCTATATAAAAACAGGCAGAGCGCATTTACAACTATAAAAAACGGGCAGGGTGCTGCGCCCTCTTGAAAACGCCTAGGGGGCAACACTACTTCTAATTGGCTCAGTATCTTTTAATTGGTGTGGTTTTGTGGTGGCAACAGGCATCACCTTCAGCCTGATTGCATCACCAACAGTCATTGCAATTTATTATTGTTCAGCTTCATAGAAAGTAAATATTGTGTAAATTAAAATTTTCTGTTTAAAAATTTAATATGCAATAGTTCTGTTTGAATCTTTCTGTGTATATTTATGAGCTAATATTTATAGAAAATCCAAAAAACTTGTCTTTTTATTTATTTATTTTCTAGTAAAGTATTTCTGGCACATAAAAATGGGAAACCTGATCAAGTGTTTGCTGTTAAAGTTATGAAGAAAAAAGTAATGGTTAATAAAAACATGATGCAGCAAGGTATATATTTACTAAAATATTTTACCAAATTTATTTGTTTTTGATTTTTTATAGGTTCTGTACTCTTGTTAAAGTTTTGTTTGTTCTTAAAGGATTCTGTATTATTATTTTTTTTTCCCAAACTTTGAAATTTTAAATATGAATATATTTACTTTATTTATTTTTTCATTCAATTTATGATGAATCATTCATTCAATGTCGCTTCATCCAGACTGGTGAAGATGTATTAATATGATTATATTTGACGGACACTTTTTAGAAAATGAACTATATGTTTATTTATTTTTCCACTGGCGGGAGCAATGATGTATGGTTACATTGCTTCAAGCATGGATCTGACTGAATGAATTCTGCTTACTGTCGCCACAGGAGGGCGTACATACAAAAAGGGGGGTGGGTGATCTCTCAACACAGACCATGCAACCCATGGTCTCAGATTTTTATTAAAAAAAATCCCTGACGGCTCGGCCTACAGGCACAGGTAGATTTCGAAGATGTAGACCGTGGGGCACCTGTTTATTGAGAATTGCAGAAGAAATTACCTTTTTGCCATGATGCTGCAGTTAGGACTGCCCACTTCGAAATCTACCTGTGTCTGTAGGCAGAGCCGGCAGGGACTTTTTTTTTTTTTTTTTTTTTTTTTTTTTTTGCTGTAAGGGTTGGTCCTAAAAAAACTTGCCAATGTAAAAGTTTTAGATAATATTAAGAGGATTTATAATAAATTTAAGCGGATTTGATATTTTATGAATTGACGAAGTTATGAATTTTTTTCGTCTTAAATCCCTCTTTTTCCCCCTCCCCCTTGGGGCCATTTTTAATGATATCAAAAATCTGTCATACATAAATTTTCGGCCCTTTTCCTAGAAGTAATAATAACTTGAAACGGATTCGATATGTATCATAATTAAGAAGTTATGGGGTTTTTCCTGTTTTCACAAAAAGTCCCCCCATTTCACCCCCCTTGGTTTGATTTTGCCCATTAATGAACTTGACTGAGATTTTATGTATCAGTTTGGTAGAGATTTGTGTAGAATTATTGAAGTTATTGTGTCCATAAAAAAGTGATATAGATAGATATATAAAATTTGGAACTGGGGGGTGGTGTTGGGTTCTGGGAGTCATGATCAGCAGTGTTGAATTCAGGGGGTGGCCTGGGGGGGACATTTCCCCAGAGCATTGAAATGCCCCACCCCTTTTAATTCTGTAAGGTTTATAGTACTCTATGGAAAAACTGTTCTATATAAAAAAAAGTTCTACAGAACTTCTAAGAATTCTATAAAAACATTTTCTTTAGAAAAAGTATTCTATAGAACTCTTCAAAACTCTATAGAAATAGTATTCTATAGAATGGCTATTCTGTAGAACTTGTAAGAAATTTTATTGAGTTCTATACAGCTCTATGAACTATTTTCATAAGGGGTGTTTCCTAATTTTGAGAAGGGAGGGGGGTGTCTGGAGTCGAAACCTGTGTTCTTGAACTTCGCTCAGTACACTGAGCCAATACCTGGCCAAAGCATGAGCAATTAAAACATTTGTTACCTTGGTCTTTATTGATGCAAATACTAGACTGGTGGTCACAGATTCCATAATTGAAACAGATTAATTTTGCTATTTTCTCACATTGACCAAACTTACAGGAATCACGAGTGGACTGGGGCTTTGGCTGTTAAAATTTCAAGCTGGACCAACACATTTCTTCATAAATTAAAAGTTTACTTTTAAATTCTGAAAATCATAGTGCATCCAAAAAGAACTACTTTATTGTGAGAGGTGTCTTGTGTGTCCTGGATAACATAGCGAATCAACGAAATGTCATCTATGTTTCCTTTCTGCGCTATCTCTTTCATAATTAAAAAATATCTGCATAATTTTTCCATAGGTCAACAGCTCTGTGTGGCAAGAAGCTGATAGATTTGTGCCGGTGAAGGAATATGTGCAAATTCACTAAGCAAGGCTTGTTTTAGCATTAAGTATGACATTAATCCAGCCTCACTTCTCACAAACAATAATGCCATTCCCTTGAGAGTTCGTTCTATGACGATGAATTTCTGGATTTCGGAAAAACGGAAAGAGTCAGATAGTGCTTTGAAGCGTTCAAACCACTTCAAAATATTTTCAGAGGACTTTCCTGTAAAAGAAGTTAGCATAATAACGAAATCAGGTAACAAAATGGCGTGTCGTGTCGCAAACGGCATGCCAGTTGGCATATTTGATGCAGTTGTGCATATGTATTTTCGAGTATTTGGATGGTGGGGGTTTCCAAAATAGTAGGAGTTGTAAGCTCAACAATGAATTTAAGCCTTAGGGATGTTTGAATGTTCAAAATCTGCGTGAGGGGCCATAGATTTCTGAAAAACATCTAGGTCAGTTAACAGTATGCGTCTTGCAATGTCCGCTGTGGATCCCTGAATATCGAGATGTCGGCTATGGACCCGATTACAGAATATTAGCTGTAGTCTGGATATATCAATGAATTTAATTACATTGTAGGATATTCTTAAGTATAGTAATAGTTCAAATTTAGACAGTTGGGTGCTGCAGGCTAGCTGCAGGTAGGCGGATAGTTCAAAATAAGCTTATATGTTTTTGATGAAGGGATGATATGATTTTTTGAAAGGCTTAGATGTAAAACATGACATTTGATTTTTTTTTTCTCATTTTTATGGAAAATTATTGACTGCATCCTGACATTCTTTTAAAAGTACAAGGTTTATATATTAATATTACTCAATAAATGCTTTCATAATCAAAGATAAATTTTAGGTAAGTGTAATGATTTTGTATTCTTAAAACTCACAAAATCAAATCTATGAGTCAAAAAATATTGCACATAGTTAACTGAGTGTTCAGTTCTAACAAATCTGCTGTTATAAAGGAAGCAGTTATAATGGTTTTTAGTTGTAGATTTTCTTTAGAAAACTGAATCATCAGCACCTGAATATCTTAAAACTTCTTTTCTGTTAGTTGCCTTGTTTAACACCCAAGCCTTTCATTTATACAGAATCTTTCACAAACTAAAATGTTATAGTCTGTCAGGACAATTCCTGATATTTAAAAGAAAAAACATCTTCTCCTTCCCTTTATGTGGTTTTAATTAATACAGTAACATTTTTTGAAATGCTGTTTTAATTAATGTGGGTAAAGGTTGGTTCCTATTTGAGACCACCATTTGGTGAAATCTTTCCAAATCGTCGATAGTCAGCTAGATGTAGCTCTTTTATTGTTGGAAAGGCTGAGCTATGATATTTTTTGTGATGACGTGTTTGTTACGTATGACGTATTTCTTACGTCATCAAGTGATTCTTTATTTGATGTTTATTTGTATTTTAATGATGTTTAATAATTTATTAGTTATTTTAAACATTTTTTTATATAATTAAATAACACTTATGTCATTAAATGGATATGTCATGATATTAAAAGAAAAAAAGCATTGAAAAAATTTCATCATCTGCTTGTTTATTTAAAGCTTGATTTTTTCTTCTTTTTTTTTATGTTTGTGAGTGGTTACTCTTGTTACTTTAGAACATTATAAAAATTAATTGACTGCAGTTTTTATAGAAGTCTCATGTTCACGAAGCTATCATACATGCGGTATAGGATCGCCGCATTTACAAATTTTGTATATTTTTTGTGATCGTTATACTACGAGGTTGCTGCATCCTGATATGTCTTTTTTCGGTTTCATGTTCGCAAAGCGATCATACGTGCGGTACAGTGATCTCAGCATTAACGAATTTCATATATTTTTTTGGGATTCCGATACGACAAGGTTGCTGTATCCAGTGATGTTTTTTTTTTTTTTTCAGTTTCATGTTCGAGAAGCGATCATACGTACGGTACAGTGATCGCAGCATTAACGAATTTCGTGTATTTTTTGGGATTCCAATACGACGAGGTTGCTGTATCCAGTGATATTATTTTTCTTTTTCGGTTTCATGTTTGCGAAGCCATCATACGTGTGGTACAGTGATCGCGGCATTAACGAATTTCGTGTATTTTTTTGGGATTCCAATACGACGAGGTTGTTATATTCAGTGATGTTTTTTTTTTTTTCGGTTTCATGTTCACGAAGCGATCATACGTGCAGCACAGTGATTGCCGCATTAAAGAATTTTGTGTATTTTTTGGGATTCCGATACGACGAGGTGGCTGTATCCAGTGATGTTTTTTTTTTTCTGTTTCATGTTCGCGAAGCGATCATACATGTGGTACAGTGATCGCGGCATTAACGAATTTCGTGTATTTTTGGGGATTCCGATACGACAAGGTTGCTGTATCCAGTGATTTTTTTTTTTTTTTTTTTTTCGGTTTCATGTTTGTGAAGCGATCATACATGCGGTACAGTGATTGCGGCATTAACGAATTTCGTGGGGTTTTTTGGGATTCCAATGCGACGAAGTTGCTGTATCCAGTGATGTTTTTTTTCAGTTTCATGTCCGCGAAGCGATCATACATGCGGTACAGTGATCGCGGAATTAACAAATTTCGTGGTTTTTTGGGAATTCCGATACGACGAGGTTGCTGTATGCAGTGATTTTTTTTTTCTGTTTCATGTTCACGAAGCGATCATTCATGCAGTACAGTGATCGTGGCATTAACGAATTTCGTGTATTTCTTGGGATTCCGATACGACGAGGTTGCTGTATCTAGTGATGATTTTTTTTTTCGGTTTCATGTTCGCGAAGCGATCATATGTGCGGTACAGTGATCGCAGCATTAACGAATTTCATATATTTTTTGGGATTCCGATACGACAAGGTTGCTTTGTCCAGTGATGTTTTTTTTTTTTCGCTTTCGTGTTCGCAAAGCGATCATATGTGCGGTACAGTGATCGCGGCATTAACGAATTTCATGTATTTTCGTTTTTTCAACTTCACATTAATCGTAAACTTTTATGTAATATCGATGAAATGTGTATAAAAACATTGTTTTTTACTGCACATATTATCTTTTTTATATCTATCTTATTAAATTTGTCAAATAAAATATTTTATTTCACTCATAAATGCAGTATCTAAAAATATCAACTGTGTATGGTTTAATTTAATAATTCTGTATTTAAATTATCATTCTTTTATCCAAATTGTTTTGAACGAATAAAATTTTACATTCATTACATTGTTACTCTCGTATAAATGCAATCTATTTTTCAGTGACTTTTTATAGCTAAATCCATTACTTTTCCTATGTGTAACTATTTAAAAATTAAGAATGGCAACATTTTACCACTTGCTTATTGTGGGTTACAATATGATAAATGTAAGTAAACAATTTAGAAATTGCCAATGTGGCATCCTTTTTAAAAAGCGCCAAATGGTGGCTTGAAATAGGATTATGTTGTGGGTAAAATTTGGCTTAATGTGCAAAACCCAGAATAAGTTTTTTTTTTCCTTTGGTCAGTTAAATGGTGCCAAAATGCCTGAAAATGAAAAAAATATATATATGATCAGAAATTAATGTGAATCAAAAATCCAACCAAAGATTAAATTTTGTGTTTTTACAAAATGTATTCTGAAATTTAAGAAAAAATATGTAGTTGATAAGTTTATGTCTAAACAAGTTAAAGGTATGTAAATTTGTAGTAATTATATCACACTAAGTTTAAAATCAAATTGTGTAATTTTTTTTATAATTAACTTAATAGTAAGTAAATCAACACAATTAACTTAAAAAATTGTAATATTACAGAATTAAATTTAAAAGTGAATTTTTATGTTTCTTGATTGCCACTTATAAATTTAGCACACAAGTTTAAGTTGATGAAAGTTTATGTGTATTTAAAGTTTAAAAATAGCTGTGATATGGAATAATTCTTCATTAAATATTTCTTGTTTCTTGCAATAATACATCGAAAATAATATTATTTATAGTACATTATTATAATGCATGCCTATTTGCACAGTTAGTTGCATGAATGTGAAATAAGGATTTGTTAAAGAATGATTGGGAAACATTTATTAGTTGTCACAGAAAACAGAATTAACATGATAGATCCAAGTAGCATTATCACGATAAGACAAGTTGCTTGTCTATAATTTTACAAATTTTAAAATATTTGGCTATAAAGTTGAGAAGGTATGTGGTAATAACAATTACACTAGTCACTTAAGAAAAGAGTATTTTTTCTTTTTTTGCAAAAATGATAAAATATGTTTGTTTTTTATCTATTTGCTGTTTCTGTATATATAATCCAGTTTATTTATTTATATGAAGTTCTGACTGAAAGAGATGCTCTAGCTCTGAGCCGAAGTCCATTTATTGTTCAACTTTTTTATTCAATGCAGTCTAAAAACAACATATATCTAGTAAGTATGTAAATTTCACTTACAGTCACTTGTAAATAACAAGTATTAATGTATGTCTAGCATGTTCATTCTTTATATAAGCATTGTGTATTTATGAAAGCTGTTAAAATATTAAAATCCCATGTTTAATTCTTAAATTTAAATAAATTTCCAATTAAATATTTTTTAAATATTAATGTCTAATTCTGAAGCTGCCCTTTTTAAGTTGTTTTCCTAGCCCAACAAATATTACTTTCAAATATTAAATTGTAACCAACTTTTAGATTCAAAATGCAAAGGGCAACATGCAATCTGCAGTTGATCGTGGTTGGGACCTGCAAAAGTGTAGACCCGTGAATCGTATAGGTCTTGACCACACATCAATCAAAAGTTATTAAACTAATTAACAGGGCTAGCATTCCCCCTAAAATTCCTAAATTTCCTAAATATTATTTTATCCCCTAAAATTCTCCTAAAATTTTCTTCTTGTTCCTAAAAATTCGAGATCGACAAAATTTCACTGAAAACTATTGTGAATTTCGAAAAATGGTCACCGAAAAAGACACATATTTTGTCAAAAGATCGTTAAAATAACACAAATTTCGTCAAAAGATCGTTAAAATAACGCAAATTTCGTCAAAAGATTGCGGAAAAAGCAAATTTCGACAAAGAATAGGGGAAAAAAGCTTAAATTTCATCCAAGGATATCGTGGGGGAAAAAAGGCTAATTTCGACAAACAATCCTGAAAAACCCCTCCAATTTCATCCAAAAATCAAGGAAAAATATAATTTTGTTTAAGAATCGTGGAAAAAATGTGAATTTCATCAAAAAATTGTGGAAAAAAACGCCAATTTCGTTGAAGGATTACGAAATTTTGTCAATCAATCGTGCATATAAGGCGAATTTCGTCAGACGATCGCACAAAATTACAAATTTCGTCAAAAGATTGCGAGAAAAACATGAATTTCATCTAAGAATCGCAAATTTTGTCAAAAGGTCGCAGAAAAAGCAAATTCTGTCAAAAGGTCACAAAAAAAAGCAAATTCCGTCAAAAGGTCATGAAAAAGAGCAAATTCCGTCAAAAGGTCGCGAAAAAAAGCAAATTCTGTCTAAAGGTTACGAAGGAAACACGAATTCCGACAAAAGTTATCGAAAAAAAACGTGAATTCCATCAAAAGATCACGAAAAAAACGTGGAATTTTGTCAATACATCGTGCAAATAAGGCAAATTTCATGAAAGAATCGTGAAAAAATGCATGTTTCGTCAAAAAAAACACTGAAAAAATCCAAATTTCGACAAAGAAGTGTGAAAAAAAACTTTCAGAAGTTTTTCTGTTAGCTTCAGAATTTTTTTTTTCTCATAAATGCCCCTGCTTCCTGCCTCTTGTTCTCTAGGTTCACCGAGAACATCCAAAATAGAGAGAAAGAGAGCATTCATTCTGGTTGGGCTCAATGATCCAGGAATTCAAAATTCTAATTAATATAATTGCAGTAAGCATAAGCTGTCAAAATGGTTTGTAATATGAAGCCGGTTATTGTGCAAATTTAAATGCCCTCATTCGCAACAAACAACACAAGCACATGGAACAAGGGCTGAATTCATTGGAATGATGGGAATATTCTTTGGCAGTGTACCACATGTGCCTGACTAGCACGAAAACACTGTTATTACATACTTGTAATGTTAAAAATATCGCAAATGCCCCTAAAATTTTCCTAAAATTTGGAAAAAAATTCCTAAAATTCCTCCCTAAAATTTTGAAAAATTCTAGTGCTAGCCCTGAATTAAGTTTAAGTTTCCTCCCAATTTATTACCTTCACTCCTTGCTGGAAAATATTACAAGTGCTGATCAAAAACCCAAAATGTGTGTGAAAATGACTGATTTGGTAGATTTGAGGTGCCTACTTCACTTATGAAAATGTAGGTTTAAAAATAATTAAATATGATGGTTCTCAGGACCTCCACAGAACAGAATCAAACTCTCACTCTTTGTATGTACTACTGAATCGGATAATAAAAGACTTTTGTTTTCGGTCAATCAGCGAGGTCCCGAGTAAATTATTTACACCTACAAATAAATCCCTTATTTGACATTTATAAGCATTATTATTTCATTTTATTATTGAAAGTGATTTTTTTTTATTGCTAATAATGTATTAAATCATAAAATTTGTGAAAGTATTAAATAAACTTATATAGAATAACACTGAACATTGGTTAGAGTTCTGGACACAAACCCAATAGGTTTTTCCATGTTATATGGCATCACATTCGAAAGAACTGCAGAGATACCATATGGGAAAGCATAGGTTGCTAACTCTATAAGTAATTTAGGGTTGATATGTGTAAGAACTCTTTCATAAATAATCTCATTTTTAATATTTTTAAATGCTTGTTCACAAACAGCAGACCATATAAATTTCACATTCTTTTTGAGCAATTGATTTAACACTAAAATGACCGACATTTTTAGCTACCTAGAACGACCATTGCGGTCATTATAACTGCAAAAAAAAAAAAAAAAAAAAAAAATCAAGAATAAATATTTGATTTTTAATGCAAAAATCATTATAAAAAGTTAAAATAAGTTATTTTGAACAATTGTAAAATGCATGCAATATTTTAAATAGTATTTTTTTTTTAATTATATAAGAAAACATACCTTTTATTTTCAGGAAAAAAAGTAGTATTGTCATAAAACAGTTATTATTTTAGACATTACCACATGATTTGCAATACAAGTTCTCAACACACATTTCTTGACATTTTCCACAAATAATAGGTTTAAGACATGACAAACAACTTTCTTTTTTTTTGTTTCGACAGAAAGAACACTGATGGTGTTTATTACTCGTACTTTCAAAATAGTTATGAAGGCTTGCAGGTAGTTTCTTTGATGAACAATATGGCAATCTTAACTCGTTGACAAGGTTCAAAATAAAGGATCTTCCCGAAATTTTCGAAGATTTACACGCTTTAAATAAATTCCAGGAATTTATATTTATAGCAGTAATATCGAGAACATTGTAAAAAAAAGTAAACTGTCCATCTTCTAGAAGCTGCTCGTATCATGTACAATCAGATCATTTGATCGAGTACATCTATGCCACACTTTGTAGAATTGTAAATACACAGAGTTTCAGGGAGTATTTTAGGGATATCAGCTATGTTAACACTTGTGTGCATAGTACTCAAGATGCAGACATTTTTTTTTTATTTATTTACATCGGTATATGCTAAGAGTTTTTTTATCCTTTACTAGAACTTTTGATGAGAAGCGCATAGTCGTCGTATCTTTGCAAATCAGTGGAAGTTCTCTTCGATTTAACCATATTGTACCAACAATACAAGTTCTTTTTGCCCACAAAGAGTCCACAAGTTTCTGGAATGTGAAAAAATTATCTGTTGTGACATTTCTTCCTTTACAAAGAAACAGATCCATTAGTTTCATAACGACATGTTCACCAAGCTGCAGACTTCTGTCCTTGTCTTCATCCTTTCCTAGATACATAAAACCATTAAAAAAATATTTTGTGTCAAGATCCACAGCCAGCCAGAATTTTAATCCAAATTTATCAGACTTATTTGCCATGTACTGTGTAAACTTACAACGTGTTTTACATGGCAACAGCTGTTCATCAATTGTTATAGATTCCCCTGCTATAAAACACAGAATTTTTCACAAAATCTGACCATAACTCGGAAGCAAGGGCAAATTTGTTGTTTCTAAGACGATTCAAATGAGTTGATTTATCAACAAATCGAAGAAACAGTAAAATTTTTTTAAACGATTTTGTGACATCGTTGAATACTGGTGGTCCCCACTGTTTTGACCACAAGTCATGCAAGTCTAACAAAGAACAGCACATTGCACGTCTTGCGTAAACTAGCGCAATAAAAGCATCTAATTCTTCCAAGGAAATGCTCCATGAATCTGATTTTAATACTCGGTGAGCTTTTTCAACTGTACATATTTTAATATGTTTCAACATGGATTCGGAAAACAACAAACGCCAAGATGAAACTTCATTTCCTCCAATATTTTTCTTAGCATAAGGAGTAGGTCCTGTTTTTTCTTTCAATATGTTTCCTGAGGCATATCTCCCAGAAATAATACCGCTTTCATCAAACATTTTCCATTGAGTTCCATATGGAGAAATGAGATTAACATTTTGAAAAGAACCAATGATTTGTTGCGAGGGATTTTCGACATTTATCTCTTCGGAGGAGAGGTCTGAGCATTGATTGGGAATTTCATTTTTAGAAATCAGGAAATCGGAATCACTGTTTTCACCATCATCACTGCAATCGTCATTGAGTTGATAAAGCAGTGCTAAACGTTCCTCAACACTCAGTCCTTTATTTCGAGGCATTGAAGTAAATTTCGCACATGTAATTTTCTTTGCTTCAAACTCTAGAATTTTACCAACTCACATTCAATTGTAATTCTGCTAAAAACAGCAGATGCACGAAAGAAGAAAAAAAAAAAAGCTTCCTGCAATGTCACTCCAGTCAGGCCCATGCACCAATGAAATCAAGATAAGCAGAATAGAATGAATAATAGAGAGTGCTATTTCACAGCAGGTCACTCAAATCTCTATAGTGGTCATTGTGACCACTCCTGGTCGTTCTAGGTAGAACATTAATTTATACGTTTGTTATAAAATATTGCAAAAAAAACAATGTTATACATTTAAAAACCTCAAAAAAATAAATTAAATAAAAGTCGTGAAAGGTGAGTGAGCTGACGTAAATGTTTTAAGAATAATTGCTTCTCAAAGGAGCTATGCAGTCAAAATGACCACTCCGGTCATTCTAGTGTGAGCAGGGCTGTTTGGTTTAAACCAAATGTTTTTTTTTTTTTTAACAGACTTTTTTTAGATTGCTACAATTGATACTAGTTGTAAAGCTCTTACATCTGGAAATTTGGAAAAAATCGTTATTGCTGATATCAAAAAATGTGAATTGGAGTTGCAGTGCTCCATCCAATCAGTTGGTACAGGTAATGTGGCAAATGTCACCAAAATGCGGCCTTTATTAAGCACAAATGAGCAATTTAAATGTTATTGCATATGGCTCTTTAGCACATGTGACAAATTTATTATCCAATGACATTCAAAATCAGTATCCTACAATCAGGGGTCGGAAAAACTACTTTTTGTTTGTAGCGAACTATAACTACAACTACTTTATGAAAAATGTAGTTAACTACAACTACAACTACTTATTTTAAAAAGTAGCGACTACAAACTACTTTCCAAAAGTAGTCACTACTTCGCTACTTTTCGCTACTTTAGTAATCAGCGCTAATTAAATACACCACAAACGATTTTTCCCCATAGACCATAATGTAACAGAATCCTTTCGAACGTCCCTGTAAGCGAGATATAAATGCTACACATTTCATTTTCAATACTGAACATTCTATGGTAAACTTCAATAACATAAAACTTTCATGGCAATCGGAGTATATTTACGAGAGTTAGAGCACGGACAGACAAACAAAGCGAATTCATAGACACTTTTTAACACTTTCCAAAACCTAGATGAAAAGTGTTTATGACTTTGGTTTGTCTGGCCGTCTGTCCATGCTCTAACTCCCGTAAATAGGCTCGGATTGCCTTGCAATTTTTATATGTTATTCTCGTTATCTATAGCATGTTCCCTATTTCAACTGAAGTGTGTAGCACTTATAGTTTTTTTTATAGGGATACTCAAATGAATTCCGTTACATTGCGGTCTATGGGGAAAAATCATTTACGGTTTATTTGAATGATGTTACACAATTTCATATACATTGTAATTGATAAATATCATGAAGGTGCATTACAAGAAGCTTAATATGGAATAGGGTGTGCATAGCACTTATAGTTACTTTACAGCGACAGTCAAAAGAATTTCGTTACATTATGTCTATGGAGAAAAATCGTTTGCGGTTTAATTAAATAATGTTTTACTATTTTAAACGCATTGAAATTTATATATATCACTAAGGTGCATTACAAGAGGTTTAGTACAGAATATTGTATGTATAGCAGTCATCGTTCATTTACAGGGACACACAAAATAATTCTCTACTGTCTGTTAACAATAATTCCTGGAAGTGCGTTTTAAGTTGTTGAACACGATTTTAAATTTAACTCACTTTTTTTCTATTACTTGGTGTGTATAAATTCTGTAGATCCTATACAGAGCAGCACAAAAGTTCGCGAACACTTTTCCGTTTATTGACAGAAACTCCAGAAGGATAATTTTAAACTGTGCTACGCGTTTCCTAACTAAACTAAAATTTAGCATCCTATGTAGTATATATACAAATCTATAGATCCTATACAGGGCTGAATAAAAGTACTCGGATATTTTTCCGAATATCATATATGTTGGAAATTCCTGAAATTATGTTTTTAAATATGTTATGCGTTTTCCAAATTGTTTACTTAGATGTTATCTTTCAGCTTATTAAACGGTAATGATTTGTAAAATTATTTTGGAAGCATTGGAAAGTGTTATATAACCTATGCTTGATGCATGATTTTTCGTTCTTGTTAATTATGTTGGAAATTTTTTAAAAGAAGAAATTTGAAAACAAAAATTGTAATAATCTTATACATTTATGAGAGTGATATAGCACAGTAGCGCTTAGAATCCTGCATCGGGTCGGGTTACCGCTTTTGCCCGACCCACAGTTTGGATCAGGTCGGGTTGGAGCTATATTTTCCCCATTGCGGTTCATGTTCAGGTCGGATTGACTTCAATTTTTTTTGTTGCGGGTCGGGTTGGCTTTCATTCTTTCGGGTTTGGGTCGGTTTCGGGTTGGCTTTTTGAATCTTGCGGGTCGGGTTCGAGTTGACCCATTTTTTTTAAAGAATATCCAAAATATTTTTTCACGTTAAAAGTCTATATAAACTGCAGATCACAGTTTCACAAAAGCAAAATGCGTGCCTGTCTGTTTCGTTAATCTTAGAATTCGTTTCAGGAAGTTAATATAAACATACTTTTTCATCTACTGGTACGATAACGATTATAACGAATGTTTCTGCACAGCTGAAACATTTCTGCTGAATAGTTACAATTCTAATTCTTGATTACTTCTAATTTTGTTATGGCAAAAAACTGTGTGATCGACAGGAAGACAGGAAACGATCATTTAGTGTTTTGCTGCTTATAGTATCTCGTTATAAGTGGAAGTTTTGAAACCGCAACTAATTAAAAAAAAAAAAAAAAACATTTAAAGATTAGATTTTTAGTTTTAAACCGTTTAGAGTCCTGCATCGGCTCGGGTTACCCGCAACCGACCCTACCCGGCTCTAGATTTTTTTTTGTTGTGGGTCGGATTCAGATCGGGTTGACTTCCACTTTTTTACTGCGGATCCGGTTGAATTTCATTATTTCGAGTTCGGGTTGGGTTTTGACTCTAGCGGGTTGGGGTCGGGTTGACCCGAATTTCAAAAGAATGTCCAAAATATTTTTTCAGGTTAAAAATCTATGTACAATAAGACCTCCATTCTGGTTTTTCTCCCAGAAGGCGGCTACCTCTATTTAGCGCCACTTTTTAATTGCTAAAATTTATATATTTGAACGCTTATATCTCTGAATAGCGGCCACCTCTCAATCTAGACACACGTAACATGTGCATGTGTACATAAACTATCAATAATATGATACCTCTGTTTTTGTGTGTATCAAAAATGAAATGTTGATAACATTTTTAATATTTCGAAAGAAGAAAAGTGGTTCTTAAAGAAAGAATAATCTATGATCGCATTTCTTTGTGCATTTTATTTCTCATGCAGTAAATTGAACATATAGTCCTAGATATTAAAATACGTATTTATTTTCCTCTGAAACATAGTTGTGCTCAAACTTTTTGTGAAACTCCCAACAACCTGAGTGGTAAAAAGCCTATATACCGGAAATAATTCTTCTACCGACCTGCAGAAAGAAAATTAGACTCATTCCAAGCCGAAAAAACAAAAATTCGGGATAACCCGACACGACGTTTGACTCTATTTAACG